>OZ014506.1:12632358-13317880 GCA_963966075.1 Aphodius sticticus | reverse complement strand
ACGATCTCCCTTTACCCCTCAAACTGAGAAATCTCGTTTCTGGATAACCTTACTACTTTATAGACCTTGTCTAGTAAGTACGTAGGCTTTCACGGCCAGAATCATTTAGAAAATAAACTGCTTCCGGGTTATGCCGTGTGTCAAGATTTGTTAATGCTGACGTTTCGCGAACCATGTTGCTCGCTTCTTCAAAGCTAATTGAATACTGAATTATTAGCTCAATTAGCTCAATTAGCTTTGAAGAAGCGAGCAACATGGTTCGCGAAACGTCAGCATTAACAAATCTTGACACACGGCATAACCCGGAAGCAGTTTATTTTCTACATATATCTAGTTATATTTAACAAAATAGTGGTTGTGAATTTGTTGTGAGTTCTGAACAATTTCTGATGATCTCCCGCAATTTTTTTTTATTATTACTATTATTATTAACGTTAACCGATTTTTCTCAAATTTTGGGGGAATTTTGTTTTCTGGAAAAGGACCAGATTGGTGGGGATCGTTGCCCTCTAGCGAAAAGTCCGTTTTTTGGACCACCCTAGTGTACAGCTTTGGTTCTACAAAAAAATGTCGATCCATCATTTAAGTACTAGTTAAAATTGTCACCCTGGACAGTGGACATATGTACTGTGTGCGTAATGATGTCAATAATAAATGAACACGTGGGCGCAGCAAACGATAAAATCCCTAATCGCACTTAAAAATAAATTGTAATTACTCACCTGGCAGAAAATAATGCGAACGGCCTACGTATGTAATGAAACTGCTAAATAATGTATAGAAAATGAAATGAATGAATAAAAATGAATGTGCGAAGTTTCCTTATTTGGTTATAAAGTTCTATTGAAAACAAGTTGCCTTGATCTAGCTTTTAAGAGAAAGATAATATACCAAAATAGCTCAAGGTGGCCAACGAATAATCGAAAAGGTATTAATAGAGAACTAGAAATGGTACATATTACACAGGTCGATAAGTTTCTTTATTTTTATGGAACATAGGTGGTCCATAAAATTCATATGACCGAATATCATTTAAATCACTGGTATCAAAGGTAGCCAATTTCCTGGAAAATGATAGTGACATTTTCAATTTCTGCTTTAACTCATAAGTTAGTGATTAGCTAGTACCAACTTTTAGAACACCAGAGGTCTGTTTAAGCGAAACAAATGGTTTTTTCAGTTGTTCTTTACACCGGAAATCTTGCATCGCTAATCTGTAGATATGTTCATATTAAAAATATTACACCTACTCTTATAAAGAATTCTTCTCCGTTTCTGATACTCACTCCATTTGCCCAGAAAAGTAAATATGTGAAATCTGTATACAGGCTGTTAATAAACGCATTTTTCCGTCGATCGTTTATTTATGAGAACGTAGTATATATTATTTAACGAGCACATAATTAAAGATCTCAACAATTAACGCTAAAACGTTAAAAGAGTCGATTTTTAATCGCTGTTTTTCATATACATACTTGTTGGTTAAATAATTATTAACATACTCGGAGAACATTGAACATGAATTCATTTTTAATTATTAAAAAGAATCCCTATTGTAGTGGATATTTGGGACACAAAACCTTGCCATTTCCAAGAAAACCGACGTTTCAATTATTGGACAATTATTGGATCGCTCTAAAATGAAAAATAGTTATTTAAGTTGACTGTTAAACTCCATCGACAAAACCATAAATTCTATACAAAATAAAAAAAAAATGCATTTAAAATTTAGAAAATTATTTTTGAAACAAGAACCGTAAAAGCCATAAAAATTGAAAGTGTTGCATTCAAAATTTAAAAAATATGTATACGGGGTGTCCTATTATGTTTCCTGTAAAATTATATTTGAGACAGTAAATGAAGAACTTTTCGTGTGGATCTTGCTTTTTCAACTTCGTAATAAGTTAAGGCCGTTTGAAATATTAACAAAATAAATAAAAATTTCAAATAAAATGAAAGCAAACGAGGAAAGAACATCATCAATACCCAATTACAACAATAAAAATCAGGTGAATTTAAGTAAATATTCAAATTCAAGAAAGAAATAAAATTGAATAAACAAATGAAGAAATAAATAAGTGAATATGAAACTGTTTAGTGATTTTTTTCTTTAAAGTAAATGTAACTTTGAGTAAAACGTTGTAGATGGATTTATTGACTTTTCCAATTCCTTAAGAAGTTAGAGCCGTTTATAATATGGTTTTGATAATACTACAAACAACTGTAAATTTTTAAGGAGTTGAGAAAAGAAATAAGTCCATATGATTTTTTTTACTCAGTACAACACTTACTATCTAAAAAATAGTTACAACATTTTAAAATAAATACCTTCATTTATCAATTTGTTCTACAGTTTTATTGATCTTTTCACAATTTACGTTTGTATTTTCTTCTGTCTTATAAATTTTTGAAATACGGTTACATACATTAATTTTTGTTTTATAATAGCAAGATGATAATTTTTATGGAGAAAACATAAAAGGAAAGGTTGTAACTCAAAAAAAGACGTTGCACATGTATAGTTCAAATGAGAGGCAATATTTATATGTTCAACTTTTATCAGGTTGCTAATTATCACACTGAAAACAAAATAACCTGAAGAAACAAAATTTAGATGAAAAACTTAAAGAATTTTAGAAGAAAATTGATATTTCTTCATTTGAGATATTTCCAACACATAAAAAATGTTTCTTGTTTTCACATCACCTTTATCGCAAAACATCAGCCTTATTAAAAAATAAATCAATATCATTACAAACAAATTCCTGAAAAAAATTATAAGAAAAAAGCAGAGAAGGCGGGAGGCACACTCTCAAAGAGTGATTTAAGTACCAGAATATGAAAAAAGAACAGCAATATTCAACCATCATATTAAACTGTATTAAAAAAAAATAACTTTTTACTTGTTTACCCTTTGAATTACCCCCATATAAACAAAAACAGGACGCGCCAGGACACCGCCAATCCCCAAAATACGAACAATTCAACCAGAGAATTTTGCAGTCCAGTTTGCAAGCCCATAATTCACACAAACTCCAAACAAAAAACAAGCACTCCCACTCCATTATCCAACCCCCGTTTTTTACACCCTTTAAATTTATTTATCACGCATCGCCGTGATACGAAATTGATCGCCGGCAGTTGTCATCTCCAACACAATAGCCCTATTATTTATACGGCAGTGCACCACCAAGCATCTCCAGCCTCCAAAGCAGACGCAACGACACCAAACCGTATCCAAGAGGCAGCAGGAAAAAACAGAGAAAAAAAATCGACGCAAGACAGAAGACAGACAGAGAACCGAACAGACTCGTTAATGATCGTGTGCGTCCGTTCGCAGGCGTGCGTTGAATACTGTGACAAGCATCGCAGGCCTTCCCGGGTTTCGCCCGCTACGATCTCCCGCTAGACCAGACCGGCTTGCTGCCCATAACGTCGCGCGTAGCCAGCCAGCGCGGTAGACGGTTCCCTCTCGGTAAAGTAGAGCCCGCCGAAAAATTAGTTCGCACATAATTTCAATACTCGACGATCCGTGGACACTAGTGTGTTAAAATGTGTGTGGAAAATCTTTGCGATGAGTAGTAAAGATTACTCTATCAGTGTTGCTTCACTGACGGTGTGCTTCACACTATTTAAATAAAAAAAAAGAGGATTAAAACCAGCCAATAGGTTAGTTCTCATTAAATCCCATTATATATGTAGTTTTTTCTTGTTTTCGTTTTGTTTTTTGTAGAAAAATCCACCACTACGTCAATAGAAAATCGGTGTAATAACTGACCTTTCTATATTTACTACTACTATATTCGTATAACTCATACCAAACCACATGTTTGCCTAGTTTATGTAAACAGAACCGAGAAAATCTTATCTACATACCTACCTTTCGTAGACCAAATATTGTCTTATTAAATAAGAAAAGAGCGGACATTTAAAATTTAAATGCCTATTCAATACGTCACATCACAGCGTCCCATATAGGTACAGATATTATCTTTATTACTACAACTACAACACACTTCAAATGGAAAACTTCCTCATTAATTTTTATTACATATTTGTTTGCTGACACCCTAACGTCATCGCAGGCAAATGTATTTTTAAATTTTCTCTCCTCCAATAAGTATTTTTAGTGTTGGTTCGTTTTGATTAAAAATAACGAAATCTCTAATACATTATTATTTCGTAATAAGGTGGATTTAGATATTATGAAGCTGTAAATATAGATCCACATCTCAGCTGAATGTGTATTTTTATTGGGATATTGGAGGTGTTTTGGATCACATCTTTGGGTTATTTATAAATAAAGAATAAAGTTATGCATCGTGCCCACTCATCTTTTTGTTATTTTTAAGAAGGGAAAAAAAATTTTGCTGAAAAAAAATATTGAGGGAAAGTAGATGATTAAGCTATGTATAAGCAAATAAAATGGTTGAATGAAAAACATAGGAGACTATAAAAATGTATCGACGTAATTCGGTTTACGAGCTAGGTTTTAGATAATGAGTAATTAAAATTATAATGGGTGTTTACCTTGTTATCGGTTGCATATTATATCAGCGTTTAATTAGTTGTATCCGAGATAGTGAAATTCATTATAATATGCATAATATTTTAAGATTTTTCTAATATTCCATTATTAGAAAAAGAAGTTTTATAGTTCAAGGTCAAGACCTAATTTTATCCTACTTACATAATTCCATCAGTTAGAATTATTTATTAAACGTGACACGCTTGGTTAAAGAAAACTAGTGGTACTTTACAAAGTTCCCACATTCAAGTTTAGTTTTTAGTGGAAATATGTCTTTTTTGGTCCCCTGAACATTTTTGACCAAGGTCCAAAAAACTGTCTGTGTATGTATGTGTGTAAGTTTTATGACTAAACTTAGAGCTGAAAAGCTTTTTGATATAAAAGGTCCACAGGAATTGGATGTTTACTCCAAGCATTTTTCAAGGATTTTGCAAATGAGCGGCCATTTCTGTAATTTCATCAAAATAGTTAAATAATAAATTAAAGTAGAGGAAATTTTGTATAATTTGTGTCTATGACATTTTTTAGTATAATTATTGTTGTAGCTGCAAGAGCAAATTCTATTTGATCGAGATCGGTCGTGTTTGCATTAATATCAAACTAGTGAGCCATGATTTGACAGATATTTTCGTTCTAATGACGGTAGGAAGTGTACAACGCTGATGTTTTGACAATACTTATTGTTAATAGGATCGAAATATCTGTCAAATCCTGGCTAACTAGTTTATTTTAATGCAGACACGACCAGTCTCGATCAAATAGTATCTCATGCAGCTAAACTATTAATTTTATATATAGTATGATATAGTCACGTGCCTGGCCAAATCAGATTTTTTATTTTATGTCATAACCTGTCTTACCAAATGGCTTATAGCAAATGGATCCCCAGTTCTGAAGCACATTACTATTATTTGTGTTGTCGCAGACAAGAATTAAGAATTTTAACGATACAAAAAATTATGTAGTTTTATTTTTTTGTTATGTACAAAAATCCATAGTGTAAATCAAGAAGTATTACAAACTTCTAGGGTACAGATGGGACATAGAAGACTAACTTTGAGAGGATATAAAATTTCCGGAACCGCACCATTTAGAGGCTACAGTTAGTTGAAGACAATCCGAAAGTATTTGTAAAGTTGGTAACATCTTCCGCTTCTTTTTGATACAGTGGCAGCTTCCACACGGAACGTTTGCGGAAATGTTAGTTGCTTTAAAAGTTGCTCTACTATGATCCCTCTATATGTATACCCTACAAGTTTGTAAGACTTTGGAATACAAGAATAATGATTCGGTTTTTATATATAAAGTTCAACTTTATTATTGCATTAGTTTCTTTAGTACTAACTGCTACTACTTTGTGCTTTGTAATTTTCAATGGACACGAATAACTTCTAAAATTGACTCTTTTCGCAATGTTTTTTTTTTTAATTTGAGGGTCAAAAGAATATATTTTCTGACTGTATTTGAATCGGTGGGTTCGAAAACAGTACAAAATCGTCCATTTTCACTGACATATTAACACGTTCAGCATTAAAAAATGTGCTACGACCGACCTGCTCTTAAAATCAGGAGATAAATCTTTCAAATAACACAAGAAATGAAATTCATGTCGAAATTTATTTTTTGTAAGCCATATTGGTTCTACCATTATAAATTTTGGAAACTGGACTTCAAATTTCAAATCCTTTGCATTCCAATCAATCACTTAAGATAAGATTTATGCGAGTATGAGTTTTGTAGAGGCTTTGTCGCCAAATTGGATCCACTATTTTAAACGTTGTCAATATAACAGTGGCAGATTTAGAATCACAGAATAGCAAAAATCACATGAAATATGTGTCGTGCAAATACAATTACCTACAATAACATTTTTTGTTTAACCCATCGGTTTTAATTTATTTTGAAAATCTGACATGATATTTGAACACTTCGATCTTCAAATACTACGCAAAATGTTTTTATATAATCATGGTAAACAATATAATTGCTTTCTAATCATAATAAACCTTCGTTGAATAAATCAAACAAAAATGTTCTCTTGTCAATATAATTGTAACAATATTATCACAAGAAATAAAATAACGGAATTTGTGTATTTTTATTTGAAATTCTTCTACATACTAAAATAATATGGATGAGTTTTCCTCTCAAATTTACACAATGTAAACAAACAGACTCGCCACAAAAATAAATTATTCATCCAACATAAAAACAAAATATCTACAGCCCATGGTAAGGTCGATAAGAATTTTTATTTAAATAACGCAAAAAACGATATCCTATTCCTGCAAATACATCATCGCAGCCAATGCTTTACTCCTCAAACACAAATTAATATTTTAGCAGCACCCTATAGCATTCCCAACGTAAATAATTACGATTTTTTAAAATCTTTTTAGATTACTAATAGCATAGGATGATAGCTATACCGTTTAACTGGAGTAATATTAATTATGTCGCTTGAAAAATGACTTCCTTGACATTATTTGCTAAACTACTGAGCACGAATGTATTCCCAACTATGCGGTGTACTTTGGCATATTTTAGCAGTCATAAACTCGAGTTTCTAGGGCGGAATTTAGATTTTATTAAATTTTAATGGATGGGGGATATACTCGCACGTGGGTATGTGACTGAATGAAATAGAAAGGGCACAGTGGCGTGCTGGGTCAAGGTGCGCTCGTATTTTTATTGCGTCACCACTACTAGTTTTGTTTTACTTACTATTTTATATCATTAGTTTCAATCTAATCTAAGTCATGTTGTTGTTTTGTTCGTTGCCTGAAAACATAATTAAACTATAAAAATAAGCCCAGCAGGTGATTTTTTGTTTTGTTATTGAGGGTACAAACATCAGTGCATGGCAAATATAAATAGTGAAATAAAGAAATAATAACTTTTACACACCTATATTTAAAACATAAAATTAATATTTTGTAAACAACAAGATAACTGCATGCATGCTGCACTACCAGTTTTTATACTATAGTAGTAGGATAAACGTAAAGGTAAACATGTGTATGTATGCGGTACGTAATACAGGTTGCATTGATAGTTGTTGTGATGACAGATACAATCCAGTAAATTTTATGTTCGAATTCAGAACGTGTAAATTGATATGTAACCATAATAACAATACGTCTTGAGTTTTGGCACTTTATGAATGTTTAATAACACTGCGCAACAGCGAAAAAATACTGTGATGATAATGGGTGTCTTATTTGTGTATTCATACTTGTAATAACGTTATGCAAACTTTACATCACGTCAAAATTTTGAGATATTTTGATTAATATCAATTAATTTCTAATACATTGGCAAAAATTAAATAATTCCTGTAAAATTTAAATAGTTTATTAATTTTAAAATATATTCGAACACGTCATTTTTTAATTATCATAACATACATTTTTATACGGTGACATTTTATCATCGGCATCGACAACTTTTCACTTTTTATTCACAAGATAGATGCTCCCAGAGTTATCGTTATTTTCCTAATTTTAATTTCCCTTTGTTCAATTTTTATATGTAACGTCATAAATACTTATGATACCATTAAGCCAATTAAAGGATCAATTAAAATCAATTAGAGAGATAAGGTGTTGCCATAAAACTATATGTTGATGACGTAGTACGTCGAGCAAAATTGAACCTTAGAAATTTAGAACGATTTGATGTAAACATGTGCTATAAAATAAAATGCACATGTCCGAGGATTTTTTACAACAAGTGGTTTGAATTTTAATGCGTTTATTAGTGGAAACCATTTATTTGATTTATTCTAAACCAGACGTGAAAGAAACAAACGATTTGCTTTGGGCTTATCAGTGGACCAATAGAAATATTCCGTCATACGTAAGGAAATAAACAAAAAGTTGAAATTGGTTGCACTGTGTATTTTACCAATCATAGCTGTAAGGCGACAGTAACAATATTAAATGCTTATGACATATATATACCGGGTGGTCCTTTTAACTTGAGACTCCTAAATATCTCGAGAAATATGCATGGTACGACAAAAGTGTCTTCAATAAACTTGTAGGACGTAAAGGAGGAAATGCAATGGCGATATCAGTTTCATTGCAGATGGCGCTGCAATCGGTGAAAATGAGGTTAACTTCATATTTTTAAATGGGAATACCTAACTTTTTTTATAATAGTATATTATTCTATGAGCAAGTAATGTAAGCAATTACTCACGAGAACGAAGTTTGCAGCACGAGCCGTAGGCGAGTGCTGCAAAACGTTCGAGTGAGTAATTGCCATTACTTGCGAATGGAATACTATACTTTTTCTACGACTATACAACATTTTTTTTTAAATTAATTTAGTGCGTATTGGGACGGCCGTGACGCGGCGATAACAAGGTATCTAACCTACAAAATGACATAATTATTATCCCTTGTGCGTATTGATGTATTAAATAAGTCACCTTATAACACTTTTTTGGACCTCTTAAATTTGTCGGCAAGCTCACCAAAATAGGCTATCAAAACATTTTCGGAAAATGAGCTTAAATTTTTTTCTGATTCGCCAATCCATAAACGCTTGGTATGTTTTTTCGTATTTTGTCCTCGATTTTTCGGGCAATAAATTTAATGTGCGGATTTGCGCGGCTTGTAGTATTACATCAGGAGGAGTACACATTTCCTCTTGTTCGCTATCAGAATCAATTTTTTTTATAATTATGATTAACGAATTACAGTAATTACTGTACACTGTACGTATATTTCGTTAAAATATCTGACAGATTAAAATTGTTTGTAGCGCTCGTCGTTTAGCGACGTTGTCAACGCCATGACAACGTCGCTAAGCAGTCTCTCTATACACGATGGAAATGAAAATCCGCGCTATGATTGGTTCTACAGCCGTGAGAAATGAAATATTGCCGTGAGAAATGAAATATTTCTCACGGCTCGCGGGGTATGAGGAACCAGGAATGAAATGTTTGTCATGTGTGTGGGGAATGGTTAGTATTACTTATCATAAATTGCCATGATAATGAATGCATTCATCAATAGGAGTAGAAAAAATTATTATTTTACGCTAAATAAGAACAATCTTTTGTCTAAACATTTTTTTCGTACGATGCATCTATCAAAACTTATTGACGATGGAAGTTTGTGGCGTCTGCGGTAATTACGACCGCTGCCACTGCATGGGATGCGCTCGCCATCTGGCAGCCAAAGCGACGACTAAGTAGACACTCATGGAACAACGTAGGAAGGTATGTGCGTAACCGGGACACGTTTTGGTATCTCGCGCGTTGCGCCGTCATGCGCATAGGGTTTGTTTACGCACACAAAAAAATGCATCGTACGAAAAACGTTTCAGACAAAAGATTCTTCTTATTGAGCGTAAAATCATAATCTGATAAAAAATTTGGGTATTCCCATTTAAAAAATTAAGTTGGCCTCATTTTCACCGATTGCAGCGCCATCTGCAATGAAACTGACATCGTCATCTCATTTCCTCCTTTGAGTCCTACAAGTTTATTTAAGACACTTTTGTCCTGCCATGCATATTTCTCGAGATGTTTAGGAGTCTCAAGTTAAAAGGACCACCCGGTATATTATATATGACAATAAAGCTTTGCAGCTTTTTCTTTTGCTTTTCCTACTAGAAAGTAATAGTAGTAATATCGAAGGGTTTTATCTGTGGAAGAGACTGGGAAATAAAATGCTGGGTTTCAAATCGTTATTCTACTATTCTCCGCAATTTACAGAATTTCTATAAACAATTTAGGTCAATCTATAGTTCAATTTTCTACATCTTCACATCTGAAAAGTATATTTTTGTTCTTCCGTCGATATTATAAAAATTACTGACTGAATTTCAACCTAAACAGTTCATTAGAAAGTAGTATAATTACTTCATTACTGTCAAACGTTGGGCATGCGTTGGGCCATTGATTGTCAATGGATATAGATAGTCAGCCATGGGTTAGTTGGGGTCTTGACATCCAGAGGGTAAGGTTTTTTTGCAAGATTCATTCACAACTTATAGCGTTTTCGACTTATACGGACTTTTATGCACGCACTCGATGCGAACTGGCTGTCCGAGCATAAATATATAATAAATATAGACCATAAAATAAAGAAAATAATAAGCACTACCACGTGAATTTTTATTTGAATATAGAAGTTGAAAAGGCTATAATTTGTGAATGAATCTTGCTCAAAACCCTGCCCTCTGGATGTCAAGGCCCCAACTAACCCATGGCTTACTATTGTATGCCCAATAATTACCTTCTAAAATATTTTAATTTTATTAAATCGTATGTTATATTTTACTGAAATATGGATTAATGGGCTGACTGTTCACTCTGAAAAAGTATTAATTAAAATCAGTAGCAATCTGTACACACTACACATAGTTCAATGGAATAAACGTAAAGATTTTGGTATGAGTTATATAACTATAAAGATGGCGCAAATGAAAATCCGTTTAAACTTGCTGATTTTCCTGTAGAGACACTAATATTACCTCACTCTAATGCTGAAGTCAAGCAGTTATTCAGCTCTATGAATCTGAATATGAAAAATAAACTAAGAAATCGTCTTCAGCTTCCCATGCTCACTGCTGTATTATCGTTCAGAGCTGGTTTAACTCGATATCATAAATGGTGTGATAATATCCCAGATCGTGTAATAGAAAAAATAAAAACAAATGATGCGTACACTCCAGAAAATTTAGAAGATTATTTTGATATAGTACAACTATAGCATTAAACAGAAATTCCAAAGTAAAGTTTTTTAAACCTAAGAACATGTTTGTATTTATTTTAGTTATTTTATCGCTAGCTTTGTAAAGGTAAATACATCTCTTTCATATTTATTTGATGTTGTTATTTTACATAATATATATTAAAATATATTATTTGTCTTGTTTCAAAGATGATCTCTAGGTAATTAAAGCAAAATACATGTATGTGTTTATATTTATTTTATCAATTTGCGTCATTTAATTTTTTATTAATTTTATTATTTTGTGTTATATTTACAGTATTTCTTTAATAAAACACGTAAAACATATTTATCTAGTAGAATATTTGAGTAGGAATTAAAATCTAGTGAAATTTTAGTAGCTGTTAGTGGGTAAGCATCTGCAGGAGTTGGCAACACTTCACGAGTTCACGAGTGGTTGTCCTAAACTTGACTTGTCCAGAATCATATGGCTTCATTAAGTACAATTCAGGTGTATCATAACTACTATCTCATATAATAATGAACCATGACTAAAAACCTGAACCATTTTATAGAAACGACGAAGATTTCACAAAAAAACACAACAAAAAGGTGGATTTTTCTACAACAAAACAAAAACACCCCCCAGATCTCAATTAACAAAAAACTTTAACTCCTCATAGGTATTTTCCTTCAACATCAACCATCACTCTCTTCCAATGACCACGTCTTCAGGAAACCCATATACAGGCACAGCATACCAGTTTTAGTGTTTTACTAACCAAAGTTATTCAGTTCGTTAACCACCCCCAGGAAGAAGTCTATCCTTTATCACCAAAGGTGATTTGGTTCGCAGTTTGAAGTGTTGAAAAGTGAGTGACGACAAAGTGTTTGAAGTTGAGGTACTAGTGGTAGTGTTGGCGACAGCTAGGTACTGTCGATATAAGCAGTGCGGTGGCGTGCTGTCGCGATGGCAGTGGCAGAGAGCTGACGGTGGATAATTCTGGAAGGCGCAGGGGCGGCCGGCACTGCGGACTATGCTCGCTGGTCGCCCGCGCCTTCCGCAGGGCCGTATGCGGAGCCCCGAGTCGTCGCGGCAGCGGCGACTCCATACAAGAATTGACGCCACAAGCCATCGAGGAAGAACATCCCACTGTGAGTATATTTGTTAGTAGGAGCTGTGATTGGAGTTGAATAGAAAAGCAAGTTTAGTTGGTTTGAAGTGTTACTAGCTTTGTCTTCAGACTAGTTTGATTTATTTAGTTGCTTTAAATGTGAAGCCTTGCCAACAGGAAAACTTTCTATAATATTGTATGTATTTTACATGAAAAATGACAGTTAGTGAAGCGTAAACTTCACTCTCAAGAAAAGATCTTCAAGTTTTTGTCGATGAAGAAAAGTCTTATTACTGTCGCATTTGTTTTTTCACCGTTAATCTCAAGCAGTTTTTTAATGAAATGCGACGATTTCTCCGAAAACACTTAAGAATATTGAGTTTGTATAAAAATTCAATAAATATTTAATACAAATTAACGAAATTCGGGCGCCTGTTATAATAATACCTATTATAACTTATAACCCATCATAATAAAACAACAAGTTATTCCTTAATTTATTAATGGAATTCAAGCAAGTGGCGAGAAATGCTGTTCCTTATTTTTTATACAGTTTGGTAATTCCGTGTGTCTTTTTACATTATAATTTAGCATTCTGGCTTATTCGTGTAATAAGAACTGCATCTGATGCGGAATATTATATTATTGTCGAAGAACTATTACTATATTTATTTTTGGCGCTAAATAACGTTTTTAATTCTATGGAAGACTCTAGATCACTTTTTTTTCAGATGCTGTGAACGCCAAAAGTATAAAAACATGAAAAGAATCTCTGAAACGGGTTGTTATTTTAGAAAAATCACAATCTCCGTGATTTTTAAATATTAAAATACACATTTTTATTATAAATTCAATTTCCAGTCTTCAATTGTTTCTCACTTATGACGTAATCGGAATTCCACATTTTTCTTACCGATTTTGGTAGATTTCTTAATTGAACATTGTAAAATATTGATAACTCTAGTGAAAATTGTTTGTACTTTTACGTCAAATCCTGGCAGTTTGTCGACAAAAGGTTTTTGAGCATTTATACAGATTCTTTAAGTTGAGTGCCGGTACCTCCGTAAAAAAGCACAAAATGCGATTTCTCTTTCTATTAACAAACAAATGTTATCAATAAGTAAGTACGTAGGGGTGTTATCAATATTAGAATGATTTTAACTGTATTTTTCTAAAAAGTTGCCTAACGTAAGGCCATAAAATTTGTATATTACCATTAAGACCATTAGTAGATATATCAAAATCAGTATGGAAAATATTGGGTAACGATAAAAAAGTCAATGATGTCATGCGTCAAAAACAATTGAAGGTGGGAAATTAAGTATTGATTTGAGTATTTTATAATAACCAACCGTTTCAGAGATTTTGTTATGTTCCCATACTATGTGTACACACATTATAAGCAGTTTTTTAAAGTAAACTTTAGAAATTCAGCTTTTCGAATTTGAATCGTTTATGGTGACTCATATAGGGGTTTTCCATGCCAGTTTAAACCACCAGCCATCCACTGCAACCGCAGGGATTTATTGTGGCAGTTTAAACCACGTTTAGATCTAAACAGAGTTTAGAGTTTAGTTGAGGTTTTGAGGATTTTGTAAACCTTCCCTTTATGTGGAGTGACTCTCGGTTTATACACATACAAAATATCACTGATCAAAACACGTCAAGAAATTGTACAATATGTAATAACACAAATACAAATGGAGGAATAAAGAATTTTTCGGCATTATATAAAAAAAATCTGATGTGGCCAGGCACATGACTTTATCATACTATATATAAAATTAATAGTTTAGCTGCATGAGACTCTATTTGATCGAGATCGGCCATGTCTGCATTAAAGTAAAACTACTAGAACTAGACAGATATGTCGATTAAAGCTGCGTTCGGCTATTGTACTCCGTTGACACCGGGTACACCGTCCAAATGACACTTACGTGTTATTGGGTGTAAAAAGTGTAATGCAATATGTGAACGCAGCTTATATTGACAGAAGTTATTGTCAAAACATTAGCGTTTGACACCAAGACTACCTACTGTCATTAGAATAAAAAAATCGGACAAATCCTGGCTACTAGTTTTCAGGCAGTACGACCGATCTGGTAGAAATAGAATTTGCTCATGCAGCTAAACTATTGATTGTACCAAAAAATGTCATAGTGATAAATTATTCGGAATTTCCTCATCTTTAATTTATTATTTAACTATTTCGACGAAATTCCAGAAATGGCGGCTTATTTGCAAAATCTTTGAAAAATGCTAAGACTAAACCTCCAGTTCCTTTGGACCCTCTTCAACAGAAAGCTTTTCAGCTCTAAGTTTGGTTATGAAACTTCTAAATATGAAGTTTCGTCCCGATACCTTTGGTAGTTTCTCCGGAATCGTCGCCACAAAAAACGGGTACACACACACATACACACACACACACACACACACACACACACACAGACATTTTTTTGTACCTTGGTCAAAAATGTTCAGGGGACCCAAAAAGACATATTTCCGCTAAAATCTCAAAAATTTTTTTTGGCATGATTACAATACTTTAGATACTGCGTATGATAAAGTAAAAATTAGACATACTTCAACGCAATAATAGTTATTTAACCAACAAGTATATTAAAAAGAGCGATTAATGATCGAGACTGTTTAACGCTCGAGCGTAGCGAGACCGTTAATTGTCGAGATCATTAATCGCCGTTTAACATTCCAGTTGGTTACAAAATTTTTTCGTCGATCGTATTCTTCTAGCGTCGTGTACGTAGATTTTTCTTCGCCAATGTCTTTTTAGGTTATATGACAATTTATGTAATTTGACACTGACAGTTCTAGAGGCGGTATGTTTTGATTGGAAGGTTTCATTTCACACATGTTCGATTGGCCAATCAAACGACGTCTTTATGTCGTGTGATTGGCTATAACAAATCATGCATTAATAGAAATCGTGCATTAGTAGAGTTGTTTAATAAACGATTTCCTATTCACCAAACTGACTCATAAATAAACGATCGACGGAAAACGTATTTAATTAAATTAAATGAAATTTGAGAAAACTTTGATAATGGCGGAGAGACCATTGTCTATTGTTTTTTTATGATCGTCATATTGAATTTAGTATTTAAGTTTTTTGTTTTGATTCTAATCATGTATGTGATATTTGATACCAACTTTTGTGTGAAATTTATCGGTTTTTGTTTTTGCAAAGACTGCAACAATGACTTCAACGATTTTTGATTTGAAATATATGCACTGTGCTTTCACTTGCCTATATGAGATTTTTTTTCGTTGACAATTTTTTGTTACAATTATTTAAAACTTCTTCATTAAGAGGAATCAGACCCATGTTTTATAATATTTTACGTTGAATTTCGTCACCTTTCGTCTGTCAAAAGATGCAAATGAGCTAGCTATCAGTCACCATCAAAGTATTCTTCTTTCACTAGACTTAAAAATCTATATCGCGTGGAAAATATATTTTGTGTTAATTTTGTGATTTGCTCCATTCTTACAAACATTACATTCTTACAAACATTACATTCTTACAAACATGGAAAAACATTACTAAATATGAAACAATTTAAATTGAAGTTTATTATTAAATTATGGTTATTGTATATTTAGACTAAGAGGTCTAAATAAACTACTAAGTTGTATTGCAAAACTTTACACATAATTATAAACCTTAATGAAGAAAAATTTAAATTTAACCTTAATAGCATCAAAATGTACTTGAAGCGGCAACACATTTAGACAATACTATTAAATTAAATTAGTTGGTCATTTAGTTAACCAGCTTAATTCCTTTACCAGTTTTTCTTTTACTTGCTTATATTTTATTTTTAAACCATAACCCAAAACAAACCCTTTTTAATCTATTTGTTTTACAGTTTTAGTTTGTATTAACATAATATTTAAACTAAATTAAATTTATCGTTAAATTAGGCGTGTCAATAGCTATGTTGCGACCAACAAAACAAATTTATTATCTGATAAAAAACCGTCGGTTAACCTATCAGAAATGCGGTGCCTATTAAACTCACACTTCCGGCCTACGCATTACAATCCGCGTCCGCCTAATATAATCTGTATCTTACAATCTCATTAAAATTATTTGTGTTAATATCAAAATAAAGTTCCTATTTTTATGACTAGTCTATTCTTATTTTTGGCAGAGTATACCTATAGTTTACTCCATGCAATTGCGAAACAGTGAAAGCGTCTAATAAATCTCATCTAATAATAATAAACGAAAAGATATTTTCTGATACAACACAAACTCTATTTTATTTAGGACACAGCCACTGATTAAAGTATAAAGTTTAAAGCTAAAAATGCGATATCTGCCTTAATGAGCAATAAGCATTTCAAATAATAGCTACAGCTTTAAAAAGAAACGACGTAAGTAGGTACTGAACCCAGAACTGCAACAATTACCAACGTGTAATGAAACCACATATTTTAAATCTGCAGATTAGCCAGCATCATCTAATGCAGCGTTTCCCAACCTTTTTACTCTTGCGGATCCCTTTAAATAGGGTTGGAACCTGGCGGAACCCCAACAAAAGAATATACAATGTCCTTTCCAAGGCATTTCGAGAATCTTTTTGCGTACAGAAAAACGTGTAACGTATTTCAAGTAACCAGATACAAGTCTGTAAAGAAACGCAGTTCAATGATGGAATATTACTTACTACTGTGAAATTAAAGTATTTTTACTGTAAAATGTTTTTCCTGTTCTAATTTCCTAGGAATATGTTTTTGGAATATGTTAATTCTGTAAAAACAATACAGAAATTTAGCTGTATCCAATAACCAGCGATGTTACGGTTGACTCTTCTTTTACAGCTTTTTTGGTAGTTTATTACATTCATTTTCTGTAACATTGCAGATATTTCTCTCTAGGTATAAACTGTTCTTTTTAGTTCCTTCAACTTCAAGTATTACCAAAGGAAGGAAGAAGAAAATACAAATAAAACAATGCGAAAACGAAGAACATAAAAAGTTACAATAAATTAAATACTTACATAAATTCACTAAAAATTAAACAAAAAATCATTGGTCAAAATACAAAAATTAAGAAACATTTATTCTCAGTAAAAAGTTTCATATGGACCTACTGATAACAAGTTACAATAATAACAATTAACTACTGTTTTATTAATATTTTGTTATTTTTAAGGTATAGAAAAAAATAGAAAAGTCCTCATGAAATATTTTAGTCAGAAAAATAATTACGTTCTGAGAAAAAAAAAGTATGGGAATAAACACCCAAGTAGAAGATATTTGTACACACTAATTTTATCTATAACTGATGATTTCTATATTTTCTCTTACAGTTTGTTAAATAAGAACAAGCTTGCTCAATGCTCATACATACACAATGTTGAAAACTGAACTGATACAAGGTAATGTATAATTCGAGGTGAAAATTATCTGGAAAAACATACCAAATTATAAATAAAAAGATGTGAAGCACTTTTAATTTTGTTTCATTGTCAAAATTAGTACTTACTTCAATTTAATTTAATTATTTTTTATTTAATTAAATGCAGTCACGAAATTTGAAATTACACTTTAGTTTCCTGTCCGCATAAATTTTCGTCTATAATTGCAAATCACTCTGTATATTTATTGATTTTCTATGAATGGGGCCGACATAATTTTCGTCATAGAAGCTCAGAACTTGTCTGGTGATAGGTTAGTTATCTTATCTGGCTTGTAAGATCATATTGAAATCCACCACCTACAACTCTGTTCTTCTCCTAAAGTACCATTATGAGCAGCAGATTTAAATTATAGGTTTATTTTGTCACACAGTTGAAAAGGCAAAAATATTGAAAACAAATAATGTTATAGTTTGACCAACAACTCCGCCAGATTGTTGTTTTCCCGAGGTTATTTTGTTTTTATGTAACAGATAATTGTAAGTAATATTATGAAGTAATAAAATGTTCGTTTAACTTTAGACCATCATGTTGCTATAATCGGAAGAACAGATTTTGCAATAAGTCGATAATAATTCAATATGGAGGCAAACATGAACATGCTTAAGTCTTTTTAGTTACTCTCAACAAAAAATACAGGGTGTATTTCAAACAGAAAAAAAAACAAACGTAAAAAATAATATTAATTTTTTCATGTCAAGAAATTGAATATTTAGTATTCTAAGATCTTGCACTGAATATTTGGTCAATTTTGAACAAAAAATTGTAACCAATGGTAAACAGTAGTCGTTATATTTAAAATGCAAATAGTTAGTCTACACTCTACATGCATAATAAACATCCATGACGTATGCATTCTAAAGTTATCCCAATTTTATCTTAAAGCAGATAACAAAAATTCGTTAAAATGTTTTATTGGCATTAATATGAAAAATTGAAAATTTGACTGGATCATACAATTTCATTTGCCGTAACTATTCTTGAAAGATTTTACAAAAGTTTAAATTGTTTAGAAAATTTAAGATGCAAGAGCAAGTTATGTATTACCTAAAAGAGTTTAAATTTTGTTTATTATTGATGTCAATACGCACACTTTTTACGTTTTAAACCGACAATTTTGGTTTTCCACTTATATAGTATAATTTCAAAACGTTGATCAAGTTTTGGGGTAAATGATATTGCACGGAGTTTTGTTCCGGCAATTTTTGTTTTTATTTCATGAATCCCGGGATCAATCCCGGGATCCCGGGATTACAAAATCTTGAATCTCGAAATCCCGAGATCAGTATATTGTCCGGGATTGGAAGCCCTAGACAATAGTGATAACTGCATGGGGGTTGAATTTATAACCAGGACCTAGGTTATGTGTGGTATCATTGGATAGATATTTTAATGGAAACAACATTTGGTTGAAAACATTCTTTATGATATGGTTTTCGAAACAAACCATGATCAGTTATGGCATCTGCATCAGCTGTCAAATCATCATCATGACAAAAATTACAGGTAATAGTTTTGTATTTAGTTTCGTCAACCATATGATTGAGTAAGATTTCTTTCCAACAAAAGAAGTTTTGAAATATGTTTTCAATGATACCACACACGACCTAGGTTTTATGTAAAATTCTAGAACAGTGCAATTATGATTACTTCCGGTACATTCCGGAAATGAAAATTGTAATAATTAAGGTCTTCCGGATGGCTAATTTTATGTTAGTTCATTACCGAATCTCTGTGACATCATATAACCAGGAAATAAGCCTAGGATAGAACTGGTTATATTTACCGATATAATAATATTATACGATCCCATTGGTATTTTGATTTTTTTAAACATTTTGTAAGTATTTGCATGTGTAATATTATCATATGCTCATGGTTTCAAAATTTTAACACACACTTATTTCTCAATTTCAACCCTGTCAAAAACAACCCCATTATTACTAAAATTTTTATAAGTATGCAGTATTGTTATACTCACTAGGTTTCAGGACTTTAAAACTAAATTTGTATCTAAATTACCCCCAAAACCCACCCCGTAAGTGGTTTTATGATTTTTGTTATTATTTTTATTGTATTTTCAGATATAAAATTATAATACTCACAAGATTTCAGAATCTTCACGGCAACCATATCTTTCAAGCCCCTTAAAACATCCCCTATAAGGATGGGATTTTTGTTGGATTTTTGTCTACTTTTCCGCCTATCTAACTACTATTTTAAGTTAATTTCCAAAAATGAAAATAATTTTGATCAGCTAAGAGTGCAAAATCGACCACTGTGCGCCGCTGAGCGTATTCGCATTAATATTCTAGTAGTTTGAAAGTATCCATTGTACGTGCCAGTCAATGACGATAGGCGCCTGAGATAATAAATATATCTGGGTTAGAGATCGTGGCACGTCATGAATACATTTTCATGGCAAGCAACTCTTTTCTCTGTGGACGACTCGACCCGACTCGATCATTCAATGTTACATAATATGTATGTATTGTATGTGTGGCACATTTACGTGTGCCATATTGAAGGAGTTTACAAACGAGCAATATGAGAGATTCATTTGCTTAATACCCTCGTATTACGTGATGGTTATTCTTAGAAATCGCAGTTTCGTTTAATGTTTTATGTTGCGACTTTGTTGTTGGCGCGTACAGTTTTGAGAAGAAAATATCAAGGATTGTTGTTCGTTTGTCAAATATTATGAACGTATCGAAAGAAAATGCCATAAAATGCCATTTATTTTTAATTTGGTGTACTGTCAAGATTCTGTATAAATAAATAAATAAATACTTAAAAAAAGCCCTTGGAACTTTTACATCTTTGTGTACAGAACTTCAGCTGATTTGTAGTTAAATAGTAAATAGTACTTATTTTAAAAAGATGAAAATGCGTATGCAACTCTTTAAAATAGGGAACAACTTTTACCATATCTTAATAATCCAATAGTTGCTAAACTGCATATATTATGTTTTATTGGTCAGTCGCAATCAATGAATTAATAATGCTATACAAATTCAACATGGCGGATTTCAAATGACAAACCAAAATATGGTTGAAATGTTTTTCTGACATTTCAGAGATGATTTGGTAAGAGCTTGTAACTTTGTGTTGTAGTATCACTTTATATACAGGCCGTTTTAAAACGTATGATCATAAATCATAAAGTTAAGAGATGGTTAATGTGTGCTGTAATTTGAATCACATGTCTTAATAAATAGTTGATGTTGTGCTTTACTATATCTCCGACATTATACAAATGAATGGACAGTAACTGTTTTCTGTAATTTTTTGACAGGGTATTTTGCGGGTACTATGTTGTGGTACTGTAGTAGACTGTAAACTTTGTACAGTTGGGATAAAATCATGACAAAATAATATTGTGGATAATTTTACTCTGCTTTAGCATACAAGTTTTAGTAAATAATTAACGGGTTGCAACTATGATCACAATAGAGCTTGGGGCAACACATTAACTCGCAAGGTTACTGTGATAAAAACTTACATGACAACCACACTGATAGAACTGAAAAGGTAATTTTACCGTGTGGATCGGCGGTCATTTTTAACCTCCGTGTATCGAAGGGAAAATACCAAGTGGTTTGTAATTTTACTTTGAGCTTAAATTTACTTCTCATATGAAATGAGGTTTCCGATGTGTACGGCTTTATATATACTTTTGTAAGTAAAATTACTGACTTTCAGTAAATTTACCGTAAACACGGAATGGCAATTAATTGTTGTACAGTAAACTTTATGCAACTTTAATATTAGATTTGTTCAAGCAACTGCAAAACCAGTTAAAAATCAGTACTTTTGTGATGGACCACATATGTTGCTATGATAACTCCATTATAAATACCAATGAAACATTATCTGGTTTCTCACAGAAGAACTGTTTGTAAACTGGTTTTGCGACTGCTCTGACAAGGCTGTATTGTCAACTGTGAAATCACTAGTAATATTCTATTATTGTGGAGATCTTAAATAAGAACAAAAAATAATAGTATGAAGTTTTATTATAATTTTAACAATAATTAACATTGGAAACATATCTATAAAATATATCCACATATTTTTTTATAAATATTTCATATTTTTAACATTAAATAAATAAAAGTTCTTGACAAAAATGTTCTATATGTAATCATAAGTCAATGAAATAAAATAGGAACCCATGGACTATACTTATCTACATATCGTATAATAAAATAAATCGAATTTCCAATCTGCTTCACAGAGAGAAATATATCTTTTAAATATAAATTAAATATTATTTCAACAATATTAAGTTGAAATACCTATGATAAACTTACGTCACACACTTACTTAGACTGCATACAAACATTTCCTTATTTAATAAATGAAACTTCTGTATGTTCTTCGCAGTTCTTTTATTTCAAATTTTCGTTAGTTACGCGTTTCGCCTACACTTTCTACCTCACTTTCCAGAAAATTTATATATGTTAACACCCTACGAAGAAAATTTCCCACCGACATGTTAGTCTGATGATGCCTTGTAGGCGAAACGCGTAACTAACGAAAATTTGAAATAAAAGAACTGCGAAGAACATACAGAAGTTTCATTTATTATATTATTGCCAGTTCAATAAGCACATCTATTCATATATTTACTTATTTATTTTCATAATAATTTTGATCACCTTTCAGTGGATTTGGTTTTGTCCTTATTCGTTTTTTAACCCTGACTTGGAATAATTTTTAAAAAGCTAAACCATCTCCAGAGTAAGAGAACCTGGGGATAATCCAACCACAGTATATTATAATATAGTCCAAAATGTGTCACCTGAAATCAAAATAAGAAGTACATGAGTCATATATCATATACAGGGTATAACAATGTCAGCAGCTGCTTTCCTTTGAGGTACAGTGCGTTTAAAGTTATTAATGAGTGTTTATAGAACAGTATTTTTTATATTGGTGATTGAAATGATATGTGTTATACATGTTAGTAATAAATTTGATTGTAAGACCATGTACGAGAAAGAACAATAAACGAAATTTTACCTATGGACACCACACAAGTCCTTGAATTTGTAGAATCTCAGTATCATCAACACTTGTATCCTAAAAAGAACTTCCAATTAGTGAAAGTGGAATTATACATATCAAGACTGCAAACTTTTACCTGCACTTTGTAGTATATATTTGCAAAGTCCTCCATAATATACAAAGAGATGTATGTACCAATATTGTATCTTTTAATACTATGGAACCATATGGAGCAAATATTCCACACCACGCCGATAAAGGATGTCACAGAGGCACTAACAGTGTTAAATTAGTTGTATATAACAATCGCACCCAATAAAACTCTAACTTATCTGCAGTAAACACAACCAAACGGATGGCGAACGGAACTCGAACTGTATATCCCATTATTGCGCAAGCGCGATAAAAATTCCTCGGTAGCACTTTACCATCTAGAAAGGAAAATTGCACGAGCAGAAGGCAAATTTACATATCAGACAGTAGTTTTAATGTATAGATATGTAATTTTATTCCGTTGAAGTAATTGTTATTATGAAATTTACAAACTTGTTAGCAAATTTACATACAGTTTGTACAATTAATGAATGTAACTGCATTTTCAACGATATTTAGTATTTTTGCTTAAAATTATGGTAAAATTGCCAACAAATAGGGTAGGTTTACTGAAAATGAAATGTAAATTTCATTTGTAAATTCGCACTCATTTTTATCAGTGCCTTGAATAAAGGATATAGGTATAGAAACAACCTAAAAAGTTAACTTAAAAATAGTGTCTAATAATTATAATAGTCAAAATAGAAGTGTTTGGCGGTGACTGATTAGTTACTTCGAAGAACAAGAACTTGCTAAAGAATTGTTATAACGTTTAACGTTTAATAGCGGTGTCTACCGAATTCCGCTAGGTAGCTGTTGAGGCTTATACATTTACACGCACAAATTGAAACCAAATTCTAATTTCGGTGAAGTAGTTTATTAGAATAAATTATACTCAGTTAAATTACATGCGATGGAGGTAACACAAATTGGAATTCTGTCCAAAATGTTACCGAAAACATATACGTTACATAAACTAAGAAATCTTCAACACTTTAGATATACTATAGCTTGCTATGTGTATGCTGATATTGAATAAACTATTTATTGCGCATATACAATTCCGCGGCAGTATTTGAATCTTCGATCTTCGCATAACTCCTTATTCAGGTAAATTTGGTCCTTGTATTGTATCTGAAAGGGGGATTTGATGTTTATTTGACGAGTATGATGCACAATCACTTACCAGAGTCGCAAAACATCACCGAAAACGTCATGCTGGCGTATTTTCATGAACAAAAGAAGGCGATGAAGCCCATCGATGCATCAAGAAAGCCGTTTGGCCATACTGTAGCATGCTACACGCATGTTTAAATATGTATAGAATATAGATATTTCGCAGTTTATGCGATTGCAAGCGATTCTAAAAAGGCAGTTTGTGGTTAGGTGTATTTCCGTTTGACATATGGCATTTAATATCAATGTGACCAACCTTAGAAAAAGTTATTAAAAATGGTGTTACAATTTGTTAATTGTAACACCGAAAACAGTGTTACTTACAATGTGTGCATTGTGAAGGCAAAGTAGAAAAATATATTTATCTACGACAATATATATTTATCTACGCGTGTTTCTATTATGATACACGCCGATGATTATGATAACAGTAGCTTTGAATAATAATGACAGTTCTTTTTCTTTTCATTTAATGAATTAACAAAATTTCACAAAATTACTTGTACTTTTGTTTTTACTTTTCAAGTGTATGTGATTATCTTGATGAATTTCTTTGCAATGCTTCAAAAAAATAATGAAAATTGCAGTTTAAACTTTTTATCTAACATTTTTTTGGTATTTTAATAATTGAGTTTCTAAATTTAGCCTTTAAGGGATATTTTTGTTTTTTTTTCGAATTTATAGCGACTGAACCCAATCCCGTAGTACGTTTAGAAAAATAAACCTGAAAGTTTGATTTGACTTTATTTGTAAGTACTTTTATTGAGTACACTAATCACAAAAATTAAATTTAATAATAATTATATAAATAATTATATAAACTGTGTGAAGAATAGATGGTGGGTTTTGAAACTTTTTGAAATTCAGTACAAAAAAATAGTTTTCGATAAGAAAGAAAAAATAAAGTTTGGTGACATAGGAACAAAATCAAGTAAGTAATAATGAAAACAAGAATTCCAAAACTCGCAGAAGAGTCACTAAACAAACATTTATTTAAATAGATTTGTTTTAAAACAATATTTAAGAATCATTTAGCAATTATTACAGCAAATAAGCACAGAATATTTTAAGTTCTGTTTTAATAAACTTAACGTAATAACTAAGGAATATATAACTTTCAAAACTAGTATCATAAGCAGTGGCGGCTCGCGTATAGGCACTGTGGAACTGCTGCACCCCCTATTATTTCCACTTAATATTATGGATAATATTTAATATAATGAGTATTTTTTCCTTTAATTCTTTGTTTATACTTATACAACGTATAATCCTTAATCCTTAATGTCAGTAGCTAGCCCCCAGTTTAAGAAAAAGATTCAAAAATCGTTGTATAGAACTGTGATTTGCACAGTTCCAGTAGACGAGTTCTTTGGCAGTTCTGCGCATGCGCACACAACAGCGGCAAGCGAGGGAGCGGCCTGTTACAGAGACTAGAGCGGCCTGATACAGAGACTAGAGAGAACTGTTGTCCCCGCAGTGCCGACCGCTTCGACCCGCGACTGGTGGAAGGTAGTTTTAGAAACTGCGGATGGCATATCAAAATGCCATCGGGAAATATTGATTTTGATTTGGAAATTTTGCCGATTTTAAAAATTTAACTGTTAATGCGTTTTTGTCATCAAGCGTTGTTTTAAAAAAAAATTGTTTTTTTACATAAATTTATTACTACGCTTACCTTAACTTCACTTGTTTGTTTGTTGTGTATAAATCTTGTAATCGATGTTTTACCTACTTCCCATTGTCCAATCGAGTACAATTTTTGCATGTAGACGATTTCTGATGACAATGCATGAAACATGAAAACATGAAACATGAAACATTCTGGTGAAAATATAGAACATTTTTAATTTTTAGTACATTTTGTTAAAGAGTAACTGCACCAATTTATGTAAAGTAAATAAGAAATCCGTTTTTGTTCCCTAAATTCTTTTACGATTTCATCAAGTTTCTGAATAAATTTTCTTTTTTTTCCTTTAACACAATATTTTTCAAAACAATGACAAAAACATTTCTGGAACAGCACCCCCACTAATATTAGCTACGAGCCGCCACTGATCATAAGCAAAATAACATCCTAACTACATAATAAGAGAATCCATAAACGTCCAATGTGGTTAACTTATGACGAGCGTTCACATAAATATTATTGCAGCATCGAATATATATTTCCATACTAGTTCGATATGCATAACAAAAGAAAGAACAGGAACGCTATGACGCCGAAGAAACCTGCTCATTTGTACATTGTCAAGATTTAGTAGCAAGTTTCCGGAATTTAAAAATTTTCACCTACCTATTCAAGGTTTACAACCAGCGCATCAGGTAATCTATTTTTATTCTCACCAAAGCAGTCGGACGTAAATAACTTTAATAGCAGATGATTCGAAACTGTATTTCCGGATATATTACCCTAATAAAATATCATGTTAATCATTCAACTAATTAAACTTTCTAGCTTGCATCATCTATATATGTTAAGAGTCCATAGATTAGTTCTTTAACGTTCTTTAAAGTGAATTCTGTAAGTTCTAAGTACTCGAATATGTATCCAATAATAATTTCCGGTTGTGTCACATAAAATAAAATGTACTACCAATTAAATTACAAATTCCAACTCAAATGATACTCCTAAATAATTGTAATAGTAAGAAGGCTTTAGGAAATCAAATAGATTAAATTTATGACGGTGTTTTATGCATATAATCTGTGCGATATTATCAAGGGTTAATTTAAAACTTTCCGGGGCCTATTGGGGGTCTGCGTAGAGCGTAGGTCGTTAAAGGGAATCTATTAAAGCCTAAAATACGCGGTAGGTTTATGCGAGAACCAGCCTTAACGTGGAACGCCTATATAATAACGGTAAAAATAGACCAACTTTTATATACTTAACTTTCGTGGAAGTTTTTCTCGGCGTGGTATTTTGTCGGTGTATTGTTACGGTTGGTACGAGACGATGAAGGAAAACGTAGTTAGTTAGTTAATGGGGATATGCCACTAAACATAATGATGTGTACTCGCCTGCCAATTACGAAAATATGCAGTCCAAAGTATGCAGAAAATATCTACTCGGATAGCTAAATTGCAAGCAAACAACCGCTTCTATAAATATCACGCTGCGGCTCGGTAAGAATTGATGATGTTGTTCTATCGATACAACTTTCGAATATAAAGTTACCAAGATCTATCTTAGTAGGACAAAAAAATAAGACTCATTTAGTTTTAATGAGTTAAAAGTAATCTTAGAAATAACAATAACACCGACCCAAACATTATCTTTATATAATTGCAGCAGTATTAACATTGTGTATGTGTATTATTCAACGTTGTCATGTTCCTGTTCCGAAACTTGTGCAAGCGAAGTGCAAGTTACTCGTGCTGTCACTTATTCAGAATGGGCAACCTCTATTGGACGTGTTACCAGGGATCTTCGCGTTTCCCCCTTCTGTTATTCAGCGTTTATGGAAACGGTTTCGGTAGACTGGCCAATATGTTAGAAGAGCTGGACAAACCCGAAATCGCAAAAACTACTCAAAATCAAGACCGATTTCTTGTCCTTTCCTCTCTACGTCAGCGTACTGCCACAGCACGAGACCTCCTAAACGACCTAAAATGAGCACATGGAATAGAAATTTCTGATCAAACTGTTAGAAACAGATTAAAAGAAACAAATTTGAAACCAAGAAGACCTGTCTGCGCACCACGCCTTACGCAGCATCACAAAGCAGCGCGAATGAGGTTTGCTCTGGATCACAGAGATTGGCAACTTCGTCACTGGACGCCTGTACTGTTTACAGACGAGTCCAGATTTCGTTTAACTCGTTGCGACGGTCGAATACGTGTATGTTGACGTCCTGGTGAACGCTACGCAGCCACTACTATACAGGAAGTGGGTAGATTTGGTCGTGGATCTGTGATGGTTTGGGCTGGAATCGGTATAGACAACAGAACTGATCTTGTTGTGGTTCGTGGTAGACTAAATGCCATGAATTACATCGAAAATATCTTGTAGGACCATGTGGTGCCTACTGTATATGGCGTCGGTTAAAATATCATCCTAATGCAGGACAATGCATGTGGCTTTGCACCGCCGGCATCACCAGAAGCTTTTTACAAGAACGTGGATTTCAGGTCATGGAATCGCCGGCGTTCTGACCTGAATCCTATTGAACACGTGTGGGATCAGCTTGCCCGACGTGTTCGCAAGCGCCCTAATCCACCTCTTACCATACAGGAACTGACACAAGCACTAATTGAGAAATGGGAAAACATCCCCCAAGAGTCTCGTCGCATACTAGTGCGAAGCAAGCCACGCAGGTGTGAGGAAGTGATTCGTGCTCGTGGAGGGCATGCACTGTATTAAACCTCACCAATCCACAGAAAACCCGACTGTCGTCGATACTATGACAGTCATTTCCAATTTGTTTTGCATTATTAATTTATATTTTAAGTGTAACTTAGAAGTAACTAAAAGTTGTAACATTGCTTTTGTAATTTTCTTTAGTTAAATGTATGCCGTTGAAGTGTACCAAATTTGATTTGTCTAGAACCATTATTTAAAAAGTTACAGCTTTCGAAAAAAGTTTACCCCTATTTTTTTTGAGCAGTGTATTTTACATATGATTTCTAGAGTGGAGCAATTCTAGTTTGTTTTGACAGTAGTCATGGTGAACTATCACTCAAAAGTCACCCAGTAGCGGCGCGGCTGTTAATTATTGCCAAGAAAAATTTACTAAATAGTCCGTAGCGGTTCACGGGCAATAATTTCTAATGTGGTAAGTTTGTGAGTATTTGAAATCGAATGTAAACAGATAAATATATGAATATATAAGAAATCTTGTTTTATTTCTTATATATTCATCAACAACGGCAAACTAATGGATGCATTCATTGAGAATATTCATAGATAAATATATCTTTTTAATTGAAGTAGGATGTTGAAAAAATAATAAACCTCTTAATTGTAAGATGATTTAATATACTTCGGACCGGTTTCGCCTTTTTCAAGGCATCAATCAGCGAAATCTATCATAATAAAAAACAGAATTACAAAAATTATCACATAACATAATTAACAAAGACTTACAGTCTTAGGCTTATTATTTTTTCAACATCCTACTTCAATATATATTCTGCAAGAATGGATTTTTCTCCAAATATCTTTTTAAGCCTATGTTAAACGAACAGCCGCCTACACAGGAGTGTCAGAGTCCTGGATTTGCCCGCCCATGGATATAATGTTTATACAACCTTCTAGACAGCTCCAGCTTAAAAGAAACGCACAGTATAGCGGACGCTGGTAAATATACCTACATTTCAAAATAGCTATTTCTAAACAAATTCAACTTACTATTACTATACGAAATAAACAATGTTAAAAAATAAACATGGACAAAAGTGACATTAAATACTTGAAAACAAAACGATTATAAAACAAGTAAAATACATAAGCACATTGGGCAAACAAAAGATATAGGAACATTTTAATTACAAAATAATATTTTTTGATCAATTATTGTCAATTTTCTGTTTATGTTAAGTCGATTTTTTAAATAGAATGTTTTATACAACCTTCTAGACAGCTCCAGCTTAAAAGAAACGCACAGTATAGCGGACGCTGGTAAAGATACCTACATTTCAAAATAGCTATTTCTAAACAAATTCAACTTACTATTACTATACGAAATAAACAATGTTAAAAAATAAACATGGACAAAAGTGACATTAAATACTTGAAAACAAAACGATTATAAAACAAGTAAAATACATAAGCACATTGGGCAAACAAAAAATATAGGAACATTTTAATTACAAAATAATATTTTTTGATCAATTATTGTCAATTTTCTGTTTATGTTAAGTTGTTTTTTTAAATAGAATTAAGAAAGCACACCAAGTGAACTGTAACTTTTGGAATACACTACTAGTTTGGTCAACATTTTGAACCTAAAGTAGTGTTTTTAAATACATAATTATTTGTTTCTTGGCTGAGCAGATAGAAATTTGAATTCACTATTAAAATTTTGACTAAGTAAGAAATGTGCCGAGTTCTAACTTATTTGGGAGTTTTTCCTTTTACTACAACAACTTTTTAATTATATTAAAGAAATAAATTGCTATTTTAAATTGGGGTTATTCCTGTCATGTTGGGAGGGTATTCAATTTGCAGCGCAGGTGCATCAGGGTCCTGATTTCCTTGAGTTACAGAACCGACTGCAGACTTAAGTTTAAGGAGCTCGGTATTCTGACGGTACCGTGTATGTATACACATTGTTGTTTGTTGTTTTCGAGGGAGAACTCGAAAATGTTACGAGGTCATAATCTGTTCACGACTATGGGACAGGTAATGTTGAAGCGTATTGTCAGCCGTTTTTTGCGACTTTCAAGACCTCGTCATGCCACAAATTACACTGTGCGACAAATTTTGATCAACTTTCTTCCTCCCGGGAAATTTAGCTTATAATGATTCTGTATGACCCCCTCAACACATCGCCCAAGGCGTTTTTTAGGTTAGCGCGAATAAGCGGATAAGAAGACACTCTGTATACTATGGCAAAATGGTCAGTCAAATCGTTTCAGAGGGTATTTTTTTCTCTCATTCTATATGTTTATTGGGGTACTGAATCCGAATTTCAACTTCGCTACTTCCCACGGATGTGGCTTCCCAACGAAAATCGCAAAAAAACTAAACATTTTCGAAAAGTGATAAAACTATGCACTTTTCGAGGTAGACCATTCCATACAAAAATAAAGTACATTAAATTTCCTATAAGAGGACTCCTGAAATGCATTTTTGGTTGAACGGTTTTGCCGCTAGAGCACGCTGAAAGAAGGCAAAATTTTCCTACTTTATATAAAACTCAGTTTTTAAGTTAGTTAAAAAGGCTGATTGCGCTAAAACTAAATTAATTTCTCTACAAATTAAACATCTTAATCACTTATTTTGGCCAAACCGTGTAGCCGCGAAATTGTGTTGATAAACAGTAGAGCGTCAATAATCCGAACCAATCCGGACCGAAGGTGATTCGGATTATCAAATTGTTCGGATTATCATATATTGCAGCTAAATACTAGAAACTGCGAGTATTGGATAGAAGTTCAATCTTAATAAAACCAACACCATTCGATCTGCTCTTCTTAAACTATAGGAATGTCAAAAAGTAAAAATCGAAGGATATCGAAGAGATATCAAAGGGGTATCTAAAGAATTTATTTATTTTTTATTTATGACTTATTTATGATTTATTTATTATTTATTTATTATTCACTTAACTAATTGGGACCGAAAGTAATTCGGATTACTAATACATATATAAAACAAAAGCAACATTTTTCTGTAAACAGGAACCGACAACAATGGCTTTTCGCTAGGTTACTCAGTGATTTATTTTATTATTATTTTTTTTGAACGTTCGGATTAGCGAACGTTCGGATTACCGAGGTTCGGATTATCGACGCTCTACTGTATTATGTCATATTAATCTAAGCCGCCAAGTCAAGAGCCGGAATGTTTATAAAGAAAATACATAATACATTAAGTATTAATTTTATTAAAAAGGGCAGATTGTTAATAGATAGTTAATAAATAAATAGTAATAATATAGGTCTCTACTGAATTTTTGGTGAAGGGCTCTTGTTATCGCGGTTTCGCGTAATAAATTTCGTAATAAAATGCGTAATAAAATTTCAACGCGTTGAAATTGGCCAGAATAACTGATTAAGTTATGCAATTTGTAGAGAATCTAAGCTTTTTTTGTAATTACACGCACATCACATACAGTAGGAAAATTTGGCCTTCTTTCACGCGCTCGAGCGGCCAAACCATTCAACCAAAAAATACACTTGAGGGTGTCTTTTATAGCAAATTTAGTATACTTCATTTTTGTATATAATGGTCGTCTACGTCGAAAAGTGCATAGTTTTATGACATTTTGGCTATAAAATGCAGAAAAGTAGAACATTTTGAGTTATTTGCGATTTTGGTTGTGAAGCCATATCCATCCAGTAGCAAAATTGAATTGGATTCAGCTCCCCTAAAAACATATAGAATGATAGAAAACAAAACTTTATATTTTTTTTCTGGCCAAAACACCGTGTGAATGGACTAAATCTATGAATAAAATTAAAAATAAATTTGCAAATACATATCTCGCTTATTCGAGCTAACCTAGAAAAACGTCTTTGGTGAAATGTTCAGGGGGTCATAAAGAATCATTAATAGCTAAAATTTCCCGGGAGGAAATTTTTTGTTGCACAGTGTTATTGGGCACTTAAATTTTTTAACATTTTACCGGATTATGTCAGATCTATGAGTTTGGAGAAATTTAAAGTTATTACAAAAAAGTCCTTAACTGCAACCTTCTTCTATAGTTTCGATAAGTACCTATTTGTCTACGCTTGACTCTATTTAGCACCAATAAATGTTTTATTTTTATTATTATTATTACATTCGATCTGGATTATTAAAAAAAAAACACATCGGTGCAAGCCAACGTGAAAAGAAAGGAATTTTACTAATTTCAAGGTTATTTTCTTAAGAATAATTTTACAAAAGCAGGCTAAGATGAATTACATAAAATTTAAACTTCTCACTTGTTACTTATTTTATCGTAAATGCTTTTGCTGGTAAGAGCAAAAGTGTGAGATGTCTCAGATGTCTTCTATATCATGTCGCTGGTTCAAATCCAGGGCGAGGTATACTTTTTTTATTTATTTCCTCATATTCGTTCGATTTTCAAATTTATTGTACCTATGTTTTCAGATATTCAAAACAAATATACCTCTGTTTTAAACCGTATGTATTTTATTTCGGAAATAAAAACTAGGCAAAAACTTCTTGGATATGATCAACAATAAACTTCAATAAAAACACACCTTCACCGTCAAATAGAATACCAAAAATGCAATATAGTTAACACACCAACTAAATAATCAATACAGCTGTGTACAGGAGTGCAAAAAGGGACACACAGTGTATAAATTCGACCACTAAACCTAATTGAGTACACACACATAGAGGGGAAACGGGCGCTGATGAGAACATAACGATTACGTTGTCGCCGGTCGTAGAGTACAGGGGGCGCTCGCTCTCATTTACAAATACAATTAACGGGGCGTCTTTTTAGCCGTCGCCGTGCCGATGTATCATTATCAATCATAGGTGTTCTGCCGGTGACAGTTTTGTTATGAATACGTATGTTCGGTCGAGAAATAGAGACTCTTGTGTATCGAAACCGGACTCCCAACTAGTTATGCATAAATCCATATCAATAAAATGGCGATCGCGTCAGTGCGAGCTGCTTTAAATGATATAGCGGTGTGTTTATCGCCCCAAATATGGTAATTTAGTTATGGAGTAAAGTTGTGCTCGAATTAGCAATAGTATCAATGTATGCGCTGGGATATTGTATTATGATGATAGATGTAGTTTAAGTTTGTATGTGATAGTATTTTGCATAATCATAAATAATTGGAGAATAATACTATAATTAGTGGCGCGTTATGTTATGAGCAAAATGGGCATTTGCCCAGGGCCCCCAACAACAGGGGGCCCCCAAACAAGTATTTTGGAATCTCGCTTTTGTAATAGACAACCACACCATGCCAATCCTCATTACCGTTGCAAGCACAGCGAGGCCCCAACTAATTTTTAACAAATTCACTACCGTGGCAAGAATATTGAATTTTATTTTTGCACTCCTGCCATGCCGGTTGGGGACCAAAACAAATCTTGTATAAACTATTAATTAATTAATAATTTAACGTAGTGAAAATACTTTAGAATTTGAACTTTAGCATAGTCCTAGAGGCAGTGTTAGCAGTTATACTCATTTTCTTTTCATAAAATAAACATCTAATTTTGAGAAACCCTTGACAAAGTTGAAGAAGAGAAAATACTGTATGAATACATTGATGATTTTCAGTCGATACTTTTTCTTTTGTTATGGAAATCTATTCTGCAAAAATGAATTCTCCAAAAAAGTCGGTAAAATAAAAACTCAATCTTCAAAATGCTTACCTTTAAAAATCCTTATCATTACACAGTGTGTATAAAAAGTAATGTAACTAGTCAATATTTTCCTTTCTAATAAGTTGACAAGGTAAAGATTCCAATAAAAGCTTTAGGAAATTTCTTAAGCTCTAATTTGAAATGGTTAGAAATGAATCATACTATATATATATATATAACAAAGAAAAGATGGCTGGTATCTTTCTAGATTTATCAAAGGCTTTTGATAGTGTAGATCACGAGACTCTTTTATCAAAGTTAGAACTTATGGGAATCCGAGGACCGATGTTAAACCTTCTAAAATCGTATCTTAGCAACAGAGAACAACGCGTGATAGTGACCGATTCGCAGAAACAGGAAATACAGGTATCTGATTGGATGCCTGTCAAAAAGGGAGTCCCACAGGGGTCTATACTAGGACCTGTTCTCTACATATTATACGTCAATGATCTCCCAAAACTTGTTAATCATCAGTTGGGCATGTATGCGGACGATACGTCAGTGATAATTAATGCGATTATCGAAAGACATCCCGAAGAAGAAGTTACTGTATGCCTGGACAAGCTTGAGAAATGGTTCCAGCAAAACAATCTTAAGTTAAATGTTGGAAAAACAGAACTTGTTATGTTTTCTCTCAAATATGAAGATCAATTAGAACTTCACTATAACAATATAAGACTCACATCTGTCTCACAGTCCAAATTTCTCGGTGTAACAGTGGATGCTCGGATTAACTGGAAGGCGCACATCGATGACCTCACCAGTAGGATCTCTGGGTTTGTCTATGCACTGAGAACGATTACTGCTGTCGTCAACAGGCAAGCAGCAATGTCCAGTTACTACGCGTACGTTTATAGTAGGATGAAATATGGCATAATAATATGGGGAGGATCTACCGCAGCAATTAAGGTTTTCAAAATTAAAAAAAAAGTGTTTACGAACAATATTTCGCCTATACTCGAGAGATTCATGTGCTACCGTCTTCAAAACATATGACATTTTGACTTGCATCCATCTACCGTGCATCTACATCTTCGAGACTGCCTGCTTTGTGAAATTGAATTATACCGAACTATTCCAAGGGTATGAAATCAATCATACCTATGAAACTCGCGGGAATGTTTGTGCTACGTTAAGGATCCCTCACACAACATCATTCACTGTGCAAAAGGGAGTAACAACTCAAGCATTAAAGATTTATAATCACCTCCCGGTATCTATAAGACGTCTTAATGTTCGGGACTTTAAGGCGACGCTTCGACGGATTTTGACACATAACGCCTTTTATTCCACAGAGGAATATTTTGCATTTAGTAATTTCAACAATTGTTAATTGATTATTATTGTATTTGTATCTTTCTATATTATTTTTCTTTTTTGACATGTTCTATACCTTGTCTTTTGGTCTACTGAATAAAACATTTATTTATTTATTTATTATTATGATATTTTGTGTTTATAGCTTAAATCATTTTCAAAAACATTTTTTTCTTGTAAACTTCTCAGAGGTCGAAGTATTGACATGGTAGAAACCGTTTTAACTTTTTGTAATTGCTTTCTTTTAACATTTAATCATTTTGTATCATTTAAACGACTGACCTCAGGGACTTTTGGAGAGGAAAAATACACAGGGTGCTATATTAAAAAAAATGAATTTGACCTGCTTCTTATAAATGCCTAACCCTGTATATTCAAAAGTAATTCAAGTTTGTAGCTCTAGTCATTTCATAAAATGTTTATTTGGTTTTTTTCTTCTAAGCTTTCAGGACTATATATTGACACGCTACGCGTCTTCTTGTTAACTTTTTTATGATATGGCATCAGAATCTTATGCGTTAACTAAGAATAAAGATTATGAAACCAACAATGTTCGCAAAATAAAGAGGAAATTGGAGTTTATTAAACTATTTTAAAACAATTTAATAAGTTCACATCCAGAGGACATAGATAGTGACGATGGCGTATTTAAGGATGAACTATCGCAGTGTCTGCAATATGCAAAACATTAGAAAGGCTGTTCAAGCAGGAATGTATCTAGATTCCCTAATGTGAAAAATTATTTTTTTTTTATTTGTTAAGAATGCTCATGTATTAATTAAGATAATATATTTTATTTGTTAGGAATTTTGATTATTAAATTATTAACTTATTAAGAATATTCATTTGTTGCTTGAAATGACGACGTAGGTACTTATATTAAATGTTGTTGCCAAAAAGTCAAATACCTTACTTATTATTTATGATTTTATTTAGTATTAGTACATAATATATTATGTTTGTATAAAAAGTAATTCTTAATTCAACACGGTATATGGGGCCCCCAAATGCAAAATTGCCCAGGGCCCCATGATGGCATAACGCGCCGCTGACTATAATGCATTTATCCTTGTAAAGATCTGCACCCAAAATACTTGTCTTGAAAAGGTTGGTTAATGTGCAAACCTGTTACAACAGTTTTTGGTATCATTTCGTATTTAATTCTTACGTATTTTGTATCTGATAGTAAAAGCTGTTATAATAAATTTTAAAAAAATTGCAGTGTTTTGGGATATTTAAAAGAAATATTTAATATTTTGTTTGTAGTATACCAATTTATTTTCTGTATGCTTCAATTTGACATATTAAGGCACTAATTAAGTAAAGAATAAATCGTTATAATGTTAACCATAACAGATTTTATTTTATTTGGGTTATTAATAACGTTTAACCAAAAAATAATTTAAATTTAATACAGATAGATAGAGAGCTATAATTTTCAGAACAAATAACACAATTTATGTGTTGTTATAAGGTTTTATAAGACCTACTGAATATCTACATTCAAATATGCGCATAGCCAGGCTTCAATAATATCATAGTAAACCGTTTCTACCAAATCTAGATGCCTATAAACGCTTTCTGGTCAATCCCTAGTATTGGTTTCAATATCCGCTAAGAGGGTATCTGGTAATGACCAGCTGATAGCGGCTATGCACTTGTGGAGTATGCGCGTCAAATTCAGTTGTTTTACCAACCTTGTTGGTACGACGCGTTGTCCATGTGGTTCTTACTCGTATGTTGTGATTTGCCATGCTATTTTCACGGAATAAAAAGCAAAATAACTTCCGATACGTGTTGCAAAGTGCGCACGATGAGATTTTTAGTGATTTATGGGATGCTTTGAGCGAAGTCCAGCGTTTTATGAAGAATTGTGGAAAGCGGTGTGAAATGAGGTTAGTTTTTCGTTTTCTTAGCTAATGCGACAACACGTCTACATGTTATGTCGGTAGTTTTATCTGTACTGACCCACTATGTAAATTTCGGATATTTTACAGACATAACCCTCCTAGATAATAATTGTAGGTTATGTTAGTTGACTATGTATGAATACAGTAGTAAATTTACCGTAGTACAAAATCTAGGTTGGGAGCAAGCAAAACAAGATAGAACCAAATAAAATGTTTATAAACCATGTGGAAGAGACCACAATAAGTCAGAACGTTAGTATGTGCCCTAAAAATTCCAATATTTTGCGACTCGAGGACTATAAGGTTCCAAGTACATTTTAGACAATTTTACAGTAGGTAGTGCAAATTTCACTTTTAATTTTATTAAACAAGAAAACCATTTGTAATTGGCATAACATTTTACCTGAACCTACTATCTTAGATACTTGGCTTAGATACTTCAATATAAGACTAGTTTTATATATCCTAGACAAAAATTGTTTCAAATTACATACAAAGATATGCTTGACTTAGAACTCCGCTGCTATGGAGAAACATATAGGAATGTGTTAATTCGTTTCACAAGAAGTTGAATGATATTTTATTATAAATTTATAACAAAATACATTAATGAAATTGTTGGACTTAACTAATAAACCTTGTCCTTAACGAATAAACAATACAGGGTGGTTGTGAAGCGGCGGGAGCATGGAATGTTAGAAAAATGGAGTCAGTAATGAAGGTGAATAAAGTACTGTAACAACATCGGTTGTTCGGCAGATTATACAGGATGATTCCTTAGTGTCGTGGCGATATTTCCATTGTCTTAAAAGAAAGATAAAATACACGCAGTTTTTTGGTAGTTCGATGCTAATGTTGGTTCAATACGGGCTAAATGGCATCCCCTTAACAACTTTACGTCGAACTATGAATCATCCTGTATACAAAGCAATATTAAGGTCATTTTAACATTATGTTTACATTTTTTTGAGAAGCAACTGAACGTCTTTGCACTGGTCCAACGTAAACGTTTTTGTTTTTCATCGAGCAATAATGCAATAAGCTGTATAAATGAAATTAATATTGGGTCGTAGATAATGATAGACTAAACAACTTTTTTTAAGTTTATTTAACGCTACTGCAGAAAATTAAAGAAAACATGCTTTTTGCTAAGAGCCGTTTTAAACGACCGAGTTTTCTAACGAAAAAAATAGCGAAATTATTAGCCAAAACTATAGTGATAATTTACCCTATTATTTTCGTTACAAAACTCGGCCGTGTAAAACGGTTCTTAGAAAAATGAACCTGTTTTTGTACAGGTTCAGTCAGTCAGGCAGCTTGTTCGCTACGTTCGTTCGACTATCTCGAGTAACTGAACTAGTCGCTCTCCTGGTATTCTTGTCCAAATGTCAAAAATGTCAAAAATGTTAAATTGTCAAAAATGTCAAAAATGTTGACATTTTTTACATTTCTAACATTTTTGACATTTTTAACATTTTTGACATTTTTGACCTTTTGACAAGAATACCCGGAGAGCGACTAGTTCAGTTACTCGAGATAGTCGAATGAACGTAGCGAACAAGCTGACCGACATACATAAACAGCTTCGTATTTCTAAGAGCCTTTTTACACGGCCGAGTTTTCTAACGAAAATAATAGCGAAAATTATCACTATAGTTTTGGTTTGTCAATATTTTTGGCTAATAATTTCGCTATTATTTTCGTTAGAAAACTCGGTCGTGTAAAACAGCTCTTAGATTGGTAGTCAATTCAAAGAAGTAAAAGTAAGTACAAACAGTTCCGATGAAACTTGTTAGAAAAAAAGAATGCATAAGCGCTAAGATTACAAAAGGAGATAAGTAAACCTCGCGGACTCATCTCGCTTTTATGCTCACATTTTCGGGGACGAGATTTAAATTTTATATACATCCAGACGGCAATTATCTTTCAGCGGATTCGTTCCTCGGGGACAGTTATTACGCAAACCATGGCATTGTTTCGTTTTATTGCTGTTAGAGGGTCCATTATTGCCTACTTCCCTTCGCGACCTTTAACCATTATATAACTTTATGTTGAGCCCCAGGCATAGGACGTCTTAAATATTTAAAGCGGTTATTCTTTCCATTTCCACTGGAAGGCCTGCCTGAGCCTTCTTCCGTTTATATCGTTTCATTCCAAGGTACGTAACTTTCGTGAAATGTCATTTGGCCACCAGCGATTATGGCCTCATCCAGTAAGCGGAAAAAAAGATGTTTGTAAAGGAAGGAAAACGGTGGAAGTAAACAACAATAATACCGTTATTAATTTACGGTATAAAAATAGAAGTTAGGAAAACAATGACGACGCGGAAGGTCGGCCGCCGGTATATTGAGTTGTTTGTCCTTGCGTATCTAATATCCTTTCAGCAAAATCTAATAAATCCTGATACTAAACGGGCAAAAATATGTAACTGGATGGGTATTTTAGGAAGTGTGCTTTCTGATATTGGATCATACATAGCCCAAGGGCATTTCAGCTTTTAAGAGGGGCGTTTGTGCTAGTGGAAGCGACGTCAGCTTTGAGTCTGTAGTACGCCCAGGATGTGGTACCATCTAACGGTGAACCGTTGTACCAAGTCGTTGTGTATAAACAAACATAGTTACTTAATTTGTTCAGCCGATTTCTGCCCTTTGCCAATAGGCAGCTACTGTAGTTGTGGTCAACTGTTAGTTATTATTGATCAGAGCTGTTAGTAATCTTCTCCTGTGTCCTCCTTTATTACAGAAACCTTCTTTACAGAGCTCCGCGGTGGCAGTTCGTAGTAATTCAACACAATTGCATAAAAAGCAGATCAACTTGACAACGGCTGGGCCAATTTTAAAGAGCTACGTCTTAAAATGTCACCCATAAATTAGCTCCTGTTCCGGGATTAATGTTATTGGCTTAATCACCATGAAAACATATTAAATCAACCAGTATATTGTGTCAAAAATTAGCTCTTTTTCTCTAATTAAGTTCGTGATTAAAGCGCGGTTGAATTTTATATTTATCCCGGAACAATGCCCTATGCGTACACATTTCAATACTACCTTACTTTTACACATCAGTGCAATAGGTTCGACTCCGATCTGCTTTTTATGCACCAGTGTTTTGCATGTAAGTGGTATATAGATAAATGCCCCTCTTAATATTGTCAGTTCTACAAATATTACAAGCTTTTTGTATTTCTCTAAATGTGATTTTTCGATGACATATTTTATATATTTTATTTTCTCACTTAAATAAGAAAAAGAATGCAGTCTTGAACAATACGCCTCCTGCGAAAAAAAACTACCAATACAAAATTTTTCTTGTACCAAATCGGCCACTAGAACGTGTTTTGTTGTAGATGGCGCTAGTGTCGAGATTACCAGGTCACCATTTTTTTAAATTTATTGGCCTATATTTTTGTATGTTTTTAACATATTTGCAAAAAGTATTAAGATTATCCTACCCTAATTCTTATATTTTGTGACTTATTGCCTTATTTGTCTAAAAGCATCATTTCAAGAAAGTAACTATAGAAACACTAATTAGAATGGAAGGTTTTACCAATATCAAGACACAGAAAAACTATTTTGCATTCAGCGTATTCTTAATTTTAGACTAAATGTATCAAACAATTTCCTAGAATTTCAAGAATACTGATTTTCTTATTGGAACACCCTGTATGAAGTTACATTTTTGGCATGCAGATATTTTTCAGATACAAAAAGAATGCATTTTTACGTAGATTATATTCAAACGTGGTACCTATGGTATGAATCCTTTGCGAGAAAAGGTTTCAGACTAAAGTATCTTTTTATGTAGAATATATAATAACACAATAAAGCGACCAGGGTTCATACAATCGACGCAAAAGTGCAATTATCTCCAAGGTAGATTTTTACACAATAGTATACGTATTTTTTCTAGTGAAAAATATCGTAGATTCTAAAAATTTAACTGTGGGTATAGAACTAAACTATTTTGAAAGGAAATACCTTGGTTATGTTCACAGTAGGAATGGACGAACTTTACATAATATTTTTTAATAAATAAGCTTACAGTTCAAGGTATAACCTTTAATTTTTGCCTTCTTACAGAATTCTGTTACGTCACATATTTTATACATGAACAATAAATAAGTATGGAAAATAAACCCATGCTCACTAAAAATAGTACTTTTTGTGAATTAAATAGGATAAATAAATCTTTGAACATGAAAACTATGAAGCAATAAAATATGTGAGGATTTTGTGGAGTGATGTGGCTCAAGTTTTCTTTAACTGAACGTGTTCCAATTTCACTGCCCCAATTTAAATACGATACGACTAACCATAGTTGTCCTATGGATTTCGTCTACAAAAACTATATCATATCATATCATAATTTATTCGTGTAGAGCATCGTAATACATACACTTGTCAACATCTAAATATAAAAATCAAGGGCGATATTTCAAATTTCAAAGTAGTATACACATAATTAAAGCTCACATAAACTATACAATAATACATTTTACAAATAAATACGCAGAACATAACACCACAGATGAAGGAAATATACAAATAAAAACAAAACCACGTATCTACACATGGAACCATTCGGGCTCGACTCTGTCCTCCAGGAACTCAGCGTACGAATAGTATGCTTTACTCAATAGAAAATTTAAGAGTTTTTGTTTAAAAAATCGGGCCGGCATAATTGTCACACCACTCGGCAATTTATTGTAGAATTTCAGAGCTATAAAATTGACACTTCTCAGACTTCCGGACAGTTTACAGAATTTGGGCTGCAGCTGCAGCCCGGTCCTGGTATGGTAGTGGTGTGAACTGTTGTTAGCACTATACTTATCGTGGTTTGCATGCACGTACAATATGCATTTTAATATGTACAGGGATGGGAAAGTTAACAACTGCAGATCTATAAACAAATTTCGGCAGTCATCCCTGTACCCAATGCCGCCAACAATCCTCACCGCCCGGCGCTGCAACCGAAATACCCCTTCCCAGGATGAAGCAGACCCCCAAACTAACACTGCATACTGCATCACCGACTGGCACAGAGAAAAATAAGCGGTCCTTAAAACCTCCACCGTGACACTACGGCTAAGTTGCCTCATAACAAAAATATTCCCGCTCAGTTTCACACATACCGCAGAAACATGATTGTCCCACTTCAGGGTCGGGTCCAGATGTACTCCCAAGAATTTAACAACATTACTATGCGCCCGATTTTCATCAATTCGGTATTTGCGTAAAGAAAACACGATGGTTGAGGTCTTATCCGGGTTAAGCTTCAGCTTATTACAGCCGAACCATCGCTCAGCCTCCCCCCGGGCCGCATCACTGAACCTTAACGTTGTGTCGTCAGCATAGCAAATTACAGATCCTTCCGTTATGGTCGCCGTGGCAGGTAGATCATTAATGTATATTAAGAACAATAGCGGCCCAAGGACAGACCCCTGAGGAACCCCCACCGAAACCACCATGCTTGCAGAGAGGCTGCCATTACATTTGACCACCTGTGTTCGGTTATCAAGATAAGACCGAATCAAACTCAGACTGCTTTCATCGAAATTGTACCTTTCTAATTTTGCCAGAACTATCTCATGCTGCACGCAGTCAAAAGCCTTGCTAAGGTCGCAAAAGGTCCCGACCATATATTCCCCCCTCTCAAATGAGTCAACAGTGTCCTCGACAAAGTTATTGATAGCATCCGTAGTGCCTTTGTTCTGTCTAAACCCGTATTGAGACTGCGTAAATAAGCCATTGCTTTCAAAATAACTGGAAATTCTGCTTTTTATTGCCTTTTCAAATATTTTAGATAACACAGGTAAGAGCGATATTGGCCTATAATTTTGAATTTCTTGTCTGTTGCCTTTTTTGTATATCGGAATGACAAGAGCAACCTTAAGTGAATCTGGAAAGATTCTTTCGTTAATTAATAGATTGAATAACTTTGTTAGCGGTACCACAATGAGATCCACAACATACTTCAAGATGCATGTGTTGAAGCCATATATATCCCGGGTTGTTTTCGATTTTATGGAACCTATTATATCCCGCATCTCTATAAAAGTGATAGGTTTAAAAGAGAAGGCTGATGTTTCGACGTTAATTCCGTCTAATGAATTGTCTGCCTGATGTGAAGGTTGCAATTGATATACGTTTCAAACTTCAAAATCTTTTTTTCATAATTTACTTAGATAATAATTTTTTAAATGTTTTTTATTTAAATTTCTTAAAATGCCAAATAGCACTCCCAATAAATAATTTTACGTAATAGAGTTATGTAAGTAGGTTAAACTATAAGGTGGTACTATATTAGCGTCAAATATTTATATATATTAATTATTTTGTTACTTATTAATTAATGTATTTCCTCATTGAAATGGGTACCGTAAACTTGGGTGACTTTAGTCCACTTTTGAAATTTGAAGTCTGGTAACTTTTAACAGATTAGATATAATTACTCATACTTGTGCTATTTTTTGGGTCTTTGATAGTACTTAAAAAATCTCAAAACACTAATATTTCCAACGTCAGGATATACTTCTTTTATGAATATATATGGGTGGCCAAAGTCAGAATTCATTATTGGGTCACTTTGGCCATACTACTGTTTATCATGCCAATGAAACGATAAGCTAGTGTATGCTCGAGTTTGGCCACCAAATATGTTTTAAAAGTGTTCAAGAACAAAATATGTTAAAATCAGCAATAAGATCATGACAAAACTATTTTATGACTATTTTAAAAAATAATGCTAACATGTTATACATTGCGGAAATGAGAGAAAACACGACTATCGGAAAATGCCAAAATTCAATATGGCGCCCATAAGAAAAACAAAAGTTGGCCATGATTACGCCGCCATCTCTGATGTTATTTCAAATTAAAAAATAACACTGCATTCCTTGTTAAAAAGTCGCTCTAGAATGTTTTTGTTTCAAATGTCTAGCTACGTTTGGTTTTGAATAAAAAATTAAAAACGATATCTTAACATTTCACTTTTTTGCGGATATCTTTAAAATGAAAAATGATAGCTAAAATTTCTTTTTAGATAATTGTTCAGCACAAAAATACGAAACTTTGCCAAATTTAAACATAGCCTCTATCTCCACTAATAAGCGAGATCTAATAAGCCTCGAAATCGAATCACCCGGTATAGCTAGACATAATTTTGTACTTCTGGTATAATGGAGAAACCTCGTTTGGACGGGACAGGTGTTTTTATTGCTTGTAAAATGTCATCTTTGTCATACCACAGAAATGTCATAATTTGATGGCCATTTCCACTGAGAATGCCCGACTTTACTTTCCTCGATTGACTACATCGAGCACTTTAACTACGCGGGTATTGCAGAAAGCTATTCCTAACAAACCACAGAACTAATGTTATCAGCGGCAAATCATAGATGCTGATAGATTACTCAACACAAACAAAGTTGTTCATAGTAACAAAATTGGTCAATTTTCAAAGCTATCTTATGAACACTGCCACAAAAAAAATAAATTATCATCTAACTTACATTAAGCACCTTTGTATTCAATATAGTATCTAAAATATAAATAACCAAAAATACTCGCAATGTTTGAAATATTAACAAAGATCTAAACAATATAAATAAATTTTCGAATAGTGGCCAATGTCACCCAAGTTTACGGTATTGTTTGTGTTCTTCCTTCGTTTTATGCCCTACTTGAAATACATTTGCTTTTTTGTTTGTCGTTGTTTTTGTCAATATCTCAAATAGCTGTACTTGCTTAAAAAATTGCTTAAGGAAAAGCAAATAAATCCATCAAACTTTTTGCTCAGAATGACTTTTGCTGGTTGATACCACACTGGCTTGCTCATGTTTGTCTGTTTTCAGTAAATAGGGAATTATTAATAGGAAAATTCTAAAAACGAATTAATAGGATAGGGTAATTCCATGTCAAATCAACACAGTTTTGTTCCTCACTGCCTTTGATTTTGATCAAATTTTGTACAATTTTTGTTGGAATTATGGGTATGCAAAATTTTAAAAATTGTTAGGGCATGATATATTTAAAGGCCTATTGTCGCTCGCCTAATTAATCTAGAGAGGTGGTATAAGTCCCATTTTACAGATTTAAAACTTTGAAAAAAAGTCAGATACACTCTAAAAACAATTTAGTTTCCACAACTGATATATGAGTACCCTCAACTAATATGGTTAGTGAAAATTTAGACAACTGACTGTATTAGTTCAGTGGATCAAGTTTTATTTGTTGGAATGTATTAGTTGGCAGAACAAAAATAGTAGTTGAAAGTGCAAATTGTCTTAGTTGCCGTAACAAATGGGTATGTTTGTTGCCACTTATAAATTGGTTATTGGAACAAATTGTAATAGCTATACCAACAGGCTATATTTGTTACGGGAACAGAGTGATTTAGTTAACGCAACTAATGTTGCATTTGTTATGGGAATAAGTGATTTCAGTTAGTGCCACTATTGTTGTATTTGTTATAGTAGCTAGGTATAATGTGTGTTATTTACTATTTTAATTGCATCAATTGCTTTTATAATCTATTCTAAATCGTAATATTGTTTTGTTTGTAATTTGTTAAAGGTGTTAAAATTTTAAGATTGTTAACAAACACTTTATTATAAACAGTCCATGGTTTATATTAAAAGCTTTTATCAATATTATAAGATTGATTCAACTTTTAAACAATGGACGGTTTAATAGAAATTCCGGTTAACAATCTAAAAAAACTCTGGACACCTATAATCAATTATAAACAAAACAAAATTACGCTTTAGAATTATAAAAGTATTTGATGCAACTAAAATCGCGTGTCTATTTGAATCATTGAATTCCACATCTAAGAAAGTGCCAGTACAATTATGCTGACAACTGTCAATTTAAAAGCTGCAGTACATCTATAAATCTTGCAAAGGATTCTTCAATGTCTAATTCAAATAGACGCACCGCATAATTTCAAAACTTGAGACATTCAAGTTCATACATATATTACAAGCAACAAAAATTATGAGATGAAATTATACAAACATATTTTTTTTATAATAGCAATACAGTCCAAACAACATTATACCTGCTAGTAGATAAAGTATAATAATTACTCAACAACGTAATCATGTAAATAAAAGAAATATATATTATAGAAAACTTTATTTTTTATAAGTGTAGAAAATACATATACAAACATGCAGATTTTATTGTTGTTTTGACATTAACTCGTATAAAAAGGTGATTTTCACCATGTTTAATAGGTGAATATGTTGTGTTACAAACAAGTGTTGATATTCATGCAGAAACTCGAAGAAAAAGGACAGAGAAGGGATATATGCATTGCACTTGGGCCGAGCCGCCCAAGTCTCGTGTGCATAGTCAAGCAGATAGAACATAGAAAGAGAAAACACAAAGAGAATTCATTGTTTGCAACACACATATTCATGCAGTTTTTATTAATACATATTATTCCTTGGTTGACTGTTGTAATAGATGTTTGAGAGAAAATGTAGCTGAATCATTGGCAATTGACTGATGGTACGGGGTATGTCGTATTTCATCCGTATCTATTCCTAGAATCCCATACCCGCGTATTGGTGCTTCTATAAAAGTTCCCATTAATACATCACAAATTTAGAAAATTAATAAATCTACTACATACCAACACGTTCGTCAAATTCCAGTTTTTCTCCATCTAAACTAATGTCTCCAACACTAACCACTTCTTCTTGTTGGCTAGTTACACTAGCTAGTGATTCTAGAGGCGACACTGTTAGTGATACAACTAGAAAATCAAATTAAAATAAGCCAGAATCTAACTTTTATAAATTGTACTTACCATCAGCCTTCTCAATAATATAGGGTCTCATAAATTTTATTCGTTGTCCTACGATAGGTATCAGTTCCTTTATGAGGTTCTCGTCAAGGTCCAACAAATTGGATTCGCCGGTTTCATTTAAGTACTGTTGAAGACAAAACAATATGGTATATAGAAATTCAGTCACATACAATTGACGAATGGAACCAAATATTGCAACAATTAGTTAAATGATCTAAAAGTTAACAAAGAATTAAAAAATGCAATAAAGAACGTGGTCTCCATTTGAAATATGAAAGCGGACGCCACTTCTAGTCAAACCGAAACCAACCGGAAACAGATAATATTTTTGTTGAACATATCGTATCCAACAGCATTAGGTTAGAAAATTTCAAGTTCTATTTTATTTGGTTCTCCATATACTTCTAATGAATGTATGATCAACACATATTTTAAATAGCACGGACACCCGAAAGCATTATTAAAGCCAGATAGACGAACTTGAGTTATAGGAGAGTCTACTGTATGAACAATGTACATGCAATACAGGGTGTATCGTATTCAGGCGCCAGCCGGGCGGTATATGCATTTTAACATGAACCTACATACCTGCAATACGTACGATATGTGTTAGGTTATAACTTGTTCTCTATAACATACTAACTTTATAAGTATAGACAAAATAATGCGTACATACGTAGTTCAACTAGTGATCTGGCTATAAACTATGCATTTGTGGACTTACCTTGAAAGACAGGAATGAGGCATTCTAAGCTTTATGACTTCAACTTATTTTGTACATAATCATCCATAACTAATAACTATGGATTCAAACTGCTTACCAATGATATTTAAATCTTGCTGTAACACAACACAGTATCTGTTGAACACACGCACTCTAAACGACAACCGCAGTACACGCTTAACGGCTTTGGCGGCATCAACAAACTGTCGAAAATTCTTGTAATGGTTGGCGCCTGCGCAGAACTTTACCAGATTTTTGTAATCCCAACAAATGTGTGTGTTGATTAAGAAGATTTTTGTAATCTCAACAAAAGTATCTGTTGGTTAAGCAAATTACATTCAACTAATAAAACTTTGTTGCTGCAACGATTCCGCTAATGTTGGTAATGCTAATTGGCAGCCATTATTGTTATACTGTACTGATACTTTTAGTTACGATAACTGAAATCGACCAACAAAAGCAGTTTGGTTGCTGTAAGTAATTCTGTTTTTAGAGTGTAGTACTAGCTTACACTGTTTTTAGTTAATTCCCAAAGTTTGAAAGTGGGACGGAACTGGGTTCATGCCTTAAAAAAAGTAAATTTCTACAGTATATTTATTGAAACTGGTATACCAACCAAGTGAACGCAGTACACTATTATTTATTTTAATACTGTTATTAATTTTATATCATAGAAGTGGTACTATTAGACTATGAGCAACTGTTCAGTTTCAATACAATTTGATGTTATTGTTGACTTCACTTTCTATTATGTCTACTATTATGTTTGAAGACATTTATTTTTTTAAGACATGAACCCATTTCCGTCCCACTCTCAAACTTGGGAATTAACTGAAAACAGTGTAAGTTATCTGATTTTTTTTTTAAACTTTAGACAATGAGCATTTTGAAATAATCCAAATTAAACTTTTAATATTTAATTAAGAATACAAAATTTACCCACAAGCCCTATGAATCAATGGGCCTTTAAATATATCATGACGGAACAATTTTAAAAAATTTGCGTACACATAAGTGCAAAACGGGATAACATATTATCATAAAACTTGATATTTTTCTATAACTACATGAAGACAACAAAAATGTTATTGTTATACTAGAAATGTGTATTAGATCTTGTCATATCATTTACACGTTTCTTTTTACGTACTTGAAACGTAATAAATACGAGTATTATATTTTCTGCAATGAAGTAGCAACTAATTAGCGCTTTAAATAATAAGCAACTAATTAAGTAGAAAACAAAAAGCCTTTTCAGTTCGTCAGCGATACCAGCGTACGCATTTACCCAAATTAACAACGTTCAAAATGCAAAAGCCGACGTTCAAAAGGGATTTTCATGTAAAAGAGAATAAAGGAGAATATACACACCCAGAGAAAAAGTTTCAAATTCCGTACGACCACATAATATGGAGCGAGACAAAAAACAATGGTGAATTCCGAGTGGTGGGCTTTTTTTAATTTAAATTAATCTGTATGAAATACGTCGAAATGTTTTTTTTTGCTAAACGAATTCCAGAAGGCCAGGCCGGCAAAGCTTCAAACGTAATCTTCTTTTTAAAATGGAATATCATACATATTTCGGCACCCTCGACGCCGTTAGGGGCGTCGGTGGACCGGCGTCGAATATGCCGCTTTCGACGTTATTAAATTACGACTTCGTACGCTGCTGAGTGGCGCTATATTGGGGCTTATTGTGCTTTAAATGTTTCATCGAAAGTGCTCTGGCGCCGTATTATTAGATGGATTGCTAAATTTAGATGGGAGTGACGATTTCAGAGTACCATATTAATCGATTGATATTGTTCAACGACAGGACATAATTTTGATATTAAAAGATATTCCGATGACAATCATAATATCAGAACGCGCATTAAAAATCATGCGTTTTATTCAAACGCACTGGCCTCTTATTCTTTAGCCTTGCTATAATAAAAGCACTCGTTATTTGTGGAAATGCATTATATTATTCGCACACTTTCGTCATATTTACTTCGGTTTATAACATGCCAGGAGAGTAAAACGTACTAGGCATAACACAGGGCGATTTATTTTTTATTTTCGGAAACTTCAGCAGCGTATTCTACTACTTATCAAATTTATGGAAAAAAATCAAATACCTTATATCTATAAATGCATCGTTATTGAGATACCCGATGTATTATTGAGGAAATCTACCGGTATAACTAATCATTTTCAACATCATGACAACGCATTAATTATTTCCATTTATACAGGATGTTGTTTTATGCCATATTTGAAATGCATTTTCTTTTTTGTTGATGTTTGTTTTGTCAATATGTGTAATATCTGTAAATGCTTAAGGAATGAAAACAAATAAAACCATCAAACTTTTTGCTCAGAATGACTCTTCGTTTAAAAAGCTGTTTAATACCACACTAGCTTGCTCATCTTTGTCTGTTTTTAGTGAATAGGGAATTATTAATAGGAAAATTCTAAAAACTAATTAATAGGATAGGGTAATTCCATGTCGAATCAACACAGTTTTGTTCCTCACCACCTTAGATTTTGATGAAATTTTGTGCAATTTTTGTTGAAATTATGGGTATGCAAAATTTTAAAAATTGTTCAGACATTATATATTAAAGGCTAACTTTTATACCCAAAAATGCATCGTTATTGAGATACCCGATGCATTAGTAAGGAATCTACCAATATAACTAATTATTTTCAACATCATGGCAACGCATTAATTATTTCTATTTATACAGGATGTTGCCTGTACACAGATAGGAATTTTTGTTTAACTAAAATAAATGCGTGTTTGAATAAAGACAAAAATATGTTTATATGCTACAAAGAAGGTTTATTTGAGTCAAATACCATTTGTTTGGAGTAAAGTAATATTGTAGTGACTCAAATAAACATACTTTGTAGCAAATAATAGTATATTATTATAAAATTTTTATTATAGACGTCAAATTGACGCATGAGTTGTTTGGAGCACGAGGAGCGTCAGCGACGAGTGCCCTAAATAATTTTATATAAATTTAGAAATTGTGGTTACTATATTTAGAATCTAGGGTATTTTGCGGGTACCGGTTGTAGTATCTGCTGTTGGTACTGTAGTAAACTGTCAACTTCGTAAAGTTGGGATAAAATCAAGACAAAATCTTATTGTGGATAATTTTACTATAATTTTAGCCTACAAGTTTTAATAAATAATTAAAATTATAAATAAAATAATTAAAGTTAACTTAAAAATAGTGTCTAATAATTATAATAGTACGAATGTGTTTGGCAGTGCCTGATTATGTACTTTGAAGAACAAGAACTTACTAAAGATTTGTTATAACGCTTAACGTTTAATAGCGGTGTCTACCTACTTCCGCTAGGTAGCGGTTGAGGCTTATACATTTACACGCACTTATATTTAAAACCAAATTCTAATTTCGGTGAAGTAGTTTATTAGAATACATCATACTTAGTAAAATTACATGCGATGGAGGTAACACAAATAGTTGTGCTGCTACGTGTCACAGCTAGTTGCCTGCTACGTGCATGCTGATATTCAATAAACTATTTATTGCGCATATACAACCCCGCGGCAGTATTTGAACCCGATCATTAATATCTATGTACGGTGTAGGTTTGATCTTCGCATAACTCCTTATTCAGGTAAATGTGGTCCTTGTATTGTATGTGCAAGGTGGATTAGATGTTTAGATGACGAGACTGATGCACGATCACTTACCAGTCGCAAAACATCACCGAAAACGTCATGCTGGCGTAATTTGATGAACAGATCAAAACTAAGAAAGCCCCAACCCTTTTGCAATACTATAGCATGCTGTTTGAATATGTATAGAATATAGATATATCGCAGTTTATGCGATTGCAAGCGATTCTAAAAAGGCAGTTTGTGGTTATGTGAGGTTACGTTTGACATATGGCATTGGATATCAATGTGACCAATCTTAGAATAAAGTTACTAAAAACGGTGTTACAATTTGTTAATTGTAACACCGAAAACAGTGTTACAATGTGTGCATTATGAATGCAAAGTAGAAAAATATATTTTGGCAGATATTATCTTACAACTTTGCCAGACAATCACCAAAATCAGTTGGTAGATGAAGAAAATTCAATACGATATACTAGGCTGATCCTATCACGTATTAACTATTTAACATTTACAAGCAGCTTTTCCTTGAGTTTTTTTTTAAATATATTATTTATTACGTATTTTATTTGTTGGCTGCTTAACTAGATTTAGTATTACGGTTATCTGGATTTTAAAAATTTTATATGAAATTTTAAGTACCTATATTTTGCCATTTCTGCAAATTATTACTAAACTAAAACCTAAACCCTGTACTGTTCGGTGAAAATTTGTTGACTTTTGAAAGTGTTGAAGAGACGGCATTTGTTTGTTGTGATTTGTACGCTCACACACAAAAAAGCAAGCATCTCTCCATTGGGATTTTTTCATGTTATCTTTTTTTCATGTTTTCATTCATGTTATCAATATTACTCATATTATCATTTATATTACCCGTTTTGAATTATTTTTCCAGAACAATAACCCATTTTGAATCAGTTATATATACTATGACAGTTAGTCGATATATTTTGTTGTTTTTGCACTGAATATGAATTCGTTCTCTCTGAATCCGTTGCCCATCAGAATAGGTTTTACCGTTTCATGTTTGTTTTTGTGTGTGATACAATATACTACTACAATAAAACGTCTGCATAAAATGTTTAAATGTGAACCAATTTTCACGAAAAAACCTCCCCGCTAGTTACATGGTTTTAAGATTTACTTTGGGATGCAATTGAAGTTTCAGGGTCTCCGGGTTCATTCGCTATACAAATGAAAAAATTGCAAAACACATAATTTAAATCGGTCCTAAATGACCTCTTCTATGAACATTTAAAATTTTTTAATTTTACGTCAAACTACCCAACACATTGTATACAAAGCCATATTAAGGTACTATAATAATGTACTTTTTAAATTTCAAATATCACATAAACTACTAAAAATAGATATAGGACATACTGAGTATAAATTAAAAAGAACATTTCAGTTAGCAAATGATACACTGGTTGTTCCATTTAAAATATAAAAACGCCATTTGAAAATGGTAAATAATTACTACATAATACGATCATCCTGTATAGTGCTTCTAATTCTTCATGACAACAGCATCTAGCTATGGTTTTTGCTATTATCGGACAAAATTTGTAGGGCAAAAACTCCAAAAATTTAATATTTAAGTAGTTCTTTAGAGAGGCCTGCAGTTGTCATTTTATTGACAAACAATTGAATAACTTGGAACTTTTTTGACGTGGATACCATCTGATGCAGTTGGAGAGACCACTTCTTTATTTATTTCATGCTATGATATGATACACATGGCATTCCACTTAAAAAAATTATATTTTTTTGATGAAATGAGTTAAAAACCCTTAGTGTAACTGCGGAGTCGTGAGATTAAAATGAATATTTATCCCGTTTTCATCTTTATAGACTACGTATTTCGCAAAATTAGTATCACATGCCTACAGGATAAGTGGGAGACCTTCCAAAAAGATTGCAACGTTATTTTCATAATCAGTAGATTATGGTAGTAAAAATAGTTATTTTAAAAGATGTTTAATTTCTTTTAATTTTGAATTGTAGTATTTAAGTTTGCATGCAGTAAAGTCCAGTTCAGTTTTTATAATACACATTACCGCATTGATTAGAAATGGCTAATTATATTATTAATGAAGTCGTTGACATTACACACGATGTATCGTCCTAGTTTAAGTAAAGTTTAGATTAAGTCGGATGTTAATTACCTATCTGAAACGGGTTCATACCATTCTAAAAATAACAACGCAGACCTTGACTGATTGGTATACAAATATTTACATTCTGGTTATTACGTATATTTTTGTATGCTATCAAACGACTGCATTAACACAAATCCATATATCCAATAATTATAAAATATTTATTTTTAGAATGATATATAAATAGGATACATGTGATGTACATTATTTTTATTATTGTTTTTACATTAGGATTTTGACCTAATAAATAATTCGTGTGATTATTTGTCATTACTTACGATTACTAAAATAAATAAATCATATGTTATCTACCAAAATGTTGAGTTATAAAATGTTCATTATTAAATATTTGTAAATAATGATTAATATTACTCATCTCTTAAAAACAGTTGTTAAAAATGTAGTTTTTAATCAGCGTATGCATAATATTCAGTTGATAACGCAACTAGATCCATACTGTGCCATGCAAATGGTGTATTAGTCTTGATCAAACGAAGTTAGAATGATTAGATTATGCAGTGTTCGCGTGCTCTCTCCATATGATAACAAATAGTCGTTCATTTAATTATGTCAGGTAGAATAGCGGCATATTTGAAATTCTGATATAACACATGTCGGAAACAAGAAGAACAGCGTACCATTGCATACATTATGTCGGGAAGTTCTATGGCTGGGCCATTTGCGGACGCACCGCTAAAATATTCATTCTGGGCGGGAAACGAAGTTACCAGTTATGCACCTACCTCCTCTTTATTGAATTATTCAATAAGTTCGGCCAAGTAACACCGGACGGGGAGTATATTTAATAAGTGTGATTTAACCCAAGAAAATGTAAAGTTTCGTTCGACTTATGTTCGATATGTTCTTTTCCTATTGCTTTCTTTAAAATAAATCTGTAATGTAATGATATTATGATATATAATCATAATTAATAAGGAATAAAAAAATAAATAGGTCGAAGAAGTATTTTTTTTAATTACAAATCTCAGTAAGTATGATATTTCTATTTATATAATAAAACACACTGTGCAACTAAGTAACTACTAAGCTATTGCTCAAAGCATCTCTATTTTTAGGAGACGGATTTTCGACAAATTGATTTCTGGAACAAAAAAAGTTCTGTAATACAGAAATTGGCACGAGTTGGCCAATACGTCTTATAAAACGAGTGTTATATACTATTTTTTTTTTACTTTGCGACATTAATTTTCCATATGTTTCGAAAATTGCGGATGTCATCTTGCAATCTTGAGTAGTTTTATCTTCAACAGTTGGTAGTTGTGGTAAAACTGACAAATATGATTGAGGAGAGCCAATAGCGATTGAGATGTCAGCATTATTTGACGCTTGGCATCAATATCACCAATCCTTGGATAATTAAAAGTTACTAAAAGCTAGTGTTTTCATAACGACACCGAGAGCGGTTTCGTTATGAGTTTATAACGAACGCAAAGTAGAAAATGTCCGTTGTTATGACATATTATATCTCAGTTTAAATTATTAGCTTTATTCATAATAATGTATCCTCTAAATCGTTGTTGATTGATGTTTTTGAACTTGTTTTTTTGAACTGCTTGAACGCCCACAATATTATTATTTTTATTATTCTTTTTTATTACAACACTTGATATGTATGTAGATGATATGTATGTAACTACAATATAGTAATTCTGTGGTAAAAATGGAAATCAATATGTAGTGTTTTCATCGGTTTTTGTTAAACTATATAATATTATTATTATAAAGAATCATTATAAATGATTGTAATTGAAGTAGTCCATGGCCATGTTACTACATTTCTGCCACTTTACACCAACAAGTATCAAACTTATATTAGGTTATGCAACCAACAAATTTAACAGTTGCGTGTAGAACAGTAGTATCATAGTAGTATTCAGTTCAAATAAAGCGGCAAGTACACATTTTACATTGGATTTCAGCGCCTACTTCGACTACAATCATTTATAGTAACCCTGTATTATTGGAGTACATAAATTTCATTTTGTAGTTCAATTGTATCTACATAAGTGTAATATATAGGATTGAACCAAATTATACCAACAAACTTCGGATTACTCGTTGGGTCAGTATAATAAGGAGATTCTATAACGCTGGTTTCAGCATCCAGGCTAGGCGTGGCCAAGGGACTCAAAATATGACTGCCTAGGCAAGTCCCGACTAATTATAATGTCACAATTGACAAATTATTAAGTTTCTTAACATCTTGATTTCCGCGTGGGATTTCCACGTTGTTGACTTTGAAATAGTCTACCCAAATAGACTGGCTGACTATTTCAAAGCCAACAACGCAGTTTCCACCAGGAAAATCTACAATCTAAGGCATTTTTCAATAAATATTGCAGTGCAAAGGTCCTGTTGTAGAATAAATTAAACATTTCATACTCTCTAAAGCGACTGGTTAATTTCAAAAACCATTTATTATCAAAATATTAATTTATCAAATTTAATTTCCAACCTTCAATTGTCTGACTGTTTTTGTGGCCATCTACGCTTTTTTTGATATTCATAAAGTTGTATAGTGACAAACAAATTTATGGCCTTACATAAGAACATTTTCCACAAAAAGACAGTTGAATATTGGTGTAACATTGAAAACTTTTGTTTGTTAATGGAATGCAAATAGGCGTTTTCGATTGATTTCCTTGCGCTGAATATGAATTCGAATCCTGAAAGTTGCATATCACGTCAGAAAAAAACATTTCAAAAACATTTGCGAACAAACTTTCAGGGTTTCAGGTAAACGTAGAAAGATTAAAGTTTTACTTTTAGTATAAGATACTTTCGAGGTTTCTAGAACAATGAGTTCAGTTAGTATAAATTTGCAAAAGTTAACTAAAGTGCAATTTTGAACATTTTGAACAAACTTTTTTCTAATTTCACATTCGACCAAATCCATGCTCCCAAGGTTTATAATTTTTTTATAATTTTCAATTGTCTTTTTCTCGAAAATGTATTGACGGAAAACTATAAAATGTTTCATAAAACGTTGTGCTGTTGATATGGCAGCAGTGGCACAGTTTCTGAGAGAGAGTGACCACTCCCCGCTTAATACTACCTGCATTGGTTCATTCAAACTGAACAATTTTGATGTATGGTTTTGCTAGGATAACAAACCAACAAAAAAAATACTTTTGATAATGTTTTACATTATTTTTTTTCGGGATTTTACAGATGTGTTTTAGTTTTCCCTACATGTACTAAAGGGTAGCAAAAAAATAGTTCGTTTCAACCGCGGAGAAGTTAGCCATAAAAAATAGCCATAGCTTTTTTTTGAGTTTTTTTATGAAACATATATCAAATGATAGGGGTGTTCAAGTACTATACGCCAGAGTTTTGCTCCAAAAGTTCATCAAACGGTGTTGTCGGAAATTTGATTTATATCGTTACGCGTCACCTTCTAAGAGCACTTGTCATCTCACTAAAGAATTGCCCATAACTTTTTGCAACAACCCCATAGAGAAACAAGTGATACTAATTCCGAAAGCGCATAAAATTTTGCATCCAATAATGGTTTTGGGAAGGTGCTACCCCTAATCACCTACCCCTATACGACTATAATACAAGAAACTGGTGCGCCGCTCGACTAAGAAGTGCTATTAATGAACATAACTTACGCTAAAATTATTGCATAACTTCACAAAGTACGTCAAATTATAGGCAATTAATTGTACTATTTACCCTTGAACCTTCGGAGTTTTGCTCGATGGCGAAGAACCATTAAATGACGATCATATCCGTACGCGACCGTCCCCGCCGGCAATCACATGTCGGGTGGCTGTGGCAGAAAAATGTTTATAACTTTTGCAAATATTGTTGCATAACTTTCTATCATATATTAAAGTGTAGGTAATTAAAAGGGCTTCTCACCCTTCGGCGCTCGGAGTTTTGCTCGACGGCGAACAACCCTTAAATGGCGATAATGTCCGTACGGAACCAGTACGACGGGCAATCACATATCAAGTGGCTGCTGCAGAAAAATATTTATAACTTTTGCAAATATTGTTGCATAACTTTCTATCATATATCAAATTGTAGGTAATTAAATGGACTTCCCACCTTTCGCCGCTCGGAGTTTTGACGGCGAACAACACTTAAATAACTTCCAACTTAACTCCTATGATATTATATGGCATTCTCAAATGCGTTTGCTCTTTATGTAATAACGTTTTAATTTCATACAAAACACATTAAAATTCTATTGTTCGATAAATACACATTTGCAGAATCCATAATCCAGGGTCTTCAATAAACGTACAGTCATGGAAATAAGTAAGTTCGTATCGCTATCGCAGGATTTGAAAATAGTATGTCGGTTATATATTCGTGTACTGTTCTACCTCGACCCGGCCGCATCGCAAAAAGTTGTCCTTCATGAGGTGGTTTTTCGATGGATGTAATGTAACGGGATTTAGTTTATTTTTAGCGTGTCCGACCTTTTCCTTAATGTGATATCTTCATTGCAATGTAATAAATGAAATATGATCACTACAGTTAAGTTTACGAGTAGGTAATGCATTTTATTAAATATAGAATTACTTTTATAATAATATTAACAAACATGTTTGATAATATGATACGAAAAGCTCATTTTAAGATATTGCGTAATATCATGACACATTATATAAATTTATGTTAATACACATATTAATTACGCAAGTAAATGCCTTTGCCCAGCAGTAGGATGACGGGCTTAAGTAAGTAAGTAAGTAAATGCGCAAATCAACTTGATGCCAAGGAGTATCACTAAATATAGACTATTTCAGAATTGTAATATTAAAATATATTCACTAAATGTAAATAAATTCTCTAAATTTAATTTAAATTTACATTTAGGACGAGCATTATTTTGTATGAAGGACAATGGAAATTTTATATCTGTATTTACTTTACAGCAGTTAATGTTCAATTATCTTTCATGACATCTAATACATGCTTGACAACCAAAATAATTTAAATTATAGGAATATATACAGGTGTCCCACGTTTCTTCCGCAAAACAATTTTTTTCAGAAAGTAAATTACTTCTTCAATTCATTAAAAAGTTACAGCCGTTTGAATTATTAACAATATCTTATTTTAAACGGCTCCAACTTCAGAAGGAACAGAGAAAACCAATAAGACCATATGAAACATATTACTTTCTACTTTCTAGAAAAAAAAACAAAACATTTTGCTATTTTCTTTTGTTCATTTGTTAAGACAAATTATTAAAATTTTACTTATAATTAATAATTTTTTATTGTTGTAATATGTATTTATTGTGTTTCATTTTTGGTTTTGCATTGTTTGATAACTAATTAATTTTTTATTTTTCTTTTTTTGTTAATATTTCAAAGAGCTCTACAGAAGTTTGATTGTAATATAGTTCCAGTTCAATAAGCACACATTTTTCATTTACTATATATTAGCTGGAACAATATTGAAAATTTTATTTCTTAATTTGTTTTCTAAATAAATTAAGAGGCGTGCATTTTTTTTTTTTTTTTTTTTTTTTGGGATGTCGCCATGTGCACAAAGCCTATTGGCTTGTCTGTGCGGCGGTCGTGGAGACGGAGTATTTTTAAAATCCCTGCCTAACCTGGACTTGAACCCTGGGGTTCATAGTGGAAGGCATTCGCCTTATCCACTAGGCCACCTCCGCTCAACGGAATAAGTTAAAAGAATTAACAACGATAATAAGTTAAAAGTAACATTTTGACTTATGAATTGTGTACTGTAAGAAATGCATATACATTAAAAATGAAGCCTTTTTAATTTCCAAACAATATAAACTATAACTGAAAATGTTTAACGACATACTTTGTCAAAGTAAAATTATAATAATATGGTAACATACAGGCGGGATGTAAATTTTAAATATATCAAAAATTACAGCCACAACCTGGATTTGAACCAAGGCCCTTTGCGTCGCTAGCACAATGTCAATAGCTCAGATGGGAGAGCATTGTGCTAGCGACGCAAAGTTCCCTGGTTCAAATCGTCAAGTTGTTGGATTCTCTTACGTATACCTTTTATTGCATATGATTGTGAGTAATTAATATGCAATAAAAGCTATACGTAAGAGAAACCAACAACTTTTCTTTCTGAAGCGTCTCCTTTTGGGAAATTATATACCCGTTACCAACACAATTTATACTCATCCCAGGTCAAATTTGATGAAATAATTTTTGTTGTATAAATGTTCTTTTAGATGGTCGTATATTTTAGTTTTTTTTTTTAATAATAATTATAACATATTTACATTCCATCAAAATTCGTCGAAAATTTAGAGCTTGCTTCCAAACATTTTTGTAAATTAGTGATATACATAATTGTTAATATTTTCAGTTGTCAGATATTTGAAACATATTGCTGTAAAGTAAATACAAAATAATAATATAAAAAAATAGTAATGATACATTCATGCTATACAAAATACATACTCCTTTCTGTTTATTAAGTTAAACACTGCAAAATATTGTTGAAGCTAAATATCTCGAAAGCACCAGTAAATCACAATTAACAAATTACCATAAAGACAAATTTAAAGCAATTTAATTTTAATTGATTTCTATTTTGTAAATAAATGTTAATACATATGTCAGTTCTGAAATAACCTGAAAAGTAAAAATATGGACAACAACAAATTGATTTTTGTATTTATTAACACAAAAAAGCTATTAGATGCAATAAGTTCATGTAATCGAAAACTTTTATGTTTATTAATATAAAATTAACGTCATATAATAAAAACGCAATTACATTGCAATGTATGAATTACATTAATTAATTACACATTAAGCTAATAAATAGAAACATATAAATCATTATAAACCAATTCAAAGCATTTTATATAATATAATAATATCGTTTATTTCCTTAAGGCAACATTGTTACATAGGATAAGTCGGCAGTAAATGTACATTCAGAGTTGCACAATAATATGTACAAAACAACAAATATATACAAAAGTTGGTACATGAATAAAAATGTAGACAATAGGACAACAATTAGACAAACTTAAAATAAAGCATTCAATCCAAAGTGCAACATTCGAACAAGGTTTCGCAAATAATAAATTTCCGATATACGAGTTGAAGCGTAAACGGACAATTTTTTGCACTTAGCGGCCGAGCGGTCGACCAGAATAACAAAAAACTTGTACTTGGATGTATCATCGACACACTGCTAAAATATTTATAGAACTTACTTAATTCTATGAGTGTACTCCATTGTAACTCTCGACTGTTCTTTTAAATTTGACCTCAATTCTGTTTCACAAACATCATTAATAACCTCATCATTTCGATTTATTTCTGTATGGCTTATGTATGGCAGACATTCTCGTGAATAAATCAACAAATGGCTCTAAATTGTTCTTTAAATCATCACTCACAATTTGAAAACCCTTGCACATTTATCTCACACATCTACCGAAGAAATTCTGTATAAAACATCAAAAAACTTACGACTGGCATGAGCTCTAAGTACATATTTCATAACCTGCCATATTATTTATCACGGACGACTGTCACCTCACATCATAACTGAACATATTTTAACACCAAACTTTACAATCCACGTTACCACAACAAATTATTATAATCTAATTACTGAAGCCATATGTCACCTTCCTATTATATTATGCATGTTTTACGTATGTATATTACCGGTTGTTTATCATATACCTTCGGAATTGCACATAAACCGACATCGATAATATTTATTCCCCTGTGCAATTTGCCGGCTATAAACCGATAATAACGTAACGTTATTTCCGCTTAACAACCACGTAAGACGTTTCATTAAATCATTCTGGAAAATATTCACCGTCGTAATGCATACGGCGCATATTAAAAATCGTAGGAAAGCTCTCTCGTATTATAGGAGGCTGGGGAAAACTGGGTCACGGCAAGCTATGATGTACTTGATGTTCCACTAGGAGGCGTTATGTGCGCATATCTCAACGCTAGGTCTGATCTGGTGCGCGATCGATTTATTTTACCAAGTCTTCTCTAAAGACGAATATTACCCATTCAGCGGTGATTAATGACGCCGCCATGTGATTTTATGCTTTATTTTGGTTGAATTGCAGAAATACGGGAGTTTGTGGTTTTCTTCGACTAGCTGTGCAATAGTTGTTTTTATTGGGTTAATTTATATTGCTTTGAACTTAATTACAACGTTTCTATTTTCGTAATTGTATTTTCATATATTGTCTTCAGTTTCAAACTTCTTCATACTTTAGTTCTGTTGTCTCTCTCTGGTTTTTTGGGTTTCTTTTATTTGTGAATACTTAAATATTGAATAAAAACTGAGTTATCAAATATATTAAATTTGAGTTACTGAATACCCAAATTAAAAAAGAAAAACTAAGGATTACCACTGTTTTGCAATTGAAATAGGTTAACTAAGAAACATTTTTATCTAACATAACTTTTATCAATTTAAAGTACATTGCACAACAAGAACATTATTTGGTACTATTTGGTATCCTCAAAATAAAAACATCAAGAATAATGTGACGAGATAGAACTACATAACTAAGAAATCAAAGCTTGATAGCACATGCGTGGTATGAAGCACGCGACACTATACTTGACAGCTGTGCAAGGTAGGGTTTTTTTTAAGTAGTGTTACCTGTTATCTGTATGAAGCATTTTACTGATTTTTGTTAGCATTGCATTATAAAATGTACATGTACTGTACGCGCCAAAAAAAAGTCGTACACTCCATATGCAACCACATACACTGAACATATTTTTGTTAGCTTTGTAAACGGTTCTTTTATAACCTATACACTGTCACTCTGACATTAATCTTGTACGAAACATACATCAAGTGTCAAGTTGACAAATAAAAACAAGCCAGTATTACATTCTGTAAAAATTAGCTGTACGACTTTTTTTGGCGCGCATAGTAGGTACTTCTGAGTACAAGTCTGCAAAACGTTCTTAAAATACAGAATGATACCTATTTACTTTCTGAATATAAAATTTGCTGGGAAGAAATAAATGTGGCTAATTTGTTTTATTTTGAAAATAACAGAATTGTACAACATTGGTGTGCATTATTGAACCAGCCTATATAGAGTTACAGGACGTATTGTATGGGTACTTTTGTTATTATTGTGCTTTCTAATAATCTGTTGAGAAAACAGGAAAATTCCAAATGCTTTTAAATATATTTTTAAATAGAAAAGACACAAAATTTTTTTTTTGAGAATTATGGTATGACACGATCCATTTTGTTGTTTACTAAAATCAGATGGCTAAATTTACTGAAAATTGGTAAATTTTCTGAATCGCTGAAATCTATGAAAATTCCTCTATTGTGCAATGGAAAATATTAATTGTGAAACAATGTCAGCTATATTCTCATATGTCAAGTGACAGTAGTTTTTACAAATTCATTATTTGTAGTCAGTCAATGTTTGTCAATGTAGCTTGTCAGTCAAATAGGTTTTTTACTTCTTAATAATTGCTCATGTGCTTACGTTTCGCTGGTTCGTTCTCCTACTTCATCAGGGCTGGTGTGAGAGTTAAGATCGTCCGCACAACCTCCTCGACTTATCTTAATTCTCACACCAGCCCTGATGATGCTGGAGAACGAACCTGCGAAACGTAGGCACATGTGCAATTATTAAGAAGTAAAAAACCCTAAAAAGCGTATTTTATTCAACCATCCAAAACAATACCACAGTCGATAGAAACCTCACCAATTTTTAAAAATTTTTTTGGGGAAATAAGACACCCTGTGAAAAAGTGTAATTTAATAATATAAAAAATTATAGAAATCTATTTATTTGTTTTCCTACTATAAATTCATATACCACGGTTATTAACTTAATAGAAAAAATAATAATCAATTAGCTTTTGAGTCTAGAAATCAGAAATCAGCATTCACTTATTTTCGAGTATCTACTACAATTGCTACGTAGCTATCCCGACCAACACTGTACAAAATCTAACAAGGGATAATTGTTTCTGGTATGCCTTTTTCCGTAGCATCTGAATCTGAAGTCAAATCCAGGTCAATTTTGACGTGGGCCTATTTTTTGACATAGCCAGTGCTAAAAAACTGCAAATAACACAAAACTGCATTTTTCTCAATAACTAATTACATGATACAATAAATACAATAAATAACATGATATGGAATTTATATTTTCAGATTCAGATTGTACAGAAAAAAGCACCCCAGAAACTGTTTTCACTTGTCAGATTTTGTTCTTTGTTGTCCAAGGCGACTTAGCTTAGGTTAGATTGAATTAAATTTAGACTCCAAAGTTAAGGAATATTTTTTTTAGATTAGGCCTAAAACTGGAAAGTACATTTAACGTGTAAAACAAAACAAAAACTTTTTTTATTTTTTTTTTTATATTATTAAATTGAACTTATTCTCGATGTTTAGCCTCTTGGGGCACTGGTATATTCTAATTTTGACTAACAATTTCCTGTTAAGTGTCAAAACGGGAAACAATTAGAAAAGTTATATGGTCGTATTTTTTTTTCAGATATCTCTGAAACCAGTAGAAAATCAATTGTTTCTCAATACATTATTACAGAGCATACAAATATGCACTACTTTGTGCATTTAACCGACTTTCTATGTATAATAATGAATTAAATATTGATTTTACAGATGTTTAAACGTGAGAATAATGTCTATCATATTATGACTAAAATACACAACACAGATCAATCGTGAAGGGTAAAAAAACATAAAATAAATAAAATAAAAGGAATTTGCACAGAAAAATAAACCTGCAAATATTTTTAAAGTAAAAGTTTCGTTGAAATATATCTATTTGTATTAATATGAAGCACCATATTTTGACTTTAAATATTTTATTTCCACAAAAAGATGCTTCTTGATTGTCTACAACTGTTTCTAAACTTTCACAGAAATCCTCTTCCACCGAAGAGCAACGATTTTGTATTTCAGTGTTAATAAATATGTAGGTATTCCTTTTCATTTTTATCTGATACAAAGAGACCTTTCTCCAAATCTAATAAAATCCATAGACCTTCCATCATATCTTTCGACATCAAAGCAATATTAAATTCCTCTGTATCCTCTCAAGAGTGAAAACCCAGTCTTAAAGGACGACGAACAGGACCAACGCGCGACGGCATTCTTCAATACCGTTAATTGTTATTCTCTCGTCGTTTTCCCCATTCAGGATCAATTCAACAGATCGGCACTCCGTTTATAGCATTCTCATTCTACTTCCTCGATTAATCGACGGCAAAGAATTCAATTTATTAACGAGAATTCGCAGCGACTACCGGAATATATACGAGAACGAGTCTAACGAAACCCATCTAATTTGATCTTATTTATTTGCTGTTTTATTTGCGTGGCAGTAAAGTCGGTTGTTTTATTGTGCCTATGTAGTTAGCAGTTAAAATGGTTATAGGTTGTTATTGTGAATGTTTTATTAATTGGTACTTTATTAAATGGTATAGTTGGTGATAGATGTAGGTCGATAATTATGGACTACAACTGGAATCTTATCCAGGGAAAGGATTTGTTTTCAATTCTTTTTTCTATTTCTAACATCAAAATATTTAAAAATAACAATAAAATAACTATATTCTATAACCTATAATAGATCTAAATTGTTTTTTTTTGTTGAGAAAAGTAATTTCTTATAAAAACTTTTTAATGCTTTATAAACTCCATAGGTGTAGTCACAATTTTTATATAACTTAAAGGGTGTCAAAATGATAAATTTGTTCAAAAATATACTGTCGCTTTTTAAATCAGAAATGTCGTAAGATATAAATATATGATATAAATATAATTTTATATGGACTGAGAAGCAGCAATTCAGTAATTAAAAATGATCTAAAATTTTAATATTGCCTTTTAAATGGTTTCGAAACAATAGAAAGTACGAATAAAATTTCTTAATAACATTAGTAGAATACGACACGATGCTTATTTTGTAAAAAAAATGTAAAAACTATTTCCTCTTGCATAGTAACGTGGGGTTATTGTGAAAAATTTTAAACTTTTAGGCATTTTTAACGACTTCTTATTTTGCAACCACTCTGTAGATCAAAATTGTAACAATGGCTATTAGGGTGTTTGTCTGCAATTTGACTTTTTGTCTTTAAATTTGTACTTTTATATTCATACTTACTTTCTGTGAAATTTGAGATCGATCAAAGTTTAATTTATTTCAATTTTATTTTTTACTTTATCATACGTAGTATTATAAAGTATTGTAATAGTGCCGCAATAGTTATTTATGTACCAAGGGCATTAGACGGATGTTTATGCCCCGAGGGTGACAGTTTAAAAAGCGCGAGGGCCGATAGGCACTAGAGCTTTTTAAGTCTCCCGAGGGTATAAAACATCAAGTAATGTTCCTCCGTTTGAATAATATTAATAAGTATTTTGACATTATCAAGTAACATGCGTATCTACGGAGTTGAATAACAATACAAACGGAGTTGAGCGACAATACAGACAATTAATTGTCAAACTTATAACCTTAATCGCCAATAATTGACATTCACGATTTAAAAATATTTGATATATTTGACATATAACCATGGCAACGCTTATTGCCCGCGCGGGCATTAAGAATCTTTTTCTACTTTGCGTTCGGCGTTCGTTATGAACTCATAACGAAACCCCTTTCAGTGTCGTTATGAGTTTTTTGTCTTATAAAACTTGTATTGTAATATACTATATTGCCTTAGGGCGCAATAAGAAGCTGTTCTCGCCCCGGTATCTAACATGTAAAATGTCACAAAAATAATCTATTAACATTTGAGTATAGATATCAGATCACTTCACATATTTCCAAGTACTAATGTGTTAAAAGACAATAATCTAAGCGATTATCCTGGGCACGAGAGAACAAACTAGTGAAAATTGTCTATGGTAGCTTTTCCGGACATTTTGAATCAGAAAACAGACATTTCGAAATGTGTTCCGAAAAATGGATTTTTGTTTTTTTCCAGTTTTTCTGTTATTCACATTCTAACGGAAAAAGCGCACACCAGAAACAATTAACACTTATTAGTTTTTGTTCGTTGTTGGTCAAGATAGCCTAGTCACGTAGCTTATTGTATATTTATAAAATTAATTGAAAATGTAATATGCTCTGGTATCTAGACTCAAAAGTTAATTTATAATTTTTTTATTAAGTTAGTAACGATTATGTAAATTTATATATGTTTCATCGAAATCAAAATTCACAGGAATTAAGTGTGGGTATAGAGCAGTGGTTCTTAACCTATTCAGTACTTTTGCCCATATGACCTTCTTGAGATTGTTTTACCTTCATAAAAAATAATATGCAGTACGATAATAACGTCTTATATTTTTAACATAATTCCTATAAAGTTTACATAATTAATGTGACCGTTGTTGCTTTTTCTTAACAATATTTTTAATGTTTACTTTAGATTCTGATAATGCACATCGAAAATCGTGCTTTACATTGAGCCGATTCCTAGATTTTGTTTTTAAAGACACTAAAGTTATAAACCCGCTTTCACATTTATAACTAGTACCAAATGGAACAAAAATTCTTAAAACCCTGTCAGCTAAACTGGAATATTAAGTCCACATTTTTGTCCAAAATGTAGCTATATCATGATCTTGTAATTCCACATTTAACGAGGTGCCTTCGCGTAGTTCCAGAAATTGAACTTAAGCTAAAAGCTTAAGCTTCGTCTTTAAACATTTAGACGTCTGTAGAAAATGGTCCTAACACCCAGGAATAAGCTTGACGATTATTTATGCCCGGGAAATAGCAATTCAACTAATCTATGACAAAATACAGTAGCTGAATGATGGAATTGGTGAAGCAGCATTTTTTCTTCGTTGTGTGAACTTTTCATTCGTACAGTTCTAGCTTTCGCAGAAAACCGGCAACTTTATCTTGCGTTATCAAAATATTGCTCATATTTTTTTGCAATGAGAATTTTAAACTGTTAATTTAACTGAAAAAAATCAGCCAAATACGCTAGCATATGGATAAATGTATTGCCTTTTATTTTTGTGTGAAGACTCTACTGCTTTTCTGTTTTGGGATTTTCAAAAACAAAGTTGGTTCTTCACGCAGCTTAAGCACTTCATTAAAAACTTTTTCCCTTGACAACAGTTAAAAAATTCTACAATTTGAACTATGATATAGGGCCGACGAATACACGAGTTAATTGACCTAAAAGAAAATCTAGAGCTCGGTTACCCATCTCAAATTCCAATTTTACCCCCAAGGGGGTAAATACCCACAGGTTAAGAACCACTGGTATAGAGGAACAAATTGAGAGGATCCTGCAGGAAAAAAAAACAAAAGTAGAAAAATAGGAAGCATCCTACTGTATATAGTATAAAACATGACTATGACACTATACTATGAACATGTGGCCAAATGTGACAAGAAACAGATTCCATTGTAAACCAAAAATTTCTAAATTCAGTCAAAACAGACCAAATGGAGACTGGAGCATACACGGTACAATAAACTAATAGAAAATTGTTTTAGACAAATCAGGTAGTAATTTGGATGATCATGTTCATTAAAATTCAAAACGTAATATGGATTTTTTTGTATAATTTTATGCAAATTACACAGCAGAAATAGCAGAAGGCAAGAATCCTCTTATACAATACCTAATTCAAGCAGAAAATCCTAATAACCCAAAAAAATAATGTGATCTAAATGGTCTAGCACTCCACGACAATTGTCGAAGTTTATGAACCGAGGTAACGGAGTCCTACAGGTTCCTTTGACGCCATATTGCCGATTTTTGTGCCTAATTGATACTTTTGTATACAATATGCCTCAATGTATTTTGTAAATATACGAAAAGTTCTATGAAACAAGTTTGTAGTCAACATCTTATATTACTCACATGACTATTTTTACAAGAACAGTTTTCGGAATTCGTTTATCAGTAATGGTCTAACTTGTCCATATAAATTGTAAGTTTAAACGTTTCCGAAAATCAGGCTAAATAAAAACACTAGCAATGCTTCGTGCGACTGGTTCGTTCCGAGTAAGAAGCTCGAATAAACTAATTTATAATTAATTATATAATTGACGACCATTTAGGTTTGTTTCGTAACAGACAAGAATTAGGAAATAATCGTTAAACATGCTTGATTTTTATTAATAGATGAGTTTGAAAATAAAGATACAAGAAATAGGTCTACTAAAAATGGTGTTTTAGTACACTTCGATAATATACGAAGGTTTCGATATCGCCTTCAGTTTATTTTTCCTATATTTTGGGGTCGTTATACTGATTTTCAAAATAACAATGTATGATATCACTTTTCTGTAATTAAATTTGAACTTTTGTATATAGAAACAGCGTTTTTCATTGGACGTATTTCTTTAAACGCTTTTATTGTATCGTTTACATATTCGCTAATCATTATTTTCGAGATCAACATCTATAAATACCTACCTATATCTAATTAATAGCATGATTATACACCTATATCTATGTAGACTACTGGCTACATATATTACTGTCTATCAAGTATCATCGTATTACATAATCGATAATTGCATATTACGCAGAGATAACTAATTACTATAGATATGCACATCAGGTAGATGGTTGCATAATATCAAACTAGTACATAATTATAACCGACTTGCATGAATTATGTGCAACTAGACCGGCCAATGACAAATTCACATTAAAGACTCCTTGGTATAAATAATCCTTGACGAGACATAAAATATGAAATTTAAAGCCCTTATCGAATCTTTACGACTTGAAAATATACAATTACAAGAAAGTTTTATGAAATGCTGTTGAGAAGTTTCGGGCTTATCGTATCGACTGGTCCTTTATGCTAAATTTCTTCGCTCCAACATTTTCCGAACTAATATTAAGTAAAGAAGTTTGTCTTTGAGAAGTTTGCAGAGCAGCGGACTAAACTTTTAAAAGTTAAAATAATGCGATATGCACGATATTGGAAAATATTTTAGTCATCAGCCCAAATTTTTGGGTTATTTGAAAATTTATATTATATAATTTTTATTATGTTCTATTAATTGTTTTTTCTTTCTCTTTTTAGGTGAGTACATACTTCCATTCCTACTATTAAAAGGCGGTTTTGGTAAGCTTAGTATCACGTATGATATTTTCCTATTTTAATATACGAATATCGGTGAAAGACATTGAAAAGAATGTTAACAATTTAACTTAACCAAATGTATATTCTGTGACCAGCAGAAGAAATGTCTCTTTCCGTTTTGTCCAAGCGGAATGTCCCTAAAGTATTTCATATTTAAATTTGTGGACGGTTGCCTTAAATGTCTTGTCATTTCGGTACAGGAGAGGAATATATTCATCTACTTCCTTTATGGGGAATACAATTACGACATTCCTCAAGTTTCCTACCTTACAGAATTCGAAAATTGCGACTGTTTAAGGTAATATAACCGAGTGCCTGTTTTGGTGGAGGTGCCAGATTGTGACAACAATTCTAATAAGTTTGTCTGCGTCTTTGTTTAAGTATTCTATTCTTCTATCTCTGTTATGACAATCATATTTACAATATATTTATGATCATCAGATGCAAGCTTTTGTAAAGAAAACCCAATATCAGAAGGAAATTGCTGTAAACTGTTCTACTTCGTTTCCATGGTTCCACCTAGCATCCTAACTGCAATTTGTAAATTTCTATACAATCAATGACTCAAAGTGGAAAAAAGTACCATATTACACTAGTTTTATAAGACGTTAATTGGCGCATGACGAAAAATGAACCACAAATTAACCGATAGCTTTTAATCATGTTTATGGATTTGTTTACTTGTAGATTTAGTTTTGCTGTTAGGTAATAACCAATTATTAATTAGTCTTGCGTACAGGTGTGGCGTATTACAAATCTATGTCGGTACCATCTACCTATTTCTAATAATTATAGCTTTATGTTATATTACTTATGTTGCATTACATCCAGTCCTACAGTTTAGTTTACAATAGTTATTTATGTACCAAGGGCATTAAACGGATGTTTATGCCCCAAGGGTGACGGTCTCTCGGGCCTATCGGCCCTCGTGCTTTTTAAGTCGCCCGAGGGTATAAACATCAAGTAATGCCCGTGTTACATACAAAATTTTATGTCCTATAATGGTTTTGTTCCTCCGTTTGATCATATTAATAAATATTTTGACGTTATCATGTGATATGCGTATCTACGGAGTTAAATAACAATTCGGAATTGACTGACAATACAGACAATTAATTGTCAAACTTATAACCTTAATTGCCAATAATTGACATTGATGAGTGACAATACACACAATGTGTTGTATACTACAATTAATTTTGCAGTAAATGCTTTTTTACTTTATCATACGCAGTATGTAAAGTATTGTAATCATGCCAAAAAAATTTTTTGAGATTTTAGCGGAAATATGTCTTTTTGGGTCCCCTGAACATTTTTGACCAAGGTACAAAAAAATGTCTGTGTGTGTGTGTGTGTGTGTGTGTGTGTGTGTGTGTGTATGTGTGTGTGTGTGTACCCGTTTTTGTGGAGACGATTCCGGAGAAACTACTAATGGTATCGGGACGAAACTTCATATTTAGAAGTTTTATAACCAAACTTAGAGCTGAAAAGCTTTCTGTTGAAAAGGGTCCAAAGGAGCTGGTGGTTTACTCATAGCATTTTTCGAAGATTTTGCAAATGAGCGGCTATTTGTGTAATGTCGTCAAAATAGTTAAATAATAAATTCAAGGAGAGGAAATTTTCCATAATTTATGTATATGACATTTTTTGGTAGAATTTATAGTTTAGCCGCTTGAGCAAATTCTATTTCATCGAGATCGGGCGTACTGCTTTAAAACTAGTAGCCAGGATATGTCAGATTATTTGGACTCTAATGACAGTAGCTAGTGTCAAACGCTAATGTCTTGAAAATGCTACTGTCAATATAGGCTGCGTTCGGATATTGAACACCGTTACACTTTTTACACCCAATAACACGTAGGTGTCATTTGGACGGTGTACCCGCTGTCAACGGAGTACAATATCCGAACGCAGCTTTAATCGAGATATTTGTCTCGTTCTACTAGTTTTATTTTAATGCAGACATAGCCGATCTCGATCAAATAGAATCTCATGCAGCTAAACTATTAATTTTATATATAGTATGATAAAGTCATGTGCCTGGCCACATCAGATTATTTAACAATTAATCTAACAATAAAATTTAACAATAAATCTAACAAAGCTTGAGCTGTACAATGAAATATAATTTTGTTATACTTTGCATTCAAAATGCACACATTGTAACACTGTTTTTAGTAACTTTTTTCTAAGATTGGTCACATTGATATCAAATGCCATATGTCAAACGTACAACAGTACAACACATAACTACAAACTTCCTCTTTTGAATCGCTTGCAATCGCATAAACTGCGAAATATCAATATGTATTCTATAAATATTTAAACATGCGTGTAGCCTGCTATTGGCTGGGTGCGCGATGCAAGCGCCTCTACAGGTATAGGCGGTAGTAAGTCCACGAGGCGTAAATGGTGCGGATTGCTAATATTTGTTACAGTTATCTGTACTGTATAAGTCGGCCGATCAAATTTATATTATTTATTACAATATTGCATTTGTTAATACTTCTTCCTGTATTATTATTATTATTATTATTACAGTTGATAACGCAACACTTATTGTGTCCCATTATGATTATTTATACCAACGATATGTTATTAGTTCTGACGGATTGGATCACAACATAATGCGTCGTGAACTACTGCACGTACTGTAGGCATTTTAGTTAGGTATTTCTCCGGTACGGGCGCTTAGATCGTTTTTGAAGTCCCCTCCACGGTGTATACACAAGGCGAATAGTATGGCCAAAGGGTTGGGGCTTTTCTAGTTTTGCTGTGTTCATCAAAATACCCAGCATGACGTTTTCGATGTTTTGCGACTCTGGTAAGTGATCGTCATCATTCTTGTCAACTAAACATCAAAACCCGTTTTCACATATAATTCAAGGACCACATTTACTTTAATAAGGTATTATGCGAAGATCAAACCTACATCGTAGATCTGAACGATTTTAGTTACTGCTGCGGGATTGTATATGCGTAATAAATGGTGTATTGAATATCAGCATACACGTAGGAGGCTATAGTATGTACATTTAAAGTGTTGAGGATTTCTTGGTTTATGCAACGTATAAGTTTTCGGTAACATTTTTAACCGAATTCTGCTAGTGTCAGTACCGTATTCGTTTTTGTCCGTCGCTTCCGACTTCTTAGTTCGTCTTAGTTCTGGTTCTGTGTAGCGTATTTGTATTACCTCCATCACATGTAATTTTACTAAGTATAATTTATTCTTATAAATTATTACACCGAAATTACAATTTGGTTTACAATTTGGTTTACAATTATATGTGCGTGTAAACTTGTATAAACCAGCGGTAGGTAGAAACCGCTAATAAACGTTAACCGTTATAACAATTCTTTAGGAAGTTCTTATTCTTTGAAGTAACTAATCAGTTACCGCCAAACACGTCTATTCTGATTATTATAATTATGAAACAACTATTTTAAAGTTAACTTTTTAGGTTATGTTAAGTATTGATCACAGTAGGGTTAAAAGTGTTGCCCCAAGCTCCATTTTGATCATAGTTGCGACATCTCTGATTTATTTATTAAAACTGTAGGCTAAAATAGAGTAAAATTATTCAGAATTAGATTTTGTCATGATTTTATCCCAACCTTACGAAGTTGAAAGTTTACTACAGTAGTGCCACGTGGTACTCGCAAAATACCCTAGATTCTAATTTAGCGCAATATAGTAACCAGAATTTCTAAATTTATATAAAATTAATGACGCAAAGTAGAAAAACTCGTTCCATTTGGGCAAAACAACTCGTGCGCCAATCTGACGTCCTATAAAACTTGTATAATAATATACTATTATGTCAATCGTTTATTTATTAATGCAGACACGTACAATTAAATAATACAATTAAACTAATTTGTCATCAATATCTGGCACTGTCAAACTAGTTAGGATTGATTTTGACTTGTTTATTTTACGTCGGTCTATTTCCGCTTATTATCCTATTTTACTTATACCAATCACCGACGCCTAGGGCAGGCTACACACACTCAGGAATTTTGTCGAACTGAGGGAATTCCAACCCCCAATAAGAGTTCTTTGATGTGTCTGTCTCTTCATGACAGCACACGGTACCACCGGTTTTACTTCCTCATTTGGAAGACGGAATGCAAAATTTCATTAATTGTTCTTATTTGTTGGCTATATAACTATTTTTCAATATCACTGATCAACTTCTTTCTCCTATATGTAAAATGACAAAAAGGTTAAAATGTCAACAACTATCGGTCTGTGCACTTCGATGCTCTCCAAAAATTATGACGCGTGATTGAAAACATAGAAGATATTTATTTGTTCAAGAGTAATCTATCATTTTCGTAACATTGAAATTAAAAATGTCTTAGGGAATAGTTGTTTTAAACATAATTTCAAAATCTCAATTCTCAGATATCGGTCCAGTTCAGGGCAAATTTGTAATTATGGACGTGCCCATAAAAATAATAGAGATTTGTGGACTGAAAATTTGGAACCAGGAATTGTAATCAATCTACTACAAACCCATGTCCTAACAAAAAAAAATTAATTCGTGTTTTGCATCTTATCGTCGCTATAAATTTAATTTTCTAAAACGGAATTCAGAAATTTAGAATATAAAAAATCTGACATCTATAATAGTGTAGTAAAACTATTTCGTAAAAAAATATAATCTAACGTAGCTTTTTTTGCATGATAGGTACTATAATATTTTCTGTAGAAATATCAGCAGATTTAGTCCGAAAATACCTACAGTACAAGTTCTGAGGATTTTCTCAGGTACCTATACAGTAAAGTATAGAAGCATGTGAAAATCTCTGGGATGGTTTGTCAATATTTTATTGTTTTACATGATAACTTTGAGAAACATGGAGTTTGTAAATGGAATGCGAAAATGCGGTTTGGATAGAATTATTCCACTACGGACGAATCTGGTATCACAATTTTTAGCAAAATTGAGGTCAAGATATCAAAAATCATTTAGCAATTTTTGCAAGATTATACCAGCTGAATTCAATATTCTAGAAACCTCAAAAGTGTCTCATAGTAAATCCTAAACATTACACTTTTACCTGAAATACTGAAAGTTTAACCTGACGTGAAATGCAAGTTTCTAGCCAGGACTCATATTCAGCGCAAGGGAATTTATCAAATTAAATAAAGCACCTAAAAAATCCTGATTTCCTGAACATTTTTAGTTTTACTGAATACACTATTTTGATTCAGACTCAACACTATCAATACTACATTAGGTGGTCTGCTCACCAGCAATAAATTAATTTAATTAATTTAATTCACAAAAGATTAGATTTTAACCCAAACACATAGGTTAATTGATTGAAATAAAAGAAAAAATTGTTTCCTTATGAACAGTAGTTATGTACAGTATTATAAGTCAATACAAAGTAAGTGGTCGGTATCGCACCTGATTGCAGGCACCACACGTACAAACAGCACTAAATCATAGTTATAGATTTGTTTACAGGTTGATAAATCCTTGCAATTAGGCAACATTATCCATAATTTATAATTAGTCGCGCGTAAATTTCCGTCGTTTTACCTATACATACGGCGATACGGCTAATGTCTAATGTTCGAATTTACGATTCCTTATGCCATTGTACACGAGGGACCATTAATGGGGGTCACGTTCCCTCCTCTATTGGATCGTCGACAGTCGTACGATGTATGGCACTATAATTATCGCTGTTTACATGTTTACCGGCCCCCCTAGTAGTATGTCACCCCATGGGACAGCCACGCCGATCCACTACCTACCACCATTAATCTGTAATGCGGCCTGTTCAAATAACGTTCAAAATATACACATTAAACTAAATTGAATCACGTTGAAGCCGTACTTCAATGTTTGGCCATTAGTTAATTAATAATATCGGCGAGCGGTCTGCGGGTATCACATCGACGTTTCAAAATTCATTTTAATCAGTGGCGGCTCGTGCATTGGTTTGCAGGTTTGCGCAACCCCAAAAAATAATAAAGCAACGTGAATATTTTAACAGTATGTGATAACTGACAATAGTTTATAGTATCTATAGCATGCAAATGCCAATGGAAAAACGACTTTTCTGTTTTTATTTTTCATTATGGTAAAAAAATTAATTTTTTTAAATTTTGTGAAAGCATGCATTAAATAGGAATGCATTTTTTTATATATAAAAACCAAGAAGTTTTTGAGATACTTATTTTTTCAGAGAAAAACTGTTTTTTTTTCAAAAATAAATTCTGTGGTATAAAAATCATCGAACCTACATAGTTCTTCTGGTGCTTATTTTTTGTTTGTTTTCACATGTACTTTTTGATACAATAATAAAAAATAATAGTCCCTATTTAACAACATACTCAAAAATGTAAGAAAAACAAAAATTACTTTAGGAACAATGAATTTTTCAGTAATTGTGCATAATTTGTTTAAATTTTTACAGAATTCAATTGTACGGAAAAAATGCTAAAGAATTTTCGACAGCATGCTATCAACATTAAATTAGAATAATGAAGCTTCACATAACTAAGTAAAATAATAATTTTTTTATTTTAGAGTCAAGAAGTATCCAATGCAAAAGTTGTAGATCATGAAAAAATCTGTAACTATTGTAGAGGTTACTATACAGAGTGTCTCACTCAACTGGTACATTAGAAAATTCTCACGTTCTACTATTCCTGGAAACTTGCAATTTTGGAACTGTCACGTCCGGTCACCGGAAGTCGGTATCAACTTTGTTTTTTAAATGGAATGATTCTTTATTTTATTTTTGGTTTCTACATAACAAAATACATCATTTTTGATAAGATTTCCCTATACCTAAATATCACCATTTATTTTTTTTTATTTTACCAATTTTTTGGTGATTTTGGCGGTTACGTTGAAAAGTGAATATCTCGGTTATTATTAAAACTAGAAGTTTCATGATTGGTGGTCCAAAACTAGAAATATAACAAAATAAGACGATGTTTATTTCATCATTATATCTTATACAGGGTGTTCAAAATTTTCATCACAATAATTGAATTTTCAAACGTAAAAAACTCATTTTTTTTTTCAAATGGAACACCCTGCATACCTATACGCCATTGGATAGGAAATCTTATTCTCTATCCATCAATATTCGGGTTCCTTATATCTATCTTTAATAGTTTTTGAGATATTGTCGTTATAAAGGAATGCAAACTAAATACAAAACGATTTATTCTTCATTTATAGAGAATGTAACAACTTTGGAACAGCAGGAAAACAGAAAAATATTGAAAAGGTTTGTTAAAACTAAAATAATATAGATATCCAACTTGAATTAAAACTTAATTATTTTGTTCGAAATGCTGCCCGTTCTGCTCCAAACATGTTAAAACTCTACGCTGTACTTCTGTCATCGTCGCTCATCGGATTTCTTGTCGCTGAAGTCCATTAATGGCGGCTACTACTCTGTATGTCAATTCTTCTCGAGTATTAACTGGTGTGGAATAGACCTGACTTTTCATATAACCCCAGAAATAAAAGTCTAATAGTGTTAAATCTGGTTACCTTGGTGACAACAATACAAACAAACGTACCTGTCAAATGTAAATATCTATCAAAATTAAGGTGCAGTGAATTAGCAGCGACCACCATCGGGCGTACACGATAAATCCCGAGCACTGCAAATGTGCCAAAAATGACATGAAAGGTATGAAAATATCGTTATGCAAATACATTTTATTATTTAAATACTGCACTTAGATATGCCAATTTATAAAAATGATGTTGTGAAAGGTTATCGATAATGAAATACTTTCTCTGCCAAAATATTTTTACTTTTAATTTTTGCATAAATCATTTCTTGTACTTGCGAAACAAGTTGTTAGAGACACGGACTGCACTGTGCAGGTTATGCACAAAATGTGAGGAAAATTGTAGAAACATCGAAAAAATAGTGCAAGATTTAAGTGACTTACAAGACAGTTTTACTGAAATGGAGGAGCCGAGTGAATTGCCATCTGAAGATCTTGAAGAAACGACTCAATAAGATGAAGAAGAAACATATTTCAACCAAGCATCGGATGACGATGACGAGCAAAAAATGTTGGGAAAAAGACAAAAGATTGGCATAATATTACTTTTTTTCTGTCAAACAATCAAGTACTGTTTCTACTGTTAACACACTGTTAAGAAGTTATTAAATATTATCTATATATAATTAATATAGTATAATTAATATAATATATAATTAATTATATATTATATTTTTGCGATAATGAAAAATAAAAAACAATAATAGTTTTTACATTGGCATTCGCATTTTTCTCGGATATTTTGAGGTCATAGTAAAAAGTGACCCTTATAAATGTTGTAGATTTTTGTATGATCTACTATTTTGTATAGGAAATTTTTGGATAAAACGTAAAGTTTCGCTGGAAGACGCAATAATATATGTTGCATCAACTTTCAACCTCCCCAAATAAACACTATACTACCACCTTCCCTGCATTTGTTTTTTTACGTTCATCATAAGCCCCTTTACCATTTCCTATGATAAAAGTTCTATCTAGAATTAGTACACACACTCTCAATTTAATTTTCCTGTACTATTTGCAACGATCTAAAACATATGATTTGACAAAACAGCGAGCATTTTCTTGCGTATTCCAATTGCAAGTCGACTATACGGCCTGGAGTTTGCAGCAAGCCCGCAAACGTCTGCTACTGCCACAGCGCGTATCGACGCCTGCATGCTAGCCCACTACCGAGCGAATTTCATGGACCCCGGCTAGGTTTGCAAATATCCCGCAAACGCGGCAGTACCAGACAGCGATTTTAATCAAAAGGTTAGTATTGAGAAGTTTGCTGTTTCTAAAAATCGCCGTATCTACTTTCTCTTCAAATAAACTATAATGTTGTGAACCCATAAAGTAGGGCCAGCAGTTAGTTTATTTTATTATATACATGTACATATAATGGTATAAGGTTATCAATTTAAATTATGCAATATCTAGAGGTAATAGATTATAACAACAGGGATTCGAGGGTCATTGGATGTAGCAAAGGTAATGAAAATTACAGCTTTAAGGAGTAAATTTTTCTTGTGTGAAAATCTAGATTCTTTTTTGTAAAAAACACAAAACTGGTATCTATAAAATTTGCAACCCCCATATTTCTTGAGCACGAGCCGCTGCTTGTTTTAATAATATGTATTCTCGCTCGTGTCCGCACTTCAGGTGAATTGATTTCGTAGTTATTGGGCTGGAATTTGCAGAGCGCGGCCGCAATGCAATGAACGAACCTGTCAATTGCAATGGTTGCTGGCAAATAGCGAATACGCTATGTTATGTTTGTGGTCGTGCTAATAAATAGTTTTAGCCGACACGAATTGTGTTGTATCGACTGTAGTTATATAGGTATTGTATTTTTTGTATCTGGATATTGATTGTCCGGTTGTGATGTTGATATGCCTGCTATTTTACGTTCTGTCGGTACTGTTGTTTTAACGGTTTGGCTGTTAGCGTTTATTGTAGTTGGACTGCATATTTGTTTATTTGGTTAAATATTTACAATTGCAAAATAGGTAATTTGAATATACACGTTAATTGTTTGATCGATGATATTGTTTCGGACACCTTTTCAAAATATTCTTTTAAAAAATAGGCTTTTTGTGCATTTTGTCACTGATTTTCTCAAGAACTATATGCAATTCACAATTTCTTTCTTCACCATTTGTCAAAACAGCGGCAGTTTTCAACACTCAAAAGAAAGCTTATTTTATTTATTCATTTATTATATTAATTTAACAAATTGACCTAAATTTGCGACTTTTTGACTTATGACGTCAACGAAATTTTTTTAAAAGGGCAAACTCATTGTCTTACCGATTTTGATAGTTCCCTTACTTATCTTAATAGTAACATTTTTATGGCTTTTTTAGCAATTTTATGGCTTTACATAAGAACATTTTCGAGAAACCGAAAATTATGGTAGGTAATATTGATAACTTTTCCTTGTGAGTGGAAAGCGAATAGGCGTTTTTTGATTAATTTCTTTGCGTTCAATATGAACCCGGGCTTGAAATGTGCATATAATAATAATAATAAAATGTCTTTATTGCATCCCACTAACTATAAACTTACAATAAATAGTGTTACAAAATAAACTACCGAGTGCAACACGGTGAGATCCAGTGTAACTGTCAGGTTATTGCGTTTTTGCATTAAACATTAGTGATTAAATTCACAGAATTTGAGATAAGGGCACAAAGTTTAAGGTTTACTATGAGACCCTTTCGAAGTTTCTAGGACAATGAGTTGAGATAGTATAAACTTACAAAAGTTGCTAAAATTATGTTCTGTTACATTTTGACCTGACTTTTTTCCGAAAACCTTACGTGATAGGAAATAATTCTATGCAAAACGCATTTTCAACTTGCATTTACCAACTCTCCAGTGATGTTTCCTACAGTTATCAATATTTTTTTCAATTTCAATTTTCAATTGCGTTTTCTCGAAGTTTTTTTAATGTAAGCACATAGAATGTTTCCGCTACCATTAACACAATTTGAATCTTCAAAAAAATTACTATAAAATACGGATTAGGCCATGAGCCAGTAACAATTCAAAGTTGAAAATTTTATTTTACATAAAAAGGTATATTGTGATTTCGTATATTTTCAAATTCACCATATTTGAGGTTTGACGTCTCAGATTTTCTCGTTCCACACTTTATGCGCTGACTGTATATCGACAACATTACGAGAAATAATTATGAGAAAGGCGATTTTACAGTAAAACTCGTAGTTTAAAAATTACTGGAAAAACATTGGCGTTCACCCCCTATAAAATGTTTTCAGCTTTGGTATTGATGGAGACTTTTGACATATATTTTTTACTTTTATTATTTTGTTACATATTCGTCTAAAACATTTAAGAAAACTACTCGAAAAAAATATAAATAAAAAAATCAGACTTAATTTTATCCCCTTTTCCACCCTATATTTTTGTTATGGTAGTCCTATTCATTGGATCTTTTGAGATATTATTTAAAAGAAAGTAATAAACAGACATAGTTCTTTCTATTTTTTTAAGATTCTGGTAATTATTTGTCTTAATTATATTTGCACGCCTATATATATCGTCTATGAAAGATATACAGTTGTTTTTGTCAAGTTTGTATGTCAAATTTCACTGTCTACAAATTTGATAACTCACATAATCACCGAAAAAAATAAATTTCTGAGATAATCGTGTAACAACTAAATGTTATCTCCTTTTGATATATTGTTTAACATATTTCAATAAAGCTATACAGAAAAATCCAGCTTTCAATTAATTGTTTCGAAGTAGACTAGACTAGACTATAAGATCTAATTCATTTTATTTTACAATAGATGACATTCCCAGATAACTGTAGTCCAAGTAACCTCAAGAATAATGGAAGTTTTTGCTATTTATACTTCTATGAATTTCATTTATCCAGCTAAGCTATAAAATCCAAAAATTTTACCAACAAACAACTACAAAAAAAAAAGTAATATATACAATCGGGAAAGTTATATTTTAAAGAAACTTTAGTTTTCATGCGATGTGAATTTCCATATTGCAAAATTATTGAATCGCAAAAACTTTAATTCATACTCCAGTCATGTATTTAATCATGGTCAGTCACAGCAGCGGTAGCAGCTGCTGTAACATGCCCTATGTGCGGCAAACTGGATGTACTACATAATACGTGCTTTATCGTGAGCTGGACTTGATTGACATACACGTTATTGCCATTGCATTATTTTTCTCAGCGGAAACGCTATGAGCGACAAATCCTCGATAAGCCAAGCTATATGTGTTGTTTGATACAACGCTGAATGTCGGATCTATATCGTGTAATGTGATTTTGATATCTTACCAATTGACATTCTGCCACACATACAGAACAATGCAGCAAACGGATACAGGCTGGGTATTTCGATAGCCCATTCAATTCTAGACGTAAAACGTGCCCCAGGCTATGCTACGTGATATGTTGGCAAGACAATGCGCTCCGTTAGTAAGACAGGTTCCTATCTATACCGTGCACGGCGTATAATATAAACTGCAGAGATGAAGGAAGAAGATATAAGTTGAAATTGAGGAATACAAAATCAATACTGTGACGCGTGTTCGTAAAGAACGCATTGAAATAGCAGTGTAGTCAATATTGTGCAATATTGTATGCATGCCAAGAGCATTATTCAAAATGATGGATCAGATTTAAAATGTTTTTAAAAAGTTAGATAGTTTTAAGAACTCACAAGAAATCAAGTGCAATAAAATGACGCTTGTTTTTTGTGCCTTTAAAACTCTAATGATGTTTAATTTTGAATAACGTATTAAAATACTTTATTATGTGCTTTTTTTAGTTTTTAATAGTACACCTAGGTAATTATAATAATAATAATAATAATAATATTTTAATGTATGACTTTCGAACTACTTCACCGACTTTTACAATTGGTTTGGTTTGGCACATTGTAGAAAATCATGAGAATTGGGAAATGCTATTTCAATTTGGAACAAAAAATACAGATTAGGTAGTATACTGGGACAACCAAAAAGTTTTTTGTTGTTTAAGTTTGAGACATTTTAAACAGTAAATAAGGACCTTGGCCAGGATCACAATCACTCTGTCACATTCATCTATTATTCTATTCTGATCATTTTGTTTTTGGATTCAACCCAATATCTATTTCTTTTTAGAAGAAAGTTAATTTCAAGTACCTAAACCTTGGGAATATGTGCTACCAGAGAACAGGTGAAGCTGTAGTTTGCCCCTAAATATTATGCTACATTCCTCAGGATTGAATATTAATGTTTATTCCTGCAATACCAGGTCGACTGCGTGCGGTTATATTAACAAGAAATCAGTATCTTATATACAGTGTGTCCCCCGATGGACCTAACTACCCGACTATACCTATAATGGACGTAATTTTTAATTTCTCGAGAACAAGTCATTCTTTAGAGTTTTGGATGTCCTAAAAAGTCGAAAGCCAATGTGATTTAATTGTGATTTAACATACAGGATGGTTAGAAAACACGAAAATGTTAGATTGGCCGAAGAGTAAACCATCGGTCTTTCGGAATTAGTACAAAAATGTTATAGGTAAAAGTTGTTTTATATTTAAATTTATGCCCAGATATCAAATTTCAATGTTGTATTCTAAGTTTTATATTTTATTTATTTTTAACAAAGTAATTTAACAACACATTACTCCACATGTTCCCCTCCTACAGCTACACATTTTTCCAATCTTCTTCTAAACTCCGGATATACCAAATCAATTGTTTCTTCATTTATTTCGTCTGCTGCATCCCTAATTTTTAATCTTAGAATATCTACAGAATATCTATATCATGAAAACTATTCGCGTACCTACACCTTCTGTTTTAAATAACCCCACAGAAAAAAATGAAGCGGCGTTAAATCAGGTGAACGTGGTGGCCATCCTATAGGGCTGAATCGTCCAATCCACTTATTTGGAAAATGTCTGTTCAACCAATCCCTGTCTTGATATGCGCTATGAGCAGGACAACCGTCGTGTTGATAGTGTAGTGAACACCTGAGCTGTAAGTTAATTTCGTCTACAAACTTGTCCAACATATCAAAATAAGTGTTTTGGTTTACAGTACCGTCAAAAAAGTATGGTACAATTATTTTCTTGTAATAAATCCCACACCAAACATTCACTTTTTTATATTTTTAGAATTGGTTGTAATACGGAAATACACAAAGCAAATCTGTGAACTAACAACTCCATTTGAGGAAAACGTCGCTTCGTCAAAGAAAATAATTTTTCTGTGGAAAAATCTATCGACCATAATTCGTTCTCCCATTAATAGGCAAAATTCTAATCGACGAGCATCATCTCCTTCTACTAAAGTGTGTATCAGTACTGGTTTATAAGGATGAAATTTTTGATTTGAAAAGATCCTTTGCAGGTGGCTTTTACTGATGTTCAAGTCTCGAGATCTTTGCCTCAACGAATTTTTTGGGCAAGTGTTCACGGAATCAATAGCTAATATAGCTCCTGCATCATCTTTGCCATTTCGCTTTTTTTATTGATATTTTTCACGTCTCCTGTTGCATGAAATTTTGTAACCAATTCACGAACACTATTGACAGAAACGTATACCTCAGGGTATTTTCTGTTAAAAACTTATAGCACGATAAGTGATAGCACGGCGGTACGATACCTCACCTATGCGGTAACAAAGAACTAAATAAACCCTTTGCTCTAAAGTCAACATCCTTTTTAATCAGTTTCCATCAACAAATTCCTTGGATACGCTGTTACTACTGTCTACTGATCAATCATAATTGTGGTCTGTAAATTTTTCACCTTTATGCAATGTCTTTTCACTGGTCCGAGATGTAAAATTTGAAATAGAACATTCAAGTTTGATATTTGAGCATAAAATTAATTCAAACAAACTTTTACCTATAACATTTTTTATCTAATTCCTAATTATATAATGTCAGAATGCAGATTTTCGACTTTCTATTTATCGTAATATAAGTTATTGAAGAAAAACGAAATTGACAGTTTTACTTTTTCTGTAATATCTATTGATCTATGCAAAATTTTAGAAAAGTAAAAAAACTGTTTGGAAAGTGTCCACATTTACGCAACTTTTGTCCCATTTAACCAACTACGTAAGTCTTACGTTTCCGTGATCCCCATGATACCCTGTGTACGTAATAAGTCGTTTGATGAAAATATACACTGATTTTCAATCATGGTTGTAGTCCTATCCTTTCCTTTCGACTGCTATATACTATCTACTATCTACTACTATATACTAAAAGTGTAACACAGTCCACGGAAGAAGTTTACGAAAATCGACGAATCGGGGGAAAGGTCTGCTCTTCGGAGAAGCGAAAATCGGCGCCACAGGTGCCGATTTTCCGCCTGAAATTTTGATTCTACAGTGCTTGGGCTTTCGATTTCGTCCAATTTCCGCCCAGTTCTCGTTATTTTTTACCTCGATTCGGCTAAATTTATGGATTTTCGTTTAGGACTGTACTCGTCAGCGCGTCGCCATGGCTACCGATCGAGGTTGCTGGGCAAAAGCCGCGCGCTTCGCGACGCGATCACCAGACGGCGGCACATCGTCATGTCGCTGTTGAGGTTACGCTACGAAGCAATAGATGGCGCCCGTAACCGCTCCGAACATACGAGCATAATCACGTCGCGCGTGTAAGAACATCTGGGCTTTTTGTCTCTCTCTTAACGCTTCGGCGATCTACCTAGGTCGACCAGCAGGCCTATTAGGCCTGCACATTCTCCTAGTTAGACCTACTAAACCTACTAGAACATTTCCCACAGCATCATAACTCGTGATTTGAGAACAGGTTGAAGCTGTTGAAACTACTACAAGATTGTGTAAATCAAATGTTTATTTTATCACATGTGACGACACAAGTCGACAACTCGACTTTTTAAGTAAATTGTCCACGTTTTGACACTGATTTTGTTTGCATTAACTGCAGTGTTTTGCAAAAGAAGTTTCTAGTTATCGATTTTGATGGTGAGCTCGTTCACCATCCAAATCGATAACTAGAACTAGTTGTCTTTTTTTGTTTAAATGAGAAATGAATGGACAAAATAGACAATCGTCTTCTGAACATCCTGTATACCAAATCCGGTAACAAAAGCGTCGACTCTCCATTTGTTTGGACAATAAATCTCCTCCAATATCCGGTATCATTTACTATCGCGTCACGTTAGTCCTCGCCGCCTCTCACGAAATGGACAATCTTTTTATTAGTGCCCCGAAGGCATCCATCGTCCCCTCGTAAACGAAATAGCTTACCGCCACAGTTTTCCGAACTGTCCCCACGAGCAATCCGGCAGCGAGGTGCGTAAAATCCACGGTTTGCCATATCGATTGAGATAATCCCATTATGTGTATATAATGGAGACTGAGCTATACGGGAGGGGACTAGGAGTGCACTATTTTTCCTTTGACGTGGATTACTTCCGCATCTGAAGCACGTTCCGTTCTTCCAATGAATTTATCTGGCGTAAAATGGCGGCGATGGCGTCGGATGCGGCTCTTAAGGTCACTTCGTTACGTTTTATGATTCATGTCACATTCGGTACCACCCAGTGAATAGAGTGGAAAAACAGATGAACAATGGACGGGGTTTGGTGCTCTCTTGGTTTAGATTATCTTGGATTTATTCGATGCTATAACTGACTTCTAACTTCTATTTGCTGGAATTTTTCATAATACTGTACTAAATATATTCCCTCCTTTATGGTTAACATCGCATGAAAAGGTTTCTCAAACCAATAGCTAATATAATAGGGTCATGACAATAAATGTCTCTTGTATGTGACCTATATGGTTAGTATTACATATTTCATACATATCTCAATTTGAACTTGAAAAAGTCAAATTATTACATAAAAATGAGTATTATTAATTTACTTCTATAGTTAGAGTATAAATTTCGCGTTATTTAGGAGTTTGAACATATCCGACGCATTATTTAAATGTAGATATGTCAGAAAAATCAGTAATAAACATTTTCTTCCTCCTTAAGAGTTGCTATGGTTTATATGTCAGATACATCAAATATTTGACATACAAATTGTAAATTTTAAATCGTCTGTGCCAAATTGGCATTCATATTAGTTGTCCGTGTTGTCACTCAACTCCGTATTGTTTTCCTATTGTTTGTATTGTCATTCAGCTCCGCCGATACGCAAGTCTCTTGATCTAATCAAAATGTTTATTAATATTATTCAAACTGGAGGAACAAAACCATTGTAGAACATACAATTTTTATGCAGCCTATCGGCCGTCAAGCTTTTTAAACGGCCAACCCCGGACATAAACATCAAAGATGGCGGCGTAACCATGGCCAACTTTTGTTTTTCTTATAGGCGCCATGTTGAATTTTGGCATTTTCCGATAGTCGTGTTTTTTCTCATTTCCGCAATGTATAAACATGTCGGCATTATTTTTTAAACGGTTTAATAAAACAATGGTTGAATAATAAAAAAAACTTTCTTCTTTTTCCCGTTGTTTGTTGTGCTTATCATGTACCCAACTGGTGCTTGGTTACAGACCGCCGCCGGCGCCGGGCTGACCAGAGTGCTTTGGATTAAAAACATGCAGATTGTAAAAGAAGCAAGTTTATACAACAAGAAGCTTATTTTTTTAGTAAATCTTCAAATAGGTCGCCATTTTCTTGAAGGCATAAAACCGAGCCAGCTTTTCGATATGTTGTTATACTCTTCTAACTGTTCTTCCCGGAATAGCATTGCCCGCATTTGTTATTCGATCCAGCAGATCCTCGATATTTCTGCGAGTATCGTAATAAATTTCGTCGTTAACAGTTCCCCATAGAAAATAGTCCAGAGGACTTAAATCAGGGGATCTAGCAGGACATTCCACCACTCCACCTTTACCAATGCAGCGATTTGGAAATTGTAGATTCAAATAATTTCGTTCAACTGCAAAGTTTGACTTCTGCCGGGTTTGTACGGTTTCACCTTCTTTGTTCGGAATGCTCTCCAAACACGTCTTTGCGGCAATTCCAAATTAGCCTTTAATTTGGAATTGGCGTAGAAGTCCGAGGATCGTCATTTATCTAAAAACCACTAGTTGAAGCATTGCAAATTATGGTAATCTAACGTTTACCATTTCCAAAATATCTCTTTGATCGTATTCAACATTTCCATGAGGATTATAAGAATTGCGGGGTTTACTAAACGATCCATGGTCCGTTAAATTTCTGTCCAATGTTAAGAATTTTGTGCGATTGGGCATTTCTATGAGAACAATAATAAGCCCTTATCATATCACGCTTTTCATTATTGTTAAACGGCATTTTACATCCACAATCAACCACAATTAAGGTTTATTTGGTTAAATGGCCAACCCAACGCCGAGCGCGCCGCTTGATCGAAGCGCATTTTGTTGACGTTGCTTGGCAACGAGTCCGGCGATCTGTAACCAAGCTCCAGTTAAGTACCTGGAGGTTTTATTACACCATTATTTTAGCTAACATATCTTCAAAATGAAAAATTATAGCTTAAATTTCTTTTCAGATAATTGATTAACACGAAAATATGAAACTTTGCCAAATTTAAACAAATGCTCTATCTCCACTAATAAGCGATATCCTCATGGTGAGCCTCGAAATTGAATCACCCGGTATAATCCCCATCATTATACACGCCAATGATTATAATGACGCTAGCGTTGTATAATAATGACAGTTCTTTCCAATAATGACTTCATTATTTGAACGAATTGTCATCATTATACAACGCTAGTGTCAATGTCTGCCAAAACCTACGTAGATTACAGTTATGTGACAGTTCGCCTCGCCATCATTGACAAATACCTTCAAAATATTTGATATAAGTACAATAGAATTTATGAGTCGTAGATAAAACGTCGTATTCGACTCGCACACAACGGATATAAATCGCTCGCATGTTTACTCGCTCGCCTAGAGCTCGCGTGTAAACTTCATGCTCGCGATTTATGTCCTTAGTTATGTGCTCGTCAAATAATATACTATTATGATACTATTATTGCTATTTTACAATATACAAGGTGAGTATGTACTTCACTATCACCACCTATTTCACGAATTAAAAATGATAAAAATCTGAAACATTCAAATGAAAATTACCTAATCAGGGTCCAAATGTTGATGAAATGGGTACTGCCTCGTATTCTAGAAATACATACATGTTCCATGCTTCCAACATTTTTTAATTTTATATGAAAAATAGAAGTTGACAGCTTGTGACATCACATGTAACATTCTATGATATATATTACACTTATATTTTGATAAACGCCTCAAAAACTATAGAAAGCTCATTCGTTAGATATTAGGAACGATACAGTAGGCGATATTTTGGCTGGAGACAAATATATTTCTGGTATGAATACACGTTTAATGAGTCACGAACATCTAATAAATAAAGACCGTAAATTCCTGTCGCTGTAAATAATCGCGAAATATTCAAAACATTCCGAACGGTTACATGATTTAAGGCCAATATAATATAAGTATGTTTATGTAAACTTGACATCACTTAACCGCTAATAGTTTAGCGACTACATTAACCGGCATTTTTTTTAGAACAGCCACTCTATACTAGTGCAGACTTTAAAAATGTATATTGTACAAATAGCAGTTAATATTCAATACTATATAAATGAAAAATAGTCTATTCGTATTCTAATCATACGAAAAGACATAATATTATAATCTCCTCGAAGTAATAACAAAAAAATAAATGACAAAACGTCTTTTAATTTCGAATTTATACGTAGCAGCTTCTGGTCCTCAGAGTACATTTTAAATAGGAGAAGTTACACAAAGTAGACGGTAGAAATTAAAAGGAAATGAGACCGGATAAAAGTTAAATACTTTCATGTAGTAATTTTCCGTAGCAAACTACCGGGAGGACTTTTCCATATCCTTGATTGCGCTGGAAATACGAGCTAAACTGGAGCACGGGACTGCTAATGTATATCCTCCCTGATATCTAGTTTCAGGAATGTAATTTCGCCTGAAAAGAAGTCATACTGGTGCACCGGAGCGGGTTTCCCAGTCCAGGTTCCAACTCCGGCACCAGACGGCGCTACGTACGTGCCCGGAATGCATAGCCGCCTATTTCATTAGAACGTTTTCCTCGGAACCCGCTCACATTATGACAGACCGTTCCCCATTGGTCTTTTATAAAGCCCGCTTAGCCTTAAGTACGGCTATTGTTTCACAATTTTTATATATGCTTGCTTATTTAGTAGTAAACTTTAGTATCGTCTTTACAGTGGTCGCTTTATGGACAACAACATTGAGAAATTGATTTTAATTACAGGTACAAGATAATGGTACTGATAAAGTACTGGAGAAATACGACCTACAAAAATACAGACAAACACAGATACAACAAATAAGAGCAAGAGTAATAATAATACTATTATTGCAGATCAACAAAGTAGCCGTATTGTTTTAAAGCAGTTGTTTTAATAGTGAATCAACCCATCTACTTTTTGATGTTATCTACTGATCTATTGTTTTAGGATCAGTAATTATTTTCTATAATCAGACTTCTAAAATTTTAAAACAAAATATCAATAATAATAAAGGAATGCTGTACCTTTGTATAGTTATTTTAGACTTGGATAGACAAATAATTTACAAGTAATATCTATAGATTTAGAAAAGTGTCCTTCACATCATATCTAAATTTTTACTGAATCTTTGATGATATTATTTTTGAATTTAGTTTAAAAATATCAGTGATTAAAAAAATCGTCATGAAATGTTGTGTACCTATGTTTGCATCAATATCTGCGAAAGTATTACATATTGACATAATATCTCGGTTCTGAAACCTCGTTTTTAACCTTCTCCCACACCTACATCTTTCAATAGTTTTAAGTAATTCTTTGTTTATCATGTACCTACATCCTTCGTCTTTAATATGGTGTATAATCTTTTCTGCCAAGCTTAATATTTACAGACACATTGATGCAAAAATTTTGTGATGAATATTTTAATCACTGAAAGTTTTTCATTAATTTCATTAATAATATCATCAACGATTCAGTAATCATTTTGATATGATGTGGAGGACATTTTTCTGAAATAATTGGTACCTACTTACTATGTTCAAAGGCGGGTGTATTATTTTGAATGTTCAATTTTTTTTGCGTTTAAAATAACCAGGCTACTACCTACGGTGTGCTGTTTGTTTACTATTTATTTCGTCAATTGCGTTTCCGGACTAACTTGTTAACAAAATTTGTTAATGAGTTGATTTTATTTCGATCTACCCTTGTTTATATCAACTGTTTTAGGATGCATCTTAATTTTTCAAAAACATTTTTTTCAAGCCATTTTCAAAAGTTTTTATGATCAGAAACACTATATACATTATTTCTTTATAATAATATTTATTTATGCCCCAAGGGCATTAAGCGGATGTTTATGCCCCGAGGGTGAGCTCTCGGGCCTATCGGCCAAACGCTGTCCTAAAATGGTTTTGTTCCTCCGTTTGGATAATATTAATAAATATTTTGACGTTATCAAGTGACATGCGTATCTACGGAGTTGGATAACAATACAAACAATTCGGAGTTGAGTGACAAAAAATGCATCAAAAGTGTCGTTTGTGTAAACAAACCCTATGCGCATGACGGGGCAACGCGCGTGATACCAAAACGTGTCCCCGTTATGCACACACCTTCCTACGTTGTACCATGAGTGTCTACTCAGTTGTCGCTTTGACTGCCAGACGGCGAGCGCATCCCATGCAGTGGCAGCTACAGTGGCTATAACAAGACAGTGTGGCCATGAGAGCAAATGCCGCCATTTTTGTGTCAGTTTTATTGAAACATGCACAGGAAGAAAAACGATTTTTGGGTTATTTAAAGTCGTTTTCTTCAATGTGTTACAAATATATTATCACATAAATGCTTCCTGAACCTACGCCGACACATTATTATGTAAAATATAGATATATCTTTATATACAGGCTGTCTCACGGAACTGGTACACAGCAGTTTCTCATGTTCTACTATTTCTGGAAACTTGAAATTTTGGAACTGGAATTTACTCGATCTGAGCTCTTCAGCTAAAATATTCTCAAGTTAACTGTCACGTCCGGCCACCGGAAGTCGGTATCAACTTTGTTATTTTAAATGGAATGATATAATTTTTATTCTATTTTTGGTTTCTACGTATCAAAATACATCGTTTTTGATAATGTTTCCCTATCCTTAAATATCACCATTTTTGAGTTTTTTTGATTTTACTAATTTTTTGGTGATTTTCGCGGTTACGTTTAAAATTGAATATCTCGGTTATTATTGAAACTAGAAGAGCGGAAGGGATTGAAGATCCCGCCTCCACCCCGCTGTCTGGTATCACCGAAGCATTCAGCCGACAGCGACAAGTTTTCCCTTTCGGTCTTTTGGGTTTGGGTAAAAACCTTTAATTACAATAATAACCAAATTAAAAACAGCCACCTACGCTACCTTCATGCCTTACAACTACTCACTAACTACTAAACATGCATTTTATTACTTATTAATATTATCTAACATGCTCTTAAGTGCTAAACTACCAAACTACACATGCAGCTCATATTCATATGTCCTCTACATTGCGTTTACGCGCACTATGCACCGCCCGCATACCTACCGCGCACCAGTCGCGAAAATCGAAACGCGTACAGCGCGACGCGGGGAAGCTTTTACGACGCCGCTTGTTTGACATCGCACTACATACGCGCTCACGCGTTACCACCAGGACTTGTTTGACAGTTACATCCACTATTTTCGGGGACACTCACTCCGTTCTTTATTATTCTGGGACTGCGGTACTCCAGCTATCCCTCCCTGACTTCAGACTTCCTGAAGTCTTGATGGTCCGGTTTTCCTGGACCCTTATCCTTCTCTCGCTCCGGTCTTTCCTGGAGCTCTCCTGCGCCGGCTTTCCAGGCGCTATCTCATCTTTGTTCTATCTTTTCTGTTCTGTGCCCAGGCCCGTCTCGGTCCCTTATGCACTAAGGGGCGGGAGGTCCTGTTGCTTCCCGACGTTTGTCATCCTTGTCCTTTTCTTGGAGGATTCTTCTTATGGTTTCGGAGATCTGGTGCACCGTCCATTTGATGAAAGCAGTCGCGTAAAATATTGAGGGAAAGAGTTTCGCAAAAATTGTTTACACATCTACGCATAATTTCTAAATATCTATCACTATTTAAATTTTCGTTGTAAATTTCGTATCTAATTTCATCCCCCATTATTAAATGGGAGTATTCAAAATGGATTTAATGACAATACGTCAAAAACTATTAAAGATAGATATAGGGAACCCTAATATTGATTGATAGGGAATAAGATTTCTTATCGAATGGCGTACCGGTATACAGGCTGTTCCATTTGAAAAAAATGAGTTTTTTACGTTTGAAAATTCTTTTGTTGTAAATTTTGAACAGCCTGTATAAGATATCATGATGAACTAAACATCGTCTTATTTGGTTATGTTCCTAGTTTTCGACCACCAATCATGAAACTTCTAGTTTCAATAATAACCGAGATATTCAATTTTAAACGCAACCCCGAAAATCACCAAAATATTAGTAAAATCAAAAAGACTCAAACATGGTGATTTAGGTATAGATTTAGGTATAGGGAAACCTTATTAAAAATGATGTATTTTGATACGTAGAAACAAAAAATAAAATTAAAATTATATCATTCCATTTAAAATAACAAAGTGACAGTGAACATGAGAATATTTTAGCTGAAGAGTTCAGATCGAGTCAAATCTAATTCCAAAATTTCATGTTTCCAGAAATAGTAGAACAAGAGAAACTTCTAATGTACCAGTTCCGTGAGACAGCCTGTATACGAGTATATAAGCATAAACTATAAAGTTTAAATACATACTTCATATTTAACAATTTGATTAAAATATTTTTTGTACTCTAAATATTGTAGTTAGGGAATCATGTTTGTATAGGAATATTACTTACCTTAAATAATAGGATTACTTCACAAGGATTAATTAAAGTGGCACCGCTGGAATAAAACTACCTTTGGAAACGTAAATTTCGAATATTTATAAATCCATATATTTTATTGTTACATACAGATAAAGGAAGTATACAAAGAAGAGATATCCTTTATTCAATCTACAAACCTATACACCAATATAGATACAAATTAACAACTATAAATATGTTAATAATGAGTGGACGCTGATCTGCTACTGTACGATGTTTGCAATTTTTTTCTTGCGTGCTACTTTTAATCTAAATGTTACAAATCAAGATGTTATTTTTTCTTTTAATTTGTGGCACTGAAAAATTATGTTGTGCATCAATTGTTTGGATTAAGCTAATATAAACATTTTCAAATTTTTTTTTTATGAAACAGCTGTGGAATGTTTGAAAAACTTTTTCCAAAGATTTAAATAACTCAAAACTTTAATTTAATATAGATATTGGCTAAATATGGATAAATTGGCACACTAATGGCGGATTTGTACCACGTGACCGAACAGCCAATCAAAATGACGACCGCTCTTGTCCACACTGTCTTGTTATAGCCACTGTAGTCGTAACTACCGCAGACGCCACAAACTTCTGTCGTCAATAACTTTTGATAGATGCATCGTACGAAAAAAATGTTCAGACAAAGGATTGTTGTTATATAGCGTAAAATCATAATTCTATAAAAAAAAAGTTCGGTATTCCCATTTAAAAAAATGAAGTTAACATCATTTTTACCGATTGCAGCACCATCTGCAATGAAACTGATATCGCCATCTCATTTCCCCCTTTGCGTCCTACAAGTTTATTTAAGACACTTTTGTTTTGCCATGCATTCTCGAGATATTTGGGAGTCTCAAGTTAAAAAGGGCACCCGGTATATTAATTGATTTTCTTTTTATTATTATTGCTTCCATTATTAATCACAAGCTTTGCAAAGGATTTAATCAGACAAAGTAACGAGTAAAAACTCTACAAAAAAAACTCTACTATTGACCGTTTGAATTATAGATAGCGATTCCATCATTTCAACGAGACGTTTCATACATCAGTTTGGCCAAATCAAAATTCTCCGTACTAATTCAGTTTCGATGATACGAACTTTCCATTCCAGCGTATTCCGAAGCTCCGCCATCGCTGGATACAAATCCGGTTTCAGTAATGCACTGAAAACGTGAATTCGCCAGACCATTATGTCGAAACCAGGTCACTCGAAAAACGAAACACTGAATAGAATGCGTCCAGCAATTATCGGATTTCATTTAAGCCGCTGGCCTAGCTATCAATGGCCTGCTTAATAGTTTCCAATCTGAAAAGACTCCATCTATATCCAAACTCACCCTTTATACTCGTTTATTCTATGACGTTTTCCATAGCAATACATCTCCATAGAGATGCATCTATCTCGGTATTCGTTGATGAAGTATTTTGTATTTGAAACAGTTAGTGAGTGTACCTTTGATGTGTACGATATTTGTGGCTGGGCGCTTTGATTACAGTAAATTAACCTCTGGAATGAATGGCGTACCTATTGAATTTATGAATAGAATGTTCGGTCGCTTGTGCAAGCGATACACCGGCGGATCGTTTGAACTTTGAGAACATTTGACGCTGAATTTTAGTATTGTAAAATCGAGTTAATCTTTTGTGTACCTTATGTGTGTCGACGACGGATCTGACACTATTAAACTGACGAGTTAAGTGGAAATTCTCATGTAATCGAATGGAGAAATCTTTTTTTTTCTTTCTGATTCTGCAACCTTAAAGTGTATAAAATAAGCCCCTGAAATGGCTTTTCGATCCTGGCGTTTTTTTACGGATTTACAGACTATGGTATGCCCCGGGTAATTGATAATTGTCGTTATCGTTTTGTAGTCCAGTCATTAGGTACATTCTGGGTGCAAAAGGTTATACATTTTTGTTTTATCAGACTCCTACTTTACGAGTTTGGATTTTAGAAAAAAGTTGTGGCATTGTAGACTAAGACTATCAAGAATACAACGAAAATAAATTTAGTCAAGAATATCTCCATTTTCATCAATGATGTTAAATCAAAAATAAAATGCTGTGGTAGTTGATGAATTATTTTGTTTTCCTGCAATTGCTGGAAAACAAAATAAATAAAATTCATCAACTACCATAGCATTTTATTTTTTGACGAAAATAAACTCAACCCCTCTGGTGATGTAACTCGCAAAGTATGGGTCTGACGATAAAGTGTATATAAGTAAATTTGTGGCAAATTTTATCGTCTCAAGGTTTTAATACAAAACATTTTCTCTAAAACCTAGAAGAAGAGAGTTATATAAATTTCAAAACCCACAACCTTTTGCACCAAAACCTGCATTTTTTTTTTATTTTTTTTACCTTTAGTTTGACGAAAAAAATGTAGGAGAATTATCATTGAACATATTTTTTTAGGTAAGGTAGGTAAGTCGTCATTTCCTTTCACCTAATATAAATAAAGCAACAAATATATTTCCATTTTCCAAAATTTCTTTGTGAATGATATGTTAAAGATCTGAAAATTGATTTTTCTATAAATGTGTGTGTGTGTTTTTTTTGTAATAGAGCACTAATAAGATTCGACTTTAATCTTTAAGTACTATCTTGGGGTAAAAAAGGCCCAGTACACTACACGATATAGGAGTTGAGGGGTAAAGCCCTCTTACATCTGTGCAATTTTAACCTGCAATCTCAACCATGCGATTTTTAAAAATCGCATGCAATTTTATCACCGTTTGTCGACCGTTTACATCTGTGCAACTTTGATAAATTGCATGGCTTCAGCATCAGTGATTTTATTTTTTAGCAACTGTACCTACTTTGATTGGCAACAGTGCTACACACATCACACGCATAACCTCGTTGTTTTGTTATTTATACATAAACATAACCTTCTTAGCACCAAAACTATCCTTTATATCTATAAGAACCTTGCTAGTATCGATTGTTATGTTACGCTTGGGCCTACGCGTCTATCAGCAATGGTGCCCACTACCACATTTATGTTTGCTGGCTTAAGTTCCTAGAAAGTTACTAGAATCGCACTTCAAATCGCACGTATTTAGCACTGATCCTAATTCCATGCAACTTGGTAATATTAAAAAGTTGCATAGTGTAAAACGAAAAATCGCATGCGACTTGACGAATGATTGAATTGCGCGTTTGAGTTGCACAGATGTAAAAGGGTTTTTAAAAGTAAACCAACCCGTGTTTTAAAATAAAAAAAAAATGATAAAGTTAGATAAATCATAGTAGTACGTCCTACAAAAAAAGCATCCATAGTGAGCTTCATTTTGTATCAATTCTGTCACGCTATACTTGATAAAATATGTCTGCTTCTTGTACTTCTACGTGAACTTTTGTACACTTAAAACGAAGGTGTGACTTAGATCTATAATGTGTCTTTTCGGGTCCCCTGAACATTTTTGACCAATGTATACAAACATGTCTCTGTGTGTGTGTGTATGTCTGTGTGTGTACCCGTTTTTTTTTGTGACGACAGTTCCGGAGAAACTACTAAAGGTATCGGGACGAAACTTATATTAAGAATTGTTCGTAGTCAAAGGGGGGAAATAAACCTCTTAATTCTTGCTCTTCAGTTTATTATAGTTTTATAAAGGATACATGTTTCGGCTATAATGAGCCTTCTTCAGTCCTAAATTGTCTAATTTGCGGAGAATCACATAAAAATAACGTTTCTGTCGAAGTCTTCTGTTTCTTATTATTATATCATTTCATTGATCCTCGTTTATCCGACTGAGTTATTGTTCTTTTCCACGTAAAATATTGGCATGATACCCAACAGAAACAGAAGACTTCGACAGAAACATTATTTTTATGTGATTCTCCGCAAATTAGACAATTTAGGACTGAAGAAGGCTCATTATAGCCGAAACATGTATCCTTTATAAAACTATAATAAACTGAAGTGCAAGAATTAAGAGGTTTATTTCCCCCCTTTGACTACGAACAATCATAATACGACTTGCAATATGGATTTTACCACATATAACTTATATTAAGAAGTTTCATGGCTAAACGTCAAGCTTTTTGTTCAAATGGGTCCAAAGGAACTGGATGTTTACTCTTAGCATTTTTCAATGATTTTGCAAAGGAGCCGCCATTTCTGTAATAAATGATAAAGGTCAAAATACTACTAGTTAATGCAAATAAACTATTAATTTTACCATCAAATGTCATAAACATAAATTATTCAACATTTCCTCTACTTTAATGAATTATTTAACATTCATTAAAGTAGAAGAAATGTTGAATAATTTATGTTTATGACATTTGATGGTAAAATTAATAGTTTATTTGCATTAACTAGTTAGCCAGGATTTGACAGATGTTTTAATTCTATTGCCAGTATTGTCAACACATCAGCGTTTGGCACTGCTGTATAGTATGATAAAGTCATGTGTCTGGCCACATCAGAATTTTTCAATTTTCACCTGTGTTCTCCGTACAAAAATCGCAAAATCCGTCATTTTTATGTCAGATTCAGGAACATATTTATTAAAAGCGGACAAAAATAGTAATAATCTACCACTAGACTGAAAATTATATACCTTTGATCTTTAATATCGTGTATTGCTTTTGCGATTCTATGAACTAATAGCTAAGCAAACCCCTCAGAACTTTTACGGTTGCCACTACAACGTATGAGGCATGGATTCCCCTTAATGCGATTGAAAAAGGAGAGTCCTTTTTTTGCTTTTTAGTGTACCAAAATTTGCAGAAAGAGCAGTTAATGGTTGTTCACTTGACCCAAGTTTAGGTACTATCGAGACAAAAAAAATGTGAAAAACGATTTGAAAATACAAACTGCAGCCAGCCATTTTGTCAATTTTTAACGTTTATGACCAAAGCTTGGCCCAACCTTTTTTTATACAAAATATTTTTTAAACAAATTTCATCTAGTTTCACAACATTTTTTTAAACCTTGATATCTGATGATGATACAGAAGCTACCGCGTATAAGCAGCATCCACTACTTGCTTATATTATTTTACGTAACAAAAACTAATAGACAATTTGTAGCAACACACAAAGACTAGCCTATTGATATCTCTTACAATTTGTTTGAAAAGTTTAGCCAGTTTTAAGGTCTGTCCATGACAACCTCCCGTTAATAAACTAACCCAAGAGCCAGAAACAAAACCATACCCCTATAAAACATCACTACGAAAAATATACTAGCAAACAGTAGCATTCTTAGTCATCCTAATTTGAAATGGTTGCAGTAGCTACTAATAAGCCATTCGGTCGCAAATTTATAGCACAGTTAAAGAGCTAATATGTTACATGAATATTGAGGGAAAACTATAAAAAATCGACTGTTAGTATCCAGTTCACTAGGTTTGATTTATGCGGTATTATTAATATCTTTTATGAGGCCGTATAATAAATATTTCAAGGTTCTAGGATTGAGTCACTACATTTCGACCGGCTACGCTACGCCCGGCTATATTTATTGAACCGAAATATGCACAACGAAATACATTCGAGCAGGGAGGGATCTGTGTGAATTAGGTAAATGGCATGAATTCCGAACCGTTGCCAAATTAACTTATATAATGTTGACCGGTCTGATTTAATTGCAATGTCAGCATGGTAAATAGTGTACACGCTATACAAAAACACATCTTATTTATATCGTTGGGCAAGGGCCAACGTTGGACTTGCGCCAGTAGTACTGTACTAAAACCAAAAGAGAGAAATCCATGACAGACGATAACGCTGAGTTTCCACCTACTTCCAAGTTTCCCGTATTGCGTTTCTCGGTATTCCTTTTTACAAGGAAAACTGCCGGTTTTCGATACTGTAGAAAACGTGCCAAAATAGATACATTTGTGATGATTACTTTTAAATGCAATTGATATTAAATATAAGTGTTAATAAAATGCATAGAGAACCGACAACATTTTAATTACAAGTAATCAAACATATACAATTTCATTCAAAATACTAAATTAAACGATACTAACACTACTAAATTCATTAAAATAGAATTGAAGCCATTATTTTATAGAATCCTGGGAAGACACATTTTTGACGTCACGTTTTACGATTTTGCTAGTTTGGACGTACTTGCATGCACCTAAAGAATCGCAAAGAAATGCCAAATACTGAATAAATTGAAACTGGCCGTCAATGACTCAAGAACACCGCAGAATAAACTTAGGATTTTGAATAGAAGTAAAGAAAAATTACGCTAGATGTTATGAGGAGGCCCTTTTGAAATTTCTAGGACATTATGTAAAGAAAAAACTAAAAAAATATTGAAATTTCAACACCCTGTAGATCGGCAACGAAGCGTTTGCGGACCTATGTTTATATGAATTTTTAGTCAATAAATAAGCCAAAGAATTACCCCTTTTCGTATTTACATGATATTTAGGAACAGGCTGTATATAGGCTGTCTTACGGAACTGGTACCTTAGAAGTTTCTCATATTCTACTATTTCGGGAAACTTAAAATTTTGGAATTAGAATTTACTCGATGTGTGCTCTTCAGCTAAAATATTAAGTAAGTTAACTCTCACGCCCGGTCACCAGAAGTCGATATCAACTTTGTTATTTTAAATGGATTGATATAATTTTCATTTTATTTTTTGTTTCTACGTATCAAAATACATCATTTTTGATAATGTTTCTCTATACCTAAATATCACCATTTTTGAGTTTTTTGATTTTACTAATTTTTTTGTGATTTTCGCGGTTACGTTTAAAATTGACTATCTTGGTTATTATTGAAAGTAGAAGATTCATGATTGGTGGTCCAAAACTAGAAACATAACCAAATAAGTTCATCATGATTTCTTATGCAGGCTGTTCAAAATTTACAACAGAATAATTGAATTTTAAAATGTAAAGAACTCATTTTTTTTTGCAAATGGAACAGCCTGTATACCGATACGCCATTCGATAGGAAATCTTATTCCCTATCAATCAATATTCCCTATATCTATCTTTAATAGTTTTTGAGATATTGTCACTTTTTCTTTAAATCCATTTTGAATACTCCTGGATTGTATAAGGAGGCCTTCATATATTGGCAGAGAAGGTATTTCATTATCGATAACCTTTCATCATCATTCAACATCATTTTTATAAATTAGCATTTCTAAGTGCAGTAAAAAATGTATTTGAATACCGATATTTTCATACTTTTCATGACATTTTTGGCACATTTCCAGTGCTCCGGATTTATCGTGTACCACCATCGGTCGCTGCTAATGCACCTTAATTTTTATAGATCTTTACATTCAGATATGTTTGTTTGTATTGTTGTTCATCTATCGTTAATAATTGCGTATACAATTGTACGTGGTTATTAGTTATTAGTTACGAAATGAAAAACGCTGACGGTTATTCAAATAGTGATATTTTGATATTATGATATTTTGATATACCTAGTGATATTATTCTTCATTTATGGAGAATGTAACAAAATTTTGGAAGACCGACGATGACAGAAGTACAGCGAAGAGTTTTAAAATGTTTGGAGCAAAACGGGCAGCGTTCCGAACAAAATAATTAAATTTTAATTTAAGTTAGATATCCCAAATCTATTATTTTAGTTTTAACAAACCTTTTCAATATTTTTCCTTTCTCTTGCTGTTCCAAAGTTGTTACATTCACTAGAAATGAAGAAGAAATCGTTTAGTATTGAGTTTGCATTCTTTTATACTGACAATATCTCAAAAACGATTAACGATAGATATAGGGAACCCTAATATTGATTGATAGGGAATAAGATTTCCTATCGAATGGCGTATTGGTATACAGGATGTTCCATTTGAAAAAACGTGAATTTTTTACATTTGAAAATTCAATTATTATGTGGTAAATTTTGAACACCTGTATAAGATATCATTATGTACTAAAGACAGTCTCATTTGGTTATGTTTCTAAATGTAACCGCGAAAATCACCAAAAAATTGGTAAAATCAAAAAACTCAAAAATTATGATATTTAGGTATAGCGAAACCTTATCAAAAATGATGTATTTTGATACGTAGAAAACAAAAATAAAATAAAAGAAAAATCATATTACCATTTAATGTAACAAAGTTGATACCGACTTCCGGTGACCGGACGTGGCAGTTAACTTGCGAATATTTTAGCTGAAGAGCTCAGATCGAATAAATTCTGATTCCAAAATTTCAAGTTTCCAGACACCATGTATATAGAAGGTAATAGCGCACGTATGCAACGTGTTTCTTTATTTTAACATTACCAATGTTCACAAAACAAAACTATTTTTTAAATTGCTTATCGCCATAAAAAAAATTACCCCGGAATTTTGTTTGAAATTAAGTTGTTAATGTGAATAACACAATTTTTGGAATCGAAATACCAGCTTCTATTTACATTTGAATACAGCTGTAACTTCCTAAGTACCTAATTGACAAAATAAATAAGTCCATATAAAATATCTTACTCAGAATAACATTTGCTTTCAAAAACATAGTTTTGCGAGGAAAGGAGTGGGACACACTGTATATGAAGTTGCTACCGGCTGTAAAAGTTAAGAAAAACAAATAAGCTTCGCATTGAAAAAATCTGATATGTCCAGGCACATGACTTTATCATACTATTTAGCAGTGTTTCGCAACGCTAATGAACGCAAACGCTGATGTTGTGACATTACTGTCAATCAAAGGGTATATAGCTGTCAATAGTATCAACATATCTGTCAAATCCTGGCTAACTAGTTTTAATGCAGTACGAGCGATCTCGATCAAATAGAATTTGCTTATGCAGCTAAACTATTAATTTTACCCAAAAATGTATTAGACATAAATTATACAAAATTTATAATTATAAGTTAGAATTAATATTTATAACTAAATTTAATTAAATAATTAAATAATTAAATTTTGACGAAATTACAGATTGGCGGCCTATTTGCAAAATTGTTCGTGAACTGTGTTGATCGCTTCTTCAAAGCTAACTGAATACTGAAACCCAGAAGCAGTTTATTTTCTAAATCATAAATTTGTTTACCACAGTTACTATTAAAAATAATCCATAAATTTTAAGTGTAGATATCACAGATTTCCAATTACTTGCTTTACTTAGTTTGGCAAAAATAAAATAATTGAAACTGCATGAGTAGCATGACAAAACAATTAAGGAAATCGAAAAGTGACACTGCAGACTAATTCTAGCGTGCTGTTTCTTTGTAGAATTTTATCTGAAAACAGAGTCTAGTTTTTGAGGCAAAAAAACGCAAAAAATGCGAGAATTCTGGTCTATTAAACTAAAAAGTTTATTGATGTTTTAGCATTTTTAATACAAATGTAATTAATTTCTCTTAACTTGGACAGACTCTGTGTATCAAATATATACCACCATTGTATAAACATGTATTTTTTGAAAGGGTAAAACAGATGACCCTCAATTATTGCGCAGTGTTTGTTGTACAAAAATAGTTTTGCTTATCCGTCATCTGAAACCTTAAAAACTCAACAGACTTTACAAATTCCTCCGAAGACAGCTGAAACATTAGTCAGAACTGTCGCTAAAGTAATTTGTTTTGAACATGCGTTTCGAAAAGGGGCAACCTCGAGTAAATTTATTTATGTCAGTCGGTAAGCGAGTTATTAGCAGCGCCAGCGGTCCCGGTTAATTAGTAAACAATTGACGTTGTAGTAACTACAGGAAGCCGCGCACGCGATTTTAAACGGTCTTCACAATGTTTCAATTAAACTCTTTAATAGAATTAATGGTAAGCGGCAAAGCCAATTTAGGTAATTGTTTACGCAAAAATGACATCCAATTAACCGACATTGTTCTTCTAATGGTTACGAAACTGCGCCTGCCATGAATTAAAACGAACCTACCATTGCTGCTTTATTGTTATTGGATGTGTAATTAATAGTTATTGATTGCTGGAAGTAGTTAATATTGCGGTTACTATGCATACAGGGTTTTAATTACCTGTTAATATGGGTCATCATTTGGTATTAGAGATATTAGTATTCAGAAATGTAGGAAACTGTGAACTGAACTCCCTAATGCATACCCTTTCATCTATTTCCTGCTCAACCACTACCTTGTATGAGCAAAAACGTAATTTTCTATGCAAGAAAAAATATCGTATAATAAATTGCGCATTTTAGTTTTACAACATTGGTTTGCTAAAATTGCAATCGGCGTAACCACGTATGTACTACTTTATGCCTGACATTATCAAGACTATTCCTTTGAGCAACAATACAGTAATTTTTTACGACGCCAGACAATGAATCTTTTACTTTTAGCGTACGTTCGCTTTATAAAGGATGATCATATTTGCCAAGAACTATTATTTAACGAACAATGATTTCTGATACTAAAGGAGAATCAATATTTCATGTATTGGAACAGTTCTTTAAAGAATAAGAAAGTCATTTGACTAATATAATGACAGTTGCTACGAACGCTATCGTGGGTTTGTAACATTTCTGAAATAGTCAGTATCTAATATAGAGTGATACATTGTGTGATGTATCGACGACATTTAGGGGCAATAAATGAGTGATGGTTTGCATATGTCATTACAATTCTTAATTACAGCAATTAACAATATCAAAAGCCACGCCCTCAACACTAGATTGATTAAACAAATTAGAAGTGAAAATCATAAAGATTTTACGCGTTTGTTACTTCATACTGAAGTACGGTGACTATAAAAGAGTGCCTGTTCAAATCGATTGACAAACTCTGTGTTCTTTGCTTTTTAGAGTTTTTTTCAAGACAAAGAAGATTCACTACGAGACAATTTAAGAAAATACAAAGCAGACATAGCCTATATGACAGACATATTTAACAAATTCAATGAAATAAATTTACAACTGCAAGAAGACGAGCTGGTTTCATAAAGACAAACTCGATTATACTGGTTGCAAAAGCAAATGCCCGAACTTTATACAAATTGTGGTCAATCGACAAATTTTTTTTAGCATTTGCCTCGTCATGTTTAGTTGAGTATTTAGTGCAGTCACTAATGATAGAAAAGAGAAACCACCTACTAATAACTGATAGAGGAAATCTAAGGATGTTGCTGACAAATATAGCGCCAAATATCGACATCCAGGCACATCCTTCTCACTAGGATTATTACCAATATTAAAACATTATTAATATTTATGTTCGTGTAATATTAATCATCTCCGTATTGTAGCATATACAATTTAAAATTTTAGTTCAAGGTGGTTTATTTCTTTCATATATATCAAAAGGATGAGATAATTTCACGAGGGGGGGCGCTAACACTAAATTTCTTCGAAAAGGAGGCGGTGAATAAATTAAGTTAGGGAACCACTGCATTAAATAGTAAAATAGGTATTTTTTAGTTTCATAGAAAACTGGTATTCTCTACTAGACTATGCATGCTTGACTATGCCAATTTTTAGATCTCGAAACTTTTTCGTTTTTTGAGCTCTAAAAAAATTACACTCTTTTTTCAGCCTTCTTAACAGGAATTTTAGAAAATATTTTCAAAATAGTTAAAATAATTTCTTATTTTTCAATAATCTTATCATTTTTTTGTTGCCAGATTTAAAAAATACATCCGGACAGTCGGCATTTCGAGTAAAGAAAATCATTGTGATTTATTATTAAATTTGTGTAACACTATTATATAAATGTTTTAGGGCGAAATATTATAATATAAATATGATATTTTCAGTTATGACAAACTTCCAAATTTTCGTTTGTTTTCCTACTGTTGTTTTAATACCACGCAAATATTTTAATTAATTTGTGGATATTCAATTCACATATTTGATATTCAACAGACTTCAGTTTTCTTTGCAAATATTTTATTTTATTTAAAAATTCTTGGGGCAACTAGGGGTAATTCTTGGCTTTATTAAGTAACAGCATAGTTAGAAAAAATAAACCAAACATTTTAGTACAAACACCAGTATTCTTAGAATATTCAATATTATTTGAAGTTGAAGAAATCAAAAATAAATCCGATAAGTTGTTTTATGCCCAGTATATTATCCTATTATTCTTAGCTAAATTGACTTAGCGATTGATATTTTATAAATATATCAACGCTTGAATATACCAAAAGTATAAAAAGGTTATACCGATTCAAATCAAAGCACATGTGGTTTCTTAGGGCACGGACACACATCGAGCGTATAGCGGAGCGGAAAGCGTTTTCTGTATGTTCGAACATATAAAAAAAGCTTTTCGCTGCGCTATACGCTCGATGTGTGTCCGTGCGCTAATAACACGTCAAGTTCTCGAACCGCAGCGGCCGGCTTGACAAAAAATGAATTGTTTTACGCTCTACGGCGACTGTTGCTGGAATATTTGAGCAAAACAAACCACATTTTTCTAGTTGAAAGAAATTGTTATCAGTCAGTACAAGATGTTTGGTGATTTTTCTGTTTCGACGAGAAAATAATATCTTGTTATGTAATTTGTACCTGTTTATTTTTGATGCTTTACTAACGCGTCTCGCAAAATATAATAAGCAATGATTAAAGAATTTATTGTTCGATACAACTATTTAGATCATTTTCAGTTGGTTTCAAACTTTTTGGTTGCAGCTGGATTTTTGTAAACACTTTTGGTTCGGCACTTTATATAATAGCTCTTACATCTATGCGAAAATGTCATCTACAAATTGAGCTTTAGATTTATTCAAATCGTGATTTTTAAGGGCTCAAATAGGGACGTTTGGCAACTGTGCCTCCAAAGCATTGCAATGATCAACGTTCTTATTTTGTATGGGTATCATATTGGATTTTGATACATCCCTTTTTCATTAATCGTAGATATAATCGATAATTTAAAAAATTAGGAGAAATACCGTAAAATTTAATATAATCTTCCAAACGCAATATTCTTGTCATTACCAACCAACAAACTAAAATTTGTTTATTGGTATTCAATCTTCAGCTCGCTAACAGCACCGTTTGACCTTTTCTCTCGTGGATTCTATAATTATTTCAGTTAATTACGCTTTAGTAAGCCCACTTCAAAGAAACCGAAATTCCAATAAATCGTTGTAACTCTGTCTTTGAAAACGTGCCATCTATCGTCACTTTCCATTGGAAAGACGGCGCCGCGTCGTCGTGCCTCCGAGAAGTAATTTCACTTTCATTCAGCAGACACAAACGAGATTCGCGTTTTTTCGAGTTTTTTCTCTTTAAAATGAATAGATATTGGCTAAATGTAATATGTTACATAAACATACACTAGGCAAATCCATAATTTAATTTTTCTACTTTGCATTCACAATGTAAACATTGTAATACTGTTTTCGGTGTTACAAGTAACAAATTGTAACACCGTTTTTAGTAACTTTTTTTCTAAGATTGGTCTCATTGATATCAAATGCCATATGTCAAACGTAACCACACATAACCACAAACTGCCTTATGCCTTAAACTGCAAAATATCTATATTCTATACATATTTAAACATGCGTGTAGCCATGCTATAGTATTGCCAAACGGTTGAGGCTTTTTTAGTTTTGACCTGTTCAAATACGCCAGCATGACGTTTTTGGTGATGTTTTGCGACTCTGGTAAGTTATCATGTATCATTCTCGTCAACTAAACATCAAATCCCCCTTTCAGGTAAAATACAAGGACCACATTTACCTGAATGAGTTATGCGAAGATCAAACCTACATCGTAGATATGATCGGGTTAAATAGTTTATTGAATATCAGCATGCACGTAGCAAGCTATAGTACATCTAAAGTGTTGAGGATTTCCTAGTTCATGTAACGTATATGTTTTCGGTAATATTTTGGACAGAATTCTGGTTATGCCAATACCGGATTCGTTTCTTGTACGTCGCTTCCAACTTCGTCTTAGTTCTAGTTATCTACAACTACTTGTGTTACCTCCATCGCATGTAATTTTATTAAGCATAATTTATTCTAATAAACTACTTCACCGAAATTAAGTAGAGTAAACTTTAAAAATTAATTTATAACTGTAAAAATTAAGTTATAACTTTACGAAATAGACAGTTTACTACAGTATCAACAGTACTACAACCGGTACCCGCAAAATGCCCTAGATTCTAAATATAGTAACCACAATTTCTAAATTTATATAAAATTAATGACGCAAAGTAGAAAAAATAGCATATTACAACCGATTTATAAGACATCTTTCCGCATTCGTTCGACAAAACTTGTACAATAATATACTATTATCTACGACGCACCTATAGTAAGTTCATTGCACACGTATCTATGACTATATAATCTCCATCATAATACGCGCCAATGATTATAATGACTTCATTATTTGACGGAACTGTCATCATTATACGAATGTACTGTCAAAGTCTTTCGTTTTGCCTCGCCGCCATTCACAAATACATTTCAAAGATTTGATATAAAACGGAATTCATGAATCGTTGATAAAACGTCGTATTCGACTCACACACAAGTGATATAAGCATGCGAGCGATTTATAACCTTCGTTATGTGCTCGTCAAATAATATACTATTTTACACATATTTTTTGTTCTATTGCCACAAATAGTAGTAAGTAAGACGTAAGGCCGTTTGGGGGAGTATACTGAAAACGACGGCGTCGAATGACGTCAGCGAGAACGCCCGCATGATCTACAAAACTATAAAGTGTCAGTTGGCGAGCAGCCAAATCGGTCTAACCTCCTACTTCTATATACACTGCAAAAAATGCGCAAGACAAACGACAGTTATTTGTCTCCCTAGGTTTCTCTAAGCATATTCGAGCTATTTCTCTTCTTAATAGCGAAGTATTTATACATTTCGGATTAGACTATTGCAATGATTACGGTTAAGTTCATATGTTTGAGTTTGTTTCGCAAGTTTTATAATATGTTTGAATAATGTTTGTTGATATTTTACTAACGTCGGCGGTTACGTGAATTATGGAATTTGATGTGCATGAAATACAAAGCATGCTAATATTGCATTGTAATAACGTCAAGCCTGGTTGCTATAAGTAGGTACTTCAAATGTTCAAACTACTGACATAATACTGGCATACCATTAGTGTTATGTACCAATTATTGTTTTTCTGTATATTATTATGATATTGATATTTTAAAAACCTCAAATTGAAATAATTTTTTTGGAATTTATATATTACAATCTTCTAGCTTTGAAGATTAGTAATTCTGAACGTTTTTTCTCTTGTGGAACCCTAGAAAACAGAAATAACTTGTTCGGAAGAACCCTAACAGAAAAAGTATTATACTGGATGCCTAAATATTGTGGTCTGGAAAGATTGCATTTTCTGATAAAGGTATTTGAAAACTAAGTTGTTTGTAATATATATGAGGAAAGCCTGGGTGCCCTTTTGAATTTTAGTGTGTTCTCATAAGTGTTCTAATATACAGGATAGGGTGCGTCTTATTTTATCGAAAATTCTTTTGTTGAAGGGCCTCTCTTCGCTTTCTTTAAATCTACAAATATATTTAGCAGTTGCTACCGTCTGTCAAAATCAAAAAGAATGCATTAAAAATGTATTACTTTGTACTCAAAAAGATCTGATGTGGCCAGGCACATGACTTTATCTTAATATACAGGGTGAGTCACTAGAGTCGCGGTGGTAGATATAGCAATTATCTTTAGAGATGGAAAAAAATATTTAATACAAAAGTTGTTTGGCATATCATTTTTTACAACGTAAAATTATTTTCATTTATACTGGGTGTTGCATTTAGGCGTAGCAGAAAATAAATTAACTTTTTTAAATGGAATGCCCTATATATTATAACATATTATGATTGCGAAGAAAATTGTCTTACTAATTGTATCAGGTGATATTGACGTAAAGCTAATAGTTTCTGCAATATTCAATGTTTTATTAAAAAAATGGCCGTTGCAGGCCTTTTCCGAAAACTACGTAATAGCGTCATTTTTGCAGATATTTTCTTACAACTTTGTCAGAAAATAACCAATACTAATAGGGAGGTGATAGTGCCCAAAGAAATTTGATGCGCTATACAGGGTGTTCCTAGCACCGAATCAATTTTGATATTTTTCAAATGGCTTTTTCTTGAGTTTTTTAAATGGAACGCCCTGTATATTATTTACTGGTTGCATTTCCCATGAAGTTGCCTTTAATTTATATTAAGTGTGGCATATACATATTATACATATTTGTACCCGTTTTCGTGATATTTGGAATTTAAAGAAAATGTGTAATAAAGTATACCAATACAGTGCTTTAATATTACACCCTGCATAACATGGTTCTTTTTTAATGATTTTTTTTTTGTAAAGAGAACATAGAAAGGAAAAAAATACTTTTGTTGATTTAAAAAACTGACAGAATTGCTCAAAATAAATTGAAAAGTACATGGAATTACCATTTAGTTACTCAATATGAAAAATTAATATAATTTGAGACAACTAAAAATTAAATAAAAACAAATAATTAAGAGAAACCACAACTAATAACATTTATTAAACTATTTTTTAAACTTGATAAGCATTAACATAAAACTAGTAAAAAACTATAACAATTAAAGATAAAACAACAAGTAGTTATTGATTTGGTAGGTGTTCAAAATGCCCTCCATTTTGTCTTCTACAAGCATTAATCCGATGGGTAAAAGATCTCGAAGTATTTCTTAACATCTCTCTCTTATTTTCTCTGATGTCAGCAAAAACATTTCTTATTCTAATCTTCATATCGTCTTGTGTGGTAGGTGGTGTCTGGTATACTAATTCCTTAACATGACCCCACAAAAAAAAATCCAACTTATTTAGATCAGGAGATTTTGGCGCCCATAACGTAGGGCCTCCTCTTCCAATCCATTTGTTGGGGTATTGGTTGTTCAAAAATTGTCTTACGTTCAGACTAAAGTGGGGTGGGGCTCCGTCGTGATGGAAAATTAAGTTTTGGCGAATATTAAGCGGCAAATCATCTAAATATTCATGTAGATGGTTGTTAAGAAAATGTAAGTACCTTTGACCATTTACGGAACCCTCAAAAAAGTAAGGCCCTAGCAAATTGGTACCTACTATTCCACCCCACACATTGAGTGACCATCTATGTTGATGGTCCAAAGGCCTGATAGCGCGAGGATTTTCTGTTGCATAAAAATGGAAGTTATGTTGGTTAACATACGCATTTTTATGAAACGTAGCTTCATCAGTAAAAAGAACTAAGTCAAAAAAATTTGCTTGTTGAATTTTAGCAGCGGCCCAATTACAAAAATTTAATCTCTTTTCTAAATCGTTTTCGCTCAATTCCTGTACATGTTGCACATGATATGGATGCTACTTGTGTCGCCGTATTATTCTGGACACAGATGATTGGGTTATTCCTTGATTTCTTATTTGTCTAGTGCTTGAGTATGGATTTTCTACCACACTAGCAACTACCAGAAATTCATTCTCTTCATGTGTCGCCGCTTTTGTTCTTTTTCTTTTTTTGTAAGTAATAGTACCTGTTGATTCAAAACGTTCCCGAACTCTATTAATTGTTCTTGCATCGGGATGCCGTCTTTCGGGATATCGCTGAGCGTAAATTCTTGAGGCCAGTAGAGCGTTTTTGCCGGCTTCTCCATAGATGTAAATAATATTTATCAGTTCCTCTTTAGTATAATTAAAATTCATCGTTAACAGAAATTACAAATGTTGGTTAGCTATATTAAGTCTGTTGGCAGCAATAACTACACGTCTGTTATTTGTTTTTGTTTCCATGACAACGAGGTTAAGTAAATCTAAGCTAACTTAAAATATTAGCGTAACTCTGCTATTTAAATGTATATTTATAAAAAATAGCATTTTTAACTTTACCAACATTTATAATTTATTTATATTATAACAAAATACATGAAAAAAACTAACTCAATTATACAGGGTGTAATATTAAAGCACTGTATTGGTATACTTTATTACACATTTTCTTTAAATTCCAAATATCACGAAAATGGGTACAAATATGTATATGCCACACTTAATATAAATTAAAGGCAACTTAATGGGAAATGCAACCAGCAAATAATATACAGGGCGTTCCATTTAAAAAACTCAAGAAAAAGCCATTTGAAAAATATCAAAATTGATTAGGTGCTAGGAACACCCTGTATAGCGCATCAAATTTCTTTGGGCACTATCACCTCCCTATTAGTATTGGTTATTTTCTGACAAAGTTGTAAGAAAATATCTGCAAAAATGACGCTATTACGTAGTTTTCGGAAAAGGCCTGCAACGGCCATTTTTTTAATAAAAAATTGAATATTGCAGAAACTATTAGCTTTACGTCAATATCACCTGATACAATTAGTAAGACAATTTTCTTCGCAATCATAATATGTTATAATATACAGGGCATTCCATTTAAAAAAGTTAATTTATTTTCTGCTACGCCTAAATGCAACACCCAGTATAAATGAAAATAATTTTACGTTGTAGAAAATGATATGGCAAACAACTTTTGTATTAAATATTTTTTTCCATCTCTAAATATAATTGCTATATCTACCACCGCGACTCTAGTGACTCACCCTGTATATAAAATTAATAGATTAGTTGCATGAGATTCTATTTGATCGAAATCGGCCATGTCTGCATTAAAATAAAACTAGTAGAACTAAGACAGATATGTCGATTAAAGCTTCGTTCGGATATTGTACTCCGTTAACACCGGGTACACCGTCCAAATAACACTTACGTGTTATTGGGTGTAAAAAGTGTAATACAATATCCGAACGCAGCTTATATTATTATAACATTAGCGTTTGACACTACCTACTGTCATTAGAATCAAAAAATCTTACAAATACTGGCTACTAGTTTTAATGCAGTACGACGGATCTCAATGATATAGAATTTGCTCATGCAGCTGAACTGTTGATTGTAACAAAAAATGTCGTAGTCATAAATTATTCAGAATTTCCTCATCTTTAATTTATTATTTATCTATTTCGACGAAATGCGAGAAATGGCGGCTTATTTGCAAAATCTTTCAAAAATGCTAAGACTAAACCTTCCGTTCCTTTGGACCCTTTTCAACAGAAAGCTTTTCACCTCTAAGTTTGGTTATGTAAATTCTAAATATGAAGTTTCGTCCCGATACCTTTAGTAGTATCTCCGGAATCGTCGCCACAAAAAGCGGGTACACACGTCCACACATACACACACACACACACACACACAGACATTTTTTTGTACCTTGGTCAAAAATGTTCAGGGGACCCAAAAAGACATATTTCCGCTAAAATCTCAAAATTTGTTTTTGGCACGATTACAATACTTTACATACTGCGTATGATAAAGTAAGAAAGCTTACAACAATTATTATCTTAATGAAAAGAAATATTTCATAAACTTTTGAGTATAGATATCAAAACATTGCGCAAGTTTCCAGTTACTTTATTTGTCAAAAATACAATAAATAAAACTAAATGATTAGCTTGGTCAGATCCAGATTGGTATGTATTTTTCTACGGAAAAATACATACCAACCTGTGAAATGCTGTATATCGAAACTAAAAGTGTAATTTTATTGTTTTGTTTTATTAAAACAATAATCGTGTTGTAAAGTTGTATTTTTTTCAATGCAATTTCCTTCTTTTCTTCTTTTTCTTAACTTTAGCAGCCGGTAGCCCGTACTTTTTCTTAAATTACAAAATGGTCATTTAACATGTTTTTATGGTTATATAACATTTTCAAAGGGTCGTTCTTTATTAATTTTACAAAATCCCAAGATTGTTATTTATGTAAACCATTACAGTTCGGTATAATCCTTTGAGTTATTTTATTAGAGTAATATTTGTTCGACATTATACGATGTCATTCGATTTAGCAGATAGGCTCTGTCAGTTTTATAGCATAGGAAATGTTGATTGACATCTTGTAAATAGTTTTTCCCACAAAAACGATTTCTTTTAAACCCTGTATGTGGTATTTTGAAGATATAAGTATATTTACATTTTAATTTTGATTTTTTCACATTAAATGATACTTGCTAGCATGCTATTCAGTGAAAATTGTTTAAGAAATAATTTAAGGTACTAGATGGCATCTAGTGCATTTAACTGCTTTTCTATTTTCTCGTAATGTGTTATTATTCTATTTTCTAGTAAGTAAGTAAACGAGACCACAGCGAAACTGACAACTAATAATTTTTTGTAGTTTTTGATGCCTTCCAAGAAAGTTAATTCGGCTTGATAGACTTCTATAAGTAGGCTGAAATAAAACCCTAAACTTTGGTCTTTAGTACTGTTAGGAGAAGCTGACGCGAAAACTCTGTGTGGTGTTCTTTTTTCTACCAGACGTCAGCCATAGTCGTTACGGTCTTTTCTCTGGTAATAATTTGAATAATAAAGTTCCAAGTTTCAGTTTCATATAAACATACTTCGACAAATGGATTGCACTGTATTAACTTCGGAAGGTTTTAAAAATTACAAAAAAATCTTATGTACTTTATGAGCAGATTTTCTTTCTCAAATGTGATTACAAAGTTTTATTTTTTCTAAGTCAGGTCAAGTTCCCAGGACGAGAACTAGATTCAAAGTATCGATAGAAGAATAATGTTAGATTTTGATCAACAATTTCTTTCAGATTGGTTACAATAAGACTTGAAATTGAATCATTAAGTCCCATCATTAATTAAAACTTTTAAATATTTTAGACCTAAGTATTCATGTAGAAATTTTCGCCTGAATCTTTTTTTTAATTTAACATATATAAGAGGCAATATTTTGTATGACATTGGAACTTACCTTGGACAAAATAAAGCTGTATTTAAGTCATAAACTGTATTTCATGCAAGTTAAATCATATTTAGGACCCACACAAACATGTAGAAGTAACTATGAATCATTTGTTTATATCTGGAACTTAAAACTATTTCCAGTAGCTTATTTATATTTATTGTTCGAACGCATAACTAGTTTTACATCATACTCTTCGTAAAATAAGATTTGAACGTCGTTTTAAATAGTCACGTGCATGCAAGGTTAGCCATGATTGCTATTAACAGTTGGCATAAATTCAGTTGGCATTTCCACAGCGACGATTGCAGTCCATTGTTATTCCAGTCATTAACTACACGAACATATTTTATTGATACTCATATACCAGCAACAATAGAGGAATTTATTGTTTTCCATGCTATACCATCAATTTATTAGCAAATAACACTTCGGCACCGTCCGGTTATAAGTGAGATTAAATGCATGCGATCTATTCGACAAGATTAGATATCCGTGCTATTCTGAGCGTCATTTATATTTCTTAGCCTTGATGGTATTCCAAGTGCATTTAGGTGCAGACATAATCATTTGTACCGCTAGGGTTGACATAATGTGCTGGCTAGATGGTTTCATATTGTGAAAGCATAATGTTATAACGTTATTGCTTGCGAAATATGTATAATAGTAGTAATTTGTGATGTTATTTGGCTGTTTAGTCTGAGAGTTTGGCTAGAGTTTGGAAGATTTGCCAAAAGTCAAAAGTAGGTGTTTTAGTCATTAAATAGGTTGTTTAGTATTAGTAATAAATACGATGACACAATTTTCAGAGGGATGTAAATAAAAAAAAAATAAACGCCCCGACCTGGATTCGAACCCGGAGCTTTTTTACTAAAAATAATATCTTTGTTTCAGAAAACACCGGAAACTGTAAAGATCGATACCACAACACAAAACGCCATATACTTCAAGATGGTTGGTGAGTACCCTTTTTCTTCTGCAAATTATTTTAAATATTTTATTGAAAACCTGAATTTTTCTTGATACAGTTTCTCCTGTATCAATTTTTAATAAATGTCTATTGTATGGCTGGTACAATTTTATGCTGTCGTTGTGGAAAGGAAATGTTGACGTCACTTCCGTATATCGACTAAACTCCGGGCCAACTTTACTACGTCTTTGTTCTTTTCGTATAAATATTATCTGCCACTATATTGCGAAGAAAGTTTTCCCATCAAAATTCCGACCTTAAAGTTCGACCTTATTTTTCCGCGGGTTTTTCTTTGATGATTTTCAACTTCTATTTACTGGAAGAATAATTTATTCTTTACATATTGTATAGAACTTTTAATGTATGCAGCAGTGTAGTATTAATAGCTACTCGTAGCTTGACGTATTTCCTTTAAGATGGAATTAATGATGAAAACTGAGTGTGAATTCATATTCTTTGTAGTGAACTAAAAATTAAAATATCGTGAAAACTATTGAGTTTTGGATATTACTTACTTCTTGTGGAAAAGTAGGTCGTATGAGATATTATACGATAGCTATTTTTAAACAAAATAAGTATTTGGACATAAGCGATAAATATTATTAGTAAGTATTTGCTCTTTGTGTAAGTTCGTCGACCTATATATATATAGATTTCCTTTTGCTTGGTTACTACATATCATAGAGGCTCAAAAATTGTCCCAATATAGGCCTGTCTGTTGTAGTTAACAGTTTTGATTTGCAGAATATACCGAAAGAAGTGATAATCGCATTGGGGTAGTATTTCAGACCAGAACCTAGGTCGTGTGTGGTATCATTAGATTAATAGAAAACGACAACCGTTTGAAAAAATTGCTTGTAAATAATACGGTTCATGAAATCCGTTAATCCGTTAAGGCATCTGCATAAGCTGTAATTATGACAAAAAATGCAGGTAATTGTTTTGTATTTAGTTAGTAGAGATTTCAAGTGATATATCGATAGGATTTAACGCATCTGATGAAATTTTAAGCCCTAAGATTTTTTCCGACGACATGTTTTATTTTAAAATATCTATAGCATGAAATTCGGAAACTTGAGTGCAGTTATGACTACTTCCCGTCACACTTCCGGTATTATCATAAGCACATGTTTTCAGAATTTTAACACTAACTTTAGTTGTCAATCTCATTTATGTCAAAAGCAGCCTCGCGAATACTTATATATTTTTACTATTTTTCGTGTATTCACTGGTGCAGTAATCTAATTTTGATCTAAATCTATTTACTCACAAGATTTCAGAATCTTCACGCCAAACATGTTTTAACCCCCTCGAAACATCCCTCTTATGGCTGAGATTTTTTCCACCATTTTTGCGCATATCTAATGGATAATAATTTAAGTGCACAATCTACGACTGTGTGGCTGGAATAGTATTACTTAAACTATAATATACACTCAGTTCCAAAAAATGTGACGTACTTGATTTTTGACCTAACTATAACATCTTATATTTTTTATACCAGAGGATGAGTTTTTTGTTTTATTTGTGGGTAGGCAATTCTTTTGACTTTAAAAAAAAATTATATTTTTTTAATGTATTCTGCACTGTAGTGGAAACAGTGGAACCATGTTTTTTCCTTAGTTTTGACTCACTCTGTGTGTTGATCAAGTAATGGTATAGAAAATACTTACACTGTATATGAAAGACGCTTACGTCACGAACATTTTGTTTTTTTATTCATTGACTTTAAAATTGTCCCAATTACAGTTTTTTCTGAAACCTTGCATATTACCAACATTCCGAATTTATCGAGAAACAGTTTTCTAGTGAAATAAACTGAAACAAATTTTTAAAAACGTTTTTATTAAACACACAATTATAAAGTGGAAAAACTGCTTAAAACCGTGTATTGCCTCCCCTAGCAACACTTAAGAGTTTCTAATCTACGCGGCATACTGGAAATCGGGTTTCTTATTGTTTGCATTGGTCCCATTCCTCCACTACTGCTTATGCCATTTCTTCCAGACTTTCCTGACGCCTTTGGCGAGAACGCACCCTTCTCGCCAGTCCTGCTCCGCACTCTTACTTTCTATCCATCATGTTAAGGCGAAACGTTAACTCATCCATAAACAAGACATTCGACCATTCAGGAATAATCCAGTCTTCATAATTTTCATAAAAATTTCTTCTAGCAGCACCATGTTATAGGAAATGATTTAGGACATCTTCTTAGCACTTGGTTTTATACTTACTCCTGAAGATGCCTTTTGTAACGGAGCGTGAAACGTCGACTCTTCTTAGCATCTTCTTAGCACTTGGTTTAATACTTAGTCCTGACGATGCCTCTTGCAACAGAACGCGGAATGTCGACTGCTTCAAATTCCTCACCGCGGTTTCCACCCGGAAATCAATATATCAATGATTTAGGAGCTTTGCGGATCTCCTAGCCTTTAAATTAACACCATTTACGTCTACAGTACAAACCGTCTGCTTACTTTCTTCATCACCACAACAAATTAATTGCTATGGCAATAGTTTTTCAAATGCAATGGGATCCTACAATGAAATAAATTTGTGGCATAAACGTAAGGGTTCAGCAAAAAAGCTATAATTCGAACAATTTTAGAGATAAACGAATGAATAAAAAACAAAATGCTCGTAAAAGAAGCTTTTTCATATAAGTAGAGTGTAAACATTTTCTATACCATTACTTGATTAACACCAGGATGAGTCAAAAATGAGGAAAAAAACGGTTCTAGTTTTTCCACTTTAATCCAGGATACATTGAATAACTTTCCACGTCTTTATTTTTTTTGAAAACAAAGAAATTACCTATACCAAGTACCAACAAATAAAAAAATAATAACAATCGGCGCACTGGTTTACAAATTATAAGACATTAAAGTTAGGTCAAACATCAAGTGCGTCACTTTTTTGGAACTGAGTGTATAATATATTTAATTACCTACATTTCCACAAGTTAGCTATTGGCCGCTAACTATCATTGCCACTTGCGCACTGCGCGCTCTACCAACGCGCCTGCCTTGTTTATATTATCAACTGGCCGTTTGTTTATATTGTTCCACTACCAACTTCTTTTAAGCTTTCCGGAAAATGTTTTAAGAAACAATCTAAAAATAAAAGCAGTAAGTAATCGATTAACTCATGTATTCGGTTCCAGCACTCCACCATTAGAAAATAGAAACCCTAGTCGAATAATATCCGGTATTGTTTGCTCCAGATTAACACGATTCGCTTTGCCGAAGAGCGTAGAATATTTCGAATATGTGTATATGTAGGTATATATTTAGCACGTGTCTAAATATATACAACGAACGACGAACGGTCTCGGATAAGAGATAAGTGGTTGATAAATGCGGTTGTAACGAGGGTTGCTAATTGGTGCGTTATCGTGTGCACGGAATTAATATAAGGTAAACAGAAAAGTGAGCGCGCCCATAGAACGGCAGATAAGTTCGCCAGATCGAGCGTAATCCCTTAATCGATGGGTCTCGTATGTCCGCAAAATGGCGTTAACTAGTTAGTATTAACCGGTTATGGTGCCGGCACGTTGTTTGTGAATGTGGGCGGTGGTAAATAGAAAGATACTTCGGCACATTTGTTGCTTATCCGGGGGCTTTTCCGGTAAGTTTTTGATTCATCGACTGAATCATCGGATCAATTCGTTTGATTGTGATCGAAGGCTGGTGCAGGACCTAATACCTGATACTTTATCTAGTTTATCAGCTTTAATATGCATACAACAAAGGTTATCCGTGTTCTGTGTGTGTGTGTGTGTGTGTGTGTGTGTGAATTTAATAATTTTTTGGAGCTTTTAAATTAGAACCTTATAACTAGAGTGCGGATTCTAAGCATTTTGCTTGGACAGTTTTAATGTAAGCAGTTTAGAAAGCTTAAGGATCTCCACGAATTCAGAAAAGATAAAGCATTTGGCGCTATTTTTATTTTCCTTTCTTTCCCGTTTTTTTGCAGATATGCGCTTATTTTGCTATATTCCTGCTTATTTCAACTTTTCACGGATTTTTGGGGTGTTTATACCCGTTTTTAGGGGGTTTGGGTCGTTGGTATGCGCATTTTTGTCCCAGAAATCGCAAAAATTACTCAAAAACACCTCTACTGCATTGTGATATACCAGCTATAACCGTGCGCACAACACAACAGTTTTTCGACATACAAAAAATCCCCGATTAATTATACAAAACAATAAAATATTCTGCAGAATGTGCATGAAAACAGTAAGTTACAATTATTTATTTTACGATTTGTCTCTTGGTAGTGATTGTTTTAATTTTAGGCCTATTTTGTTATATTTTGTTGCTTTATTTCACAGTATTAAAATGAAAATATTTACGTTGAACATTCACTTCTTAGCCATACTACATTAATACATTGTTTCAGTAATGCATATTAACTTAATTATATATGATATAGTATAGTTTACTTCTATTGTTAAGTATCAATTTCCTCAGCTATTCCAATGTTTTGTATCATGTGTGTGCTAATAAATACATATAGAAAAAAATAATATAATGTATATGTATTATTATAACGCTTTTGTGTGCTTATTTTATCATTTTTCGTGCTTATTTTAAGCGCTTATTTTCCAAAAATAAATGCTTATAATTCCGCACTCTACTACTAATACTACTAATACTTATAACTATAGACGCACAGAAGACGAAAAACTATAGAAGTTGAAGGGGGAATGTAGTTCATATATAAATTGAGTTTTTTATTAAACTACCCTAACTTTTTAAAACGTTCTGACAGATTATCTTAACATTTTTATTTATTAAATTGCTACAAATAAGTATGCACCACATTTATTAATTTAAAAAATAATGAATAAACCTTGAAGTGTAGATATCATACCATTCAACAGATTTCCAATTACTGCATTTAAAAAATAAATATTATAGAATAATTGAAGCAAATGAACAACAAACAAATCGATCAAATGATAACAGGTTCTAGTTTCCTTTTAGAATCTGATGACACCTGAATTATATGAAATGTTATGTTAAACATAAAGATCGTACAAACATGTAAATATGCTTATTTTTTTAACGTTTTCCGATTAATCATCATGATAACATTACTTTCTGTTGATCTGTTAAAGCAAAAACACATTTATAACGAACATAGAAAATTAATAATTATAATACTAATATACTAATTCTCAGAATGTTTATCCCTGATTATTCAATAGATAGCAATTATTTTCCGATTACAATGATACCAAGTACTTGATTTTGCTGAAAATTGTAGCCGACAAACTCGTTTAAGACCCAGTTCTACCTCTCCTAAAACGCCTTTTCAAATAAAAACGTTATTTATTGTTCAAAGTTTATGAAATTTTCGGTGTAACTTCTTAGATAAATAATGAGTTAGGCTGGATGAAAAATAATTTTTTGGAAAGATAAAAATTAATTTTACTTCTACATCTTTGGCTTTTTTCAAATATAAAACATCTAGCCCCACTCATGATACAAAAATAGATTTTTTTATTTAAGTGCAATTTTAATCCAAACATTATAATTTCGATAATAAAGCGTAATTGCCAGAAATGTATTTATTTGCCCATGTTACTGCTGCCCGGTGTAGACAAAAGACGTCAAGAGCTTTAAACATCGCCTATAACTGGTGACTACGGATTGACGGTGGTGGGGGACAGGCTGACCACACCCAGCAAAAAAAACATCGCAACGAAATATTTCGTTTCGAAGTTGCGATGTTTTCAGAACGTTGCCTTAATCACCATGATAACATTACTCTCTGTTGATCTGTTAAAGCAAAAACACATTTTTAACGAACACAGAAAATTAATAATTATAATTTCCGATTTAAATGATACCAAGTACTTGATTTTGCTGATAATTGTAGCGGAAAATGTCGTTTAAAGCGGAGAAATAAAAAAAATATTGGCCTAATGGTCAAAGTCAGCGTAGTGAACTATGGATGCATGCTAATATCCCAACTAGTCAGTTCTCGGCTTACATAACACAAGGGCACAGTTATTGTGACTGCCCTTTGGTTAAATTAATAAATACATAGTTAATTTATTTAATAATGTAATTATTTTATTTTTTAAGTTACTTTGTTGAAGTTCACTTTACTTTGTTAGCTTGATGAGATTATTGTATTTATTTCTCACTATGAAAGAACATGAAATACTTCTTGTTCAAAATCCATTTGAAAATCACTAGAGGTCGCCAGGGTTTATTTGAAAACTTTCGACTATTTTAACTATTTTAATAAACAAAATGAGTGTTTTTGTTGCCTTAGTGATCCAAATTGGCGATATATGATGTTTTTGTATCATTCTGATTGTTCCTTGCTCTAAATGACTTATTCACGGTACCTACGCTTTTCAGCAAAATATTAACTTTTTGGTATTATTGTAATCGGAAAATTGTTTTCTGTCGAATAATCAGGGTGTACCCATGCAGTACTCGTAAAAAAATTACTCATTGGCTAAAAAACAATTAAATCACACCAGATGGCGCCAATATCGTCCCAACTCAATTTAGAGTATAATCCGCCAGAGGTGAAGATTACTCATAGATCTTAGCTGTTATTTTCGACATATGTTACAGATTATTTCTAAATATTGACATGTGTTAAAACGAAATAGCATCCTTTTCATACGTCTGCTATATAATTTAAATTGGGGAAGACAAAAAAGTACGTCTGTTCTTAGAACGGATGACAGCGGTACTTGCAACCTAACTTCCAATTATTATAATAACAAAACGCGAACGTGTGAATGAAATGTGAACAAAATGTTTTCGTTGAAACGAAAGCCCCTAATACGAAATCGATGGTTATGGTCATGAACGTATTAAATTATTTTCGTCGCACGTCTGAATCCATTATCAAAACACGTATTAAAAGCATAACCTCACATTTACAACAAACTTTACCGGTGTTGTGAAATACTTATCGTGAAATATTCAGAAATGAATTTCAAAACATATTTAGTAATGTCTACACAAACAGAAAAGAAACTCCAAGTTTAAGAACTCAGTCACAAAATGATTATTTCTGAGCTAATTCCAACCGCACAAATACACTGTCTTAAATGGGCTAGTTGGTATGTTTTCACTTTGCTTCTGTTAAACATGGTAATGATGGATATATAAATTAGATAGGATATTATGGCAATTAAATGACCAATGATAGTATTTTTAGTAATTAAATATTAATCTTTAACGAACTACCTAGTAGGCAACCTAATATACACCGCAATATAACCAATCCACGCGGTACGTCCATCTTGGTTCGTACGATTTTAAGCGATGAGTCATCTTCAGCTCTCCCGGTTTTGCCTATAGTTTGTTTTATTTGACATAAAATTGACGATAGATATGTTTTGTGTTATCCTGATTGAAAATATCACAAACATAATACAGGATACCATTTAAATTTCAAGATGACCTCATTTCCGGAAAAACCGCAAGTCATGCTAAAATCAAGAATATCCCAAAAATTACATTTTTGTCTCGTGCACAGTTCATTCGTCTAGCATTATCAATGCCTTGGATCACCCGGTATACTAAAAACAGAAAATTATAACAATCTTTATTTTTTGCTAAAAATACTTTAAAATCTCAATTAAGTGATAGTTAGAGTTAGTAAATAACGGTTAGTTTATTGTAGTTTTACAGTTTCTTCACTTAAATGATAAAAATTGTTAGCAAATAATGTCTTTTGCGTATGTGATCTAACAATTTAAAATCGGATATTTCAAGTACATTTTACGAAAAAATATATTTTTAGTTGGTTTTAATAAGTATATATTTCTATAGCATTTTTTATACCATCGTATGAAGTGATGCACAATTTTGTAACAGCCTAACCTAAAGTATTATGCATATTATGAATCATAATCAAAATTAATGATACAATAACTTGAAACTAAAAGCGATTACGAAACAAATATTATATACATCTTTATACATACCAAGTTGAGGAATACCTTGCATAAAACTCGAATATTTTATATTTTATTAATGTTATATCAAAATCCAGCCTCTTATTTCTCAGTTTTGCCAAATATAAATTCCTGTAAATATGAACTGCTAACTGACATGTTAATTGCTCTACATCTACTGAATTAAAACATCATTATGAATACCTTTTTTTCAAATATACTACGACTACTACCTACATACTTTTCCTACACACTTCTCAAATCCGTACCACCCCTCGGTAATAAACAGTTCTGCCACATAATATTTTTATTATACTATAAATAATACATATACAATGAACAAAACGCCGAACTTGGCTGCTAGCCAACCGCTAAAAGGTCAAGTATCAATTCTCACTATATACATTAAAGCATCAATCATCTTTTCGAGACGTTGTTGTGTTGATGGTGTCGTACTCTCGCGTACGTACTAACATCTCTCTCTGAATAGTATCTCCACTCCGTTCAGCGGTTTCAGGACGAATTCCGTAGTCACTTCGAGGCGGGAATTGTTGCCGCCTGGAATCAATTCAAAATGGCGCAATATCTTCGCCAACGTCGACTTCATCTCAATCATGGCGTACGTTTTTCCTGAAATAAGAACAGAGAGTGAGTGAATAATGTAAGATGTGATATGTGGGGGTTCTACGCGATGATTTATAGAGTAGTATCTCAACAAAATTTAGAATGTATGGGCTAAAAATGAATTTTATTAATATGACATAATTTGAAAAGGGAGGAACTTGCGTTCGTGTTACTCTTATTTGAGATATGCAAATTTGTGCTTGTGGAGTGTAAAGAAAACGATTCCACAAGTTTCCTCATGTTCTGTGTGTTTGTTATTTAAATTTATTCCCATTATTTAGACATAAAACATCAGAATAGCTGAAATTCTAGCGTATAGTTTGCAAATGCACAAATGGTGAAGGCGCCGGACAGATACAACCACGCTTCTTAAAAATAAGTCTATCCTGAAGAAGGCTGAAACACGTTTGTAAGTTTTGATATTATAGTGCTGTTTGGCTGGTTTCGACTGAGCTTCTACGAGTTACAGTGATAAGTAATATTGTATATTACTTATAATAGCGTTGAAATACCGATACTAAATTGGAACAGTGTCAGAAGACCTCCGGATTGATTCAAAATTTGTGAAACCAAAATTTTTTGTGAAGCTTTGCTATATAAGTTTTCTCCCTAGATTTTCATTTGTGATTTTCGTTTCCGCACTTGTATTGTATTTTTATCTTAAATAATTTTGAATTGATTAAACAATTATGTTATTATGAGATTGATCCATAGGGCATTCCATAAGCTTGTTTCAAGGTTATTTATAACTTGTCTCGCATTTTTACTTTATCATACGTAGTAGACGAAGTATTGTAATCGTGTCGAGAAAATTTTTGAGGTGTCCTATTGGGTCCCCTGAACATTTTTGACCAAGGTACAAAAGCGATTCCGTTGGCGACGATTCCGGAGAAACTACTAAAGGTATCGGGACAAAACTTAGAAGTTTCATGACCACACTTAGAGCTGAAAAGGTTTTTGTTCAAAAGAGTCCAAAGGAACTGTATGTTTCCTCTAAGCACTTTTCAAGGATTTTGCAAATAAGTCGCCATTTCTGTAATTCGTCAAAATAGTTAAATTATAAATGAGCTTAGAGCAAATTTTGTATAATTTATGTCTATGACATTTTTTGGTAAAATTAAGAATTTAGCTGCATGAGCAAATTCTATTTGATCGAGATCGGTCATGTCTGCATTAATATAAAACTAGTTAGCCAGGATTTGACAGAAATTTTCATTCTAATGACAGTAGATGGTGTCAAACTGTGATCTTTTAACAATCCTGGCTAACTAGTTATATTTTAATGCAGACACGACCGATCTCCGATCAACTAGAATCTCACGCAGCTAAACTACTAATTTTATGTATAGTATGATAAAGTCATGTGCCTGACTACATCAGATTTTTATACTTATAAAAAGTTTTGTTCGTATGTCAAAAAGTGATCCCTAAAAAATAGTGCTTCATGGTAGTAAACTTATCTGACTTGAAATTGAACATCTTGCGCGGAAAATTTTTATTCGTCATTCATCAGTAATGAAATGCCACTTTGGGCTGTTGTCACTGATTTTTCTCTGTTTTCACATTCTCTCTCTATTTTTTACGTTACAAAATCTAGCAAATCTTAAAACGGCATTTTTTCAAAACATGAGTGACCTACTCATGTTTTGAAAAAATTGGGTGGTTCTTATTTTTGAACTTTGTTTTTATTTTCTGTCTGACCTTCTTAATTTGTTCCTTTATATCTACAGTTTGATATTCCCTTGATATTTTAAGTTTTTGTTTTGTTTTACCACAATAATATGTTTTAATCGATCGAAAATTTCATAGGAAATCATGGAGATAAAAGAATAAATTGAGAGGGTCAGACAAAAAAAATAAAAGTTATATTTTTTCGATATATGTATATAAGGACACATAGAGTACATAGAGTATGTAGAAATAAAAGCTTGAACTTTTTAAGTTTTAATCTGTAAGGTTCATATTTCAACGCTAAGGAGAATGCAATTAATTGATACCAAGTTCCCATCATACACCATCAAATTGTCACATGCCCTGCATATTAGCTTCAAAGTTCGACAATCTGCGACAAAAGGAATAAGAAAGAAATTCATGAATTTTGGAGAGACAATTCGTTTTTTTAAGATCAAAATATGCAAGATTGAAGGAATCATTTGGGCCCATTTTTTCAAAGGTCTAACGTGATTAAGATTATCTGTAACCAGATTGTATCTGCAAGGAAAGAGCATTTGAAATTACCAGTTTTGAGACATAAACAGACAAGATTATGGCAAGCCGACCCAAGCCAATAAATTGGTACCATACGAAACCTTTTTTTTATGAAAGGGGCCACAAGGGAATATAACTGGTTTTGTTATAGATGGCGCTAGTGTCGTGGAACGAGGCGTATATTTTCTAATTCCTTAGTCTCAATGCATGTTACAGTATTTGAGTTATTATCTAATTCATCCAAAAAGCATCATTTTCAGAAATAATTTATATCTCAGCTACGACACACTAGTTCGGAGTGTTTTAAGATCGCATTCTATTTAGAATGAAAGGTTCTAACAAGTTCGAGACACAGTACAACTAGACATGTTTGGAATGTTGATATTTTTCACATTCAAAACATACAATATTACACTATTTTGCAAAAATCTTTAACCTGCCGATATAATCAATTCTAAAATATGCTTGCGATAAAAGTTTCCTTGTTTTCGATCTAGCCTCGTAATAATGAATAGAAAATTAATTTGTCGATGTACAAAAATAAAGCACAGAGTCGACATGTTAGACTCTTTATACAATTGAATGTTAGTACGTACTTACTTACGTGAAAAAATATTCATTAGATTCGAAAACCATATACAGTATGTTCCAGGAAGAAAATCGATACTCATGGCAGGGATGCGAATATTATGAACACTCGGTAAGAAAAATAATTGTGTTGTGTCATAAAATTTCTGGAACCATCCATTCTAAATGCAATTTATTCATAAAACAGGTCGGATTTTTGTTCTTAAGATGCCATTTTAGCCAAACAAAGCCAAATAACGCAGACACTGATAGAAAATGGTAGGACTACCATAGTCTTTTATGCAGTAAAATGTTGCAAATAACACTACGTGACAAATTGAGAGAAATTGTTTCTAAAATTGATCAAAATAACTTTGTTTGACTAAACTCGACCTGCTGATCACGAAAACAACGTTGAAAAATTTCTGACACGTCAGGTTTTCAAAAAAAAAATGAGGTCAAAATGCGAAAAACACGTGATTTTGGCAACGAAACGAATTTATAGCGGCTGAACCCAATGTCCCAGAAACTTCCAAAAGATCTCAAACAAAACCGAAAACTGTGTACTTTTTACATGTAATCCTCAAAGTTAGGTAACTAATGGCCTTGACCTGCTGACAAAGCTTGTTCATGGGTCGGCGGCTAACCAACAAGCTGCTGTTAATAGATTGGTCTTTGTAAATGATAATATATACCGTGTCAAAGTTGGAAACTAATGGAAATTCTTTTTTATTAACCTTTTAAAAACATATTTTTTAAAGTTTTTGAATTCTCTTCAACTTAAAATGCAAAATGTGATAATATGCTTGCATACACCGGGTGTTACAAAAACTATGAAAAACTCTTAAGAGTAGGGTACCTTTCACAGCTATGCAAACATGTTATTTGAAAAAAGTATTTAGAACTATTAGAGGTCATAAAATACGAAATTATAATCACCTTCGTTTTTTGACCCCGTTTAATTCAAAAATGTGACGCGATGGAACCCTCTTGCCCATGAGAAATATACTACTTATTATGTTACCCTTTGACATAAATTATAATCATGTTAGAGAATCTTGCAACAGTCTAATTAAAAAATATTCAAATGTATAGATTAAAACGGCCCTTCCTGTATATTTGACGTAAAACGCTTATACATAGATATAACCTTAAAATACTAGAGTCAAAAGCTCTAATTTAAAACTACAATAAAAAAACATAAAAATAATATAAGTTTTAAACAAAATTGATTTTATTATCGCAAACATTCAATCAAAAATCCACATCCAATAAACGTTCTAAATTCCATTCGTCTCTGAATACTACCCGAACTACACTCCAACCTACACACTATTTACCCGATTTTGCGTCAAATTCCGTAACGTTCGTAGGCACACATAGATACATCACATCCTACATCCCACACATTCATACATCGCATAAATTGTAGAATATCTGGTCGCACAGTAAATATAACAAACCAACCTCCTACCTATACAAACCCTAGGTCCCGCGCTGAACGGCACATACGCGAACTGGTGAATCTTATCGACGTTTTCGGGCATGAATCGTTCGGGATCGAATTTTTCCGGTTCGGGATGGAGCTGTCCGTTGCGGTGCAAATTGTAAGCGCATATCGAGATATCTATGCCGGCGGGTATCCTTGTACCATCTGGAATGGAATCAGATACACGTCTTTTATGGAAATTCGACACAAATCTGTCGTGTTTTTTTTTTTTGAGGGGGAGTTTTTGTTGGTGGCTCTAGTGGCGTTTCAGCTCGCGTTTTGTGTGGTATTTGATGATGGTAGAGCGTGAATATTGAGCTATTTTATGGTTTATGAGTATGAGAAATATGGGGTCGCATGTTAGTAAACTATGCTGGAAGTTTGACGTGTCGTATTGATATCAGTTCTTTTCGTGTTTGTGTATAAATTATTGGCTATTATTTCCAGGGAAATTGGACCTATCTGAGTAGGTAACTTTGGTTAAACTCAATTTTTGTGTATATTTCGGGAGATTGTTGTCTATAAAAGTTTTTGGGTGAAGTAATAGTGGTAGAAGAAGCAATAATCGATTTTGTTGTCTTCTTGAGTCAAACAATATTAAACTTTGATAAGATTTAAAAAAAAACGAACCATTCAAATAACATTGAAACCAACGAGAAGGAATACGAGAACGTTAAATGACATCATATGTATAAATATATATCCTAGTTTTAATTATATGTAAATGTAAATTGGGCAGCAACGTATTTGGTGGAGGCGCCGGGCCAATCAAACAAATTCAACTATTTCTATTTAATGTTTACTTTCTACTTACTGTTATTCAGCCGAGGTGAAAATGACTGTTCTTCGGATTTTTTTTAATTAATTATTAAAAGTAAGCCCAAGTATCCTTTACACTTTATTCATTAGCTTTATAACAAAAAATACTTTTACAGCTTGGTCTTCCTAATTTTGTCCGTCTAGTATCGATCCATGGGTCTTAAAAATTTAACAAGGTTTGTGTAAAGTAATATTGTCGTTGTAGGCTGTCTAAAAAAATTTTCATTTCTACAAAATTACCGATTGTTTTACATTTTATGAGCAATTTCATTCTTTGGTGGTTTATCAAGAATGCGTTGAATAAAATATCAAAAGATGACGACAGCCCATAGAGAATGTATTTACCCTACAGCAAAGCATGCTTTTGATAAAGACATGGATAAACTTTTCAATAGAAAATCGTATTAAAATCGTAGTAACCTTAGTGAATTAATAATTAATTTTCGTGGTGAACCTTCTGCTGTATTTTTGTATTTTTATTAAAAGTATACGTAATTTTAAGTATAGATATTAATAATAAATAATACAAAGACATTTTTTTAAAACTTTGGAACCCCGTTCCGCCCCTTTAAGCGACCTAAATTTGGTAATTTTTTTTTTACTTTTTGAAGTATTGTTGTGGTATTGTAATATTCAGTATTACAAGACGCCAACCATAAAACTATAATAGTTTAGCAAATTGTTTCTGCACTGAAGTACATACAATAGTTTTCATTACTCTGCCGTTGTGTTAATATGGTAGATTGGGGTAAATAGTTTATAAATTACTGTGATATATGTATTTTAATCTCAACTAAGTTTGAAAAATGATTTGAAAAATTGATAGCTTACAATTGGCAGTAATATAAAATAAAACTTACAAAATTGTTAGTGGATGTTGAGTTTAGCTGTATTCACGTAAAACGAATGGTGCTTTTTTTGTTTCTGAACCATGGTAGAATTGAGATAAAATATTTAATTTATACGAACAATATGCTTACAAGTGGAACCTACCCCGAATACCTCAAAAAGACTGTTGTAACACCCATACACAAGTCAGGAGACACCGCTAGACCTTCAAACTACCGACCTATCGCAATTCTTTCAGCACTCAATAAGATAACGGAAACAATCGTTAAAACACGAATAGAGCAACACATAAATACAAATAATTTAATCAGCGATAGACAATACGCCTTCCAGACGAAAACCGGTACAACATCTGCAACAATTGACCTTATATCATATATATCTACGCATCTCGATAGGACTAGGAAAGCGGCTATAATACTTATCGATATGAGGAAGGCATTTGATACGATATGCAAAATAAAGGTAATCGAGAAACTGGAAAGATTTGGAATACATGACAAAAACCTAAATCTCTTAGAATCATATCTAAAGAATAGACCGCAAACAGTCAAAGTTGGCAAAAATGAAAGCAACACCGCTTATCCGTCACACGGATTGCCACAAGGAGGAAATTTGTCACCTGTCATGTACATCCTCTACACCAACGACATCCATGAATTACATCTCAAAGGCAAATTATTTGCATACGCCGATGACATCTGTATTGCCTACAATAATAAAACCGCAGAAGCTATGGAAAGAGATGTCAAAGAAGACCTAGAAAAGATAGAAAACTGGTGCACAGAGAACGACCTAACAATAAATGAAAGTAAAACCAACTACATCATAATGAATAACAAGAAAGAGCAAATACGATTTAACCTAAGAGTAAACAACAACTATATACAAGAGGTCAAGGAAGCTAAATACCTAGGATTAACCATAACACAGGACTTCAAATGGAATAGCCATATCAACCTGATTCGAAACGCAGCCACAATTTCAAATGTCCTGAAGATAAAGCAGCTAATACCAACTTACATGAGAAAAACTATTTATCATTCCATGTTTATGGCGAACATCAACTACCTGACAACTTTGTGGGGAGCTACAACTGCAAAAAACCTGAATATGCTGCAGAGACAACAGAATAAGATACTAAAAATACTCTATAATCTGAAATACCGCACACCAACCAAGGAAGTGTTTGAAAAAACAAAGGAACTCAACATACAACAGACAATACTGCTTAACGACATCATGCTGCTACACAAAATTCAGACAAACGAATTACGAACCAACATAAAATTAACATTAACTAGGGAAGTACACAGCATTCACACCAGGCAACGTATACAAATAAGACCGCAGACATATAAAACATGCAAATATTCATTGAGCACAACAACAACAGTACAGAAATACAACGGAATTGACAGTAAGATAAAGAAATTACAGCTAATACCATTCAAAAACAAAATCAAAACAATGATACTGTCGGGGAAGATCCGGCCGTAGCTGACACCGATCCAGACCAATAAACCCAATAGACCCTCAATACCGTTAGCCCGGGGAGAAGATTTTCGACACTCGAGGTGAGGCCAGAGGGAGGAAACCGTGTGAGGATTATCAGTACCACTGATGATTGCCCATACATAACCATATGTGTGTTCTGTATATATATATATATATATATATATATATATATATCTTTGTTAATGTATACACATGTATGGCAGAACAAATAAATAAATAATTTCTAATTAATTTTTAATACAATTTATAATTTAATTGTTCCAAATTATACCGGTGTTTGTTCTTAAATATCAAAAAAATTATGCAATATGAAGAATTAATAAAGAAACAAAAATATTCATTACGGAAATAGATGCGATTACTAGTAATCATTGGAAAAATTTCCAGTCGGATCATCGGACAGTTTTCTATCGACATCCAAAATAGAATTAACATATCGCAACTAATAATTACAAACGATGAATCGATACTAAAAGTTCTTAAAAACTGATAATATTCTTGATTGGTGAAACAATTGGAAGAAAAGAAAATATTTCGCAGTGTTGTTCGCGGATTATTATCTATGCCAGAACCACAGTTTTAATTCATTTCACTGCACGCCAAACTTTTAATATATGATTCTTGTCTATACAAATTTCTGGGTAAAGTAATAATGGTAGAAGAAACAATAATCGATTTTGTTGCCTTCCTGATTCAAACTATATTATACTTTGATAAGATTTAAAAAAGAAAAACGAACCATTCAAATAACATTGAAACCAACGAGAAGGAATACGAAAACGTTAAATGATATCATAAATTAAAACTTCACTTTAAACTACCATAAATGTACTAACCAGAGTTATAAGCTGAATAAAAATTTACATCAATTTTGGAGTGGAAATATAATAGCACTTTACAGGTTTCCAATTACTTAATTTATCGTACATACAATAATTGAAACCGAGCGACCTGTACTACAACTAAAGCAATCGTGACAACTTATTGTGATGAGTCGTTTTGCATAGAATATGGTTCTGGAAATTGAAATTATGAATTGAGTCTAGTTTTTATAAAAATCAATGCTAAAAGTCTCAAAAATACGCATTTTTTCTTCAAAAACTAGACATGACACAAAATTCCTGCCTTCAGATTCAGATTGTACGGAAAAAGGCATACTAGTGTCATGTGGGTTGAAACTAATTGGTATTCAAAAGTTTATGATTTTTTTTATTAAGATAATTGTGGTGTGCAAAGTTATTCTAGTTAATTATTTTTTAATTTCTTTTTGCTTCTCAGTTCATATAATGGATTGAAGGGGTGGTCTTTCAAAAACGTATGTTTAACAAAATCAGAAGCACCACACACGGTTCTGCCTTGAAACATTAAAAAGTTGGTGACTCTAATGTACACCACAAAATCGAAACAGAAAAGTGTGAAATAAAGAAAATACAAAAATAATGTATATTTCTTCTTGTAATAAACAACGTCACTATTGCTAATTACTCATCCACTGATGGATTTTAAAGACTTTTCCAAGAAATGATTTCCTCCAAAATATTATCTTACCAATAACAATATCTTCTTTCAATTGTCTCTCAATGAACGGAACCGGAGAATACAGCCTCATCACTTCTTTGATAGTAGCCTCCATGTACTTCAATTGATTAATTTGCGTTAAAGTTACTTCCGTCGTCCTGTTTTCCCCCAAAATTAAATTAATTTCTTCAAGTAGTTTATCTTGGACGTTTCGATGCCCCGCGACTTCGAAAAACAAGAAACTCATTACAGACGCTGACGTATCATGTCCCTAAAATTACCAAGTAAATTAAATTTCTTCCTACCAACTCTGAAATCGCCCTGTTAAATTTCTAAGGGAGTTAAGGTGGATCTTAACAAGCTGATCGCGCTCGGCTCTTCCGATACAAGCCGAGAGGAATTCTTTTCTCAATTCCACCTTAATTCTTTTAGCAACTTCCAAAGGTCGATTTCAGAGAGTTTGTTAGCTGTTGGGTCTTCAGAAGCATAAATTACTAACAGCTATGATGAAGGTATCAATTTGGTTTAACATTTCTTCTTCTGTTAGGGTACTGTCGCTGAACAACACATCCAAAAGTTCCATCTTTTCAGTGTAATCGTCAACCATCTTTGTTTCTCTTTCGTTTCTGTAGGCTCGCAGTATTTCTTTCGAAAACTTTCTGAGAATATTAACGCTTCGCTCTTGTTTCTTGAATGTTTTGGTTAATTTATACAGGGCGTCGTATTGTTTGATTAGTGACATAATCCTGCCGATGGCAATACTGTAAAAAGATGTACGTGCCTTAAAATATTCATTGTCGTGAACCATAGTACTTGTACTTTTCAAGAATGTCTCTGAAAAAGATAATTATATAATATTATAAATGTTTTTCATGAACTATATTTTAAATAATGCAAATTTATTATTACATTATGTATTCTGGAAATCAGTTTATAAATCTAGTTCTACGCATTCAAGGTTATTCTGATCGTTTTTAGCTGTAAGCATAAATTCAGTTGGCATTGACATTGTCAATTCTATAATTCTAGTCATTAGCCGCATATTTCTCACAAGCGGCATATTACTTACAAGGCAACAACAACTTCCTTTTGTCATAATAAAATAACGTATTTGTTACCTGCTGTCGATTGAATACTACTATTAAATGCATGCAATCGATAGCATTGCATGTCAAACATAGTGAGTCGTAGTTGTTTATCTAATTTATGTTAATAAACATAACACCGCACATGAAAAGCAAAAGTGCAAATTTTGAGGTATACCTACTTCAAAATAATGTACATATTAGGTTTAAAATTCAAGTTTTTAACACTTAGCTATAATTATATTGTATTTCTAATTCAGAATTTGGTGCTATTTTGATCTATTTCTCTTCTAATTATAAAATATTGGTAAATCATCCTGTATAATAGTTCAGATATAGGTAACGAAACCGAAAAATTTTCCGGGAACGCAAAGAGTTAAAGTTAGTTCCAGCTTTAGAAACAGCGTAGGACAAGTGGGTCATATGAGGTATAATAGGATAGCTCTTTTAAAATCTAATAAGTTGTATCTGTTATCTAATTTGTAATAATATGTGAAGTCTACAGGGAGAACTAAAGGGAACTTTGCTAAAAAATAAACCAAAATTGCAAAAAAAAAATACCAAAATATCGAAAAGTTTACGCAAGAAAAATGGTTGAATTAAATCAATCGATTTGACTGATTTGTTGTAATGTATTTTTACTTTATCATACATAGTATAATAAAGTATTGTAATCGTGCCGAAAAAAATTTGAGATTTTAGCGGAAATATGCCCTTTTGGGTCTCCTGAACATTTTTGACCGATACAAAAAAACCTGATGTATGACTTTATCATACTATATATAAAATGAATAGTTTAGCTGCATGAGATTCTATTTGATCGAGATTGGCTATGTCTGCATTAAAATAAAACTAGTAGAACTAGACAGATATGTCGATTAAAGCTGCGTTCGGATATTGTACTCCGTTGACACCGGGTACACCGTCCAAATGACACTTAAGTGTTATTGGGTGTAAAATGTGTAACGGTGTACAATATCCGAACGCAGCTTATATTGACAGTAGGTATTGTCAAAACATTAGCGTTTGACACTACCTACTGTCATTAGAATCAAACTTTCTGACATATCCTGCTACTAGTTTTAATGCAGTACATAATGCAGTGCATAACTGTCATGCATCTAGGGTTTGACAGACTTTGACACTAGCGTTGTACAATGATGACAGTTCGTTCAAATAATGAAGTCATTATCTAAACGTACTGTCATTATTATACAACGCTAACACTAGCGTTTGCTAACGTAATGGCACCATTATAATCATTGGCGTATATCATGATGGGGATTATATAGTCATAGATACGTATGCAATGAACTTATTATATGTGAGTCGTAGGTAAAGCGATTTATAAAACGATATAGTTTTCGTTTACCAGGCATATGATTAATTTTCTTGCTAAAAATTAACAAATAATTCAAATGTTGTTATATTACCGGGATGTGTAATAGGATGCTTTTTATTTTGTCAAAAAATGATCTGACAAACAATTACAGTATTTTTTTCATAATTTTTAAATAATATTTATTTTTGTTCTTACTACAACATATTTATATGCCACGATTATATCTTAATAATGCAGTACGACCGATCTCGATGAAATAGAATTTGCTCATGCAGCTAAACTATTGATTGTACCAAAAAATTTCTTAGTTATAAATTATTCAGAATTTCTTCTACTTTAATTTATTATTTAACTATTTCAACGAAATTCCAGAAATGGCGGCTTATTTGCAAATTCTTTCAAAAATGAAGTTTCGTCTCGATACCTTTAGTAGTGTCTCCGGAATCGTCGCCACAAAAGAAACGGGTACACACACACACACACACATCCATCCACACACACACAGGTATTTTTTGTACCTTGGTCAAAAATGTTCAGGAGACCCAAAAGAACATATTTCCGCTAAAATCTCAAAAACTCAATAGTGTCGAAATAGCTGTCAAATCCTGGCTAGTTTTATTTTAATGCAGACACGATCGATCTCGGTCAAATAGAATCTAATGCTGCTAAACTATTAATTTTATATATAGTATGATAGTCATGTGCTTAGCCACTTCAAATTTATTTAATCGCTGAGCGGTAGAATTTACTGTCAAATGGCTATAAAGCTGCCAAATCTTAAGAGTTTTAAATACTCTTTTAAATAATGTTTAAAAATTCTGCTAAAATGTTTGTCTATCTGAATCGTATACAGTTATTACAATGTTAATAATATACCCCTTGTTTTACTGTTATTCAAAGTTGTCAGATCGAATCGCCTGGGCTACAAAAATATGCCTCAAAACTTTTCCAATTTAAATCTAAGAATCGTCCATGTGTGTGTATTATTGTTACTTTTGAAGATTCTCCGTGAAATGGCTTAATGTAATTCTAATTTTTCCTGTTTCATATAGATGCCAATACACATATTTTGGTAAGCAAGGCGTTTGATCGGACAGTGTTTACTTCCCACTTTATATACAGGCTGTCCTAAAAGTCAGCGCGTTGCTTTGGAGGGCTGACAGGCTATCGAAATGTAAGTTTGTAAAAACTGCTGGTTTTCGAGATATTGGCACTTGATCACAGTCCAAATTAGATCCAATACTTCTTAACATATTATTCTTAAAAATATATTTACCCGATTCAGGAGTTTATTTTTTCATTTTAGCTAACTTTGACTTATGTAATTTCATATGTAAAAGAGAAATAGCAGGCTAAGTTATTTTAAAAAAGTGCTCATTTAGTATCCTTTTTTAAAAGGTATAACATATATTATGTTTTACTATAGATAAAAATATGATTGTTATTGATTACAAAAGGAGCTGATTGTAAAATTATTTCAGTAATTAGAAATTTTAATGAAAACACTTGTCAAAAAGTAACAGGTATTTATTTACAAATAAACCGAACACAAATAAAAATTAAAGAATATGTTCAAATTGCCACAAAATCAAATGCAAGCGCAACTTCTTTTTTAAAAATGAGTTTGTATAATAAGTTAATAAATAAATTTATAACATTTAAACCATTCAAAAGCATTAAATCATTAATTATTAATACCGTAGTAAACTTACCACATATTATTGACATCGTAAATTCATTGAGAATTGGGTATACATCCACAACATTTCCATTTGTTTTCCTGAGTCTCTCTACCAACTTTTCACCATTTCTCTCAAATACTGTCAAATATTGCTGCAATATTTTCGTGTGGAACACAGGATTGAGAAGTTTTCTCTGCCTTTTCCACATACTCGCTAAAAAATCCCATAACAACAGAATTTAAGAAAATACAAAACATTCCACGTCTTCAGAATTGAATATGCATTGAATTATATGATCAAGTTTACCTGGACATGATGCTAGTCCCAAACCAATATACGGTGTTAAGAAATCGTACAATTTCGACTTATCGAGATGTATATTAGATGTCAGCAGCAGTTGAATGTATTTCTCGTCGGTCACCAGCAAAGTAGGCTTGAATGGGTTTATCCACACCTTGGTCACTGGACCGTACGTGGGATTTAGGTTGACCAGATCCCGGAATACGTCTAAAATGTACGAAATTGCCTCCACTGAAATGTTGGATAAGCCACCCTACCTTCGCTGGTTTTATTTCCTTTGAGAATTTCGAAAAGCGTGGTATAAGCCGGCGGGCCAGGCAATTTTCGTATATCCTCATATTTCTTGAAATGGTAAATCAGCCATGAGATTACAATGGTTATTGTAATGAGAACAAATGCCGCTATGAACATGGTGGAAGACCGGTTGGCAATGACTTACAGTAGTTTGTAAAACTACGTCATAGTGCAATCTCGGTAATCTCACTTCAAATTATTTGCACATGTTTGCATGAATTAACCTAAACGTGATTGAGTAATTTATGACCAAATTGATATTCTTTTGCAGGACTCTGATCTATTGCTTGATAGGCTATGTTACAAAATTGTTTAAAATAAAAAAGCGACGAAAATCCGTATAATCAGAAGAAGGTCTAAAGTGCAGAATGTTGCTAACTAAAAATATTATCGCTTATGTTGATCTCATGCGCCAATATGTCATAATTGTAATCACTGTGCCAGAATCGTATTGGCCTTGGATAATAAAAATTAAAAAAACTTTAATCATATTTTATATACAGAGTGTAGATGATGTGAGAAATAAAATATTATAACTTTCTTAATAGGTTATTTGACTGTATTAAATATATGGCTTGTATTATAGTCATCCTAATCGATTACAGTTTAAGAAAGCTACTCGTTATTACTTTTCAAAAAAAATATGCTTTATTTCTATTAAAAACCAAAATTGAAATTGTATTTTATTCACGTCCTATCACCTGATCGAAAACGCTCTGTAATTGGCTCAGTCTCCAGTGACGTCATTCGTTTAGATGCTTAGTACGCTTAGAGCGCTTAGAGCGCGTTCAGATAACGATCGGCTGTCTCTCTCTTATATGCAGATAAACGCCGTATGACGTTAGTTCCCCTGTTATGAAGCGCGGCACTCTCACCGTACAATACCGGGTTATCCGAACGCGCTCTTATGCTTCTCCCGTTTGAATTTAATAGCACTAAAGTGTCATGTTAGCATAACTTTGTAGGTTAGGATAGCCCTAACCTTAAGCTGTCAGATCAGATAATACCTGGTTCGAGAATACGATAGATAACTTATTCTAGTCAGTTTTACTTATGTCGAAGTAATCTTCACAACAAAAAACACTTGTATTGGCCGCTATTTATTTCATTTGGATTTCTACGAGCCAACAACTTTCTTCGCAGTTTCAAATCTTGCGGAACAGCTACAAATAGTTTATCCGGAGTTTTTCTTGACGTATTTCTGCATTGTGGCTTTATACACCATTTATAACCCATTTTTATGTAGAAATGGTGAAAACAACACATCATACAACACAATTACCAAACGGCGACGATGCCGACGCTGACAGACCATATGGGCCGATTTGACATCTACTAGCGGGTGACGTCACACAACATAAAGTATCGTTTTGGCGGGACTTTTTGTGATTCAATTTTTAACGCTGATTTTTATGAAATATTGAGGAAATAATTACGAAAAATAATGCATTTACAATGTAGAGTGAAGGAATAAACACACTAAGATGGTTTTCCAATAATAGTAAAATACCCTATTGTCGTTTTACATCCATACAGCTTAAAATAAAAAACATAAAAAATATAAAAAAATAGAGAAACATGGATTTTGCAAATTGAAAATGAATATTTATCTTCTATATTAATTCTTTTCGCTAAATACAAACGTAGGCTTTCCTATCGCGTCAGGTTTTTGTGTTTTGCCTTGGTTCTGGTTCATTTTATTCACACTTGAAAGAACCTGATGTGGCCAGGCACAGGACTATACAGCAGTATCAAACGCTGATGGTCAATACTGTCAATAGAAGTAAAATATCTGTCAAATCCTGGCATACTAGTTGTAATGCAGATACGAGCGATCTCGATCAAATAGAATGCTTGATGTGTGTATGTAGTCGAATAAAAACTGCTAGTGCTGCACAGGGCGCCGAGCGACCAACAGAGGCAACTGCTATGTATGACTTTCAAAGTTAAAGTTTGCTCATGCAGCTAAACTATTAATTTTATCAAAAAATGTCAGACATAAATTATACAAAATTTCCTCCACTTTAATTTATTATTTAACTATTTTGACGAAATTACAGAAACGGCGGTTCATTTGCAAAATCGTTAAAAAATGCTAGAAGTACCCTCAGTTCCTTTGGACCCTTTTGAACAGGGTCCAGCTCTAAGTTTAGTCACGAAACTTCTAAATATGAAGTTTCATCTCGTAGCTTCCCAGGAATCGTCGCCTCAAAAAATGGGTGCACTAAAACTAATACTATGTATAATAAAGTAAAACTTTTATGATTTTAGATGAATGTATAAAGCTGAAGATTTATACACTAATGCTTCTAAACTTTTTTTTGAATACTGTAGGAAAATGAGTTGGACTACAAAATTTAAGCCTCAAGTTCTTTGAAATACTTATGTGATAGGAAAATTGACTCCGGATTTGCATGTAGCGTTGAGATGTCTATGGAAAACACTTATTTACTTTCTATAAGCAAAATCCTTGTTCTTCGGAAATTTAACGATTTTGTGTTTTGTACTTCACTATTTTACGCGAGAAGTTACTTATGAACGGCTGCAAAACATAAACAAAAAAAAATTTGATCGTGGAATACAAAAAAGAAACCTGTTTTTCACAGAAAGAAAAATATACATTTAAGAAAACAATGCTATAGCCAATCAATAGTAACAATCGAATAAGTTGCAGAATAAACAAAGCATTTTAAAGTTTCCACATTTCATACCATATTTCAGAAACGGTTCCCTTTAGGACTACCATAGGTACACCAAACATTTTATTCAATTCTTTAATAAAATGTTTCCTTGTCCACATTCAGAGATCCACCAACTTCCGAATCCATGGTTAGATATCGTACAGGCTACCACCAGTTAAAAACAACCTTTTAAATAGGACAAGAATCAACCAAATCGGTCCATGAATTATGAATTATGCATGAATCATGCATTATGCGCGAATATAATAAAAAAATATGCCTACATACAGGGTTAGCCAACCCGGAATACCTAAATAATTCTCCAAGCGTAAAGAATTTCAAAACATTTTGCTATTGTTTAAATAAATTTTTAATATACCTGATTGTCATTTCATTAAATTGGGTAACTTTTTCTTTTACAAATACAACACCCTGTAAATTTTTACATTTTTTAATTCTAGGAATTTTTTGTAGGAATTGAGTTATAAGCAATTAATCAAAATCAGTGAAAATTACCGGAACACCTAAATAATTCTCCAACCGTCAAATCTTTTGGGTTTCAACAATCTCTCGTTTAATTATATTTTCATTTTATTATGGAATTTTGATTTCTTTTTCTTATAGAACACTCTATTTAATAAAACTTTAACTCTAAGAATTTTTGTAGTAATCCTTTTTTTTATAAATTGCATTATTTTGTATTGCTATAAGCAATTAATCACAATTCCTGAACTTCAAATTAAGTATATTTTCCCATACACATGCACAATTTGGCGTTTGAACATTTAATTTAATTCTGTTTAGTTGCTACCAAGTTTCCATAATAAACTGAAAACCCTGTATATTAAAAATATATTTAAACGATAGCTTGTTTAAAACCAAAAAACCTTTTGTTTGAATTTTTTTTACAATTATTTACGGCTGGAGAATTATTTAGGTGTTCCGGTAATTTTGACTAACCCTGTGTATAGTGTCAAATTGAAAACCTCCTCCGTCTTTGAAGACGGTTAAAAATATGGGATATGGAAATTATTCCTTACTTTATCTTCTTCTTGTATAATTGAAGAATTTAAGTTCAGAATATTTCTTTGTTTCACTTGAAGAAATATGATTTTTTTAAATACTTACATGACGCGCATTTAAAGACCTTAATGAAGTTATCTGACAAATTGACAAACTTACTTTCATACATTTTTATTAATAATATTAGTATTAATATTAATATTTTTATTTAAGTCGACAATTTTGGTTGTTAAATTCTTATGTAATTTGTCTTACAATAAATACTGACAGTTTTAACGGTCAGTTTTAACGGACAGGTAATTTCAGTTTGCTTAGTATTTTTTAACAGAAAAATTATTACCAGATCTAAAAATAGAAAAAAGTGATACATGCAAGATGATACTGGTCATAACTCCCTGAACTAAGTTGACTTTTGTTTAATTTACGTTAGTTAACTTTTACTAATTGGACTCTTTCGTTGGCCAACAATTGGGACTACTTGAGGAATCAACACCTAATTTGCATCAATGACTAATTCGTTGGGAAAATCCGTTGTTGTTTAACTCATGACTAACATCAAGAATACATTTATAAACAAAACCACGTAAGTTTTCTACAATTTTACTGTGAAGATGATTGTGATTACAAATTTACCAGAAATGAGATAAATATGAAAATGTGCGAGTATTTCTATTCGATTGATTGATATTTGTCCTATTTATTTATTATATATTATCCTAGATACTCCATTCTATAACTTTCTATGACACAACTGCACTTGGTTCCCTGTGCTTGATTTCAGAACAAATTCACTCGTCAGTACAAGTTTTTGAACGGGATCAGCTGGCAGCAATTCGAAATTTCTTATTACTTTAGTAATTGCCGATTTCATTTGATACATCGCAAACGTTTTTCCTAAAATAATTTACAAAAGATTACAATCGTTATAACAAACTCAAAAAGTCATGTCAACAAAGCTATAGGTTCTTCATTATTTGGTATGTTAACCAAGTAAAATTGGTTGCCTAACTAATAAATACCACTGAACGTTGATTCGACATGACTTTCGCAGCATTCAATATGTATTTACCTATGCAATCCCTGGGCCCTTTAGAAAATACCATTAGCGTAGAAGTTCTCATTTTTGATATATTCTCCGGAAGAAACCTGTCAGGATTGAAAGAGTCTGGATCTTCGCAGAAGTCCTGGTTTCGCTGAAGCCCGTGGATGTTTATTGTTACGTCTACACCAGCAGGTATTGTTATTCCATCTATAGACAAAGACATATTTTTACATACCTTTTATAATACACAAACTTTAAAGTATTTAAAAAATATGCTCTTACCAACATGAATATCCATCTCAGTTTTCCTCTCAATCAAAGGTACCGCAGGGTAAAGCCTGAGGACCTCTTTTATCACAGCTTCAAGATACACCATTCTCTGCATATCCTGAATAGTTATCACGGTGCTCTTATCACATCCAAGAATCGATATTGATTCCTTCAGAAGTCGATCCTGAAGTACTTGATCATGCGCAATTATGTACAAAGCGAACGCAATCGTACTGGCTGGAGTATCGTGACCCTAAAACAACCCTCTTTGTTCTTTTATGGTAGATCTTGTTTGTACGTACTTACAGCAACAACGAATGTATTCACCTGGTCAACGGCTTTATCCATTGGTACCTTACCTTCTGATAGGACGTCGGTGACAGTTTTGAAAGTATCGTCAACATCTGATGAGTGTTTACCATCATTTTTATTTCTTTCTTCTATAAGGTGCTGTGAGAATTTTCGCAACACTTTAGCGCAGTTTTGCTGGACTTTGTATTCGTTTGTGAACTGAAAGAAGAAATCTATTCCTTTATAGAAGGAGTATTCTCTGTTCATGACTATCGTTAAAAATGTTGATCGAGCTTCTAAATATTCCATATCGACTTTTCTTTGGAGGTGTGTTCGGACATTAACCACACCCTCTAGAATAATCAAGTGTTATATTGTTGATAAAAACTGATGATTTGGTTGAATTTTACCACACACTACGTCCAAAGCGTATAAGTCCACGAATGGCACTAGATTGACAGATTTTTTGCCGACTTCTTTACTCAAAAGGTCCACCAGCTCATCACCATGATATTCAAAAATCTTATTGTAGCTATCCATTAGTTTCAAATTAAAGGCTAAATTGAGTAGTTTCCTGTCTTTTTTCCAAATATCAACTGGAAATTGGTGCTGTTTAATTCAAAGATTCATTAAACATGCAAAAAATAACAAACCTACTGATGTTACTAGCCCTCTTCCTAAAAATGGCACCATGAATTCGTAAAAATGCGATTTATCTAAGTGATTGAATGTCGATAGAATTTTATTCGCTACTTCCGGATGGGTGACCATGATTTTTGGTGTAATCGGCGTTTTCCACATGACGACGATTTGCCCAAACATTTTATTTATTGCTAAAATTTTGTCAAACATATCTAAAAAATCAAGTAGCAGATCAGTAAGAAATAAAAATAGCGAATAATAGCAAACCATCGATATTGCCGCTCATTTGGGTCATGTGGCCTAAAATTGGTAAACCTTTCGGACTCGGTATTTTTTCCAACGATCCATACTTCCATTTCTTTATATAAAGTAATTGTAACGCACAAATTATTAGTAGAACAATTATAATGTACATGTTGGTGTATTTTTTTAAGATTCAAGTATAATGCATGAACCAAGAGGTTCTTGTGTTTAACAGCACTAATATCGGCACAGTTCTAGCGTAGTTAGTAAGTTTTTACGCATATATTTATGATCTGACGATAGCGTGAGACATCGTGTGGATAATTCTATGCAATTTGCAGTTGTTATGCAAATCTCGTAAGAAGTTATCAAAGGAAACCAGTGCCAAAGATATCTGACAAGATAATCACAGAAAAAGCAATTAATTATGGTAATCAACAACTTGTTTGTAACTAATGCTGCCCGTTTTATAATGTTTACTGTGATTACTGAATATACACGGTGATTCTTTAGAGTGTTATAATGTATATGTTACGGTTAAAGTGATAAATGTGGTTTGTATTAATAATTACCGGCTATTATTAATAATAACCGCATCATTTGGTCAATGTGATTAGAAAAACTTAAATAGTCACATGCACCGGCTATTATTAATAATTTCCTAACGAACACGGTAAAAGTGATAAAAACGTTACTTTTTACAAAAGATCTTTTGTATACAGTCTTCAAAGAAGTTAGCTAAGTTATTTTGATTACTATGTAAGCTATTATATTTATTTACTCGACGGAAATCATCAGTACGGCTAGCCCAATCACCAAAATTACGAATAATACAAAACATTGAAAACATCTGCCTTGTATTTTAGAAACTACTGGATATAATTGGTAATGATATTTGGTATACACCCAAGGACGGCTCAATGACGAAAACATAAAAAGAACATTTTATACAGAGTGTTCAAAAAAGTTAACCATTTCATTATCAATAACACCCATTTTATATTTAATGCATGTGGGTAGTTTTTTGTAAATGTACAATTACAATTGATTAAGTAAATTCTCAAATCCCAATTATCTTGAAATTTTGCACATTTAATATTAATTTTTTCAATATTGTATTTTAATGCAAATACATGCAAGAATAGGCGAGACTAGTTTACATAGATGTTTTTACATAAATTGCACCGCACAAATGATGCAAACATTTTTGTATGGTTCCGTTCCTAACACGGTATTCTTACTTTTGGTGTTTGACAATAAAGTACTATTTTATCAATAAAAGATTAAACATTATAACAACTTGCCCCAATCTTCCCTACATTAGGTTGTCCATTACCTATACGTACCGTAACCATATCTAATATCCGACGGATATAATCTGTTTTATAAGGTGGTTGTTATAAAAGTGTTTATCACTAACAAAAAAAAAGACTTTTAAATACATTATTTATTTAGCTATAGGAAAAAATATAACAATAACAAAAACACAATAATTCTCAAGTCCAGGAATCAGTTTAAAATTAAAATATATTCTTAATAAATAAAATTAACAGTAGGTAACTCAAATAAAATCTGTATCACATTTGTGCACTTACAAACCAAAAATAAACAATATTCATAGTAAATAATAAAATTAAAATAAAATACAGGTACAGTTCACATTTGTGAACAAAACAAAAGAGGATGACGTCCTATTGTTACCAACTTTATCTTGCTTTATTTTTACAATATAAATGGTGTATTTTTTGTACTACCACAAAAAAATAAAGGTCTAGAAGGACTTTTGTATTCAAAATTAAATATAAAACATTTTTTAAAGTTTTGTATTAAAAAGATAATAAATAGTAAGTTATAAATAAAAATAATTTGCAAAATACAGAATTGCCAAGAATTGCAAAATACAGAAGCACTATGTACATACGTATGCACTGGCAGAATAATACAAACCGAGTTACTAATTTATTACTTACTTAGCTTTTAAGAATTGCGCAAATAAGCATGACCCAAAGAGTTACACCCTCGTGCATGCATTAGTATGGATTGGTATCTCTTAGTCTCGTTTTGATAATCTTCCTTATTTTAGTCATGAGTAGTAACTAAATAAGTTAGTCAGGAATAACATCACTAAAGGCCCAACACTGAAAACCCAGTGAATAGATTCGTTGTTTGGCGATTATGTAGATACCAACAGAATTCCAAATCTGCGGCTCTATTATATTGTAGCATCACCTTAATGCAATATCGAATTGAAATATATCACATTGACCACAGCATGCTGGAAATTATTAATAATAGCCGGTTCGTGTGATGAATTCTTCACCTTAACCTCGCCATTTGGCTATTATTAATAATAACCGGTAATTATTAATAATAACCTATTTATCACTATGACCGTAACATATACATCACTTTTTTGAAAATAATTCTTTGTAGAAACGTGTCCCAACAAGCCTAATTTCGTATCAATTATTACATGTGATAAAGGTGAATTACTTGTGGTAATTTATATGTATTAATTACACTGTGTGACAAGATTTTCTAACATGAATCGTTATCATTTATTTCGAAGGGTAACATAATAAGTAGGTAGTATATTTGTCATGGGCAAGATGGTTCCATCACGTTACATTTTTGAGTTAAACGGGGTCAAAACCCCATAATTGAGTGATTTGCAATGTTTGCGTATTTATTGCGACGTAACCCAATAATCTGAAGATTTCAAAAGGCTCTCAAAGTAATCCTTGAAGAATGTACTTATCATTTAAAAACCTAAAGTTTGCTCACAAGTGGCATTGAAGTACTGATGACGTTTGTTTGAGGGTCGGCGACCAACCAAAAAAAATCCTGTTTTTATAGATTGGTCACAGTAATTGTATTGTATACTTGAAGGTCACGACCTTAAGCGATATTTGCCATTTCATTTTGAGCCGTTATTCTGGAATATACAACGTGTCCCAGAAAATGTGTACTTAATAATATCACAGAAAATGTCCGCTTCTTCACCTTAAAATTGTTTAATTGGTTGTACCGTTTACGAAGCAGTTCTGAAACAATTAATTTAAATACATTTACATTTAATCCAGTCAAATTGAGTTTTTACCAGGAAAGTTTTAGAGTGGTTTTTATGTGTTCCTGAATCCAAATCTGAGATTTGCTAACACAATTTCGTGACGTAACATTGAAGAAAATACAAAAAAAAGGTAAACATTTTCAATTTTTGCTTATAACTCGGAAACTATCAACTTTTCGTAAATAACCTCACAAATGAAAATGAGTGTGCATAAAATTTCATACAATCTTGGCTGTTTAGGTTTCTCTCCGACAAATTGTCCGGGCTGGTGAAATTGAATTTTTTCGGTGGAGTTTATTTTTTTTGTAACTGAAGTTGTACAATTTTGGTCTTCATTAAATGACTTGAAAGATATGTATTTTTCTTTAAAAAAAACCCTGTATCTTTACACACACGATCTCAATACGGTATGTGCAGAGAACTGGAGGTCATTTAGGAAAAGTTGATAGTTTTCGAGTTATAAGCACAAAATGAATATTTTTACCTTGTTGGTTTTGCATTTTCTTCAATGTTGCGTCACGAAATTTTGTTAGCAAACCTCAGATTCAAAAACCCAAAAAACATAAAAAGGAAGAAATAAAAACTTTCCCACAACTTACCCGCTAGAATCCCTTTTGATCATAAAGTGACTGTATGAACTACCAAAAATTGGTTTTTGGAAACACAAGTTAAAACTAAAATATATCACAGCCAGAATCCGAAACTCTTCGTTGTGGCATGATTATGGCATATTTAATGCCTTCTAATATTTTGAAATATTTTTTCAATTAATATTTTTACAAAAGATGAAGGTACTTTACACTTATGTCATTTTCATCTTTTTAGCAACACGCGGTGTATGCAACGGAGAATGTGATTATAGTTACGTATTTAAAGACCTAAGTATTTAAAGACCTCTAATATTTCCAAATATTTTTTTCAAATAACATTTTTGCATAGCTTTGAACATAAAGGTATTTTATTCTTCAGTGTTATTCATACTTTTGGTAACATCCGGTACCCGCAAGCAAATACATACATTCTAATTTCTGCATTTTAGGTAAAAGACATTCCAGAGACTTTTATGAACAATATAAGTTTATGAGAAATTGATAATAAAATGTTAATTTTTTCAACACAAAGGTACTTTACTCTTAAGAGTTTTTCATAGTTTTTATAACTCCCGGTATATGCACATACATTCTAAAATTTACATTTTAAGTTGATGTCAATTCGAAGGCTTTAAAAAAATATTTTTTTAAAGGTTATAATAAAGACAAATTCCATTAGTTTCCCTTCTGCCGGATACGGTATATATTATCGCAAGGAAATGAAGCAAAAAATATATATTGTCAACATATTTGTAACGTAATGATATCGTTTTGTCAGCAGGTCAAGGCCATTAGTGACCTAACTTTGAGGATTACATGTAAAAAGTACACAGTTTTCGGTTTTGTTTGAGATCTTTTTGAAGTTTCTGGGACATTGGGTTCGGCCGCTATAAACTCGCAAACATTACCAAAATCACGTGTTTTTTGCATTTTGACCTCATTTTTTTCGAAAACCTAACGTGATAGAAATATTTCAACGTCGTTTTCGTGATCAGCAGGTCGAGTTTAGTCAAACATAGTTATTTTGATCAATGTTAGAACCAACTTCTCTCAATTTGTCACGTAGTGTTATTCTTTATGTAACCACGCTACGTGATAAAATATGTCCGATTCATGTCCTCAAAGAAGTAAAGTTTTGAGTGAAAAAAGCATGTAAGATATAGATATTTGGACGTGAAATTTTGCGCACATAGAGGAAGTTGTAACGTAAAAAAATCGCGAAATCCGTCAATTTCATGTCAGATTCAGTAACAAATTTATCAAAAACTGACAAAAATATTACAAATCTACCACTAGGCAGAAAGTTATATACCTTTTATCTTTAATTTGGTGTATTGCTTTTACAATTCTGTGAACTAGTAGCTGAGCAAATCCCTCAGAACTTTTACGTAGTTTGCGAGTAGAACGTTGGGGGTACGTATTCGTCTTAAGAATGTTTGTTCCGAAAAAAAAACAGGAAGCCATAACAACCTCAAAATTATCAAAAAACATTTATTTTTTTGGCAAATTAACAATTCAGCAATTTTATTCGCGTATATCATGGATCACCCGGTATATTATTTTAAATTTGCAGTTAATAATAAAGGTAGTTAACGTTCTAGGACCTGTTGAAGGGAAATTACAAATTTCAAATGTATGGTAAAAAAGGTTAAAATGAATGTTTTCTTTCATACAGGCATGCCGAAGGAAGCCACAACTTTATAGGTTACGATGACATAACTGCACATGATTTCCAGTCATCGATTTCAGAATAAATTCACTTGTCAGCACAAGTTTTTGGAGCGGATCCGCCGGCAGCAATTCAAAGTTTCTGATCACCTTAGATATTGTCGACTTCATTTGGTACATGGCAAACGTTTTTCCTAAAACAATTTAGAAATGATATCAGTTTTATATTATACTCTTGTCATGTTATCTTAAAGTCTTAGGGTAAAAGTCATCTTGTCCTCCATTAACATGTTTTCGACTCGTGTAGGCATGTTATGACATTTACATAGTCAATTCATAAGTACTGCTAAAAAGTGCATATTTCCAAGAAAAGTTCGAATACGATAGAAACTACAGATAACAAATATAATCAATGAAGTCTGACATTTTATCACTGGAAATAATTTCTGATTCTCTGGATTCATATTATGATATGAATCGCATTTTCATTTCTTCTTGTTCCTGGATATGGCTGATAGTTCTGATGTAATCTTATCTCAGCATTAGTGACCGGCTATTAAAAAAGGGATCTTTCGATTAAATTATTGATTTTGAGATTTTCGCAGACTTCGAATCTTATACCTTAATATGCATTTTATTCCAGACCAATCGGACAAGATTTGGTAGGAAATACTTTCCTAAAAACATAACTTTTGCCGTCCAAAGCGGTTTCTCTACTAAGTTATAATTTTGAAGTTTTAACGGTTTCAGTATGTGAAATCTTATAATTTTGTAGTCACGCGACTGTTTATGCACTACAATGTAGTGTATAAACAGCCGCGGAACATGTGCAGTCAGATCGTTTGGCTTGATTAGCATCATAAATTGTGACCTAAAACATACTCAAAGATACTCATAACAGTCATAACCTAATAACTGTGAACCAACTTAAACGAAAAAAAAAATAAACTACAATATCATGCTAAAACATTTCTATGTAACATGTATACTATAAACATTTCTGCTCTTAGAAGTAAAAACTCGATGTGATGTTTTCAAACTTGTTTACAACTTTTACTACCTAAATAAAAATGCCCATGTATAGACGAGATTCCAAATTTTACTCGATCAAGATCTGAAATTTTTTGCAGTTTTTAGTTTTTAGACGAAAATAAAAAGCGGAAATACTTGTATTACAGAGTTATGAGTCTTCAAACACAGAGCTCAATACTCTTATAGAACTTAATTTTTGCAGACTCCTTTCTTCCGAGTGGGATAGGTCACATATCCATTTCTATTTAATAATATAATATAATTTTAATAATATAATTTACTATCCAATTTCAAAACCCCTACCCCTATCGTTGATTGTTCTGGCGTCTACTCAATCAGCTGCTCTGTTTCTTCTTCCTTCCAGACTGGAAGGAAGATCTCACAAAGAATTAGTGAACATAAAACCAGAAATACCTCAAATTTTTTCAAACACAGATTGGAAACTGGTCACACTTTAGATTATGAAAATTTCAAACTTCTACACAAATGTAAAAAAGGTCATAAACTTGATCTACTCGAACAATACGAAATCGAGAAGCTAAAATCAAATAATACCGTCAAGTTACTCAAGGATCAAATTAATTTTCCTTATCAACCTCTTTTCAAATATATCCTCTAGTCTGACCTCTGTGGGACGAGAGACGAAACTTTAATGTGTGTGATATTTGTTGCATACCCAATATGTTTATTGTTGTTTTTCGTTTTAATTTCCGTTGCAAAAAGCCATGCACGTCTGTTTAATCCACGAAGATTATAATTGCTGTACTTCATATCTGACCGTAAGTTAATTGTAGTATTCAAATTATGTTATATGTAATTGTTATACTTGTAACTTTATTTTTTGATAATTGTTTTTTTTTTAAATTGTAACATTGTCCATAACTTTCGCAACTTTAATTTGAATAATTTATAATTGCTCCTGGGTTTTTAGATTTAGGCTGATGATGATCTAACGATCGAAACCGGTTCCTAAGGAAATACAATTAGTCAAAGGATCAAAGAGGTTTTTAATTCCATTGACTATACATACTACCTTTGAAAATTATGGACTCGAGTAACATTTCTATTTCTTCATCAGAATTTGCACGTTTCTTCTTTACTCATCGAACATTTTCAGTCGTATTTGCACATTTGTTTGGAAAGACTTCTCTCAGTATTTAAAGCTAGACCATAGTTCAACTAAGTAAAGTTGGTTGCCTACCAACGCTCCTACTGTATTCGAAATGACTTTTGTTAGGCTTACCAATACAATCCCTTGGCCCTCGAGAAAACGCTAGAAATGCAGAATTCTTCATTTTGGATAAATTCTCAGGAAGAAATCTATCTGGATTGAATGAGCATGCATCCTCAAAGTATTCTTCACTTCTTTGAAGGCCGTATATGTTTATGCTTACGTCCACACCAGGTGGTATTGTAATTCCGTCTATTGAGAAATCATAATTATTACCAATTCAAACATAAATATAAATAACATAAACGTTATTATCGCACTCACCAATAACAATATTCGTATCAGTTCTCCTCTCAATTAAAGGTACCGCAGGGTAAAGCCTGAGGACCTCTTTTATCACGGCTTCGAGATACACCATTCTCTGCATATCCTGAATAGTTATCACGGTGCTTTTATCACATCCAAGAATCGATATTGATTCCTTCAGAAGTCGATCCTGAAGTACTGGATCATGCGCAATTATGTACAATGCAAACGCCATCGTACTGGCTGGCGTATCGTGACCCTAAAACAACCCTCTTTGTTCTTTTATGGGAGATCTTGATTCTCCATACTTACAGCAACGACGAATGTATTGACCTGGTCAATTGTTTTATCCATGGGGACGTTGCCTTCTGATAGGACGTCGGTGACAGTTTTGAAAGTATCGTCAATATCTGATGAGTGTTTACCACCATTTTTAGTTCGTTCTTCAATAAGCTGCTGTGCGAATTTTCGCAATACTTTAGCGCAGTTTTGCTGGACTCTGTATTCGTCTGTAAACTGAAAGAAGAAATCTATTCCTTTATAGAAGGAGAATTCTCTGTTCATGACTATTGTTAGGAATGTAGATCGAGCGTTTAAATACTCCATATCGGCTTTTCTTTGGAGGTGTTTTCGTACGTTAACTACACTATCTAAAATAACCTAACGTTAATATATAATGATATAATTGATGATTTTTGTTTTTCTACCACACGCTACATCCAAAGCGCATAAATCCACAAAGGGTACTAAATTCACAGATTTTTGGCCGACTTCTTTGCTCAAAATGTCTACCAACTCATCTGCGTGATACTCAAAAATCTTATTGTAGCTTTCCATCAGTTTAGAATTGAACGCAACATTGAGAAGTTTACGGTCGTTCTTCCAAACATCAGCTGAATATTGTAGTCAATAACGGTTTTACTTAACGATGTATTAATTAAGAAATAAATATCAGACCTGTAGATGTTACTATGCCTCTTCCCAAAAACGGCACCATATACTCATACAGTTTGGATTTATTTAAATGATGGGATGTTGATAATAATTTACTCGCCATTTCCATATGAGTAATAATTATTTTTGGTGTTACCGGTGTTTTCCACATAACCACTATTTGTCCATACCGTTTATTTATATCTACAATTCTGTCAAACATTTCTGAAACAGATCCGTCATAATAATATAAATAGAAAATATTTTATAATTTTACAAAAACAAACCATCGATATTGCCTTTCATTTCAGTTATATTTCCTAAAATTGGTAATCCTTTCAAAGTAGGTATTCTTTCTAACGATTTGTACTTCAATTTCTTTATATAAATAAAATATAGCGCACAGATTACAAGTAATACCACAATGGTGTACATGTTGATTGATTTTTTAAGACTAATTTTTGTCTTGCCGATTTTTATCTTTAACTGTTGCTTATTCATGCGCCATGTTAAGACATAGTTGATAGCCAAAATAACCAATAAAATAAAAACTAATTTGACGGCATCTCAATAATAAAAAACAATAACACAATTTAGCTTATTGTAACATAACGTCGGCGTTTCTTAACTACGTAAAATTGACCAATAAAATTAAAAATAAACTCATAAAATCTCAGTAACATAAATAATTACCCAATTTAGCTAATTCCAACTTAACGACGGAGTTTTTTTAACTGCTTTAGTCCAATTTAAAACAAACCGCCTGTTTATGACAATCATATAATAAAGTGCATTTGTGTTATTCCATAATTAGCTTTATTATAATGAGTGTCTTACATAAAGCTGTGTCGATTACTTTATTTATTCATTCGTTTTCGTTAATACATGTTCTTTATTTTAGATTTATCTGCCAGTCATAGGACACTTAGCAGTTATTAAAATAATAAGATGGTGGTTGGAAAATATAATAATATGTTAAACGACAGCTAAATGACAACTGTCTCACAATAAACTTTCGGCTTTGGTTTCTCGTTATTGTTCTACATGCAAGAATTATGGTAAATGTGACACAACAATACATAACTAGGCTGATCTTGTTTTCATTGATCTTGTCATTAGCACGTGTATCATCACCGACAAATGTTAAGTTTGAAACTCTATCTGAAACGAGTAAATATTATACATGTTTCAAAAGATTTTGTTCACATATTGTTTTACAAAACCATTGGGGCCATGCGATGTTCAGGGATTCTCAAAAAAAAATACTAATTTTCAGTCAATTTAACCATTTTATTGTATTAAAACCAGGGCTGCGGAGTCGGTAAAAAAAATCTCTACTCCTACTCCGACTCCAGATATGTTTCGTGGTCCGACTCCAGAAAAATTACAAACATTCTGTGTAATAAAAATCTTACATGTAAATAAACACAAATTTGACACAGAATAATACAACCAAGCAATATTAAATTTGCTATGAAACAAAAACACTACGAGGAAAAAAATAAACATTTAATAAATTAAATTTCTATTTGAGTATTCTGATTGTATTAAACATATGGCTTGTGCATATCAAATTACTCACAAACAAATGCTGGACCCATTGGAAAAACAGAAGCCCTACTTCTCAATATCATTTTTTAAGTCTTGTTCAAGTTTCCTGTTTCAAATTTCTGTCAGATTACTTTTGTTAATCGTCTTCAGTTTCATGTTTTTTTTTTCTACAGTAATTAAACCTGGACTCGAAGTCGGAATCGGTACATTTTTTCCGACGCCGACTCCTCTGAAATTTGTCGAAACTCCGACTCCGACTCCACAAAATACTCAGAAAAAGAAATTGTTGCTGAAACTAACTTATGTCTTTAAAAAAATGCAAGATTTAATCATATTTAAACTATGTCTTGTTATAGGATTGCCTGGTCCAAAGACTGAATTAGCAGGATAGATACTTAAAGAAGGAATCAAAATACCAAACATACAGGATAATATTATATGTTGTATAGAGTGTATAAATAAATAGTAAAATTAGGCCAAAACATGGCGATACTACAAACAAGCTGATTACTTGGGCCCGCTTTGTTTTGATGTTTAAGAAATGCCTGAAAAGTTACTGCTAATCCGTGAACAAAATGCAGAAGAATTCAGTTTTTTACTGATTATCCCAAAAACTTTTGACTTTTATAAAACATGGTAAAAAGGCGAACGTCAAAACAAGAAACAAATTTAATAAAATTGAAACTACTATTTTCAAAATTCTTCGGCCACGCTGACGTTTAATGGATCTTTTAATTGTTTGGGTAGCACAAAAACTTTATTGGCTTGCATTGGTTCAAGAAAAAACAATTTAATATTGTGGCGTGATTCAACACAATATCATATCACAATAATATATTGGTACAGATGCTTTAGTACAGATTGTTGAGCTTTTCTCAATTTTGACCAGTGTTATCCAGTGTGTACTAGGTGAGCTGCCTGACAAGCTCTATTTCACTCTTATAAGCTCTAATAAATATGTTAAACAACCTAATAATTTCTTGAATAACAACATTGAGATTTTAAACACTATTTTAGTTACTATCCTTCCTCCTTCGCAGTTGAATTGGGAGCCCATTGGCCGATTTAAGCGTTCCATCCATGGCTAATAAAGGTTCATGACCGGGTACACTCACCAATTCAAAATTTCTTAGAATATTCAAAACCGTTACTTTAAAGTTTATGGTTGCATGCTTATACCCTAAAACTCAATTTTATTAGAACATGTTGCTTTGACAAAATTTGGCTTCTCCATTACCTAAACAATTTCTTGGTCCAGCTGAAAATGGAACATAAGCAAACTTGGTCCAGTTACCACTATCCAGAAATCTATCAGGATCAAATAGGTTCGGATTAGGAAACAATGTTTTATCCCTGTGTTGCCAAGTTATATTAAATGAGACCTCTGTCCCTTTTGGAATTTTTACACCATCTGCATAATGAAAAAATTATTGATTCATTGAAAATTGAGAAGTCATAAAATCAGAATTTGTGAACATATTCCATGTCCACTTAGCATTGTTTACTTTATCAATATCTGTCATCACATACCTATCTGGATATCTTCAGCTGTAACACGTTCTATCAACGGTACTGGATGGTACAATCTCAAAGCCTCTTTAAACACTCTATCAATATATGGCATATCATCTAAATGCTTGGTTAAGATCAGTGCGTCTTTATCAAATCCAACTGTCCTAATCAATTCTTCTAGCATTTTTTCCTGAATTTCTGGATGCTTTGCTAGTTCGTATAGACCAAATGACATTGATGAAGCAACAGTCTCGTAACCCTGCAATAAAAATTGTTTTAATTTGGAATCTTTCACTTTTGTTTTGCAAAGATAATATACGACTGTTTCGTTAGGCTGGAACTTAGCAAGCGCTGCTATTCTCAAGCTCTCTGTTCTCAATACATAATTTTAAAACAGAGTGTTATGTAACTCTAATTACACTTCACATATAATGGTACAGGATGCGCAGTGGACACGGGATAGTTTTGGTGGAGGGGATTGTTAGTGTGTTGATGCCGAGCGTACAGTGCATCTCGCTTCCGCCGAATGTCGTCCTTGTTCTCGTTCTGCACACACGTCGAGTCAACTTTAAGTTGGCGGGGCTGTATATTTAGTTACATATGTTTTAAGTAACCTCTACTATCACCACCATGAGCGTACCAGGAGGAGGGGGGAGCTGCCACCCCTGTTGTATTTTCTTATTTTGTTTTTTACATAGCACTCTTTTCCTTAAGGACACTCTGTCTCCATACATAAGCTGTTAAAAAATGTCCCAATTTTTAGGAAGATTTTAAAATTTATATAGTTGTTACTTTGTTTTTCTATTCAATTTTCTATTCTATTATATTTTTCTATTCAATTTTGGCGAAAAAGATATACAGATATACGTCATATCGGGTTAGGAAAAGAAATGGCGTGACATTAGCCAATCTGAAAACTGTAATGATCGCTGTTTAGAGGAAGTAGTCATAACTGTACTCAACTTTAGAATTTTATATGGGATTCTAGGTCGTATGTGGTATCTCTGAGAAGGTATATTAAAAAGATACTGTTGGTTGTTTCTTTCTGAATTGTATTGGTAGTTTATGGAACAAAACACCCGTTCTGTCGATATGGTCTCCCAGACCAGGTTTTGTCGCAGGTTTTTTTTTTATATGACGTCATTACCGGTTAGGTGAAAAAGAAACAGCATACAATGCTTACCTCAAGAATATAATTCCTTAATTAGTTTTGATATCCGGAACAGAAGTAGTCATTTTCGGATAGGCATTTTAAAATAGGCAACTTTTACTGTTTTTACTATTTTTAAATATCTTTTTTTAGATAAATGTTTTAGAGTCCACGAATAATGTTGAACTGCACGCTTTTCAATATTCTGCGTTATTTTTTTGTTAATAATAGTTTTTAATTTAATGTAATTTAGTTAATTACACCGTACGAGATAACAAAATTTGCTAGGATACAAGAAATAGCACATATGACATTATCATTAAGAAAGAATAACGGTTCGAAATATGTTCCAAATGTGAACACAATCGGTTCCTTCGTTACAAAAATATCGCTTTTGAAAAGAAAACTTTAAAGCAGTATTTGAAGAAATGAAAAGGCATTTGCATATCGACTTAAATCGTATTTTATACATCTCAAGAGTTGTGGTGTTGTCCATGGAATTACGGGACACCTGTGTATGGACAGTATTTTTGTGCCTCTAGAACTAAAGTCAGCGTTTTTGTTTTAAAAGTGGATTTAACTAGTTAATTTGTTTTATAACTTATGTGATAACTTTTTTTTAAATCATTCATTATCATATATATATATATATATATATATATATAAAAGTATTTGTAACAAAACTCGTCTAACAAAAAGTGGTAAGTTTGTTTGTGTATATAGACCTAGAAACACAATGCAAAAAGTACTGATGACACTTATAATCAATATAAAATTAGGACATCATTTAACAACTTACCGCTGTAATCATGCATTGAACTTCACTTCTCTTTTCCCTATAACTTAACCTTTCGCTATCAAGAAGCAAATCGATGAATAAGCTTTTTTGAGTGTCATTCTTCCAATTCAACTTCTCTTGTTGCCTCTGTTCAGCTCTCTCATTTAAAATGTCCGAGCAAAACTTTTTTATATAGGCAACTGCATCTTGCAATATTTTATACTCTGATGTCAGCTGAAAAACAAAATCAAACCTGTTCAGTAACGAAAAATGTCGTTTTAGTTTTATTGATAGATAAATATCTAAAGCTTCCGTGTACTTGAAACCACGGCCACCTTCAAGGGATTGTACTTCAACGCCCATTGTAGTTGCTAAAACCACATTGTAACACTTATGTTAATACGTCTATCCTTCAAGTCTAACTTACCACAGATAGCATCTAAAGCATAGAGTTTGATGACATCGTATACATCAAAAGTACTATCTCCCTTGCTGTTTAGCGCTTTGATCAATCTTTGATTGACTGTATGGAAAGTCCTTGCGAATTGATCCAAGACTTTGTAATGGAAGGCTGGCGAGATTAGTTTCTTGTTGGCCTTGTAGACTTCACCACCTTCAATGAATAGGCCTCTACCATACACATCCTCCAATTGAGAGTAACGTGCCCCTTTATCTATATGCTTGCTGGATGCCATGATTACTTCGCAATATCTCGGATCGGTTGTAAATATTTTCACGTTGAATGGGCCCACCCATACTCTCATCACGCGTCCGTACTTATCAAAGTTTTTTCCAATATTCTTCAGAATATCTGCCAGGAAATCATTAAAAATGGGGAGCAAATGATCAAATTTACTAATAAAATTATTGGGAATAAAGGAATCTTATCATTATCATTGTCATCTTATCACGTGTATAGTAAAAGAAATCCTATCATAATAGCCAATTCTAGTTCTATACCACAACTGTAACAGTTTCTGCGATATTCAATTGTATATTTTTGCAATCGTATGGCAAACGTATTCCAATTACGACTAAAGTAAATCCAAAACCCTGTTCTTTTAGGTTAACTTTCGTGAAAATTTGTTGACTTCTGAAAGTGTTGGACAAACGGATTTTCTTTGATGTGATTTATGTGTTCAGTACTGCTCAATACAAAAACCAAATATGCAACAAGAATAAGCTGATGTGCATCTTGAGATTCGGATTTTTAATAAGATAAAAATAAATCTATTAAAAGCACCTCCAAATAGATAACTTCCCATTTACGTTACCAATATTACTCATATTATCATTCATATTATCCATGTTATTATACAGGATGTCCCAGCAAATTTTCCCGGCAAAATTATTTTATAGAAAGCAAATGCCATTCTGAGTAAAATGTTTCATATAGACTTATCTGTTTTTCAATTCCTTATAAAGTTACAGCAGTTTGAAAAATGAACAAAACAAAGAAAAATAAAAGATAAACTACATATCAAACGATGCAAAGCCCACTACAATAGTAGAAAGTGAATAAATTTAAGTAATAATATTAGAAATAATAAAAATAAATTGAATAAATAAATGAACAAAATAAAACCCATATGCAACTTCTTACCGATTTTTTTTCTGGAAAGTAAATGTTGAAGTCGTTTAAAATATTGTTTCGTTAATATTTCAAACAACTGTAACTTTTTAAAGAATTGATGAACTAATAGGTCCATACGACACTTTTTACATGATATTTACTATCTGAAAAAACAAATGCGAGGGAAAATGTGGGACAAAAGTGTATATCTAGCTAGTTGTTTTAGTTATTATGTGATAAAATTTTTAGGAGTTTTATCTGCAAAAATGTAGTATATATTTAAGTAGTTTTTAAAAAATGCTTGCAATTGCCAATGTTTTGACAAACAATTGACTCTCTCAGAAACTATTTACTCTACACAGGTATAACTTACACAGTTGGTGAGACTACTTCTTAGTATTGATAATATGGTATGATATACAGGGCGTTCCATTTTGAAAAATGTACATACATTCCGTCACGCCCGAATGCAACACCTTGGATAAATAAAAACTATTTTACGTTATAGAAACTGGTGATTCAAATAACTTTTCCATTAAACATTTTTTCTTTCTCAAACGATACTAATAACTCACCCTGTGTATACGGGATTTGTATTATTTGATACTAACCGTGATCGATCATTTCCAGTTGATTTATAATGATGTTTTTAGTAATAAGCCTAATGTATTTAAGGTAATTCGTGTATTGAAATGGACTAATGTCTGCTAAAGTTAGGTTTACGTGTAGGCGCTTTTAATTAAATACAAAATTTCAAGCGATATCGGATCTGGTGCTCCGCGCCCTAGCCTCTGAGGCCTGTGACCCCTATACCATATGATTCCCCATCATGTGCGGAGTGAAAATCCAACAGATTATTTACACTTTTATTTTTTATTTTAAGAGTATAACACAGAGTAGTCTATTTATTGACACAACGGTTACTTGGAATTGCTCATAAATCTTAAATAGAAAGTTTCATAAAAATTAAAAAATCATAAAATTGTCTACTTTTAAGTTTTGACCCGCAAGAACAATGATAACAATAACACGAATAATAAATAAAGAAAAAAATTACTAAAACATACGTCCCTAATATATATATATATCAGTTTTGGTTTTGTGTTATTAGTTTATTAGGTGTCCCACTTTTTCTCACGACAACTTCTTCTCTACGATAATATTAATTCAATTCTTACCAATGTTGTTAGTTCCAAAATCCAAGGCATTTCCAACGATTGGTTTTGTCGGTGGTCCCGGTAATTTGTCAATATCTTCATAACGTTTTACCCACGTTTTATAGACACTGTACGTCGCATAACAAATAACTGATATCAGACAAAACAAGGTCCACATGTTTAGTCTGTCTATTGCCTTGCAAATAACAATGTACGCAAATATAATCAATACTTATATACGTTTTTGTCTATTATTATATAATTGTTATTGGCTAATTAAGCCAAAATAATTATAATACGACGTGAGCTATTATTGGTTCCGTTAGTACAGTTGAAGATAAAGGAAAGTATAATTTTGATCTGTTTTCAATATTCCCTAAAATACAAAGAATTTATGGGTGAAAGTCCAATCTAAATGTGTCCGGAAGTTTTTCATTTATATCGCCTCAAAATGGTTACGCGTTTTCATTTTGATCATTGAAGATAGGTTATATTTGAAATTTGTTTTAAAAGCATATAAAATATATACCGTGAAGTACCCGTCTCAATATTATTATTAGGGATGGAACGGATATCCGGCCCGGCCGGATAGTCCGGACGATCCGGCCAGTTTGCCGGATATTCGGTCCGGCCGGATCTCGATATAAGAATTCGGCCGATCCGGCCGGATCGGCCGGATCTTTTCGCATGTTGTTAAAAATAAATGAAATCAATTTTTATATTGAAGAATAATATTTACCATTAATTGTGATAAATAAATATTATTAATTATTCAATTAAAAATATATAATCTACTAAGTAAAATAGTAGCTAAATAAAATAGCAATTTTTCTATGCTGCCGTGTTTTGAACCGATGTCGTATCTATTTTTGTCAAAAGTTGTAAAATGTTGTGTTTAAGAATATATTGTGTTGTTACTTCGCAGATAGAAATGTTCAAAAACGATTTTTTTTAAATTGTTTGTCATATTCTTATATCTTTTAACCATAATATATCTACAAAAAATCGGAAATCTTCAGATTTTATCGAAATAAACTAAAATCTAAACAAATTTACAGTTACGACCTCAATACTATATAGTGCTGATATCTTTTTAATTCGTGAAATAATCGACATATAAAAATCTTTTTTTGTAAAAAGTAATGTTTCTGAATTGCTTTGAATAATGCTCTGGCTTTGAATAATTGCTCTGTGCAAATGGAACTCACTGAAGTTGATAAATATTGGTCAATAATCGACATGTTTGGAAATAAGTTGTATTTTTTTCTTCACCATTATTGCCAGATTATTCTGTTCACAAACGATTTCTTCGTGGAATTATCAAATTGAATCAGTCCCAAACAACAAAAATAATTGAAAAAGGAAAAAACGAGAAATGTTTGTACAGGTAATCGTCGTTATCCAGGATTGTCGAAAACCTATACAAAAAAAAACCTGAATAATGAAACTCTGAAGTTTTTAATTTTTACACCCAAGAGCATAACTAACTTTCAAACTTCAAATATTCTCCACAGGACTAATTGTTGTTTTTAAAAACCTGGTCTAATGATACTAATAATAATAAGATCTAATAATTTGCAGTAAAGATTTGGCTGATCCGGTTTTATATAATGGCCGGATATCCGGTATCCGGCCGGGACTTGGCCGGATACTTCGGTATACGGCCGGATCTTGGCCGGATACTTCGGTATACGGCCGGATAGTTCGGTAAAAAGATCCGGCCGATACAGTTTTAGACAATGGCCGGATGTCCGGTATCCGGCCGAATTTTGGCCGGATAATTCGGTATCCGGTTTTGAGGTTTAGCCGGATATCCGGTATCCGGTTATCCGGCCGATGCCCGATCCGTTCCATCCCTAATTATTATAGGTACCTTTATGTTTGCCATTAGATTGGCCAAATGCCAATGTTTTTTAAGGTATTCAAACAATGAATCTATTAGAGCTAATTTTAAATTTTAATCTTCCAAACACGTAATAGTTTTTGGTATTGCAAAGAAATGCGTGCTAATATATTTTTATTTTTTAAGAAAAGTTTCATTATCTTGTTTTAAAACAAAGAAATGATTTTTACACAAAAATCCTTCCTCCAAACACGGTATCCAGCGGATTACAAAATGTACGGTTTTGTATGCTGAGATAATTTTTCCAAGTTTGAAATTATTTAATTTACTTTAGAAGGGTAGGATAAAACGCTTTTTCAGTCTTTGAAGGTATAATTCCTGGGTACGTTTCACATGTGCCATGTGCCATAGGCACATGTGAAACGTACCCAGGAATTATACCTTCAAAGACTGAAAAAGCGTTTTATTCTACCCTTCTAAACACATACCACAGTCGATAGTCCCCCACCAACATTTAATTTACTATTGTGCCAATTTGCTGTGGTACGTAGTATGTAGTTTCCATTTGTTAAGAAATAATAAATATTATGCGGTATATCAACAAAGCGGAGTACCAACACGAAGAGAACACCGTTCAGATATCGTTTTGTTGTCATTGACCAATGACCAGTTATGTTACGATAAACAATTCAATGATAAAATGTACTTTCGTAACTCGGTCATTAATAATTTGTTTCCATAATGTGGATTTGTTCGCTTTTTATATTAAGTATATTCATAATACAAAACATAATCTTATACTCCTCTGTAAACCAAATTAATTAGAAGTTTAATTTAAAATGAACCGCAAACAACCGCACCAAAACGAATTTGGAATTACTATACATCGATAATCAAATACGTTTGTATTTGTAAATATACAAGGGAGCGGCAGCTCCAGATGTGTGCATTACGACATAAACGCCGTAAATATGGTGGTGTGCTTTGGTAGATTTCCCAGTATGCCGTTAGATATTAAGAAGGAAAAATATGGTTCTAGAAGCGTCAGTAATTATGAATTTTGTCAACCAAGGAAACAATTTAATTTCTAAATGATTCAATTATTTCACTTTTGGTTACACTAAAAAAATCTGGTTTGCTATAAGATGCACTAATTCTTGTTTTTTTTTGTTTTAGGTAAGTACCTCTATGGATTAACTACACTTAACTACACTACAATAAAAAGTTTGGTAAGATTTATTATTTTATTAAAAAATATAGTTTCGTATTTTAGGTTTTTACATTTATACATGGTTTAGAGGGTCTCCCACGACGAGCCGCCATTAGAAGTATATGGAGAACCAAATGAAATAGATTGAAAATTTGTGGACTTATATTGTTTGATACGATCGTCTCAACTAAAGTATTTTGAGCTTTTGCTAACTTCCTGTTACACCGGAAATGATGTCAACTTTTATATTTCAAAGGGAACACCCTGTATTTTATTTTTTTCATTAAAAAATGACAGCTGCACGGTTAGTTTAAATTACTTATAAATTATCCCCTGTGACCGTTGCAAAAAAGTTGTGCGGCTAAATTGTTGTGATGGTAACATATTACCCACACATCGGTAGAATTCTTCTAAAAGTTATACAGGATGTTCAAATTATAAGATCAAAGTTAAATTCGAGAAAAGTACTAAAACTCGATTTTTTCAAATGGCACCGTAACATATCACACATACATTTCTCAATTCTATGGAAAATTTTAGATCAACTTTGTGTACAATGTCTTATACCTAAAATGTACTTGTACCTACTGAAATTGATTTTTAAAAATCACTGTAGAAATTGCATACATTGCCAAAACTAGATTGCGTTTGAAAACAACTGAACAATTTGGAATAAACAGAAATTTTAAACAATAACTGATAAGGAGAACATGAAAGATAGAGTTATATCAGGGACGCCACCAACAATAATATGTTAAAAAGAATTGAAAAGGGCGACGTTTTTGAACAGTTGCTGAAATAGAATTTTTTTTTAATTTACATTACGATTTTGCTTTATTTTTTAATATTGTGTTTTATTGTAGGCTTATAATTTTATAAATACTAAATTAATTATAATGAAAAACGACCTAAAAAGGTAGTTTCAAACTGTTCAGTTGTTTTCAAATGCAATCTATATTTGGCAATGTTTGCAATTTCTACTGTGATGTTTAAAAATAAATAAAAATTTAAGTAGGTAATATACATAATATAGGTAATATAGGTAAATGCATTTCAGGTGTAGGACATTTTACAGAAAGTTTATCTAAAATATTCCATATATTTCAAAAATTAATTCGTATTCGTTCGGGTTGCCATTTTAAAAAAAAATCGACTTTTAGTACTTTTCTCGAATTCAACTTTGATCTTATGATTTGAGCACCCTGTATAACTTTTAGAAGAATTCTACCGATCGATGTGTCGATAATATGTTACCTTCACAACAATTTTACAGGACAACTTTTTTTCCAACTGTCACAGGGGATAATTTTTAGCAAATATTGAAAATAACCGTGCAGCTGTCATTTTTTAATGAAAAAAATGAATATCTCAAAAATGACACATGTTAGGTATAGGGAATGTAACATAAAATTGATCTAAAATTTAATGATGATTTAAAAAATGCGATAAAATAAAAGTTGTCCGGTGTAACAGGAAATAACCGAAACGTCAAAATATTTTAGTTGAGACGATCGTGTCCAACAATATAAGTCCACAAATTTTCAAGCTCTCATTTCATTTGGTTCTCCATATACTTCTAATGGCAGCTCGTCGTGGGAGACCCTGTATATAGCGAGTCGATGCATAATACAGGACAATATCATACTATGTCCTTCTCCTTAATTTGATTGGTAGGCCATTGTATGATTTAAGAGTTCCTTCTGTGGCAAGTACAGGTGTATGATTGGGAACAGGTATCAGTTCAAAATTTCTCAGGATATTCAAAAGTGTAACTTTTGAGTTGATAGTTCCATGCTTGTACCCTAAAATTCAAATGTGTTATAACAATTTAAACAAATTTATATTAATTTAACAACACAAATTTATCATCAGGTACCTAAACAATTTCTTGTACCAGCTGAAAACGGGACATACACAAATTTCTCCATCTCTTCTAGAAATCTATCTGGATTAAATTCAAGCGGATTAGGGAAGTATTCTTTGTCTCTGTGCAACCAGAAAATATGATATGCTAACTCAGTTCCTTTTGGTATTTTGACGCCATCTTCAATATAAATTTAACGATATTTTGATAAATGCTGATTTAGGTCTAGTCGAAGAAATAACTTACCTATCTCAATATCTTCGACTGTCACACGTTCTATCATGGGAACTGGATGGTACAACCGTAAGCCTTCTTTAAATACTCTTTCAATGTATGGCATGTCATCTAAATGCTTAGTTGTAATGACGGTATCTTTATCTAATCCAACAACTCTTTCCAATTCTTCAAGTATTTTTTCTTGAATGTCTGGGTGTTTTGATAGTTCATACAGAGTAAATGACAATGATGAAGCCACCGTATCATAGCCCTGCAATAAATATGATTTTAATATATAAAATATTTAGACAAACACAAACAATTTTCGCTTCTATTATACAGTCACAGGATACGTGGTTCTTTAAGATTACCGCTGTTATGGTCTTATTTATCAGCTACGCTAATGACATTGGAGAATTATTAAGTAGGTATACAAAAAAATATGATAATTTTGTTAACTTGGTAGTTTTCTCTTGAAGTTCTTTTGAAACGATGCCTTATACGATTCATTTTCCTTCTATAAACTAGTCGACGCTTTTTTCTCCTGATTCATGTTTATTCCTTCCTTTGACAAAAATTAATAAAATAACTATGCACGCGGGTCTCACATTTTACCCCGCATTTTTGTTTTTAAAGTAGATATCATTCTGAACAGATCTTTTCATTTGGACGTAGATTTGTTTCTCAAATTCTGAGAAGTCACAGCCGTTTGTTTTATTAACAAAAGAATAAAAAAAAATAAAAAAAAAATGAAAAACAAGCATTCCATATGAAACTTTTTATTGTATTTTTTTAGGTAATAAATGTTATAAGAAGTTTCATTTGTAGGTACTAAGTATTTTACTTAGTAAGCTTTTTTTATAAAACTCCATTTTTAAATTAGGTTGAGATAAGCCTCAAAGTAACAATAGCTTAAACTTTAACCATTGCTACTTGTAAGATCTTGTGCTAATCAAAAGAATACAGTACGTCATTAACGATACATTTTATTATAACTGATTATAACTCTTCTTTTTGAATAATACATAACACCATGACAACGTCACATACTACTTGGAAAGCCTATTAAAATATACTCTAATAGAATGAGATAACACCAATTATTGACATCGAACAAACCTATACTAATATATTACACTACTTTTACCTGAAAAGTTACTACATATTTCGTGTAATATATCGTTTCAGATAAATGCACTAAAAACCCATTAATTTTCCATTTATAGTTTTTACCTATTTGGTTAATATTGTGGCGTTCTTTATACCGGGTGAGTCATAACCTTTTTAACCAAAGTTCAGTAACAAGAATGTTAATCCGTTTCAAATTCATATAAATTAACGTCCATTTTTCGAAAAACTCTGATATTTTCAGAAATAATAATTCTATTCGTTCAATGGGAACATCTCCTACAAACCCCTTTTACTGAATTTGATAATTATGAGGAATTATTCTATAAACAATAAACATGTCGACATAGGCTTCGTTACTGTAATTACTAATTAAGCATGTTATCCTAAGATCATATAGCACTATACCGGGTGACCCACGGCATAGGTACTCCCGTTTATAATTTTAGTTTATAAAGCTGGGCGAATGAAATTTGGGGAAGTGTTAATAGACAAAAAATGCCATTCTTTGGGATACTCTTGAGGTTAATATGACGTCTGGTTTTTCCGGAAATGACGTCATCATTGAAATTTTAAATGACTCTATGTTCTTTGTGTGATATTTTCAATCAGGATGTCATTCTGAACACAAAATCATATCGATCGTCAATTTTTATCGCCAAGGCAACGCCAAAATAACGTTTTTGTGTATTAATCTAGGTGGCTAGGAAAAAAATGCCTCAAAGAATGGCATTTTTTGTCTATTAACACTTTCCCAAATGTCAATCGTCCAGCTTTATAAACAAAAAAACAAACGGGAGTACCTATGGCGTGGGTCACCCGATATACTACCAGCTTCTACCAGTAACAGGTACCTGTCACAGAAAGTGTGTCATATTAAAACCGTCATAAAATTTGCAATAGTTTATGAACAACTCAACAGCGCTTCTCAACAAGTTAAGTCCTAGTATGTCATCATTTTAAAGATAAACAAATAGTTGTAACTTTTATGTATATAAATTTTTGTTCATTTTAAAACATTGTATTAATAAAAAATCAAGTATCATTAATTTAGATTTATATACGTCTCCTGCTAGCATAGTTTGTAAAAAATAATTATTAATATATGCAACTTTAACTTGCTGTAACATCCTAGTTTGTGTTTAGATCAAAAGTTTGCTAAGAAAAGATTATTTTTTGGTCTTTTGGTCTTCTCTTGTTACTCCTTCAATCTCTTCCATACATTATGGCTTACCCTGTATGTAGGCGAAATAGATGACATTTATTTTTAAACACCCTGTATTTTTATATCACTTTCATTGTATTCAAGCACCACATTTTCTTTTAGTTATGAATAAAATTGCTTAAAACGGAAACACTTTAAAATTGTTTTTCTTAGATGTCTTTTTCTCATTTTTCGCCTGTGCATTACAGTTACTTTAAAAAATTCACGGTCTTGTATTTTATTATATCACCAGTTTTTTACATTAAATTCAATCTCCGACATGAATTCTTTTTAATTTACAATTGAAAAATTTATTATTTAAATGACAGACTTGTTATTATTGATTTTGTTAGATCTCTTAATTGTCAATTCAGTTAGATACAATTAATTGTAGCCTATGAAACCCTACTAACATACAACATTTTTGATTAGTTTTTACTTTTTTTTGTTTGGACACTGTAATGAAACGCCATCAGTGCTTTAAGGACATATTTTGTCACCCTTTTGCAGTTCCTATGGCATTTTCTTTTTCGATGGCATTCCTCATTTCTCACTCTGGACAGAATGATACCAAAGGTTCATATTCAGCTCAAATAAATCGGTTGGAAGCATCTATATAGACAGGGGAGAACATGCCAGAATATGCCTCTACTTTTGGTGACCACTCTGTGTTCCTTCATTATGAAGACACAAACGAATCACAAGAACAACAAAACTGGTGACAGCAAATTCAATGAGATGTCTAGTGTGCAAGCGTTGTTTTCGAACATCTCTTGTTTGATGATATCTCAACATTTATTACTGCCTCAACAGCATCAAATAAAAGTTTTCAAGTGATACCTTTTTCTATTTAGAAGTCATGTAAGTTATTCATCAAGTTCCTTAAATTATTTTGATGTGAGATGATTTTATTGTTATTATCATAATTATTATAACTACCTACCGCTGTAATCATGCATTGAACTTCGTTTCTTTTCTCTTTAAATGTTAACCTTTCGCTCTCAAGCAGTAAGTCGACAAATAAATTATTTAGCTTATTGTTCCCATCCAAATTCGCTTTTTTCCGCTGTTCACTCCTTTCATTTAAAATATAAGTACAAAACGTGTGTAGATGGACAACTGCTTCTTGGTATGCTTTATACTCTGACGCATACTTAAAGAAGACATCGTACCTCTTCCATAACGAAAAAAAGCGTTTAATTGCGATTGATAGATATAGATCCACCATATCTGTGTACTTGAAACCACGGCCACCTTCAAGGGATTGTACTTCAACGCCCATTGTAGTTGCTAAAAAGACATCGTAACACTTACATTTTAATATCTCTACCCTTCATGTCAATCTTACCACAGAGAGCATCTAAAGCATATAGTTTGATGACATCGTATACATTAAAAGTGCTATCACCCTTGCTGTTTAGCGCTTTGATCAATCTTTGATTAACCGTGTGGAAAGTCGTAGCGAATTGATCCAGGACTTTGTAATGGAAGGCTGGTGTGATGAGCTTCTTGTTGGCCTTGTAGATTTCACCACTTTCAATGAACAGGCCTCTACCAAATACGTCTTCCATAGTGGAGTAACGACTTCCTTTATCTAGATGCTTGCTGGAAGCCATGATTTGTTCGCAATATCTGGGATCTGTGGTAAATATTGTCACGTCAAATGGACCCAGCCATACTCGCATAACACGTCCGTACTTCTCAAAATACCGGCCAATGTTCTTCAGGATATCTGGAATCGAATACGTATTTTAGTAGATTTTTTAGATTTTTTACTTGATTCTTTCTTTCTTTCTGATAATGCACGGAGCTATCGCTCATTTGGAAAGATACAAAAACAAAGTTGATACAAATGTAACACTACACGGCATTTCTATGCTAATCAATTGTTATCTAAATATAAATCTACTAGTTATTTTGGTTTTGATGATAACAAACTGAATTTTTGGTAGCTTCTTTTGTTCAGAATCCATGGAATCATCTAAAAGAATCTAAATACAAAACGTAACAACATTTTCATCAATTAAGCCTTTCCCTTCAGCTTGACTTTAGCCTTCTTATACAGGGTGTCTCAACAGTGCGATCTCGGAAGATTGTGCCTCTGTTAATGAAGATATTTTAAAACTCATTTCACTCATATATACAGAACGCCGAGACGCACATTTTAAAATTATTAGCGTGTATATAGGGTGTTCCATAAGGTAGTACCAACCCAAACTTATGTTTTTCTAAATGGAACAACGTATATGTCGGCACAATTTTGAATTCCTTCTAAAATTTTACAACAACGAAAAATAACATTACCTACCCTAAACTTTATACTTTCTGATTTGTTGGCATTTTAATGGAAAAACAGCAATCTAAGAAACATTGTATATCTCAATACCTGTTTTTAATTTAATTGCGCACGGTTAGATTGTGATTAAGTAAGAAGCGTTCTATTAGCTTGATTACCTACCATATCTAAATTGTATACAGGGTGATCATAATCTGCAACAAAATATAGCAAACAGATTTCTTAAGAAAGTTAATTTTTTAAATGGAACATCATTTAACTAATTATTTTTTTTTAATTCTACGCATCATTCTGCATAAAGAAAAGTACTAGCACACACCAGTGCTAAAATAAACAATTGCAGAGATAATTAGTTTTCTTCATAAAAAAGCGATTTTTCTATCAATAAGTGCTTCTACACCTACATTAACCATTAAACCAGCTAAGTATTTACCTAATTTAATATTTACCTAATTTCTGTCTTTTCGCATGATTTCATCTTTTTTTTTTAATAAATCAAAATGTTTGATCACATCTGCATTTTAATATTATAATTTGAATTTTGAATAAAATTTTACTTATACCCTGTAGGCTCTGAAAAACTGTGCTAAACAAGTATCTGTCAGTGGTGGTGATATTGTTAGGTTAGATTTGCGGAATTTTTAGAAATATAGGAAACTTTTCTCAGGAGGAACTAATTGACATGGTGTGGGTTCTTGGCGAATGAAACAAAAATGCGTTCTGCACAAAAAAGTACTATCACACACTAGCTAAAAAAACCGTTACAGAAATACCTTGACTTGAGTATGCCTCGGTGGTTTGGTCACCTTATTATAAAATATCTGTGGATAGCGTGCAGAATAAATTTCTCAAATTTATTTCTTACAAGATGGGACTGCCTTATCATAGGGATCAGCTGGGTCATCTGATGGAAATTATTAGAATTCAAAGTCTTAAGAATAGGAGAATGATTCAAGACTTGGCCTTTTTACATAAGATTTTGAATTGGCTTCAATGTTCCTCATAGAGGTCTCCGAAATAGTAATGTGTTCAATGAACCGTTTCATCGAACAAACTATATGGGGTAATTATATGGTGACATACAGGCGGGATGTAAATTTTAAATAAATCAAAAATTACAGCCACAACCTGGATTTGAACCAGGGACCTTTGCGTTTCTAGCACAATGCTCTGCCAACTGAGCTACTGAGGCCTAAAATAAATTTAAAAAAATATTTTTTAATTTTTATTTATTTTTTTTTGATTTATTTAAAATTTACATCCCGCCTGTATGTCACCATATTATTAACCTATAAATATTAATTTGACAAGTTATGTCGTTAAACATTTTCATTATATGGGGTAAATTTACATTTACAAGAATGTGTCGGTTGGCAAACAAACTCAACCTTGAGCCAGATGATTTTGATTGCTCCATTAATAGCTTCAAACGATTAGTTAAAGATAGAATTACTTTTGTGTTAGAATAATTTTCGGTTCCTTTTTCTTTTGTTTTTTTTTTATTATTTAGGCATTTTGTTTATGTAATAGATTGTATGTATGTATTCCTTGTAAATGACTGCGGTCGTAAATAAATATTATTATTATTATTATTATTACTTCTGAAAAATTACATAAAATTAGCTTTATAAATTTCAATTTCTTGGAAAACAATATTAAGGGTTTTTCTTTATGGAAAAATAAATGTACAGTGCTTGCTTGATATTAAGTTGCCTTCTGAATTGCTTTTATTTTAAGATAAGTAAAACCGCACCTGCTCTTTAAGAACAACTTTATATCAGCTTTTATACCTTAATAACTTGTTTAGCACAGTTTTTCATAGCCTACAGGGTATAAGTAAAATTTTATTTCTAATTATAATATTAAATTGCAGATGTGATCAAATGTTTTTATTTATTAAAAAAATAATTAAATCAGGTAAATACTTAGCTGGTTTAATGGTTAATGTAGGTGTAGAAGCACTTATTGATAGAAAAATTGATTTTTTTATGAAGTAGACTAGTTATCTCTGTAATTTTTTATTTTAGCACTGGTGTGTGTAGTACTTTTTTGTGCAGAACGATGCGTAGAATTCAAAAAATTAATTAGATACATGGTGTTTCATTTAAAAAAATTAACTTTCTTACGAAAAACTATTTGCTATATTTTGCTGTTTATTATGAACACCCTAAACACAATTTGGATATGGTGGGTAATCACGCTAATAGAATGCTTCTTACTTATTCTCAATCTAAGCGTGCGCAATAAAATTAAAAACAGGTATTGAGATATACAATTTTTCTTAGACTGCTGTTTTTCCATAAAAATGCTAATAAATCAAAAAGTATAAAGTTTAGGGTACGTAATGTTATTTTTCATTGTCATGAATTCAAAATTGTGCCGAAATATAGGGTGTTCCATTTAAAAAAAACATAAGTTAGTGTCAGTACTTCCTTATGGAACAGCCTATATACACACAAACAATTTTAAAATGTGCATCTCGGCGTTCTGTATATATGAGTGAAATCAGTTTTAAAATATCTTCATTAACAGAGGCACAATCTTCCGAGACCACACTGTTGAGTCACCGTCAACTGTACAAAAAGTGAATATTTACAGTTCGACATCTAGCTTTCCAGAATCTAGCTTTTCTAAATATCTGGGAACAATGGTTATGATATTTGGCTCGTTGTTTACTCCATCACTTCAATTGTGAAAGATTGATATTGACAAAATTTTAAATTAAATTAAATAAAAAAAATCGTCGCGATTTGGATTCGAACCAAGTATTTGTTTATTGCCGGCCCTTTATCGCCGGTAATTCAAAGTTGGCCTTCATCATGAAATAATTTTCATTTATTGATATGTATGTAATTGTAATTGATTGTTTTGGTCAGTATGTTCTTGTGCGAACTTATTGCAACATTTATAATCAGTTCACATATTTCAGTTATTAATTGCTTTTATCAAAATAACGATCGTAACAATTTATTTATCGTCGCAATAAACTGTATTTAGACTTAATTATTTAGCATACATATATTTTTTATGAGTTTTTGAGATATTTTCACTTCATATGCTCTCTGAAGCTATGCCGATTTTCTGTTCAATGCGAACAAGAACCGTCAGTATTATAAAAATTATTTAGGAACTTTTATATTACTTTGTATCAGCAGGTTGTGACCTTACATACATACTAAAACAATAATATTTATGATGCAGCGTTTAGTATTTTTAATCTCATTACAGATTCAAATCATTATCGTTCTGTCAAATTACACTTATTTATGTTGATTTGGATATTATAAGTTATTTAAAACTTTTTTAAACAAGGTCAATTATTAATTTTCTTAGCATATCCATGGGAAGTAGTTATTTATTGCTAATATGCAGTTTCAAACCTAATTATCGTTTACTATTTTTAACTTCCTTTGGTAAGTTTGAAAATATCAATTTATCGCTTCTTACTTACCGATATTGTTATATCCAAAATCCAGAGCGTTTCCAACGATTGGTTTTGTTGGTGGTCCCGGCAACTTGTCAATACCTTCATACTTTTTGGCCCACGATTTATATGCGTTATACGTTGCGTAACACAAAATTGGTATCAAACAAAGTAAAAGCCACATTGTCACCACTGTTAACTTTACGAACGAGCGCAACTACATACGAGCTAACTCTGTTCAATGGTACAGTTGGATATGCGATATATCTCCGTCCTCTAGCATTTATACGTGTCATGGTCAATGTTAATAAATTATTTCATTATACAAATTTCGTGTTCTGCAGGATCAGCGTTCCACGTACTGGTTCTCGTGTACAGATGATAAAAATATTTTGTTATATCTCAAAGTTACCTAATATGTTATCTTTGCAATATGAGTACTAAATGATATACCGAGGGAACAAAAAATTGTACAAATCCACAGAATTTTTTTTCTGTAGTTCTTCTGTGCAACAGTTCTCGCAAGACCAATGGCCCCTTGCACTCACGTGTTCATAGTATTATTGCATGGAGTCCAAACATCCCCAAATCACCTTGCCAACTTATGTATTGAACTGTTTTTGAATTATGCAAGGAAACAATATTCCAGTATTTATCTTTTTTATTTGCCGTAGTGCCTAAACGGCTCTTTACCGGACCTGACTTTATTGTCAAAAAAAATTTGTTTAGGTGTGCGCTTCTACCCCTTTCAGTTTGTCGCCATCTTTATGGGACACCTGTATATTACTTTTACTATACCTACATATAACGTTTAACATTTAAAAACCGGTTTTCGGCTTTTCTTTTTTGTTGCTATAATTAAAATAATTGAATCGGTCGGTTCGAAAACAGTACAAGTCCAAAAAGTGAGTTCTGAGAAAACTAACAAAATAATTTTGTCGCTGCAATATCTTGAAAAGTATAGGATTGAGCTATCTTGTGCCAACAGACAAAATATAAAGTAGTTCACAGAGAATTAAATGTATTACATATTTTCTTTATATTTGCATTAAAAGCAGAGCTATGATTAAAACAACCATCATGGACATATACTGTTTTTGAACTCTACGGAAAAACAGCCTACATTTTTAACTATATTTGTTTATTTAAAGCATTTAAATAATATTTTTATTATGATGTATAGTGTTTTTGCCGTTCTGATTACAAACCCGTTGTCATTGTTTTTAAATTCAAAATGGCGGATCAATATGGCGACTAGAAAATTTAGAAAGATGTCGGGTGCTTATGTAACTTATTTGCTGTCATATTTGAAGATCCTAGACTCAAAATCCAATGCCCAATTTTCAAAATTCAAAATGGCGAATCAGTATGGCGACTAGAAAATTTCGAAAGATGTCGGGTGCTTATGTAACTTGTTTGCTGTCATATTTGAAGATCCTAGACTCAAAATCCAATGTCCAATTTTCAAAATTCAAAATGGCGAATCAATATAGCGACTAGAAAATTTAGAAAGATGTCGTGTGCTTATGTAACTTATTTGCTGTCATATTTGAAGATCCTAGACTCAAAATCCAATGTCCAATTTTCAAAATTCAAAATGGCGAATCAATATGGCGACTAGAAAATTTAGAAAGATGTCGGGTGCTTATGTAACTTATTTGCTGTCATATTTGAAGATCCTAGACTCAAAAACCAATGTCCAATTTTCAAAATTCAAAATGGCGAATCAATATGGCGACTAGAAAATTTAGAAAGATGTCGGGTGCTTATGTAACTTATTTGCTGTCATATTTGAAGATCCTAGACTCAAAAACCAATGTCCAATTTTCAAAATTCAAAATGGCGAATCAATATGGCGACTAGAAAATTTAGAAAGATGTCGGGTGCTTATGTAACTTATTTGCTGTCATATTTGAAGATCCTAGACTCAAAATCCAATGCCCAATTTTCAAAATTCAAAATGGCGAATCAGTATGGCGACTAGAAAATTTCGAAAGATGTCGGGTGCTTATGTAACTTGTTTGCTGTCATATTTGAAGATCCTAGACTCAAAATCCAATGTCCAATTTTCAAAATTGAAAATGGTAGAATCAATATGGTGACCGAAAGTGTCAAAAATGTTGGATTTGCATGAAACTTATTTCCCGTAATATTTGAAGATTGATAATTAAAAATGTCATGTCAGATTTTCAAAATAAATTTTAAATGGCGGATTATACATGGTTAGTCAAAATTACCGGAACACCTTAGTAATTCTTCAACCGTAAAGAATTTCAAAGAAAAATTCAAACAAAAGTTTTTTGGTGTTACGTAAGCTATCGTCTAAATATATTTTCACTATACAGGATGTTCATTTTATTCTGGAAATTTGGTAAACTTTGCTTTTTCGAATAAAATTTTCGAATTTTTCGATTTTACATTTTTTAATTCTAAGAGTTTTGGTAAGACTTTTTTTTTATAAAATGCATCATCTTTGAGTTATGAGCAATTAATCGATCATTAACGGATACAAAATAAAAGAATCAAGAAAAAATTAAACTATGAAATAGAATTAAGATAAATATTCAAGCTGCCAAATTAAAAGAAATGTGTATATCTGTGGGAAAATATTCTTAATTTGAAGACCAGGAGGTTTGATTAATTGCTTATAACTAAAAAATGATAGTATTGAATTAAAAAAGAAAATTTTAAACAGAGGAATTAATCCTGGAAATAAAAATGTATAAATATACAGGATGTGCTATCAGTTAATCAGTTAGCAAATTTCCAGAATAAACAATAGTTTGTTTAATCCCAGAATTTTTTTTTCATTTGTGGTATTATTTAGTTTTTTCGGTAATTTCGTTCTATTTTTGATTAATTGCTCATAACTCAAAAATAATGCATATTATAAAAAAAAATCACATAAAAGATTCTTAGAAGTAAAAAATGTTAAATTATACAGAATCTTCTATTTGAAAAGGGAAAGGTTACCAGATATCCAGAATAACATGAACATCCATATTAAAAATGTATTTTTCCGTCGTTCGTTTATTTATGAGTAAGTTTAGTGAATAGGAAATCGTTTATTAAACAACTCTATTAATGCACGATTTCTATTAATGCATGATTTGGTATAGCCAATCACACGACGTAAAGACGTCGTTTGATTGGCCAATAAAACATGTGTGAAATGAAACCTTCCAATCAAAACATACCGCTCTCTAGAACTGTCAGTGTCAAGTTACATAAATTGTCATATAACCTAAAAAGACATTGGCGAAGAAAAATCTATGTAGACGACGCTAGAAGGATACGATCGACGAAAAAATTTTGTAACCAACTCGAATATTAAACGGCGATTAATGATCTCGACAATTAACGCTCTCGCTGCGTTAAACAGTCTCGATCATTAATCGCTCTTTTTAATATACTTGTTGGTTAAATAACTATAAATGATAGATTGTTTAAAGCAAAACAACTTTTACCTGAAAACTTTTTTGAAATTTCGCTATATCGCGATATAATTGACTTAGAGTATGGTATAGTTTGATTATATACATGACAGTATTAAATTTCCTCTTCTACGGTGGTATTTTTTTGATATTGATATTCATATTGATAACTTCGGCGTACTTCAACAGCGATTTGAATGCAAATTACGAAGTTGACGAATATTTACGACTGATATATCAGTACAAACTGAGTAGAAACGCGTTGCATGAGGGTGCAAAAAGGTCTGTTCTGGACTCGTTCATTTCGCCCAAGCACCCTCTTTAGGTCTATTCGATAGAATAAATCATAGTGAACATTTTGGATTTGTACTGTTTTCGAACTCGCCGATTCAGAGACAATATAAATAAAAACCTGTTTCTTGTTATGACATCGAGTATGATCTTGCAGGTTTGTTATTTAATGTTTTAATGTTTGTCATCATTACGTTTATCAGTGAGAAGGCAATATCAACGCTACAGCGAAATTTGCGGATGTATATAGTTACATTGTAGCTACAATGGTGTCGAGCGATCATTATCAATGCTCCGAGGTCGATCAAATCTTCTTGCTTGTCTAATTGATAAACAGGTAACAAAAAGATAGGAAAAATCGTGATAAGTATAGCGTTATCGTTATTTGTTTGTCAATATGTAATAAAAAAAAAATCCGTTGCATAAAAACACATGTCATCCAATTCTGACCAAATGGACGTAATTCGGCTGTGAAATAAGGCAGTAGCTTGCTTGTTTTGAGTTGTGACGTGGAAAAGAATTGCAAGAAAGATTTTTACCACATCACTCGCAGTTTTTTATCGAAAAATATTATTTATTTGAAAAAAACACGTAAATTAATAATTGTTTTCAATAACACAAATGATGACAGATTAGTGTATTAGTCTTAATGATTAAAATTTTATTATTAAACTTTGAAACAAAACATATGGAAGAAATTATAGAACTGAACTGGATTGTTACTCGTATTCGAAGATTTCCAATTAATTAATTTTCTTATTGTAACTGTCATTGTCAGTTATGTAGTCTGTTATGTCTATGATACGATTTTGTGTATGTTATGTAACATTTAGTTCGAATAAGTCGTAAACTAGAAAAATTTGATCTTAGATACCGGGACGAAAACAGCTTCTTTTTGCGCCCTAGGCGGGCCTAGGGCATAAAAGATTGCCATGGTTATATATCAAATATATCAAATATTAGTCATTCAAATTGTAAATTTTAAATCGTCAATGTCAATTATTGGCGATTAAGGTTATAAGTTTGACAATTGTCTGTATTGTCCATCGAGCTTATATGACTAGAGGGAGCGTGACGGGCTTTGTTTGTGGCCAAAGATAATAAGGTCGAAAGTCGTATATTTTCTCGTTCCCAATGTAACGCACCAATGAGCGGTCAGATTAAACTGGCGGCTATATGTCAAATTTGAATTAGGTAGTCGCGTATGGCGTGAAAGGTAACCTCACAAAATAAAAATCCTTTTCTGTTTTTTGAATGTACATACATTTGTAGTACCTGTTATAATTGTGACATTTGTTAAAAAAGCAGTTAAACCATCCAAGAGCAATTAATTCGCTATTCCAGTTCTCTGCAAAAATCTTTTTGAGTGACGTTTGTTCAACTTTTATATAGTAACAACAGAATCCATTTTTTTATTTTGGACAAAATGTATTCTTGCGTGTAAGATTTTATTTGTTTCTGTATAGCTTGACCAGCGAGTAGTTGCATCGAGAGCGTTGCGCAGTACTCACGTCACGTACTCATTATATTTACGCTCTGCGCACCGCTGTCGAATCAAGTTTAAGTTGGTTGTACTATACATGATTTGTTTATTTTCTTTAATAGGAATATGGGTAATAAACTACAAGCAAAATACAACTTATAATAGGAAAATATTTTATTTGAACATAATTTAACCACTGGTTTTTAAACAAAATGGTGTTGGTGTAAGAACTACGAACTCTTTTTTCTGATTCTAACAACATGGTTTTACACAAATAATATGCTCCATTAATGTTGATAAATTACACACTTTTTGTCTTAATCGCATGTTGTAAAGAGACAGTTGGCGGATTCGAGCAATTTTCTTGCTTATGGTAGTTCTTGCTAATGCTAAAACTGCCCGTGCTTGAGGAGACGAAGATAAGTCTGAAGTATGTACGTCACCCATATATCGAGGATTGTAGCTACAATAAAATAACGTTAAAATATACCTAAAACAAAGTTACATATTACATAAATTTTCTCCTTTTTCTTGGCAGTGCTGAAGGATATTCCGTTGGTGGTGCGCTGTGTGGCACTTTCAAAGCTCGTAGCCGTGGCAGTGATTGTTGACTCTGTGTGTCCACTAGTGTCTGCTACAACTGCATCGCTCATACTATCTGTGTCCGTATTTTCATTTGGTAGATCACTCTTAACAAAAATACTTGGCACCGCACTACGGGAGAGTTATGGTCTTCCGTCTTTTCCCAGTTTATAATCGCTATTAGAAAAGTGTCTTGAACACAACACAGTTGTTTTAAAACCCCGACTTTTTATAGGTATAGCTTCAATCCGAGCTTGTTTTGAGTCTTGAACTGTTGGAAATCTACGAGAAGGTATATGTTATAATTTAATATTACTGTATTGCGGTAATAAAGGTCATACCTGTGACACGTTATATTTTTTGATGCTGCCTACAAAAGCAGCAGTTTCGCCCCATTGTTACCTCTTAACCATCCAAGGTACCATCTACATGCAGTCATGCATCTACATAGGTAAACAAACTCATAACCTCGTTGTAAACATATGTTCAAAATAATGGCGGTATCTAGCATCTGTGCGCATGCGCGAACAATGTGCACGAGAATCTACACGAAATTCGACCTTATTGACAAGGTATGTTGGGCCACAACAAGCCAATGCATTGGGATAGGCCGTACTCCGTCTAGTTATAGATGGTCTAAGGTATTGTCACTCATCAATGTCAATTATTGGCGATTAAGGTTATTCTGTTTGACAATTAATTGTCTGTATTGTCACTCAACTCCAAATTGTTTGTATTGTTATTCAACTCCGTAGATACGCATGTCACTTGATAACGTCAAAATATTTATTAATATTATTCAAACGGAGGAACAAAACCATTGTATTACATAAAATTTTGTATATACCTATTACTTGATATTTATACCCTCGGGCGACTAAAGAAGCACGAGGGCCGATAGGCCCTCGCGCTTTTTAAACTGTCACCCCCCGGGCATAAACTTCCGTCTAATGCCCTTGGTACATAAATAACGATTATATTGTCTTAAAATCATGTTCTGTATACCGGCATGTGGGGTTTCATTTTTTACCCTTTTTATCAATCCGCTTGTATTTAATCATTAAAAAAAAAAATTTCTTCTATCATTTCTCAGAAACCCCAGTTTTATGCTCACCTTCTTGTTCCCCTCTGCGTGCTCCTATATACAGGTGTCCCACGTTTCCCCGCAAATGTCATACTGAGTAAAACATTTCATATGGACTTATAAGTTTTTCAATTCATCAAAAAGTTACCCACGTTTGAAGTATTAACGAAGGAATATTTTAAGCGGCTTCAACTTCTTAACGAATTGAAAACTTATTACGTAAATTTATTTATTTTTTATTGGTGAGTATTTATCGTTGTTATTTTTTCTATATCTTTTATTTTTCTTTGTTTTGTTAATATTTGAAATGGTTGTAACTTCTTAAGGAAGTTACAAAAGAATAAATAAGACCATATAAAACATTTTACTCAGAATGACATTGCTTTCTAAAAAATAATGTTGCGGGGAAAAAGTAGGATGCCACCTGCATATCAGCAAAAACTGGTTTTGTATTTTTTCTGTGTTCATTCCAAACTATTTATTTTATTTTCTAATTTTATTAAATAAGTATTTGTGGTTTTCAGTTCTATTAACGAAGCAACATTTTGACAAAAATTACTTGCATTTTACGCAAAGAGATGTAAATATTGGCAGTAGATTGTCCCTTAAAGTCAAAAACACGTGCTTTGTTATTTTTCAAAAATCCAGTGATAATCCAGGGTGCCAAACAAGCAAATTAGTTTCCTTGAACACAATTTTTGTTTTATCCAACGCTACATTATTGTAATAACGTCAACATAACGAATCATTGACAGATTGGTTTTTGACAAATAACCAACATTGACGTTTTCATGGCATACGTCAAACCGAATTGAAAGCTGTGTTTTTAATGGACAGATGGTTCGGCCGCAACCTGGTGGTTTAATTGTCGATACTACTTCCGTGGCTAGGCACGAAAGTGCTGTTTACACATCTAGCGTGCGATTAGTTTCTTTCGTGTCTCCATAGAGACGCAAAATTAACATTTTTTCATAGAGTAGGATAAAAAGTATATTTCGTAGTTAATATACATATATAATTAAATCCACTCATTGTAGCTATATCTAAGGATACAATCAACGTATTTTAAGTCTCACTGGCACTCCTTCTTTCCCTTTCAAAGTACCATCAGTACAGAACATCAGCTCAGAAGGTGAGTCAACTGGCAACACTTCAAAGTTTCTTAGAATATTGGCGATGCAAATCTTTGCATTTAATATGGCATACTGTTGACCTATAATTTCAGATTATAACTTATTAACTACTCTAATTTTAACACCATGAGAACCAAATTTTACCTATACAATTACGTGGACCTACACTGAAGGGCACGTACGAAAAAATGTGGCGCTTCGCAACATTTTGTAGTAGAAATCTATCAGGATCAAACGTTTCAGGATCTGGATAAATATCAGCTCGTCTATGCATCCAAAATATGTTAAATGTCATCACTGTTCCTTTGGGGATTGTAACTCCATCTGTAGTAATAAATAAGCATGTATTTACATCCTTAATATGAAATGATACATGTTCAAGATGATTATCAAAAGATGTAATCAAAAGAAAGATTACCGAATTCAGTATCTTCGGCAACAGTCCTTTCTATGAAAGGTGTAGGTGAATACAGTCTCAAACATTCCTTAATAACTCGATCAAAATATTGCATACTCTCAACTTGCTGCATAGTTATTGGTTGATCCTTATAAATCCCAACTTCTTCGAGTTCATCCAAAATTTTTTGTTGTATATCCGGATGTTTAGCCAATTCATAAATACTTAGAGCCAGGATTGCACTCAGGTTATCTTGCCCCTAATATTACTGAAATTAATATTGTTTAAATTATATAGGCAGGTCTTTACTTACCGCAAATAGGAAGGTATTCAATTGATCTAAGATTAATGCCTCATTAAAATGTTCACTATCCAACATAATATCAATAAATGGCTTTTTATTATTATCTTCTATGTCTTTGTTTCGATTTTTCTTACTGTTATCTAGTACTTTCTTGCTAAAACCATGTAAATCATTAACTGAGTCACTATCAGTTTTATAAAATGGCGTAAATCGAAATAAAAGTTTGTTTAGAAGCGAAAACAATCGAAAGTAAAATTTTTCCATAAACTCCCCTATACCATCAAGGAATTTAGTATCCTCAGTTTCCAATGAATTTAAATTGTATTTCATTGATGATTCTAAAAGTCAGTGTAATCGTTTATTGTTATTTTACACTCTCAGCAAAGTTTTTCTTACCACATATTGCGTCCATTGCAAACAATTGCATAAATTTGTAGATATCTATATCTTTGTCGACTTCACTTGTCAATTTATTTACTAGCTTATTTGAGAGATTGTTAAATATTTTGGTGAAGCTTTCTAAGGTGATAGAATGAAATGCGGGCGATAGTATTTTCCTGTGTTCTGTCCAAAGGGTACCTAAAATAATAAAACATACGATGAAAATAGCACAGGTACTAAAGTTTACACAAAAACCGACTTTTGAAAAAACCGAGTTTCAAACTCCCAGTGACCAAAATACCGGTTTCGACTTTTTTAACCTAATCAGGGATGTAAAAACGTAATTTACCGCTTAAATTACCAAATTAATTACCGTAATTAATGGTAATTTACCGATTTTTAATTACCGTAATTACTTTAATTAATTACGGCTTAAATTACCGATGATAATTTATCGTTAATTTAAATTACCGTTGGTAATTTATTAGTAATTTACCGAAAATTTTAATTACAATTGTTAATCTACCTGAATTTATAAATTCATTTAAAAAACCTTCTATCAGTACTTGCGTGAATGTACGCCACCACCCCTAAGCAGTCGACAACTGCACTGTTGTTTGTGCTTTGCCTGGGAGCTACTTGGGGATGAAAGAGCGTAATTTATCGGGTAAATTACCGTCATTAATGATAATTTCCGGATTTTTAATTACTTAAATCAGAAGCAATCTACCTACTATCAAATTCATGATTTAAAGAAATGTTCTGGTGATCCGGCTAAAATGTGATCATTGTTTGTGAAACCGGGCGTTGCCATTTTGTGAGTTGGTAAGAAATTACAGTATTTTAACTATAATTATTGAAATTCGGATATTTAATTTGATATGGAATGGATCAAATTAGTTATTATTCAACAATATATTCCTTATTCATTTCATATTATTATATTTTCCGAGACGCGTTAGTAATGCAGCAAAACAAACATGTGCATACTTCCTACAAGGATATTATTTCCTTGTCGAAATTGAAATATAAAAAGACAGCTCGAACTATGCCTCGAAAACAATTTCTTCCATTGACGGTATGGGTATGTTTTCGTCAAATATTTGAGCAACATTCGGCGTAGTTATTTTACAGCCATAATGGAACACGTTTTTGTCTAGCCGGCCGGTCCGCTTCGAGAATTTGAAACGTGTTTTGTAAGTGCACATGTTTTGAATCGAAATAACATTTTTATACTCTAGGAATTTTTAAGCGTTGACTTATTTATAAAATATCCATCTCAGTTTAATTTGCTTAGACGAATAATATACTGGGTAGTAAAACAATTTAACATTTTTTTTTATTTCTGCAACGAATTAAATTAAAAATTCTAATACTTCTAATACTAATAATTTCTAATGCTGTTGTTGCAGTAAAACTCCTTGTTTTTTTTTTTAATGAAGGATTATATTATCTAAATAGACACAGGATCTAACGATGCTACTAACTTAACAAAACCGGTTACCCAAAGAATTTTTAAATGAAGATTTGCAACGAAAAACTTATTTGTTGAATTATCAAATTTATTATGCTGTTAGACTGTCCATTTTATAAATTGCTGCTATAAAACGTATTTTATTGTGTCCCTGGTTTCATGTTAATAATGAATTACTTAAATCAAGAAAAGTATCAGCGATTGGTGGTTATCTACAATATAATGACTTATAAGGCAGTATCCATTTTTTTTTACCTAACTTACTGTCATCGGTAAATTTTCATTTTGAATTACCCGCTAATTTAAGAAAATATAATTTACCAATTGCAATTTCTCATTACGGTAATTTAAATTTTAAAGTAATAATTTTAATTTTAACGGTAATTTATTGAAAATATAATTACGGAAATTTGACATCCTTATTCAGATTCCTAGTTATCTACAAAATAATGACTTTGGTTTACCAAACTTTTTTATTGACATAAGTAGCATTCATAACCTACAGTGATCGGTATTAACGCCGGTTTAATTTAACATTTTGAATTTTTAATTACTCGATAATTTAAACCAGCGTAATTTACCATTTTGAATTTTTGATTACTCAGTAATTTAAGCCAAGGTAATTCACCATTTTTAATTTTTATTTACGTGGTAGTTTAATATTTGAAATAAATAATTTTAATTTCATCGGTAATTTACAAAAAAAAAATAATTACCGTAATTTAACATCGCTGAACCTAATACAATAAAAAACCAGAAAGTGTCCTGTAAATGATTACTAAATAGTTTTCATATTCTATATAATATAATAAATAAGAAAAAAATCTCCAACTGGCTATTCAGCCTGGGTTATTGTTCTCAGAGCAGATCATTATTTGGTCATTTATTGCTTGTCTCAAATACTGAAATTTTTGCATTCAGTGCCTTTATTATTTCTCGAGGTTTAAAACCATTCCTCTAATAAATGTTTTTTTTTTATCACGTTGGTTTTCAACTTTCTAATGGAGGTACACTTTTACAGCAGAAATATTTGAAAAATAACAGCCAGTCTATATAAAACTACTTAGTAATAAATTTACATTCTAAATTAATAAAAAGTGGTGTATTTATTTTTTCTTCATTTAATTTTTATTGCATTAATTGCTTGAATTAATTGTAAGCGCTTTTGTATTGTTTTACATGTATTTTATTTTTCTTTGTTTTGTTTATACTCAAACAAGTTACCTTTTCAGAATTTTAAAAAGACTAAAGAATAGGTGCACATAAAAAGTGTCACTCAGGATGACATTTACTACAAAAAAATCGATAAATGTGGCACAAACGAATATTTTTTATATGTTAATAATATGGTGACATACAGGTTTTTTTTTGTAATCAGTTTCCATATAAGAAGTGAATAGTATGCACAATATTCTACTTATTCAAAGATAAAATGCCGATTTTGAATCAAGTACCTCATATTTCTTACGTAATAATTGTAGTTATAAAGTGGTATCAAAAACCGTTTTTTAAAATACTAAAATCCTAATGTATACGCTATACACCTTAAGAAGACTTAACTAAAGGTCATTCTTTATAAAGAATTTTTGATATTCCAGAAATGCCACAGCCATAGTCAAGGACATCCTTCACTTCGCCAACATTGGCCAACGTTGGTATTGGGCGCAAGGTATTTCTGTGTATCGTAGAAGGCTCGTAGCGTCCCGTAGAGAATTAAAAATGGACAGTGAAGACGATATCATTGCTGTTGCTGCAGCTCCCATTATTTTAAGCAGTGCATTGTTGCTTAGAATTAAAAAAAGGAACCCTCGAAAGAGGACACCGTTTAATAAGGTTGTTAAATATTAAACATGTTTTTCAGTCACTATTTATACAGTACGTTCGAAAATATTAAATACATTAAGGAATACAAATATACAGCAATACAGGAAACAAAATTATTTAGTTTTTTATATTTGCCACGTGACATTAAAAAATTCTCTCTTTTTATTTTCTTTATGTTTCAAGCAACAAATGCGGAATAAGATAGGATAAGATCTGATACACTGAGTGGTCTATATTTTTATGCAGGACCCTGTTAATTTGTGTCGTTTCTTTATATAAATATTTCATTTCAGTCAAATCGATGAATTCATAATTTTGATTTAAAATATAATTTATATAATAAAACAAATTATTTATAATAAGATACAAAGAAAAATTGAGAACCCTTTTACATACACGGAGTTTTAATTATAGATATTAAAACTCCGTGTATGTATATTATGTAGGTATATTTATTATCAACCCAATATTTTTAGTAACAGATATACTTTTTGATATTTTTCTGATAATCAAAATAAGGAAAAGCATCCAGTATAGTTTTTAACTTTGTTGAGTACATTAAATACATCAGATTATTTAAATTTGCCGCTTAAAACTAATCTATAAATTGTTAATTAATAAATAGTTAATTGTTGTTAATTATATAAATGCAACTTTGTTTGATTGTAGTCAAGATTGTAAGAAAGAGGGTTGGCCGCAGTCCTTGGACCCCTATACCGTATTCCGCTTCCCTCCAACCCCCTCCCTCACCTTTCCCACCCCACCCTAGCGAATAAGGTTGACCGCAATCCCAGAACCTAAATACCGTACGACTCCCCATTGTGTGCGAATTCATTTTTAAAATTTTAATGATGACGTCATTTCTGGAAAACCCGGAAGTCATACTAACCTCAAGACCATCCCATAAATTGGCATTTTCTGTCTATTAACACAACGTTCATTCCTTCGGCGTCAAAAACACAAACAATAAACATACGTACCTATGCCGTGGGTCACCCATTATAACGACTTCAATATTGTCTTCAGAATATTAATTTATTGCTTGTTAATTTATTGTAACTGTAAGGTTAATATAATGCTTATAAGAACCATAATTATTGTGAATAAATTTACAAAATATTAAAAAAAGTTTTCATGTTTTTACATTTGGGCAATCAGGCATTTGGACAAATAATAAATCATCATTGTCCTTAAAGTACGTACAAACATAAATAATGCAGTATATATGATAAAACATAGATAAATAACTAAACTTTTCATCGCTAGTACGTACAATGCTAAAACAGAATGAAATAAAGCGGACAAGGTCGACATATTGGCGATGTGCATTGGCACAGTTGGGTCCCGCTACGCGAAGCACTCCGATGGTCAATGATGGCCCCTATTGGCACTGCGTGTGGGAGCACCTTCAGAATATTGATTTAACATAGAGGCTGGTTGCAAAACAAGAAACTGCTAAATTTCCGGAGTAAAGTATCAGTTTTTAATAATTAAATGTAAATTGACATAGATAGAAGTTGTTTTAAGATTAATTAAATTCTCAGATATCAAATTTAAACGTTTCTTATCAATTTTAATATTTTATCTTTTATTGTTATCGATTGTTCGTTTGATTTCATTTCATTTCAAGTCAACATTATTAGTCAATTAACAACAGATTACGTCAGCTTCATTTGATAACGTACTATTGCTAGTGTTAACTGATAAATGTTAAAATCAGCATTTTTTTGCCTGATTCCTTTACTAATTTTTCAAAAACCGACAAAAATATCAAAAATCCACTGTATGTTCTGTGAATTATCCGAGAAAAGCCCTTTGAGCTTTTGTTACAATAATAAGTAATTTTAATGCATGAAAAAACTATTTTAAGAATTTTTTTACGAAATAAGTTCTGTGTTGATGTTGATGTTCTATTTAAATATACAATAATGATAGTTTACTCTTGAAAATTTAAGAATTTCTTGATTTTTCAACTCTGTAGGTTGAATAAAAATTCTGACTTGGCTGTAGACTGTTTAGAGCATGATTGGAAATGATTTTTTTTATAAAATTTTTGAGAATATACTGTAATAATTGTAGTATTTACTTGGACTAGTTAGTAGGCCCTTTCCAAGCCACGGTTTTAGTAATCCAATAACGTCAGACGATTTTTCCAAATGCACGTTCGAAGTCATGAAGAACTCCAGGTACTCTGGTTCAATTACCAATATCTTCATGTGCATGGAACCTATCCAAATCCTAACAACAGATCCATACATTTCAAATAATCGACCTGTATCTTCAAGTAGCTCTAAAATAACAGCAATACGTCAACTTTTGATTTTTCTAATATTACCTTTTTCAGCATTTTTCAGTACAGCATCTCGTGGCAAACCAAACTGCATAAAAAATAAAATAGTACTTACCAGAAATACCATTTCTAAATTCTCTGACGTTACCAAGTAGAAAATGCTTTGGTGGACCTGGTAGTGATTGGTCAACATCTCTGAATTTATTTACCTGCCTTCTCCAGTATACAAAAATTAACACGAATAAAATGTTTAAGAATATAAACGTGTACATGATGTTATGAAATTATAGTCAAAAGCTATTTTGAATTTCTATCAAATACAATACAAACGTTTGAAGGTTACACAAGATATGAAATTATTAAAAGAAATAAAGTTGTGTAGACTTGAAAATATTTCTGGTAAGGTAATATTTACTACAATAGATAAGAATGTGATAAGAAGTTAATGTTTAAGAAGTTTCTGTTTGTTTTATATTATTTATTGCACTCTTACTTAGAACTTACTCTACTTATTTACAGACCATTTATTATTCATTCATTTGTTTACGATATATCAGTTTTACTGGTAGCCCATTAACAGGTGTCAAAACTGCATAATTTCCTAGGATCACTTCATGGGCATAATCAGCCGGATGTAGTTCAAAATTGCGTATAATGTTGGCTACCATTGTTTTGACATTCATCATGGCATATTTTTGTCCTACAAAAAAATACATTACATATTTTGCTGCCAATACTTCATTAAAGGAAGTTGTAATACCTATACAATTTCTTGGTCCTGCACTAAATGGAATATATGCAAATGGGTGCCGACTGTTATCTGGTAAGAACCGATCTGGATCGAACTTTTCTGGATCTGGGAATAGGTCAGGATCACGATGTTGCATATAAATGTGCAACGCTATTGTAGTTTCTGCTGGAATTTTGATTCCCTCTGAAATGTTAATATGCTGTCAAAATTGTGATTAATAGTTTTCTTGAGAAAAAGCATACGCTTTATATTTGTAGCAATCAACTAATTTTCGAGCAAACGGCATTTGCAAAGCTAACTGTGGAAATTTTAATACCCTTTGATTTCTTTTAAGTGTTATTAAAATTGTTATTAAAAATTGTGCTTAGAGTAGGTGCCTATTATTGCTCTTTGCATTCTTCTTCTTCTTTTTATTCTACTAAATAATTATTCTATTTAACACGTCTAACAATCATCCTGTATGGTATGTGCAACACTAAGAATTGAAAAACGACGTTTGATGTATCTTTATGGCCTTACATAAGAGAATTTTTGAGAAGATTAGGCTAATTTCACACTTTTTTTTCACATCTTTATTATAAACTATATTTCCAACCTTTATTTGTTTTTTACTTATGACCTCATTTACATTTCATCTAAATGGCAAACCCATATTTTTCTTACTGATTTCGATTTTTCTTTAGTTGTGCTAATGGCATCATACAATTTTTATGGCCTTACATATGAAAATTTTCGAGAAAAAGACAATTAGGGTATACCGGGTGACCCACGGCATAGGTACTCCCGTTTATTTTTTTTGCTTATAAAGCTCGACGAATGAAATTTGGGAAAGTGTTAATAGACAAAAAATGCCATTCTTTGGGATACACTTGAGGCTAACATGACATCCGTTTTTTCCGGAAATGACGTCATCATTGAAATTTTAAATGGCTATATTCTTTGTGTGATATTGTCAATCAGGATGACATTCTGAACACAAAAACATATCGATCGTCAATTTTGATCACCAAGCCAACGCAAAAATAACTTTTTTGTGTATTAATCTAGGTGGCTATGAATTGGTGAAAATAGTCGAAAATTGTCAAGTAAACACTTGACTTTGGCCGACATTGCATTACTGGCACCCTCTAGCGCGATTTAATTGGTTTTTGGCCAGTGAGTAATTTTTTTCACTGGTACCCAATGGTAACACCCTGATTATTTGATAGGAAACATCTTTCCAATTACAATGATACCAAATACTTGATATTTTGTTGAAATTCATAACGTACAAATGTTGTTAGAAGCAAGCAAATTTTTTTAGTATTTATTTGACAATTTTCGACTATTTTCACCAATTCATAGCCACCTATATTAATACGCAAAAAAGTTATTTTTGCGTTGCCATGGTGATAAAAATTGACGATCGATATGTTTTTGTGTTCAGCATGTCATCCTGATCGAAAATATCATAATATTATCGTATAATAATTGTATAATATTGATAATGTTTGTTTATTAATGAACCGCGAATAGGCGTTTTCGATTGATTTGTTAGTGCTGAATCCGAAATTTTTAGTTGAGGCAAAATACTAAGATTAAGCTTTGCTGTAAGCCTTATTTCAGTTTTTAAGGAAACTGGGTTTCTGCAGGTGTAAATTGGCAAAACTACCAAAATTGCGTTTTTACATTTTGAACTAATTATTTTTTTCGAAAACCTTTGTAAAAAAGCCCGGCAAATTCACCAAGGCAAATAATTCTACCTAAAATGCAATTTCATATTCCATTCAGAAAATCCACGTTTCTTCGAATTATCAATATTTTACAATTTTCAATTGTCTGTTTTCTCGAAAATTTTCATATGTAAGACCATAAAAGGTTTCCGCAACCATTAAGACAAATAAAATATCAAACAAAATCAGTAATAAAAGTACGTTTTAACAATAAAGGACCAAAAATTGATTGTTTCCTTAAAAATGTATTTTACTTTAATTTTTTATTGTTTTAAACAACCACATAGACGTTTTAATTCTTTACGTGTTTCATGTACACTTTACGCGCTCACTGTAAATGAAATTTCAAAATCAGCATACAAAATTCCCTAGAAATTTTCTTTAGTAAGTAATTAATATAGGATATATGAAATATTAAGCTATAAAAACAGCTTTGTTATTCCCGATTTTTCGAATTTTTCGATTTTTGCAAAAAGCGTGCACGGTTTAGCAGCTACAGATCTAGAAACATCATAGAGAAAGTAAATTATGTGAGGTAGGTCTTTCTAAACTGATAAGTAATTAAGAAACAAACAAAAATGTTTAATGTGAAACTTTTTTTGCGACGCCACTGACGAGAATTAAAGAACCTAGAATTGGCTAAAGATGTTCAACTTTTGTATTTAAAAGAGATATTCTATGATATCTCACACGACCACTTTCCCTATGCTGTCATCTGAAGTTACAGGTACCACCTTCAAGCTATCTCTCTTACTTACATAAAAAATTTTTGGAGAAAAAGACAATTAGGGCAATATTGATAATTTTTGTTAACTCTAACTCTCCGTAACTGTGGGTTTCCGGAAATTTCCGGAAATTCAACAGCTAAAGTTGGTACCTCTGCATCCCCATAAAATACGGTGACTTCTTTAAGGAATTATATGCATAAATAAATAAATAAAAAATGAGAACTCCAATATCTCAACAAAACAAACTCTGACTCTTCTTATTTAAAGCATTAATGTTTAACCCAAAAAGTTGTAGTGTTTTAATTTCGACAAAACTCTTATTTTCCTTTAATTAAATACAGCTAAATAATAATATGTAAACATATGTATGTTAAACGATGGTTATATCACCGAACAAGGATGCTAATTTGTTTTTTTTCGTGAGCAAGTAAGTTGTATTTACATTTTCTATGGCTGATCAGCATACACCGGTATTTCACTTTTTTTTCCTAATATATCTCAAAAAATATTATATTTTGAAATGCAAGGTCATAATTTACAGTAGGTGACGTATTGGCTTAGTTATTACCTTTTTTTTTGTAATTTGTGGCATTGAAAATAAAGTGGCTTCAGTTCTCTCATTGTCGAATATAATTACGGCACATCATTACGTACACGACTCAATTTAAAAACAGATTGCAAGAGGGAATTGCCAATAGAACAAACTACTGTAACTTTAATATTTAGGATAATTCCCTGGTTAATTTTTATATTACTAGTGTAAGTCTGTCATTTATAAAAAATACTGAAGTGGAACCACTTACTGTACTCAATATCTTCCATGATCTTCCTCTCAATAAACGGAGACGCCGGATACAGCCTCAGAATTTCTTTCGCCGTTCTGTCCAAATAAGACATCATCTTTAACTGGTTCAGATCTATTTCTTTCCTGCGATCTTTCCCTACAACATCCTCAATTTCTTCCAGTAGCTTCTTCTGTACATCCTGATGCTTAGCTAATTCGTACAAAGCAAATGACATTGTAGAGGCGACTGTATCATGCCCCTGAAAGATAACTTTTCAAACTTTACCAAGTCCATTTTGTTTGACCTTACAGCAAAAAAGAAAGTATCCACTTCTGATCTGATTTCCTCATCTGTCAGTCCAGGAGTATCAAGAAGTATATCCATAAGCACCTTCTTCCGTTTCGAACCAACATCGTCTGTGTTAGAATTTTTATCACGGCTTCGGTGCCTTCTCTTTTGAATTATTTCTTCGGTGATTCTGTGCATAGTATTGGAGTGTTTAAGGAGATCTCGATAGTCTTGAGATAGTTTGAATAAAACATCGAAGTTCTTTAGAAATGAGAATAGTCTTCTCATAAATATATCCAACCAAGCATGAAGAGCTTTCAAGTAGGTATTTTCGCCGTTCTTCTGACAGTTGGTAGTAACACCCATTGATGTTTCTAAATACGAATTTGAAATGAACTCTCTTATAAAGTCAACCCATATAAACTGGTTCAAAGGTAGCTCTACTATTTCAGAACAATTTCAAATTTATTTACTGAATATCCCTATTATCTGTGTGTGTAAAAACTTTTTTTATTTTACTCTGTTCAGAAATGGCGGCAATTTTTAAGTTTGCAAAGCAAACACAATCTTTTCATTTTCATGATATTTAATGCCTAAAATATGTGGTGGAATCACACAAATCTGAAACTCTCACAATTAATTGATCTTATTATTAGGTTTAAAAATATATAAAAATATTCTTGGGTATGCACTGTGTTTGGTATGGCAACCTTTTAAAAATGAAAGAAGAATTACATGACTTTAAACACATTTATTCGAAAATTCTAGTATTTTGTTTGTATTGAGGTTTCGTATTGTATTGACGTTGGTTTTTGATCTGACGATGTGCGCGCGCATTTCTCCCAGGACTACCCAGGACTAAGTTAAGTTGGCAACTGTGCTTTGTAAAAAGCCTAATTAGTATCAAATGAAATGTAATTGATAAAAGATAAGTGTGAGAATGACATGCATTCATTGAAAACTGAATAATTATATATAAGTGAACATGAAAACCAAAATACCTACTGTGTTTTTAGGTTAGGAGAGTTCAGCAAATTTTCCAACGTACATAGAAACACGTACACCCGCGGCAAGCTTCCTTGAGTTGGGATCCGTAGATACAGAATGCTTCATGATTAAAGCCGAAATTGGTCATTTTACATGGAATGCGTATTTTCTGGGGATTTTAAGCAATATTATGTTTGATTATGTTACCAGATTTGACAACGGCGCCAAGTCTTCTGCGCATGTTGTCTAGCGTTTTGGGTCAGAAGTAGAAGCCCCTATTGTTAAATATCTACAACAATTTTCTTATCTTTTGATACGTATTCGTTTAAACTTTAAAGTATTTCAATCTCGCAGTGTCCTTGATATACACATAAGTGGGTCGAAAATACGCAAGCATATTTCAACTTAAATAGCTTTTTTGTACAAATAAAACGCGTAATGAGTCCTTGACAAGGTTTATTCCATACAGTTGTGCGAGTAGGTACTGGGCCAGCTACGCTGACCTTGAACTTACCACACTCCTTTGCGAACTCAACCTAACTCCGTCGAATATGCTCGAACCCAAGACCGGAAGTGAAAAGTCAACGAACCCAAGTCGGCAATTTTGAACGGGAAGTCGGCCATTTTTAACCGGAAGCGTCGCCGGGTTCAAGCTGGCGGATTCCCGGTTCAAAATGGCCGACTTGGATTCGTTGACATATCACTTTCGGTCTCGGGTTCGGACATGTTTGACAGAGTTAGGTTAGGTTCGGGCGGCGTGTGGTAAGTTCAAGGTCAGCGTAGCTGACCCAGTACCTACTTGTGCGAAACCAAGAGTTGAGAAATTTCATCACTAAGTTTTTGGGAGATGTTGTTGAAGCCACCAGAGTGAGTGTTCGACACAACAGTTGCTAATTGTAAGGATGTTAGTTTTCTTAACACATTCTTGACAGAAACCCATACTTTGTCTCATCATCATTCTCAATTCACAATTTAAATCCTCACCAATCCACAACTGATGGAAATATACACAGGCAAATAACTCTTGTTTTCTATTTCGTTTCTTGGGGAGTGTATTAGTATAAATTTCTAGTTCCAGTTATCTTTTTGCAGCTCTGGAATTGATTATAAGGGGTAGTGTTGTCAAACCTCTTTTTTTAGCAGTATATATTTAATCTCGGTTAGGTTTAGGTACAAAAGTAAAACAAAATCGTTTAGGTACAAAAGTAAAACATCGTCAACTGTAAAGATTTGGTTATTAAATGGCCTTGGCCTTAAATGTCAAAAATGTCTAATTTTCTGACTCGAAAATGTCCGCCATTTCTGATCCGAGTAAAATATAAGAATAATAAAATTGTTTTTGCACTGCCAAAACATAGGGAGCTTCATTAAAAGAACATGAAATTTTTCTAATATAGCCAAGCGACCAACTGTTTTTTCAGGATCATTTCAGATGGACAACCCTTATAGAAGATAATATAACATACCACAAATAGCATCCACAGCGTAAAGTTTGATTGGAGTACAAACATCGATAGTTTTCCCTTCAGCGTTCTTGAATATTTCAACGAGCGTTTGCAGATTTCGATGGAACACATCAGAGAATTGATTTAGAATTGAGAAGTGAAACGCTGGTGTTAGTATTTTCCTATGGCTTCTCCACATTTCCCCTTTTTCATATGCAACAAAAGCAGCTTTAGAGAATATTTTTAAACTAGTCCATTATTGGTACCTCCACTATTTATCAAACCTTGACCTAGCCACCATTTCAAGGTATCATATCCATCTGATTTCATTACATGAATGTTTGACGATAGAATTAATTCGATTAAGTCTGGATCAGTTACAAATAATTTCAGCCCAAATGGTCCAATCCATATCCTTACTATTCGTCCATATTTCTTTATAATTCTTTCAGAGGCTTTCATTATATCTGGAGAAAAGTGTTGTGTCGACCATTTAAAGGATAGATATCCATGGTTAAATTTACTTACCAACAGCTGATGAACCGAATTCTGTTGCATTGCCAGTAAGCCATTTCACTGCAGGTCCAGGGAGTTTATCTACATCCTTGTACTTTCTTTTAATGTTTAAGTAAAATATAGTGAACAGTACTCCAACTAGTATTGGTAGAACCCACACGTACATGTTGCATTTACTGTTGTAACAACTATGGTGACTATTCCAGCAAACGACTTTCAATAATATGTTGTTAGGAGGAATAATTAATGCATACAACAGAATATTAATTGCAATTGATGATATTTGTTAGTCGCTTCAGTCCTCGTACCGGTTTTCATGCAGTGATTGTTTTTTTATTTTCTTGTTTTACTACATTAACAAATTTTGTTTTTCTCTAACATATGGAGAAGCTATATTGAACGATAAAACTGTTATTATGAAGTGTTATTATTAATTAAGAAGCCCAAACTGTCAAAAAGACAAATTTATGTAATGCCGATAAGATTGTGTTTTTCAGAATAAAACTCCGAACACACGAGGTTATTTATGCTTACCAAATATAGACATCCTTGATATTTTGTTAAGGCGTGATCAACAGAAAACATTTATTTGCAAATTTGTTGAAGTAACTTGACTATAATTCGAAACTGACTGAATAACTGAGGCTGCGATTCTTTTGGATTTTAGTATAAAAAAGATACACGACAAGACAAAGCTTACAAATTATATTTCTATTATGCATATTATACGAAAAGCGAAAATGGCTCACCACGTTACAGTTCTTCGGAACAGCGTGCAATTTTTTTGGCACAGTTCTTCGGAACAAGTAGTGATTTTTGTCACAGTTCTTCGGAACAATTTGTGATTTTTTTTGTGGGGGTGCGGATGAGGCAACGGCGTTGGAGGGGAGAGGAGAGCGAAGTATAAATTCGCATACGATGGGGAGCCATACGGTATAGGGCTGCAGGAATTATTATTATTCCAGAAATAATAGCTCAAAGTAAAGCGTTTGTTCGGAATAATCACCGCGTAAATTAAATTTTAATGCAACTCTTGAAAGTGTAGGTACCAGTTATTGCTCAACTATTAGTATTATTTCTGCAGAAATTTATAACATATGTATTTCAGAATTTGAAGATGTAAGATGTAGAAAGGTTGATAGTTGTTAAATGGACAAAGTTTGTTACCTTTGAATGTTGCCAGATCGGTGGTGGCGAATTTTTTATCAGAATTACCAAACTCAAAATAGTCGATGCTTAAGGGTTTATGCAAAAACCGACTCTTTTCCCTTTACTTTTGATTTTTCCCATGTGCATTTCTCTGATATTTCTACCTTTTCATCTATGATATTGCTAGTTTCCTATAATAATGGTAAATTATTAGGTACATTGTAGAGAAAAAATATTTGAAAAATATCTGCTTTCTGAAGCGAGAGAACAGAGAGAAAACTTATTATAAAATACTATTTAATGATGCTGAGTAAAAGGTTTTGCCAAAAGTTTTTTTTGTATGGGTTTATTTGCTTTTTCAATTCCTTAAAAAGTTACAGCCGTTTCAAAATTTTAACACAACCGTATTTTAAACGGCTCCCTCTAACTTCTTCAGAAATATTACTATAATACAGGATATAAAAACTCTACTCAGAACTATTTTGTATTTGTTTCTTTATATTTTTACTCCTTTATTTTTATTATTTTTATTGTTTTAGTTACATTTATTTATGTTTTATGGTTGTAATGATTGTTTTATGTTAAAGGTTTTCATATTGTTTTACAGCATTTTATTTTTCCTTGTTTTGTTTATTATGTGTTTCACATGGCTCTAACTTTTAAAATCAAATCAAATATGCTGTGGGGAACATTAATAGAAAAATCCACAATAAACTAAGGGAGAAATGGTGGAGGAAAGGAACCCACAATAAATTACAACGGATTATGAACGATGATTCTCCTAAAATCGGCAATATACAGGGTTTCCCACTTTTTTCCATAAAATGCTTTTTAGAGAGAAAATATCATTCTGAGTAAAACTTTTCACAAGCACCTTTTGGTATTTTTTCAATTTCTTAAATGTTACATACGTTTGAAATATTAACAAGAGAGAGAAAATTAACAAAAATACACATCAAATAATGGGAAGACAAAGAAAGTTGTTAATATTTTATTTAAATATTATTTTTTTAATATTATGTTTTAAATTTTATATATTAATATTTCAACAGTGTTGTAAGTTTTTAAGAAACTAAGAAAACAAACACGTCCATATGAAACTCTGCACATTATCATATTTATATCTGAAAAGAAAAGTAATTTGTAAAGGAAGTATTGATACGCCGACACAAAGAAGGTTTTGAAGAATACCTAAGTGGATACCAGTTCTTTTTCGGAAGGTTTTTTTTAATTTAAATTACATGTAGGTACCCACGTAGGTTTTATGTAGGTTTTATTTTCTTAAATCTGAATATGTCATTTAAAATGTTACATGTAGGTAATTTCCTGATGGTGCAACGATGTTTAATGTTAACAGTATTTTCACTATTATTGAAATGAATTTAAAGAAAAAATACATCAAAATACGTCTCTTTCTACCAATATTCCTAAAATCCGTCACCTAGACTCGACAGAATTGAGCCGGATATTTTTTGTATGATTTCCCTAAAGGGTATATAATAACTTGAATGCAAATACCTGAACATGCATATGTAAATATTAAAGTCATGAAGTATATTTGGTTGCCTATCTCCATTGACTGATTTATTTACCATTAAATATTTTTTTCTTACCTTTTTTACGTTTTTAAGACACCAATTTAGCAACATAATCCGATTGTTTCGAATTAATATTCAGAAGGTTGAAAAAATGGCAGATATTTAACTAAACATATGGCAAAAATTGTAAACACACACAATCGCTTCCATATTATATTTATTGTAAACATGGTTTACGTAACAAATATACTTTTCTGATAGCATTGTATATCAAACATGTATCATTTTTGTAGCAAATCAATAGTTATAGCAGTGTTAACGCATATCCACGACCAGAATTTAGTAGAATTTCCTCTTCTTTCGATTGGAGTTGCAGTTTTTGCAGAAACATTTATCAGATTTGTACTTATAAATTATAAGTTATAATACATCATATGAAGTAATCATTTCCGATGGATCATTCGTGTTGGTAAGCCAGTCAATGACATCAAAACAGCATTGTTTGCCAGCCTTGGAGTGTGAGGAAAATCTGCAGGACAAAGTTCAAAGTGACGTATTACATTCGCCAGCATGGTCTTCACGTTCATCATTGCATATTTTTGGCCTGGAAAATATAACCAGAAAATAATCTCATCTTCGCTCAGAACTTTGTTATACATCAATATTTGCATACCTATGCAATTTCTAGGTCCAGCACTGAATGGAATGTACGCAAAAGCATGGCGTTTGACAGTGTTTTCTGGCAAGAAGCGGTCAGGATCAAAGACTTCAGGATTCGGGAAAAGCTCAGGATCACGATGTTGATAATAAGGATGACATGTTATCGTGGTATATGCAGGGATTTTCATACCTTCTGCAACATTAAATCAACAAACAGTTCTTAGTGTATATGTCGTAGGCAAATGGTTATTTATGGCAAAAAGATATTGGGTCTTCATTTATATGTTTAAAGCTATTTGTCTAGGCAAATGCATTTGCCAAAGCCGTTGTTACGCAAATAGCATTTTGTTTAGAAATCCATCGGTCTCTGTCTTCCTTCCTCTCTGTCGGTTATCCTCATTTGTATAACAAAAACTCTTTGATGACAAGCATTGCCATACACATGCCAGCAATAATTTTTTATTCTTCTGTGCCAATTTGATTCATACTGGGAAAAAATAATGACGTAAGCGACTGGTTTTAATGAATAGAGTGTAACCCTAATCGCAAGATCGTGAAATGTGCGCGTTTTGACTAACTGGGGACAGCAGTGCGCATAGTCAGCATAGTGTTGGATTTTCAAATTATGTGACGTTATGTGACTGTTGACAGTCTGTGATTGACAGCGTTATTAACTTAATAATAATAATAATAACAATAATAATAATTATAATAATAATAATATTACAATGCGTCAAATCGCCCAGTCGATAAGAATTCGGAAATTTACTGTTTTTCAGTCTAGTATAACGTTGTTCCTTGTCAATGGAAAAATAAACATTCTTAACCTAAAAGTCTTGTTTTAGTGCAACAAAATCCATATTGATCCATATGAAATCGTACCTCTGCACTCATGAGTGTTGGCGCTTGTCACAACAAATCAGGCGTAACTTTATTCGAACCATGATGATTAGAATACGATATTACCCAGAAGTAATCAACGACCAAATATTGATTATGACGTATTTGAGAACAAACATTCGCGGATTGGACATAACTTCACATAATTTGAAAACAGCGGTCTTGGCAAATAGCTTTAAAAATATAAATAAAGCTTCCATAACTATTATTTGCCCAGGCAAAAGCCTTTTGCCTAAAATAACCATTTGCCTAGGACATATACAGCATTAATTTGGAATAATAGTAATACATCGTTGCAAATACTTACTGTATACAACGTCCTCTCGTAGTTCCCTTTCGAATAGTGGAGATGCTGGATACAACCTTAACACTTCCTTTACAACTCTGTCCAAATAGGACATCTGTTTTAACTCTGACAATTGTATTTTATTTTTTTTGTATTTCTTTATTTCTATCTTGACCGACGATATCGTGAATTTCTTCTAATATTTTCTGTTGCACATCCTGGTGTTTGGCCAATTCGTACAGACTAAATGACATTGTAGAGGAAACGGTATCATGTCCCTTGAAAATATGTTTAATATATCTATAAAGCTACGCGAGTTATTTTTATAACATACAGCGAATAAAAAGGTATCCACTTCGTATCTGATTTCTTCATCTGTTAGTTGAGGATGCTCAAGAAGTATGTCCATAAGTACTTTCTTCCTTTTGATGCCTGTAAGATACGTGGTGTCACCGTCAGAGTGAAGGCATTTATTTCGTTTCCTCTTTTTAATTATCTCTTCGGTGATCTTAATCATTCTTTTAGCGTGCTTGCAAAGATTTTTGTAGTCTTGTGTAAATTGGAATATAAAATCGTTCATTTTTAGAAATGAAACAAGTCGACGAAGCAATATATCCAAGAAAGCGTGGTTAGATTTTAAATAGGTGTTTTCTCCGTTTGTCTGACAGTTGCTTGTGATGCCCATTGATGTTTCTAAATAATAAAATTAAGAAATTATTTTCTTTTGTATATTATGTATTTTAGTGTGGACCATATTTTTCAACCAACATTTTTTTTTCATGCTACCCACGAGATTTGTTCTAATCTGTAGAAAAATAAATCCTGCAGAATAACTGCAGGATAACGGGAAGGAGTGCCACAATCGACTTGAGGTTTGAAAATTTCGGTAATTTTTTTCTAATTCGACGTATGTATAATTTAACATTTTAAATAAGAAAGATATTGTTATGTCATAAAAGTATCATATGTTAGAAGAAAGCATGGAAAACAAACTTTTATATTGACCTTGTCTCCACCACATTTACTAAATTAAATAATTGTTACAATTAACAAAAATCATTTCAACCCAGTCATAAATATTGAGGTCCAGTAGAGCGTCGATAATCCGAACTAATTGGGACCGAAGGTGATTCGGATTTCAAATTGCTCGGATTATCAATGACAACTAAATAGTAGAGAATACGAGTATTCGATAGAAGTTCAATCTTAATAAAAACCAACACCATTCGATTCCGCTCTTCGTAAACTATAAGAATGCCAAAATGTCAAAATTGAAGGGATATCGAACCGATATCGAAGCGATATCGAAGGGATATCGAAGCGATATCGATTTATTTATAATTAATTATGATTTATTGTGATTTATTATGATTTATTATGGTTTATGATTTATTTATTATTTATTTATTTAATAGTGGAAAATACCAGTTCAAAAGCAACATTTGTCTCTAAATAGGAACCGACAAAAATGGCTTTTCCCTAGGTTACTCAGTGATTTATTTTATTATTATTTCTTTTTGGGCGTTCTGATTAGCGAATGTTCGGATTACCGAGGTTCGGATTATCGACGCTCTACTGTATCTATAAACCGTATCAAATAAACCATGCAAGAGATTACTACAAAGCATTAACAGAATTATTGATATTCTTTCTAGGTGGGACTGTCTTGGTATTGTTTTAATGTCTGACGCATTTCACCATGTGAGGTGGAAGCCTTATTATTGTCTATACATATTTTTTCGAAATGCGTTCAAACAGGTAACTTTTAGTATTAAAAGTATACCTATTTATTTTTATTATAAATACATATATACAGTTGAAGGTGCAAGCGCTGCAAAATATATACGAGAAACAAACCGCAAAAATACATTATAAACGAAAGATATCAAAAATATTCTAAATTTTTACACTGAAGATTATATTTCAACACAATCATTACAATTTTACAAAAGATTCAATTTTAATTTCAATTTTGGAATTTTAATGGAGATTTTAGAACAATTATAACAATATAATTCCCTACTAGTGTGTATTTATTCCAGTTTCGATATATAAATTTCTGTGTAGTTTGTTGGTAAGTGCGTTATTATTATACAGTTAAGGAAATGGATCCCATTTTTAACTTTAACCGAAAAAATGTTCCATTTAGTAGTGCATTTAGGGGATCTAGTTCAGGGGAGAAGCTTTCAATTAATTTTTCGATACGGGCCTTAGTTTACTAGATATACCACATGATTTTAAATTTAATAAAAAAAAAACTATTTTCTTTAGTAGTGCCTTACGATAATTTTTACAACTTTTATATAATCGATACTTTACATACTTCTCCAAAGTCCGATCGAGTAGAAATTTGTAGACAGATTTCCGGTGACTATTCATGACAAAAAGAGCTAAATTTTTCATAATTTTTTTTTATGGGAAACGACTCTTTAAAGAAGCAACTTACATCTATACCACCCGCAATAACATGAACCTCAAAACACACATACAGGGTCACCTGGCATCCACTGTCTACGGTTCATACTTAAAGAAAATTCACCTAGTATAGTAAGTTATAAAAATTACTTGTGCTTGACCACGGTCTATAAAGAGAGAAGTTATCCAGTTTGCTATCTTTCCTATAGTCCACTTTATATCAGATACCTATATGCTCTATTTTCGTGACGTCACTAGAGGCCCGGTTCACGTCGGATACATCGCTCGTTTAGTTTGTTCAAAGATACGTTTAATTATTGATAGCTCAGCTCGTTATAGTTTTTTTAGTTACTTAGAAAGGTTGTTTTTGTTCGTGTTTAATCGTTATTCTGTGTTTATATTGTTATATTCAATAAGTCGTTGATAGTTTTACGTTATTAGTTGGTTTTATTAGTGTAGTATTTTAAGAAGTAATTAAGTTAGTAAAGGTAAGATATTAATTTATATTGGAAATTACATCATTCTAAATCATTTATCAATTTTAGATGCCTATGGTTTGCTCCGTACCGGGTTGCCTTATGAGGTATAACATTTCAACGGTGATTGGATTAACAATATCGTATTTTACTTTTCCATGTGATCAAAGTTTAAGGCAGAACTCATCCACACACTCATACGAAGACCAGCAAAAGCACTCATACTCCCTTCCATCCCAGATAAGTCATTTATATTTTGGCGGCCTAATGAAACCGTCGGAAGAATTTAAACGCTTGTTTAATAAAAGGAATAGCGAGTTCAAAAGCTTATGGGGTATGGGATTAATAATTCGAAAACAATTAGCCGTAAATTAAGAAGAGAACTTTTTAAACCAAGATCCAAATATCGATACCATAGTTTTGAAAGCTTTCGTTGAGCAAATAATATAATGTACGGATAATTTTTTTAAATTTTACTTGTCAACAGCAAAAAAAATCTAAATATTTAAAACGAAGATTAGAAAGCAGAGTAAAAAAGATGAGGAAAATTGTAGATACAATAAAGCTTCTTACTGATTTTTTATTTTTTCTTTGTACGTATGTTCTAATCAAATATTGTAATCAGGACAAGCCAATGAGTGGTTTAATGAGCAAGTTGTACCAATACTACCAATATTGATTTAGTTACTGTTTTTTATTTATTTATCTGTAGAGTCGATAAACAAAACATTCGACTCCAATTCCTGCTAATTTTAGTGTTTTAACCCCAATTTGCACGGTTGCAAAAATATGTGGTTGCCGTTATGCCACCTTTGACTCCGGCTGTTGATAACTTTTGTACGTTGACTCCACTGACTGAATATCTGCTCAATTTTTATTCCAACTGCGGAGCCCTGGTTTAGCACAACACATTTCTTTAATCGGAGATACATTACATACTAATGTACTTACTCAGCATTATTAACAAATTATTGAAATAGCATGTTGTGATAATCACATTCTTCATTTTTTTTCATCCTAATCATTTAAAAATGATCACAATAAAGATGCAATTATCAAACTCGGAAATCCCGTACTTGGATAACCTTACTACTTTATAGACCTTGGTGCTTGACATTTGTTAAATTGTTAGGTTATATTATGGTTTGTCGTGCTAAGCACGCCGTCTGTCGGTAATCATTGTATCGTGATAGATTTTTCTTTTTGCTGTCCGCGCACGGGATGTTTCGCTATTCCAATGCAGGGGGCGCTTTTGTAAGTCGTTCTCTGGTGATACGCCGTTTGGAGAGTTGTGTCGTTGATTGTTTTATCTGTATCTATATCCGACAACTTTATTGATGGTTAAGCGATTCGTGAGGAAAACATTGTGGGTAATATTAGGTCATAGTGGTTCCGATTCTAATTGTAACTTATTTCCAGCGAACCTGATGTGTTTTGTAGAGCAAAGATGTAAAAGTTATGACCCTATTTCTATAGTCGTTTTGATTTGACTAAGTAAGGTTCCTTTACTGGGCTAATTTTTGTTTTTAACTAGAATAATATATATATATATATATATATATATATATATATATATATATATATATATATATATATATATAAAGGAAATTGATTGTAATGTTGTACTGTATTGTTGTAGGCCTTGAGAAAGCCAAAGAAAATTGTGCGAAACGTCGGGAAATGAATAGCAATTGACTTATGAAATAAAGAATAAAGGACTGAAAATAGCGTTTAAATACTCCCAACCATAATTTTTAATGTATGTTTGTTTCATAAATCAATTATTCAATTTGTTTTGTGCATACAGTTATTTTGATCTATAATTAAGATAATTTTTTTGGTTACTTTTTCAGTATGTACAATAAGTTCCAGGTATAACGTGGACCTTATTTTGGACAAAAGTTCCACCCTACAGTGTGGATGGGCCAGCCATAATGACTTCGTCATGCCACCATAACAGAATAAACAAACTTTAATAATTATAGTAAAATAAATACCACATATTGCATCCATTGCGTAAAGACGAACTGGTTCGTAAACATCAACAACTGCTCCTTGTTCTTTCTTAAATATTTCAATTAACGTCTGCAGATTCCTATGAAATACCTCAGCGAACAGTTCCAAAATTTTGAAGTGGAAAGCCGGTGTCAAAATTTTTCTATGCTTCCTCCAAATGTCTCCTATAAATACAATTTTGCTAATACAATGGCATTTGTTACTTTTGACTATTATTGTACCATCACTATTGATGAGTCCATCACCCAGCCAGACTTTGTAAGTGTCATACCCCTTTGACTTTTTCAAGTGCACATTTGACGACAAAATAAATTCAACAAAATCTGGATCGGTTACAAAAAGGTTCAATCGGAAAGGACCTAACCAAATCTTGACTATTCGACCATATTCCTTTATTATTCGCCCACATGATAAAAATAAGGGGAAATACCACCAGGGAAATAAAAGACGTGAAATTAACACTTCTTCACCAGAACACACAAAGTATGGGCAACTGTCATCTCCAGCTCGATGAAGTTTTAAAATCGATTGACGGACCATTGGTATGTGCAGTAAGTGAACATTGGCAATCTTATGATCAGCTTTCAGCATTTAAGTTTAAAAAAGTGAGTCTAGCATCCGCATCCTGTCGTGAGCGGGGGCAGCATGGAGGCGTAGCCCTTTATTGTAGCTCGAATTTGTGTTTTGCCAATGTCGAGGTAATTGGTGGGCTGAGTGTTTGCGGCATTATAGAACTGACTGGTACAAGTCTCATAATTGGTGACTACAAATGTGTATGTGTTGCCTTATATCGACCACCAGGACCGGAATTCGATTTTTTTTTGGAAACCATGTACAATTTGTTAATATTTCTATCATCTATCAAATGCGATTTTTTTATAATGGGCGATCTCAATATAGATTTTTGTAAAAGCTCCGCGATACTCACTGACTTTAAAAATGTGCTTTTGGAATTTAATGTACAGCATTTAATTTGTGAGCCTACACGAATTACACATCATTCGAATACATGTATTGACAATATATTGTCAAACACAACCATGTCAACTAAAACGAGGGTGTTTCACACTGGGTTTTCTGACCATACTGCCCAAACTGTCACGTTGGACATTGCTCATTGGACGCTCATTGGACGGAATTTTCCGATAGCAATATTCATAATTTTTGTTCCGCACTGGCCGATGATTCCTTTGAGCAGGTGTACACCGAGTCTGGAGCCAATGTGAAATACAGGATGTTTGCAAATGCTTTTCTGTTGCATTTTAATGGTCATTTTATGAAAAAAAGTAAAAAGTTAACAAAAAAAGGCAAGAAAAATTACATCAAAAATGAAGCTTTAATGAAATGTAAACAGGAATTGGTTTCCCTGCAAGAATTATCCTTTTCATTTGCAGAACTTAGAGACTCTTACAAACGTAAACAAAAAGAGTATCACTCTCTTCTAATTGCCCAAAAAAATTTTGAAATTGAAAATGCCTTAGTATCACAAAAGAATCACTCTAAGTACCTGTGGACTGTTATATCAGAAAATATAAACAGAAGTAAAGGAGCTGATGCTAATTTTAATGATGTTTCGTTTGAACGGGCTAATGAATTTAATCATTTTTTCAACTCGATTGCCAGCACTATATTGATGACAATTAATCAAACACCTAATCTCACAATTGACAGAATACCAATTAACGGGAATTCAATGTATTTGTTACCTGTAACTGAACAGGAGATATTTGAAATTGTTGCATCGTTAAATTCAACCAGTAGTGTAGGTTATGATGAAGTTCCTGTAAGAATTGTTAAAGTTTGTATTCACCTGATTGCAAAGCCGTTGTCTGAGGTTATTAATACGTGTTTTCTACAAGGTGTGTTTCCCAGTTCACTAAAACACTCGGTGATTACTCCTATATTTAAAAAGGGTGATCCTAATCTAACTAATAATTACAGGCCTATCAGTGTTATTTCGTGTTTTTCTAAAATTTTTGAAAAACTGATATCTTGCCGCATAGTAAGTTTCTTGAAAAAACATAACATTTTAAATCAAAACCAACACGGGTTTTTGAAAGGGAAAAGTATTAATACGGCATTACTCGAGTTTACTGAATTCATTTTAAGAGTTCTGGAGAAAGGGGAAGTGGCTGCCAGTGTTATGTTAGATCTTGAAAAAGCTTTCGACTGCGTCAACATTGATCTTCTAATAGCTAAACTTGATAGATATGGACTTAGGGGACCAGTAAAAAATTTAATAGAGTCATATATTACAGGAAGAACGCATTGTTGCAAATTAAGGAACATGAACAGTAAAACGTATTTGTCAGATGTATTGTCAATAAATGTTGGGGTACCACAGGGAAGCATACTTGGGCCACTTCTCTTTATAATTTACATCAATGATATCTCTTTGTCACTCGCTAGTGCTAAGATTGTCTGTTATGCGGATGACACTACGATAGTTAATCAGTCTCATGAAGTAGAACAACTAGTACAAACCACTGGCCGATGTTTGGGTACTATTGGAAAATGGTTTTCGTCCAATTGTCTAAGTTTAAATACAAAGAAGACTAAGTTTATATTGTTTTCCAATATTCACATTAACACCTCCAATATGACTTACGATGGAGTGAATATCGATAGAAGTGCATCTGCTACTCTTTTGGGTCTAACTGTTGACGACAGCCTTTCTTTCAGACCGCACATTGATCAAGTATGCAACAAAGTCCACAGAAACATATACGGTCTTCGAATTCTCGTGAAAAATACGAATAAGAATATAGCAAAAACCTTCTACTTTGCTAATATTCAGTGTCATTTGCGATATGCTATTATTTTCTGGGGATCGGCACCGTATGCTGGGCGGGCTTTTATTGCCCAGAAGCGCGCCCTTCGTACTTTGCGGGGAATGGGTTTCTCGGACTCATGCCGAGGTTTGTTCAGGGATGAGCGTATGCTGACGGTCCCCGCAATATATATCTACGAAAGCATTTCTTTTGTTATTAAACACCCGGAGTATTTTACTGAATATAGGAGTGATCATGTTTATAACTGCAGACACGGACAGGATTTTAGAATACCCAGACACAGGCTTGCCAGGTACGAGAGGGGTGCTGTTTACTCCTGTGTTAAACTTTGGAACAGAATTCCATACGAAATTAAACAAATTAACACGCCGCGTTTGATGCGCAGAGCTTTGTTTGATTATTTGTGTAACTTGGAGCCCTACTCCGTCAAAGATTTTTTTTTGATTGTGTTACAGAATATGTTATGATTTTTGATTTTTGTTTATATTCTGTTTCTCGTCGATTTCAAATGAATTTTTTGTTGTTTTCCTTTGTGACGCTATTTCTTGTTTGTATGATTTTTTGATTTTGTATTTCTACAAACTATGAATAAAGACTGTTTATTATTATTATTATTATTATTAAGTCTAAAAGCAAAAGCCATAGGATTTTTTACAGAATAAGCAATACAAGCATTAATAATAACAAAAACCTTCTGTAGTCGATCCAAATTCTGTAGCGTTTCCGCTAATCCATTTCAAGGGTGGGCCAGGAAGCTTCTCAATATCTTTGTACTTATATTTGTTGCGGATATAACCAATAAGTACAGTAAGGCAAATCAGCAAAAACCACATCATTTGTGTATGTGGGTACAGCAATACTGAAACTGCTTCTAATGTAAACTTTTGTCCTTGAAGTGTTAAACGGAATCTTTAATAATATTGTTTGGCTATACCGGGTGACCTCCGCCATAGGTACGCCTCTTTATTTTGTTTTGTTTATCATGCTGGACGAATGAAGTTTTAGCAATTATCTCTTTTACAATTTCTTAAAATTACATCGAAACCGAAGACAGACTGGTTTTTGTATTCCTTTTAGATAGTAATTGTAATTTAAACTTTATATAGACTTCCTGGTTTTCAATTCTTAAGAATTCCTTAAGAAGTTGTAGTTGTTTAAAATACCATTTTGTCTAGATTTCAAACGTGCGTCAATAACTTCTTAAGAAATTTAAAACAAATTACAATAAGTTGATGTGAAGTTCTTGCACAAAATGGCTTTTAGTTTCTAAAATGGTGCGAAAAATAAGCCAAAGTTTTATGTGAACTTCCATATAATTCTAATTACTTGTAATTTTGTTTGTGTTCTTCCTCCGTGTTCACATTGTTTGACGTGTATTCCCTTATTTATATTTTACTCAGTTTTGTTAATATCACACACGGCTGTACCATTTTGAGGTATTGAATAATAAAATTGGGGAAAAGTAAAACATCCGGTATATTAATTATTGTCAAAATTTTTGTGGCAATCGAAAAAAAAAACAACTTTATCTGGGATGGATTACGGTTTAGCAAACGCTCTTGATCTTTGATTTATAATAATAAACAATACAATAAAAAATAAAATTTGCTCAGTTTCTGTTGTATATGTCAATAGAGAGAAAAGTTATCTTTGTACTTGAAGAGTTGAAGTAAATAACGAACTAAGTGCCAAAAACATTATTCCGAGATATTTAGAAAATAGTGTGCAGCAAGCTAAATGTTTTATAAAAAGCCATCCCTAATTTTTTGTGCATATTTAAAAAGATTGTACATCACATGTTGGTGTTGTTTTTTGCCGAGGTGTTGTATCGCAAGAACAAATTCCAAGCAAATTCAAAAATTCGTAGAGGGTGCCATAATATTTATTTATACATAGTTTAAGCTAAGTTTTTAATTGTAATAATACGAAGTAAAACTTAATAAAAATAAGTTGCTTGACCAAGTATACTTCATACAGAGTGTTCGTTCTTCGAGAAAATACATGGGGACATCGTTTACTGAAAGCCATGCAAAATAGCTAAATTTGATAGTTCTGCTCAATTTTAGTCATTAATTTTCTTAAAAAGCGCATTTATTTGTTATTTTGCAAATGTACTAAAAAGCTGTTGTTTTTTTAAAAATCTTTCTAGTCTAAAGAGTGGTTTATATAAACTTTACATTGAAAATGATTTATTTTAGTAACTTCCTTCAGAAAAAGGAAAGATCAGAAATGAAAATCCACACAACGTTTTTCTTTTATTTTGAGTATTATTGAAAAAGAAGACCGAAAACAATATAATTCAAGCTTTGATATTTTTTATCACAAACTACTCAAGGTATCATTGTACTTTTTCTTTTCATTAAAAATCAAAATAAAATGTAATTTTAAAATAAAAAAACAGAAATAACATGAACTTTTTTGTAATAATAAAATTACTAGATCACGCAAATAAAATGCCAGTCGTAAAAACTTCAAAAAAAATTTCAAACCGCTCTTTTTGGCTTTAACCAAGCTTTCGTTTAAATATATTGTATTAGAAAATTTGGCTTTTCCTTTTTTTTCAAATAGACCCTGTATATTTTTACATTTTTTAATTCTAAGATTAATCCTAAGAATTGTTTATAGTAACCATTTTTTTATAAAATGCATTATTTTTGAGTAAAAAGTATACAAAATTTATATATCAAAATTTGTCAAAATTACCGGAACACCTAAATAATTCCCCAACCGTAAATAGTTTCAAAAAGTGCTCAAATAAAAGTTTTATGGGTTTAAACAAGCTCTTGTTTAATATATTATTCATTTTATTATGGAAATTTGCAAACCTTTTCTTTTTCTAATAGAACAATCCTGTATATTTTTTTTTAATTCTAAGAGTTTTTGTAGGAATATTTTTTTTTTATAAAATGCGTAATTTTTTAATTAAAAGCAACTACTGGCACTGACTAAAGGCACTTAGCGCGCTATTTACGAAAATACGCCGAAAGTTAACTCATGCGAGATCGAGCGGTCAAGTTTGTTAGGCATTTTACGACATATTTTTACGCAGCCCGTTATTTACATTAAAGCCAGTGATATCCAGCCCACTATAATGTAATAAAACCAATTTTTCAATTTTTGGCACTTAGTTCATTATTTACTTCAACTCTTCACTTGTTTTGGACTGTTGTGAAACAAAGAAACAAAGCAGAAGATGATAAAAACAGTCAATTTAATTGAACATATTTAATTATGGTAACATTACTATAAGAGTAAACTAACAATAATAACCACCCCAAAACTCATTTTCTATATATAAGTCTTATAGGTAAACCATTCAATGAAGTCAAAACGGCGTTGTTTGCCAGCTTAGGAATGTGGGGAAAATCTGCAGGACGAAGTTCAAAGTGACGTATTACGTTGGCCAGCAAAGTCTTCACGTTCATAGTTGCGTATTTTTGACCTGAAAACATATCCATTACATACACATTATCTCAAATTTCTGAAGTCGCCCAGAAAATTGTTATCCAGCAATCTTTTTCATACCTATGCAATTTCTTGCTCCAGCACTGAATGGGATGTACGCGAAAGGATGACGCTTGACAGTATTCTCTGGTAAAAAGCGGTCAGGATCAAAGACTTCAGGATTCGGGAAAAGCTCCGGATTACGATGTTGCCAATAAGGATGAAACGATATCGTGGTATATGCGGGGATATTCATACCTTCTGCAACATTAAATCGTTTAACCTTATTAGTTCGTATTGCATTGATTTGATTATATGATTATATTGTCATAATATATAAAATAAAACCTGCATTTATTGCAAGCATTTGATAAAATATTTGACAATACAAAAATATCTGAGGAATGCTAAAAATTACTTGAGCATTAACAACATGAATGTGTAATAAATTTATATAAATGTGCATTAGAATAATCAACTGTGCATTTATATATTTGAATGTTCCTTTTACATTATATTTGTAGATAAATAAATATGCAATACAATCGATACCTCCGCAAAAATAAAATCAGCAGCTTAAAAATACTAGTTCGTTAGAAAAATAAATTTCCAATAGTTTAAATAAATCAGCATTGGACAATATTATAAGTCCATTCAATAATATAAATTATACCATGAGAAAATAATTCTAATGCGCCGTAGATATAATATTATGTGCATTAAGTTCTGCAACCTGTAGCTTATATATCGTAGTTGTATAGTTTTTCGGCGTGGTTTTGAGGCTGTCTGATCGTTGGTTATTGTTCGGAAGAGAAAACATTTATTACTAAGTTATAAAATTTGGTCGAGGTTGAAAAAATATATGTTGTATGTACATAAACTCTTGCTTAATGTACGATTTCTTTAACATTTAGTTTTTTACGGTGAGCCATTTAATTAATTTAATATTTAGGATTATTTAATTTTGGTGCGCATTAGATTTAGTGCTCAATATTTATTATTTTAATGCAGAAAATATCCATTTTAGAGCACAATATGTATAAAAAATTCCTCATAAGAATTTTTTATGTAACAAATTCCTATTTATTTAATGCTCAATATGTATTATTTTATTGCACATGTTATCCATTGTATGGCACAATAAATCAATAAAATATTGTTCATTATAAGATTTATATAACACTCAAATTTATTTAATGCACAGTATTCATTGTTTTAATGCTCAAATTATTAAATTTAATGCCGAAAGTGTTTGTTTTGATGCACATGTGTTCAATAATGCACGCTTAAATCGCACCCATATATTTCACAAATTCACTCGTATTTCCAATAATATTTCGTCAATTCAAATATTTCTTTAAAAGACAAATTGCTTGTAGTGTGAAGATTGAAACCATACCATATTCGCAATAACAGAACGTTTCAATCCAAAGTTATATTGCTTTGTTTGGCTATGCAACATTTCTGATAATATCGGACCAATTTAATGTCAAATGAAAGGTGTAATAAAATTAGTAGTTTTTAAACAATGTTTTTCTTGTTGTTTTTACTAAAAACCAGCGGAATTGGACTTTGTAACAAAAACGTTGCAATGGCACGAGAAATCTAATTGTGTACTTGAGTTATCTTTAAAGGTACCGTAGAAACCATTGGTCTTGTTATGGGTGGTATGTCTGATTTTGTCATTTTGGGTGATCTTTTCGTCAGTTTAACTTATGATGTATTATCACACTTGTTGGTTATCTGTAAGAGTATGTCACATCACTTCAAACCAAGTCTTCTTTTTTATTTTTATGTCATATTTAAATGAAGAGCACTTCCAAAACAATGCAAAAACAAAAACTTAACAATTTGCAAAAAAAATCTGCAGCCCAAAAAGTGTGGTACAATAATGTAAAACGGGTAAAAAATCCCTCAAAAATTTAAAAATCAAACATGGCGCCCATAAGAAGAGTAAACGTTGGCCGTTGTTTCTCCAATATCTTTAAAGGTAACTCAAGTTCGCAATTGAATTTTTCGTGCCTATGCAATATTATCGTTGCAAACGTCCAATTCAACTGTTTTTTTTTAAATAGCAGAAAAATGTTTCAAAATTGCACCCTGTATGCTAAAAAAATCACCCTGTATACGACGCTATAAAATCTACTGGTCCTTTTGACCAAAAGAAAACTAATGTCATTACCTACGAATTTTATCACACCTTTCATTTGACATTAAATTGACCCGATATTATCTGAAATGTTGCATAGCCAAACATAAAGCAATATAACTTTGGATTGAAACGTTTTGTTATTGCGAGCAATGTCTTTTAAAGAAATATTTGAATTGGCCAAATATTTTTGGATAAATTTGTAGTGGATTACTTTGATTGTACTTTTGTAATATAGGAAAGCTATTTTTTTCTGAATTCAACGGTGTTTTATTCTAATTTTATGGTCTTAAATTTTCGAGAAAAACTAAATTGAAAATAGTTCTTTTTGCGAATTGAACGTATTTTTATCTTAGGCAGCTTTAACAGATTTCTTTGTAATGGACACGAATTCCGACGCAAAAGTTTCACCAACCGCAGTGCGTTTTTGTTTTTATAATTTTCCCAAACAAGCCTTTCAAAATTTATTGGAGAACTTTAATACACCGTAAGCATTTGTATTTAAAACTAAAAGATATCAATGATTGACATATCTACCACTTCGTATTCAAAATAAAGCTACCGAAAACTATGTTTATCAATGTCTATTCACATAATCCATGTTCCTCAGTCATCAATAGCTACCATTTTCAACTGTTTTTCTTGAATATTTCTGATAAGGCAAGAACATTTGAGCTTGGTTAAATTCAGAAAAAATGGTCCTATTAAGTGAGAAGAAGTATACCGTTCTATAAAAAAACAATTTACTTGCTATAGCTAGTTATGGAAGTTATAAACAAAGTTAAAATGCTAAAGATTTGCAGCAGTATTACCAAAACTACATTTATTTTCTTAAACATTTTAGTTAAAAAAAAAACACCATTAATAAAAATTATAGCAATTTTTCCTTAAAATTTGTGAGCCTATTAACACATTAGTACGAACGTTAAAACAATAATTTGAATAACAATACCTTCTATCTCTGAACAGTGCTCAAACATTTTACTAAAACATGTCTTTTTTATGATCGTGCTTTTGGTTCCTCTCATATTTTTAACCTTGCCACGCAAAAGTTTACGACGGCCCTGATTACAAATACTTACTATATACTACGTCCTGTTTTAGTTCTCTTTCGTATAGTGGAGCAACAGGATACAACCTTAACACTTCCTTTAAAACTCTGTCCAAATAGGACATCTGTTTTAACTCTGACAATTGTATTTCTTGATTTCTATCTGGACCGACGATATCGTGAATTTCTTCTAATATTTTCTCTTGCACACCTTGGTGTTTGGCAAGTTCGTACAGACCAAATGCCATTGTAGAAGAAACGGTATCATGACCCTTCGAAAGATATCTTTAAATATTTTATATGTACTATAGTTATGATTACTTACAGCGAATAAAAAGGTATCCACTTCGTGTCTGATTTCTTCATCTGTTAGTTGAGGATAGTCAAGAAGTATGTCCATAAGTACTTTTTTCTTTTTAATGCCTGTAAGGTCCGTGGTATCATCGTCAGAGTTGAGATATTTGTCTTGTTTCCTCTTTTTAATGATTTCTTCGGTGATCGATCTCATTGCTTTAGCGTGCTTATGAAGGTCTTTGTAATCTCGTGTAAATTGGAATATGAAATCATACATTTTTAGAAATGAAAAAAATCGACGTAAGTAAATATCCAAGAATGCGTGGGTGGATTTTAAATAGGCGTTTTCTCCGTGTGTCTGACAGTTGCTTGTAATGCCCATTGATGTCTCTAAATAATAAAATTACGACATTATTTTATTACATATAAGTATGTACTTATATATCAAGAATGATAGAATAGAAGATTACGCCAACATACAAATTGTAACAAAATACATTTAAATCTAGATTGTAGACTTCCGCGGTCTGAGTCAATGATATATTGATTTGCGGGTGGAAACCGCGTTGAGGGCTTTGAAGCAGTCGACGTTTCGCGCTCTGTTGCTTGAGGCATCTGTCTTCAGGACTAAGTATCAAGCAAAGTGCTAAGAAGATACTGTGGTCTGTTGGGACCGGTCTTTACTCTATATTATAGTAAACGCGATTGAACGATTTTAAATCACCATTTCACATGCCAAAAAGTCCATTCTTGATTGCTTATGGAAAATATGGAGAACCTTTTCCGCGCGCGCGAAGCGCGACCGTCGCCCTCAATGGACCATTCTACGTTGCGTGAGTTCTCGAAATCGACGCAAAACGGCCTCTCGGGCGTTTTTGCTTCAAAATTTTCCAAAGCGCGAGCGATTTTGGCGAAAGGGCCTCAACATTTCAGTAGCTGTTTATTTCGCGTCGTCATGGCTGCGAGCTAGAAACGTCAATTGAAAGCTATCTGGGTCTTCCGCAAGGGGTCTAAAATTTTTTTACATTTTTATTAAAATCATTTTTGCCACTTGAAAAAAACAATTGTTAGATTTGTCGTTGTAATTTGTATTGATAATGAAAGTCAGCTAAATTTGTTAAAATTACTAAATTTTATGCCATTTTATGCAATTTAAGTACGTGCATTAGAATACTATATTTTTTATACTTTTGTTTCACACCATACGTATTGTTAAAATTATACAACTTGAAAAAAAAAAGCAACCTTCAAAAAGAAAATCAAATTTATTGTGACAAATTATATGTTTTTTTTCACTTGCGGGAGACACTATTTTTTAATTGAGCCATTTTTGTTGTTGTATATATGAGTCCATAGAAGCAACTTTATATCAACTTGAAAGTTTGATTTTGCAAAAAAGTCTTATTTTAAGACAGCCAGTGTATATGCGGTCTATCGATTCCTGCGATGTACCGATTCACTGATCTACCCAATAGGCGGTCTACAGGTCCACTAGTATTTATATATGAGTGGAGTGGTGTTACCAGATGGTGTTTGGAGTAGGAGTAACGAAGTGGAAGGGGTAGGGATAACAGGTAGTAGGCGAGCAGGTAGAAGCGATTGGGACAGGACTGATTTCCAGGTATGATGTAACTGAAAACCATCGTCTCTATTGATATTGGAGGGGTGTTTTAGGATTTCTATCGATTCAGTGTCCAGCGAGAGCTGAACCAGCGATTTGTCGCAATCTAGTGCAGCGCTCGTGCTCAGATACTCGGACGCTAACTGATCGCTTCGTCCCGCCAATATAGACACTTCCACTAGCACATGGAATCCGGTACACACCAGGAAAGAAGGTGAGGGATCTTGTCCATAGTAGAAGGAAATAAGTCCGATAGTTTGGAATGGGGTTAAATATCGCTTTTATGTTGTTCTTACGGAGGATGCGTCCAATACGATCTGTCGTACCCTGGACATCAGGAAGGAAAGCGGTTGCAACTGGGACGTTGTGATGCTGATGAGGCGTGTTGTCGGTTGGGTTTAGGTGTCGGGAAATGGTTTTAATTATTGAGGACTTGGGATAGTTGTTTTGGGATAAGACTTTGGTTAAGTGGTCAAGTTCGTTTTGAAGGTATGTCGGGTAGGTTATAGAAATTGCTCTTTTCACACGGGTGTTGATCACTGCTTGTTTCTGAGCGGGGTGATGGTGGGAATTGGCATTGAGGTATCTGTCGGTGTGAGTGAGTTTCCCATACACGGTATATTCAAGGGTGCCGGATGGAGTGCGAGTAACTAGGACGTCGAGGAAAGGGAGCGAGCCATCTGTTTACACTTCCATGGTGAAGCGTGTGTCTGGGTGTTGAGGTAGTTGAGGAAATTGTTTAAGGATTGCCGTGTTGTTGCCAACATTTTCATGGAGGCATTTGAATAACAAATCCTTGAGTCACACAACCTGCGTAACATCTGTTTATATCATTCTTGGAAATACAGATTGTGTCCGCAAAGATTAGGCATAGGTCTATAGAAGCTAGCGTATCACGCGACAACACCTCCAACGTCGGTTGAGTGGGGCAGCCAATTATAGTGAGACTGCCGACTGGTGGGTGAGCACTGAGCAGGTCTTCATAACATTCATATCTTTGCAATCGCGATGTACCCTCCGCTAGAACAGCTTTAGATCAAGTGATATTACGGTGGCAATTCGGCGCAACAGTGCGTGGATTTGTTTGCAATCACTTTTGAAGGCAGACCTATACCGTGCAGACAAACCATTTTCAATCTTGTGCATCAATTTGAAAAAGATCTTTGTGTAAAGAGCTGCAGTACTTGTCATCCAAGGGAGATAAGTCCACAAGAAATTGAGGCAAAAGAACGACGGGATGTACTAATCTGCGGTTCTGTAGTACTGGACGATAAGAAATCCCCTCGAGGGATTGGCGAGGAATTGGGTATTGGTAACAAAACCGTTGCTAAGGCTCTGAAGAAGGGTGATTTCCGGAGTTATAAGTACTCAAACACTCAGGAAACCTTCGCGGAGGACAGTATTCGTAGAATGGAGTTTTGTGAAACTGTAATGGAAAAGGCGAACGCACATGAAAATTTTATACAAAATTTTATTTTTACTGATGAATCGACTTTTCCGTTACATGGTAAACATAATCCTTCCATTCTTCGATATTGGGCCCAACAAAATCAGCACCGAAGTTATGCTAACCGTACTCAATATCCCGAAAAACTAAATTGGGCTGGTATTCTAGGCAATCATTTAGTTGGTCCATTCTTTATCAGTGGATCTCTTAACGCCCAGAAGTACCTTACTTTGCTGCAAGAGCAAGTACTTCCCGCCATTTATAACCTGCCCGGAGTAGATCATGATGATGTTTGGTTTCAGCAAGACGGCTGTCCTGCTCATAACGCGGCCAGGGTGCGAGAGTTTTTAACAACCGCATTTCCTCACAGTCTTACTAGTGGGACAGGCGATATTCGTTGCCCCCAATAGGGCACATAATTTACTGGAGTTGAGAGCAAAGATTACAGAAGCTGCCAACACTGTAACAGCCGAAACGCTCTCTGGCGTGAGGGACAACTTCTACAAACGGCTCGGATACTGTCTTGCAGCGCAAGGCGGAATCTTTGAGCCCGAGATAAAATAATGTTTATTTAATTGTTTATTCGTAGTAAAATATTAGTTATTTATATTTTTTTTGAGAATAGCGTTTTTATTTTTGCATATTATTTTCTGACAATAAAAGAGAATTTAGAAATTATGTGTGCACCATGTACGTGCATTTTTAAAAGAATCACAAAAGCGAGTGGGCACAGTCCTGCGAACAACAAACTACTAGCTACTAGCACACGAAGCGCGCACCGGGGAACCGCATAGCTACTGACAAATACGCCGGGTGGGGAGAGCGATGTTGCCGTTCTTCCGTAAATGCTATGCCTAGCGTTCGGGAAAACGTACGGTATATGTGTTTATGTATTTGCAAACAATATAGGTTAGTTGGCGTAAATCAGGGTAAACAGGGCTACTGACACATACCACATATTGCATCCATGGCGTAAAGACGGACTGGTTCGTAAACATCTACAACTGCTCCATCTTCTTTCTTAAATATTTCAACTAATGTCTGCAGGTTTCTGTGGAACACCTCAGCAAATTGTTCCAAAATTTTGAAATGGAAAGCCGGTGTCAAAATTTTTCTATGCTTCATCCAAGTGTTTCCTCCTATAAATATTTTACGAAACAACGTCATTTGTTACTTCTGACTATTATTGTACCTTCGCTATTAATGAGTCCATCCCCCAGCCAGATTTTGAATGTGTCATACCCCTTTGACTTTTTCAAGTGCACATTTGACGATAGGAAGAATTCAACCATATCTAGATCAGTTACGAAAAGGGCCAATCGAAAAGGGCCTAACCATACCTTGACTATTCCACCATATTGCTTAATAATTCGCCCACAAGCTAGAAATAAGTCTAAAACCAGAAGCCATAGTTGTTATTTATAATATGCTTAATTAAGTATTAATAATAAAAACCTTCTATAGTCGATCCAAATTCTGTAGCGTTTCCGCTAATCCATTTTAAGGGTGGTCCAGGAAGCTTCTCAATATCTCTGTACTTATATTTGTTGCGGATGTAAGCAATTAGTACCGTAAGGCAAATCAGCAAAAACCACATTATATTTGTGAGTTGGTACACCAGTACTTAAACTGCTTCAAATAAGACCTTTTGCTACGTATGGAGAGTTATATAATGGCTTCATTTCGTTATTTTGTTTACATAGCAATGCCATGTATCTATAGTATTTTGCAAATAAATAGTACCAATAGCTATATGTACCGGTATTGACTTGGAATAGCTATAAGAACGACATTTTTTTCTCAGATATGTGTCATTCTCAAATGTGTAGTTTACCAACAATTAAATTATCTTTATTAATTTATTAATTAAGTTATCACGGCCGGTTCACATATTATGGTGCTTTATTTGAACATAGGTAGTATAGTATAATTAAAAGTAGGTACTTGAAATTTCATAAGTTATTCTGCAGTTACCTGGGCTTCTAAGTAACGCAAGATTTTGTTACTGTATGCACCATTTTATTTGGAATTGATTATAATTTGGGACCGTTGGGTTTTTATCCATAAAAAACATGCTATCACTATTTGGATTGACATTTTATAACCTTATAATTAGAATGTTTATTTTTTTCTTTAGCATTTATCTCTGTACGACTACTGATAAATCACACGAACTGAATATTATGTATTAATGTTTTTGGTTAATAAAAACTTCTGTAAATGATTTACCTCATTCTTTTTCATGGAATTGACCCATTGATTGCTTGATGTTCAAACCAGCCCTTCTCGATCATTTTGCTCGTGCAGAATCCTTAAAATAACATTCTTGATCGGTGAACATAAAGATAAATGTATTGAAACTTTTATAGTTTTAAAACTTTTATAGTTTACATTAAAAAGGAGAAAATCTTGAATGGATTTAATCGTGGATAACTTATTCTGTATTTGTTATAATTTTCTATCCTGTTTGTTATATCTAGTTTCTAAGTGTGGCTGTGGACTTTTTAGAGCATCAGAAATACTTTATACCAAATGACTTTTTCACGAGAAATTATAATTTAAGTCTATTATAAATCGATACCTTCTCATTTTTCAAAATAGTTCCAACCTATTATTTAAAACAACCACTTTATAAGGAAAATGTTACAGATTTCAGAATTGTATCAAATCCAGCACAATATAATAATATAATGTTTTGATTTTGCATATATTGTACATGTTGAATTTGTGATGAAGAGGTTCCACTTATGTCATTCTCAATATTAATTTTATGGGCAAATCAATCATAAATTGCATTACTGCTTATTTTCGATAATCGGTACCTACATGTGATAAATCTAGTTAGCCATCGTAGTTTTGGAATTAATCACCTCATAGTTTTGACCTAAAAAGTAAACGATTAAGATGAATCCGTACCCCATACATTCTACTCGCAAAACACGTAAAAGCTGTGAGGAGCTTTTTCAGCTATTAGTACACAGAATCGTAAAAATTAAAAAGATGAAAGGTGTATAATTTTCCTTCTAGTGGTAGATTTGTGATATTTTTGTTCATTTTTGACAAATCTGTTACCCAATCTGACATAAAATTGTCTGTTATGAGGTATAGATTATGACATGTTATACATGGTGTCGCAATTTCATTGCCCGTTAGAAACGTATAATTAAAATGCTGCTGATTTGAAATTTATCTGTGTAAGATTACTGAAAAATTATTCAGATTAATTAATGTTCTAATATGTATGGTTAATAATAACTTTTTATGTTCTGTGAGATCAGCGATTCATTAACTTGTTGGCTTTTGCAGGATCCTTAAAATAATATCCATAATTGGGAAACATAACGTCGAATTATTCAACAAATTTAATTGTGAAAAACTGTTACAGTAGCTTTTTTTATAATTTTGCTGTTTCGTATCACAGTGTACTGTACAAACCAATACACCCAATTAAAAAGCGAAGGTGTTTTTATCAGTTTTTGAAAAAAAAAACCTAATAGAAACTGACAAAGGAATTTGCAGACTTTAATATTTATTTTCAAATCAAATTAAATTAATTTTTCTAATCAATTTATTGTTACATGTTATTCAGTCTTTCAGTGATTGTATTCAATGCCTATCAACACAATGGTGTTTGGCAAACATCGCTTTGCCACGTTTGGAGTGTCGTATAGGCTTCACACAAGTGTTTCTCAATCTTTTTGCTCTTGCAGATCACTTAACATAATATTTATTATCTGGGAATATAAAAACAAATGTATTGATTTAATGCTTTTACAATTGACAAGTTTTCGTATTTTCTATTTAAAACAACCACTTTATTAAGAAAAGTTCAACAGATTTTTGTACATTTTGCACGTGTTGAATTTGTAATGAAGACTTTGCACTCATATCACTCCCGATATATTAATTTTATAGGCAAACCGTTCATAAATTTCAGTACTACATTATTTCCGATGATCGGTACATGTGGAAAATCTGCCGGGTGCAGTTCAAAATTACGTATAATGTTAGCTATCATAGTTTTCAAGTTCATCACGGCATACTTTTGACCTAAAAAGACAAACTGTCAATAAAATGTATCTATTTCAGGTTCATAACATCCATACCGATACAGTTCCTAGGTCCTGCACTAAATGGGATATACGCAAAAGGGTGTCTATTCATAATATTTTCTGGTAAAAAGCGATCAGGATCGAAAGTTTCAGGATCCGGGAAATGCTCTGGATCTCGATGTTGCGCATAGATTTGAAATGATAATATAGTGTGCGCTGGAATTCGCATGCCTTCTAAAATATTAAGTAATTATTATTGGTGAGGATAGTTATTTTAAATCGAGCAAAAGTGCCAAAATGTCATTCGTTATAAAGGGTTTTGGCTGCTGAAAAACATTGATAATCATAGTCAGAATGTTGATTACAATACGTGGTAAAAAAAACAAGAAATTTTCTTTGGAAAAAGGTTGTTTTAAATTTAATCGTTGGCTCAAATATCAACATGGAATGTGGTATCTGAATTGTCAGATGTTGGTCCAGTTCAGAGCAAATCAGTAATGGCAATATCAAATTTTGGAGTCTCATGTGCCATCAGAAGCTGTTTTTAAATCAGTAGGTAGTGTCAAAAGCTGATGTTTTGACAATACCTACAGTCAATAGAATCAAAATATCTGTCAAATAGGGACTAAAGAACTTACTGTATACAACATCGTCCTCAAGTTGCCTCTCAATAAATGGCGCAGCTGGATAAAGTCTCAGAATTTCTTTGACAACCCTATCCAGAAACGACATTTCTCGTAGTTCAGACGGCTCTATCTCTTTAACTCGATCTTTACCCACTATATCATGGATTTCTTCTAATATCCTCGTTTGAACATCTTCATGTTTGGCCAATTCATACAAACCTATTGACATTGTAGCAGAGACAGTATCGTGACCCTAATATTAAATAAATAACAAATATATGATAATTAGCGAACCATTTTAATTTTAACATTTCTATAAACTTACAGCGAAAATAAATGTATCTGCCTCGGACCTGATTTCTTCGTTGGATAGTTCGGGAGAATCCAGAAGAAGATCAATAAGTACTTTTGTCGACTTATTGTTGACATCAACATCTCGTCGCCTTTTTCTCTCTTCAATCATACCCTCTGTAATCTTGTGCATGGTGCGAACATGCTTCACAAGAACACTATGGTCAGGTGAGAATTGAAAGAAGAAGTCGTACAAATTGAGAAATGAAAAGAACCGTTTTATATGAATATCTAAGAAGCCTTTAGCTGACTTTATGTAAGTGTTCTCTCCGTTTATCTGGCAGTTAGATGTTACGCCCATTGATGTTTCTGAAGAAATATGATATTAAATCTTATTAGTTGTGTTATTTTTGATGTTGTTATTTTTTACAGTAACCAATGACATTAGGATCAAGTTTCTAGGAAAGAAGTGATTTTTATGTTTCTTTCAAACAACTTTAACACACAATTTGACAATGTTATCCGTAAATTTGGAAGGCACAAACTGTTTAATAGAGTTGATAGAAGCATAGTCACCAAAATTCGTGACAATCCGTCATCTTACAGACTCGACAGAATTGAGCCGGGTATTTTTTTTCTATTTTTTAGCAATGCTGCAAAGAGAAGACCATAACAGAGGTCCCAAAAGTACAGCCCGCGAAAGATTTTAGCGGGCAGCCTGGGTATTATGTGCGCAAAAAAATCGTACATTACATATGCAACCAAATATACTCCATATAAATAAGTTAGCTCTGTGGAATGTTCGAATGTTCAAATATCAATAAACGCAACCAATAGAATTATATTGTATTCTTGAATCAACACGCTATCAATGGAAGTTCTTATTTTAATCTGTATTATCCGTTATTTCTGAATGAAAATTGAATAAAGAAGGCAAATAAGTCATTAGAACGTTTGTCCAATTATTGATATTTAATTTTTTTTATGTCCTACATGATCATAAAGTGACATTTGACATCTTAGATACCGGGACAAAAACAGCTACTTTATGCCCGCGAGGGCATTAAGGATTCTTAACGTCTGCGCGGGCATTAAGCGTGGCCATGGTTTATATGTCAGATACATCAAATATTTGACATTCAAATCGTAAATTTTAAATCGTCAATGTCAATTATTGGCGATTAAGGTTATTCTGTTTGACAATTCATTGTCTGCATTGTTACTCAACTCCGAATTGTTTGTATTGTAATTCAACTCCGTAGGTGCGCATGTCACTTGATTACGTCAAAATATTTTTTTAATATCATTCAAACGGATGAACAAAACAATTGTAGGACATAAAGTTTTGTATGTATCACGGGCATTAATTGATGTTTATACCCTCGGGCGACTTAAGAAGCTTTTTAAACGGTCACCCTCGGGGCATAAACATCCGCTTAATGCCCTTGGTAAATAAATAACTGTTATAATACGGCCATTCAAATGCGGGTTAGTAACATTTAAGGCTGTACCTTTTTAAGAAATTGAAGAAACACGTCTAGCTAATCTCTGAAACGGTACATATTTCTATCCATGATTATCTCTACATTGTTGCTTATTTTGATGCTAAACATACACACGGTGTTAAAATATCAGAGCATATATACGTTTTGAAGGATGAAAAACGAAAATGCTACTAACTTTACTTGCTACTTAACTAGCAGGTAACTTTATTTACTTCAAGACGTGGTCCTGAAGTCCTTAAGTAAATAAAATAAAGTTATAGGCAAAGTTAAGGAGAATCAGCTGAGCTAGTACGTCCTACAAAACAAGCAGCCATAGTAGTTTGTTTAATTCTGTATCAATTCTCTCATGTTATACATCAAATTATAGATAAAGGTGTATTATTTGTTGTGATAATTTATGGGTATTAATTGTTGTTGTATCCACGCTATGTGATAAAATGTCTGATTCATGTACTCAAAGAGGTAAAGTTTTGAGTGAAAAATGCACGTAAGATATTAATATTTTTACGTGAATTTGGTACACTTATAGAGGAATGTGTAACTTATATCTATTATGTAAGTACGTAGGCTTTCACGGCCAGAATCATTTAGAAAACAAACTCCTTCCGGGTTATGCCGTGTGTCAAGATTTGTTAATGGTGACGTTTCGCGAACCATGTTGCTCGCTTCTTCAGAGCTAACTGAATACTCAGTGTTCAGTTAGCTCTGAAGATTTTTTGAATACTGAATACTCAGTATTCAGTTAGCTCTGAAGAAGCGAGCAACATGGTTCGCGAAACGTCAGCATTAACAAATCTTGACACAAATCTTGGCATAACCCGGAAGCAGTTTATTTTTTAGATCTATTATGTTGTCCTTTTTTCAATTTTAACCTATGTTCTCCGTAAAAAATATTAAGAAAAACTCGATCTAAAATTCTAAAGATCTAGGGTTGTGCTGGTTAAAAAATAATACAATGTTTGCAATTTTATTTTTGTCCGAATTTCTCAAATCTAGGACTAAATCCACCAGGTTCGGGACATTCTAAAACCCATGTGATTTTGAATAATGCTCACAGCATCTAAAATGTTAAATCTGTGTAATGGTCGGGAAGTTTTAAAGACGTAAGACAAAAAAAAGTATAATAAGTTGATTTTACTGTACATTTATTGGTATAATAACGTAGTGAACTAAGTTACAATTACTAGTATTGTGAAAATTAGCGATTTGTGTGACCTAAAATCGCATTCCATTGTTTTATTTCAAAATATTTTAAGTTGTTGCTGGTGATATGGATTTAAATAATAATTAATATGCAATGAAAATTAATTTTGAGGGAATTTGCAATTAAACAATCATGAATTATTCAACTCCCCTTGACTATAACATTTTTCAACCCGGCCCTTAGCACAAAGCTTAGAGATCCCTGTTCAGTAGTTTCAATGCAAAAGCATGAACATGAAGGTGTTAAATACCATATTAACGATACTGTGCACAACAATGAACTAATTCCATGCCAAAAAAATCTGATGTGGCCAGGCACATGACTTTATCATACTATATATAAAATTAATAGTTTAGCTGCATGAGATTCTATTTGATCGACATCGGCTATGTCTGCATTAAAATAAAACTAGTAGAACTAGACAGATATGTCGAATAAAGCTGCGGTCGGATATTGTACTCCGCTGACACAGGGTACACTGTCAAAATGATACTTACGTGTTATTGGGTGTAAAAAGTGTACGGTATACTATATCCCAACGCAGCTTATATTGACAGTAGGTTGTCAAAACATTTGCGTTTGACACTACGTACTGTCATTAGAATCATATCTGACATATAATCTGACATATCCTGGCTACTAGTTTTAAAGGAGTACGACCGATCTCGATGAAATAGAATTTGCTCATGCAGCTAAACTATTGATTGTACCAAAAAATGTCATAGTGATAAATTATTCAGAATTTCATCTTCTTTAATTTATTATTTAACTATTTCGACGAAATTACAGAAATGGCGGCTTATTTACAAAATGTTTCAAAAATGCTAAGATAAACCTGCAGTTCCTTTGGACCATTTTCAACAGAAAGCTTTTCAGCTCTAAGTTTGGTTATGAAACTTCTAAATATGAAGTTTCGTCCCGATACCTTTAGTAGTTTCTCCGGAATCGTCGCCACAAAAACGGGTACACACATCCACACATACACACACACACACACACACACACACACACACACACACACACACACACACACACACACACACACACACACACACACACAGACATTTTTTTGTACCTTGGTCAAAAATGTTCAGGGGATCCAAAAAGACATATTTCCGCTAAAATCTCAAAAAATCTTTTTGGCACGATTACAATACTTTACATACTGCGTATGATAAATTAAAAATATGTGCCTTAATCAAAATTTTGCGTTTTGGTTGGACATGCATTTTGATAATTTTAGATGTGTATCTCTAGTGATTCAAGTGATAACATACCACACAAAACATCCATGGCGTACAGTGTAATGGGTTCACACACATCTACAGATTTTCCTGCTTCCTTTTTGAATCTTTCCACTAGAATTTGCAGATTTCTGTGGAATATTTCCGAGAACGAATCCAAAATATTGAAGTGGAATGCTGGTGTGATAATTTTCCTATCTTTTTTATAACGCGCCCCTTAAAATATACGAATAATGTTTACTATATTTTTATGCTTCTTACCTATTATACCTGCACTGTTGATAAGTCCTTGGCCCAACCAGCTGCTTAAGTTGTCGTATCCTCTTGACTTCTTTAAATACTTCTGAGAAGATAAGAAGAACTCGGCCATATCTGGATCAGCAATGGATAGATTTAATCTAAAAGGCCCCAACCACAACCTAACCACACGACCATATTCTTTAATGATACGCTGAGAAGAATCAAATAACTCTGTAAATAAATAATCTCTAGATTTCGTGAGAAAAACTAATCTGTGAGAATGTACGAAGAATATATGAGAAGTTGTGCGTTAATTTATTGGAAATTTAAGTAAGTAAATTGTTCTTTCAAGGTTAGCATTTATTTCAGAGACAACTATTTGTAGTAAAAAGTTAAACTTCAATCTAAAACAATCGTACCTATAATTGTGGATCCAAACTCGTTGGTGTTTCCTGTAATCCATGCTGGACGTGGGCCAGGAAGTTTCTCCACGTCTGCATACTTTATTTTGTGGCGAACATATGCCAAAAATAAAAATGCAATGAATAGAACTGACAGAATCCACATACTTAAGTCAATTTTGGTGTCGAGATAAGTTCCACGCCCGGGCTACAATAAACAATGTCAGGCATGCGACTTATTCTGTTGTGATGAAGTTTATCTGTTTTTTTTTAATTTCAATTTGTATTATCAATAATCTGGTCCGTTGTTGTTACTTGTGGCTATCTTCTCTGGTACGGTGCTTTAATGTAGTGTTTATTTGAATAAGTACTATCTTAAAACAACATTATTATTATACGACGAAATTACCGTCGTATAATAATGTAATGACCAATGCACCGATTTTAACGTATATCTGATATCATCGGCAATTCGGCTAGAGCAGAGTTGTCATGCTAGCTCCATACTCAGCCCGAATAAATCGGCGAAACGTTCGGCGAGGCTGGGTGAGACAGCGGGAAAAGAAGGCCATCCACATTCTCGGGGTTCGGCTCGTGCATTCAGTGTTCATTTGCGGGTGATTGAGAATGGACGTCGCTGAAGTAGCCGCTGCCGCAGCGTATAGTGTGTATGCATACTTTCATTGAAATTGCGGTTATTATTAATTAATAATTAAATAAATAATTAAATAATTAAACAAATAAAATTTAACTAAATATTTGAAAAATTTCTTAATTGCTATTGATTTATTATTCTGATCATATTAGATACCATAAACGAAACTATCTAAATTTGGTAACTTTTCCTGTTTTAAATAGAACATACTGCATATTTTTAAACTTCTTAATTCTAAGATTATTTTTATGAATTTACTGTACGAACCATTTTTTATAAAAGGCATCATTTTTAGTTATCAGCAATTAATTAAAACTCCTAACTTTGAAACTGAATATTTTCCCACATACATAATACATACACATTTATTTTAATTTGCTGTTTGAACGTTTAATTGAATTCTATTTAATTGTTCTGTTACTTTTTATCCGTTTAGTTAAAATAAAAGTTTACGAGTTTTGATTAATTGCTTATAACTCAAAAATAATATTGTATAAAATATTATTCCTACAAAAAATTCTTGGAATTAATCTTCTTGAATCAAAAAATGTAAAAATATTTGTTCTATTAGAAAAAGGAAAGGCTGCCAGTTTCCATAATAAAATAAGCACTCTGTATATTAAAAATATGTTTAGACGATAGCTTGTTTAAAATCAAAGAATTTTGGTTTGATTTTTTATTTGAAAATGTTTACGGTTGGACAATTATTTAGGTGCTCCGGTTATTTTGACCAACCCTGTATACTGGTATGTAACAACGATATTATCAATCAATAACTTAGTAATTGCCCTATGTAGATCGCAGTCGTAATGTGCGATTGTCGAGAAAGATAAAACAAGAATGACTGTTGAATGTCTGTCGACATATTTCTTTTCACCAAGGTACGATAAGGACCTATGCGACGACATCCCTCATTAATGAGGGTAAAATAATACCTACTTACCAGGTAGTTCTCAGCAGGCCCAAGTAATCAAAGAACTGCACCAAAAGGATACAATACATTCAGACATCATAGAAAAGTGAAACTGGAATAACTTGGAACTGATAGGATTTATTTGAACGAGATAAATAATTAATTCTTTAGTTCTAATTAGTTAATTGTTGATTTTAATTTTCATTAGTAATCTTATAATACGGATGCTTAATTTATTGATATGCATTTGCATTTCGTCAATAACACAGAAATAAGTAGGTATATATCATTATCTGGTATATTTTCTATTTTAAATTTGCGTATGTCATCTGTTCCTGACAATAGTAACATTTCGTTAGTAATAACCTCATTTTCGAAGTCACCATTTAACATCGTTTTGTATAATACTCACCGGGAAATATTCCAAAATTAGCTTCAAAACATATTCAATAAGGTCCACACACCCAGAAAAAAATCCAAACTGAATCACTATCGTATCAATTGGTTTATTTTAAGCTGATTTAGACAGCCAGAAATACATGATCTCTTATGATCTCTTTTGCTTTGTTTTTCCCACAATGAAATTAAGAGAGATCCAAGATGTCACGCCGTCTCTGTTTCTGTCAAACGTGGAAATGATGGATTTGGACGGTGCGGGCTGATATATCCGCTAATCACACATAGGAGACATTTAAAAGGGTAAATTCTGTAAATTTTAAATATGAATCATCTGGAATACACTCGCATATTATACCATTAATTTCTTTTCAAAACGACTTGACACAAATTAACTCGTACCGAACTTATATGACCAAATTACTCCCATGCTGCCACTTCCGGTATATCTTTCAGGAATTTGATGCGAATATTCTAAAAATACAGAAATTTCAAGATAGAAATATTAATCATTATTGACACTACAAAGAGTTTTTCCAAGCTACTTTTTAACCTCTTAAACCTACATCTTCAAATATTTTAAAGTAATTCTTTCTTTATAATGTACCGACCTTATTCGGCTTTATGACGTAAAAAGATGAAAACATGGGTGGACAAGATTTTGTGACGAATTTTTCCATGATAGATATATACAACAAATGTGACGTGATATAGACTTTTTTTACTCCTATTGATGAATGCATTCATTAACTTTTCAATTTATGATATAGTCATTAATAGTAACCATTTCCTACACACATGACAAACATTTTATTCCTGGCTCTTCATACCTCACGAGTCGTAGGAAATTACTTTTAGAAGTAGAAAAATATAGTATTGGTTAACAGTTTCATAATCTACACAAAAAGCGTCGAAATGACCTGTTATAAACGTGTTTGGTCAAACTCTATCTCGGCCAGTAATAACTAATTATGGTAAACGTCCCAAATTCAGACACTGTTCTAAATTCCGACAGGTTTGTGTTGAGTTGGTTAAAATAAGAAATCTACAATTTTGAACTATAGTTTCCGGTTTCTAGATTTGACATTACACTTATAAATCCACCAGAGTTTCTTATTCTACCAATGTTCTAACGGTCAGAATATAACCTACAAGTTTGACTGATCTTGATAATTAAATGTTATGCTAAAAGTTGATTTTGTTCTTGTAAGGTAACTGCAATTCGACTTCTTTTTACATCGCTACAGGATAACAGTAGTTAAGAAAATTATAATAGTATCTATTTAGGCCGACTAAAAATACTTTATATTTTCATATCACGGTGTACTACTCTTTTAACCACTATTATTTACTAATTTAGGGATGTCGGAATTAGGTACATGTAAATATAACACGTCCGTAAATCAGACAGGTCTGTCGGAATTGTGTACACGGTTAGAAGTAATACATATGGCTCTACTGCTGCATTTACACAAGAAAATGACATTTTCTACATCGTTTGGAATATTACAATTCATGTAGGCATTATGTCCAAATTCCGACAAGGGTGTCGGAATTACGGAGATCAATAATACCTACTTTTGACATGGTTGTCGGAATTGCAAACATCATTAGTCCCTAATTCCGTCATAAAAATCGACAGGCGTCATAGGAAATGATGAAATAGGACAGAATGTTGCAACACTAGCAGTAGAGAGTAGCGGTTTTTCCATTAATACACCACATCTGGAGCTACCAGTTGAATACTACCAGGTTACAGAAAATGTTACAGCTACCATGTTACAGAAAAACTGAACTAACCCAACTCAACCCAAAAACATCCAAAAAAAGTTCTTCTGTAACTATATCTGATGCTTGGAAAGAATATTGGTTAATAAAAAAGAAGGAAGCACAAAAGAAAATCATTCAAGAAAAATAAGAAAGGAAGGAAAAAAGGAACAGCATAAAACGCTGCGCCAAGAAAAAGAACCGACTAAAAATTCGAGAACCAAAAAAATTAAAATACAAATGAGGTACGCAGATTAAGACTAACAGCTTATTTTATACTTTGTTTCTTTAAAAATGTTAAACCATAAATGTTTAACATTTCGTAATGATAAATTTATTAACAATATTTAAAGCATTTAATATTTAGAAAATAAATTGCTTCCGGGTTATGCCGTCTGCCAAGATTTGTAAATGCTGACGTTTCGCGAACCATGTTGCTCGCTTCTTCAGAGCTAACTGAATACTCAGTACTCAGTGACACAATTTGCTGAAAAATCCCCAAAACAATTGATTTTTGCACAATAGGAGGTATGTTAATACGTTCTTCTGGAAAAAATACTTAGGTGCCTTAAATATAACCAAATGGAGGATGTTCCATTTAAAAAAAAATCGAAAATTGTGTGATAAACTATTTACAAGCTACACCATTTAACGCCAAAACAATTTATTTATTTATTTATTTTGTAGTAGATTTACTGAATTTTGGTTTCCACGTCTCAAAAAGCTACAATTTGTGTGTTATTCTGATTTTACTACTTTCTGGTTGTAGAAAATTATATCAGTAAAATTAAATAATATAAAAAATCAATTAAAAATTGCACTGTATTCCTCTAATTTAATGTAAATTTTGTATTTTATCAGCAAAATGACACCAGAAGTAAAATTACTTCGCAATAAAAAACATCAAATTTTTAGGAAAGTTATTAGGCCACCAAATAAATAAACTCTTAACAAAACGTTTTTCTTTTACAATAATCATTCATTTATTTTTAAATGAAGATTACCTAATACACAATCACATCACATTTTTAATAATAGTATTCCCTCCCTTTGAACAAATCTCAGATCAATCTCTATAGACTAATTTAACAGGCAAACCATTCACAAATCTCAAAATCCCATCATTTCCAATCACAGGCTTATGAGGAAAATCTGCAGGGCAAATCTTAAACTGTCTTATTACATTGGCCACCATGATTTCAACATTCATCATAGCATATCGTAACCCTAAAATGCAACAATCAATAGCATTCTATTGGTCAAAGTCTAATTTTAACAGTATTACCAATACAATTTCTTGGCCCAGCACTAAACGGAATATACGCAAATGGATGTCTTCTAACAGTATTTTCCGGTAAAAATCGGTCCGGATCAAACTTCTCCGGGTCTGGAAAAAGCTCAGGATCACGATGTTGTGAATAAGGATGAAAACATATCCTGGTATTAGCCGGAATTGTTATTCCATCTGAAATTAAAGTCATAAATACGAGATAATTGGGATATTTTAGTTGACGTACTGTATACAACATCTTCGCCAAGTTCTCTTGCAAACGTTGGTACTGGAGGATACAATCTAAGTACTTCTTTGATTACCCTATCCAAATAGTTCATTTCCTTCAAGTCGGCGAACTGTATTATCTTAGTTCTATCCATCCCAACAACATCATGAATTTCCTCTAACAGTTTCTTTTGAATTTCGTCATGTTTTGCTAGTTCATACAAAGCCATTGACATTGCTGATGAAACAGTGTGGTGGCCCTTGAAATATTTGTTAGAATAATAATGTTAGACTTATATTTACTTACAGCAAGAAAGAATGTATCCACATGCCAAATTGTTTCCTGGTCCGTTAATCCTGGAGCGTCAATAATAATATCCATGAATACCTTCCTATTTTTAATTCCAAAATTGTCTGGACTATCCTCATCATCATTCTTAATCCTTTCTACTTTCCGTTTTTGAATTACCTGCATAGTGATGTTCTGAATTGTATCAATGCACTTTTTCAAATCGATATACGCCTGCGTGTGCTTGAAAATAAAATCAAAATTGTTCCAAAATGAATAGAATCTGGATTTCAAGTATATTTCCATGAATTTATGTATGGACTTGATGTATTCGTTGTCGCCGTGCACTTGACAGTTAAAATTAGTACCCATTGATGTTTCTAAAATCATTTTCTTTTTAGTAAGGTTAACGTCCCAAATTCAGACACTGTCCTAAATTCCGACATATTTCTGTTTAGTTGGATAAAATGAGAAATCTACAACATTGAACTTTATTTTAAGACATCTGGTTTGTAGATTTGACATTACTCTTATCAACCCACAATCGTTTCTTATTCTACCAATGTTCTAACGGTCAAAATAAAACCTAGAAGTTTGACTGATCTTGTTAATTGAGTGTTTTGCTATGATTTTGCTTGATTTTTAACTGCAATTTGACTTATACTAATTTAGGGGTGTCGGAATTAGGTACAGGTAAATATAGCACGTCCGTAAATCAGACATGTGTGTCGGAATTGTGTACATGGTTCATTATTCTGGCCTGAAACACCCAAACAATGTAAAAAGAAACTGTTCTTCTGTAACAGTATCTCTAAAGCTTGGAGAGAATGTTTGGTAATAAAAAAGAAGGAAGCACAAAAGAAAATCATTCTAGAGACATAAGAAGGGAATCGAAAAAGGACAGAATAAAAAGCTGCGCCAAGAAAAGGAGAACACTAAAAATTCTAGATGCAAGAAACATTAAAATACAGATGAGGTAGAGAGGGCAGACTGAAGAAGACTAAGGACTTATTTTTTACTGTGTTTCATTAAAAATGGTGAAACATAAATGTTTAACATTTCTTAATAATAAATCTTATTTAACAATATTCAAAACACTTAATATTTACTAGAATGTTTATATTTGTCCGGAATAATGTACCACAAGTGTCTGATTTAGGATCACTGTCTGAATTAGGTTCACTGAGGTGAATTTAATTTCACGATTTGAATTTAATGTTTGTTAAAACTTACCACACAAAACGTCCATGGCATAGCGTCTGATGGGTTTGCATACGTCAACATTGTCTCCTTGTTCTTTTTTGAATGTTTCGATTAACGTTTGCATATTTTTATGGAATATTTCTGGGAATTTTTCGAGAATTTTGAAGTGGAACGCTGGCGTTAAGATTCTTCTAAATTTTTTCCATGTTTCACCTACAGGATATTAAAGAACGTTTTTCTATGACCATAGCCTATCTCCAACGCCTGTATGAGCTTCATCAACATACCTTCACTGGTGACCAATCCATCTCCAAGCCACGACTTTAGAGTCTTATATTCGCTTGACTTCTTGGTATAAACAGTTGACGATAGAAAAAAGTCAACCATATCTGGATCGGTTACATACACCCACAAACGGAATGGTCCCATCCATATCCTCGCAATACGTCCATAAGATTTGATCAACTGTTGAGTGTACTCAAAAGTTTCTGGAGAAGTCCTGTTAAATTTATGAACCTATTTGAAATATTAAGGCTTACCGACAATATTTGAGCCAAACTCAAAACCATTTCCTATAAACCATTTTAATGGAGGTCCAGGAAGATTGTTCACTTGTCGATATTTCAGTTTATGGCGAATATAGTAAATCACCATGAGAATTATTGAGATCAAAACCAGTAACGTCCACATATTGCACTTACTTTATGACGATGCACCATATCTAAACAGCTATTTATATGTTGTGATTAACAATATCTCTTTGTAATGTTATTGTTATGGCTATAAAAGCATGTTCAATAATACCGCGGGCAGTAAATTTGAGTTGCATGCATGAACTCTTGTCATATAGACCGAGATTTTGATGATTTGAACGTTGTTTTTAACCAAACCAATTTCTATCCGACACTATGCGAAAATGTAATTGCAAAGAAACGTTGACGTTTTAATCGCAAATGTTAAACCGAATCGAAAGCTGTGTTTTGATTGAACAGACCATTCGGTCGCCACCTATAGGGACAATTATTTTCACGGCTAGCGCTGAAAAGTGTTGATTACAGGCCTGGCTGGGCCTGGCGGGCAATCAGCATTTTTCGTGTCTCCATAGAGACGCGAAAATGACATTTTCGCATCGTGTAGAATAAAAAAGCATCTTCATGTAGTCCCATTGTGGGGCTTCATGAAAATAACCACTTTATATATTTATACCCCCCACATTTACTGTGGTAGGGTATATTGACTTTGCCACTACATTTGTAACACCATTAAGGAAGCGTGGCATGTATAGCCTTGTATATAATATATATTTTTGGTCAGCATTGAAAACTGAATCGGTTGAGCTATGTCCGTCTGTCTGTCCGTCTGTCCGTTTGTCCGTCTGTACACGATAACTACCGTAATTTTAGAGCGATTGATCTGAAATTTGGTATAGAAGTGTATCCCTTAAAAAGAAAGGACAAGTTCGTGAATGAACAAAATCGGTTAGCTCCATTTTTTTTTTCAAATTCCACACCAAATAATTTTAACTTCGGCCCCGCTAGTTTTCTTACTAGTTTTTTTTGACACAGGTGGGGTCTAGGTTTTTTCTTCAATTCTGTATGAGTTTCCATAGATCTGCATCTGAAATATAACTGAAAATGAAATAAATAACAACATAATTGCATCTGAAAGTTTAGCAGAGTAATTTTAGTTCTTTAAAAATCTTTGTGGCTGGCTAATTCTACGGTACACTCAAATGCAACACAATAACTGTAGTATATGCCACTGTACGATTTTCTAATCGCCAATTAGAATTATATTTACGGACTTCTGATTATATAATATTTTAAAAGGTATCCCAGGAATTAAAACAAATATAGGCGCGATATCTATTTCGTAATTTATTATGGGCTGTTGACATAGTTATAAGTCCTGAAAGCTAGTTAACAAATCGCTCAGATTTGTCGGCCTGTTATATTCCGTGAAATGAGAACAGGGAGACTGCACCCTGATTATTCGATAGATAGCAGTTTTCTGATTACAATGACACCAAATAATTGATATTTTTATTGATATTTGATAATTATATGTCTATTAAACATTTCCACGCTCTGATTTTCAGCAAAATATCAAGTACTTGGTGTCACTGTAATCGGAAAAATGTTATCTATCGAACTCATTGGCCAAAAACGAATGAAATCCCGCTAGAGGGCGCCAGTAACACAATACAACACATTAGTCATTACTGGACTAATGGCCGATCTTACAGTGTACAATACGTACTCTTGTAAGATCAGCCATTAGTCAACGCCTATTTTCCAATTTTCGACTATTTTCGCGAATTCATAGCCACCTAGATAAATAAACAAAAAAATAATTTTTTCGTTGCCTTGGTGATAAAATTGACGATCGATATGTTTTAGTGTTTAGAATGTCACCCTGATTGAAAATATCACACAAATAATATAGGGTGCCATTTAAAATTTTAATGATGATGTCATTTCGTCTTTTAGCAAATCTGAAAATTGTGTTCGTCCAATAAAAAATAAACAAACGGGCGCACCAATCGCGTGGGTCTGGTATAAAAGAAAAGGTTACTTAATAATAAACTAGTTTTATCCGTTATGACTTATTTTGTTTTTCTAAGCGTCACGAAAAGTCGCCATTCCAGTTAAGGGTTAAAACTACTAATCAATATATAATCGATCTCTGTAGTCAAACGAGACATTGAAAATGTCTCTATATTGTACATCAATGTTTCGAGTATATTAACAAATTTTATCTGTCACAATATCATTGTCTACGTATTAACTTTAACGGGAATCCATTCACAACGTTCAAAACTCCAGCATTTCCTATTATTGGAGTATGTGGAAAATCCGAAGGCAGAAGTTCAAAATGCCGCACGATATTTGCTACCATCGTTTTAACGTTCATCATTGCATATCTCTGACCTAAAAATATATAATTAATCGGCTGCATTACGATTCCGTCATTTACCCATACCAATGCAATTACGTGGTCCAGCACTAAATGGTATATATGCGTATGGATGTCTTTTGGCGATATTTTCTGGTAAGAAGCGATCAGGATCAAAAAGTTCTGGGTTTGGAAAAAGTTTAGGATCACGATGTTGAAAGTACGGCAGAAATGATATTGTGGTGTTCGCCGGAATTTTCATACCGTCTGTAAAAAATAACTGTTGGTACTTGCGCATTATAATTTTCAAAAATGTCTTACTGTATGTTACGTCTGTAGTTAGTTCCCTTTCAAACAAGAACCCAGATGGGTACAGTCTGATGACCTCTTTAACAACTCTATCCAATAGACCCATTTGTTTTAATTCTGATAATTTTATCTCTCTGCTACTATCTTTTCCAACTACGTCATAGATTTCTTCTAATAACTTCATTTGGATGTCTTTATATTTAGCCAACTCGTATAACGCTGCTGACATTGCTGTGGTAACCGTATCATGCCCCTAAAAGTAAATAAAATTTTTTAAATCCTCATCAAAATTGTGGTTATTGTAGATTTACTATACAGTAGTCTCCTATAACGCGGTAATATGATACGCGTTGTACGAAAGCGCGTTATAAGAATTCGAGTATCGCGAAATTTGGACGCATGCGCCGCTGTCGTATTATTTTTGGCCTGGTGACAATAACCTTCCTAACCTAAAAGCAGTTTTGCCATATCGCTCAATATCGCTTAACAAGCTGACTTTATAATCCAGCTTCAGAAGTGTCACAACTCAAATTACAAATTTGTAAATGTATGCCATAACCAGGACAAAAATCGTTATGAATAAATTACAAATTATAATATTTTAATTATATTTAATGACCGCAATATTGACTTGCGAGATCTACCTACTTGCGTTGTTGACGGAAAGAGTATGTAGAATAGACACACCACAATATTATAACAATGCAAGCCACTTTGTGTGAATTAGTTAATACACCTGTTATAATAACATAGTTTAAGTTTGGTATCGTTTGGCTAGGCAACCAAAATAACATGATGACTTTCTTTCAGCATTGTATATATGAAGACTTCAGTTAAACCTCGACAGTCGTTTGAATAATACCTACATAAATGAAAATCCCAAAGTATAATATGGCGCAATCCAAGGAGTAAAAAATTAGTTAAATTAAAAATCAAGACGAATTAAAAATAAAAGTGACAATGGAAACCAATCCCGCAAATGAATTTCAATGGAAATCTTTCTTCTTTTCTTAAACTGGAAAACGTGGATGCAGACGTTCGAAATTTATTCTATAGCGGCGGAACTCACAAAAAAGAAAGAAAATGTGCAATGTGCGCAATTACTTCATTTAATGGGTATGGAAGCCATCCAAATTTATAACACATTCACAATTAAAGAGAATGAACTCAATAGCATTGATCGAAAATGTTAAAGAAGAGATTTGAATCCTATTTCGTCCCAAAGAAAAATTTAACCTATGAACGCTACAAATTTATTAAATCACGGCAAAACATGGAATCAATAGAAGAATATGTGACGGGATTGAAGAACCAGGCAAACCAGTGTGAATTTGAGCAACTCAAAGAAGACTTAATCAAATTAATGCTTATAGTTGGCATAAAAGATGATCCAACCAGGGAAAAGCTACTATAAAAGGAAGATCTAAAATTGAACAAGGCCATCGAAATATGTATCCTTACTGAAAACTCCAGATCTCAATTTAAGGACATGAGAAGAGCCGAATGAAAAAAATGAAGTAATAGAAGAAATGAAGAAAAGTCCAAGCAAGCCATATATTACTACACGTACGCATTCAGCAAAAACAAGAAGGCCACATGGTCCACAATCATCCAATTTTCGACGTACCAGAAAAGAAGCCAAGTACAAGAACACGAAAAGAAATTACAAGGTAATCCAAAATTGTTACAGATGTGGCTACACACATAAAATAAATGAATGCCGTGCTTTTGGGAAAAAATGTAATGTACGTAATAAATTGGAACACTTTGGAAAACTATGTAAAAATAATGTAAACAAAAATAGATCACAAAGGAGATTACGAAAATACAGAATAGGACAAAAAATTAGGTTTCAAGAAACACCTAAAAGTACATGGCAAAAGGGAATTATTATAAATAAAATAAGATATAGAACTTACAAAATTAAGAAAGGGTGTAAACTGTAAAGTATTAAGAATGTTTTTTTTAAGTTTGCATCAATGTATATATGTACGTATGACATGTGGTGTGAATTGGAAGGAACTGGACTCACTTCCAATACAGTTCTTGACTTGACCAGAGTAAGCGAGTGTTTTAAAATATATAACCTGGACCCTACGTTACAAGGGGATGGAAGACATATCTAGAAATGTTCAACTTATTAAACCATTTAATGACAATGGAGAGTATGTAACACCGGATCATGAAACAAATCAAAAATTGCCAAATTACCTATACGATGAAAGTGAACAAAATAACGACATAATAAATTTAGACTTGGAACAAAGTATTTTACCCGAAAATGACGGACCAAATCCGATAAATAATTGTACCGTGAATCCGAATCGTTGTAGAATTAATGTACAGACTAGATTTAATGACTTTGTAATGACTTTTTAAAATTTAAAAGTTTTAGTTTAAATAAATGAAAAGGGAGATGTTATAACATAGTTTAAGTTTGGTATCGTTTGGTTAGGCAACCAAAATAACATGATTATTTTCTTTCAGCATTGTATATATTTTTGTGTCTTGTATTGTTGAACAAATCAAGAAGACTTCAGTTAAACCTCGACAGTCGTTTGAATAATACCTACGTAAATGAAAATCATAAAATATAATAACACCTGAATACAAAATGTACACCTATATTAAAACAAACCAGAAAATACTATTTCATAATTAGCGCAAAATCGCCTGCACAAAAACTATTGGTGGGTTATGTTATATGTTAAAACAATAGAATGAACATAACAATGAACATAATATTATGTAAACAAATACCTTATATTTTCTTTAAAATGTTATTTATGTCCAACATTCATCGCCGTGCAACGCCATTGTCATGACGAATGCGCAGTTAGCATTGTATCAGCAGCCGAGTGAACACGCACATCGCGCGTTGTACGAAAATCGCGTTATATGAAAAAGTTACCGAAAAATCTTTAGCGCGTTGTACGAATTCGCGTGGTAGGAACTCCCGTTGTAGGAGACTCTACTGTACTACTTACAGTGAATACAAATGTATCCACTTGCCATCTGATTTCCTCATTCGTCAATCCTGGGTGGTCGAGGAGAATATCAAGAAAAGCCGGCTTTGTTTTTAATCCACCAATTTGATCTTTAACAATACCAGAACTTCTTTCTCTTTTCTTCCGCTCAATAATATTTTCGGTGATGTCATGCATGACAGCTACATTTTTGAGAAGATTCCTAAAGTCTTCAGTCAATTTAAAGAAGAAATCGTATTTCTTCAAAAATGAAAACGTTCGCCTTATGTGAATTTCTAAGAAATTATGGACTGATGCCATATAGGTGCTTTCTCCATTGGTCTGGCAGTTATACGTGATACCCATTGATGTTTCACATATGACATCCATTGCGTACAAGGAGATAGGCTTGCAGACGTCTATAGTTCTACCTTGCTCTTTCTTGAAAGTTTCTATCAAGGTCTGAAGGTTTTCATGAAATATCGATGAGAACTGTTCGAGTATTTTGAAGTGGAACGCTGGTGTCAGCATTTTTCGTTGTTGCCTCCACAATTCTCCTAAGTGCATAACAATATGAACGTTTTGTTTTAAGGTGATTTACTCTCAAACCGCCGATTCAGATTTGATTGATCTGCACTTCAAAACAGGTGGCCGTCTTTAAAACCTTTTCTAAATTACGTAATAAATAGCTAATAAATACAATTAACAAAGAAAAAACATCAAAATCTGAAGCGTTTCGAGAAACCCAATTTGCTGCGATTACTATAATAAAATTGTACCTCCGCTAGATAAAAGTCCGTTGCCCAGCCAAAACATAAAATTATCATACTTCTTGGACTTTTCCAGATGAATATTTGATGATAGGAAGAACTGGACCATGTCTGGATCTGTGACGAAAAGGGTCAATCTAAATGGTCCAATCCATAATTTGACTACACTACCATACTCTGTAATTATTCTTTGGCATGCATCAAAAGAATCTGTGGAACCAATCACGGTTTGCCATAGTATTTTCTCTCTTGTGGTAGAAGTCTAAACTTTTCACTTACCTACAGTATTAGAACCAAATTCCTTTGCATTACCCACAATCCATTTTAAGGGCGGTCCAGGAATCTTATTTATATCTTTGTATTTTATTTTGTTATAAATATAATGTAACACAAATAACAATGCTATAAGTACGGTTACTATAATCATGTTTTTGACTTATTTGAAATTAAACCGCTAAATGCACTAACATACTGTTGATACTTGTATTTAAACCGTTGCATGTAGCTTATCACTACTTTTATCTGCACAACCGTATAATTACAGAATATATTGCAAACTAATATGATTACAAAAAACTTAAAGACGATAAGCAATATTAAAAATTAAATTTGCGATAAATACTGGTACACAAAGATGACCGTGTATTTAACACTCCACACTACTGAAGTAAAACTAGTGTACGCCATAAGTACCTACATATGATACACAGCTAGTATAAAATAGTCTTGTATCATATTTCTCTCATAGCAATCAAATTCAGAAATCAATTATTATACAGTGTGTCCAGAAAAGTCCGCACCATATTTTATAAGTTTAACAATTGCCTCTAATTCCGACACTAAGCGTATATTTTAATCCGAAATCCGACACCTCAGTGAACCTAATTCAGACAGTGATCCTAAATCAGACACTTGTGGTACATTATTCCGACAAATATAAACATTCAAGTAAATATTATGTGTTTTAAATATTGTTAAATAAGATTTATTATTAAGAAATGTTAAACATTTATGTTTTACCATTTTTAATGAAGCACAGTATAAAATAAGTGCTTAGTCTTCTTCAGTCTGCCCTCTTTACCTCATCTGTATTTTAATTTTTATTGCATTTGGAATTTTTAGTGTTCTCTTCGTTTTGGCGCAGCTTTTTATACCGGGGGGAAGTTAGCCATAAAAGTTATCCATAAAACTTTTTTTCAACCGATTTCAATAAACGATACATTTTTGGAAAGCTCACAACGTGCTGAGTCTATAGTAGTTATGGCAACAAGATCAAATCGTTACTACCTCAAAAATTGAAAAGAAAGTAATTTTTTTCATAGATTTGCACATTTGTCAAACCTCATAACTCCCCAATAGTTAACGAATTATATAAGTACTTGCAGAAATCGAAAGCCCAGATGTCGCTTTAACTCCCAAAGTTATGGCAACTGAAGATTATACTAATTAGTGGTGTAAAAAAATTAACAAACTTTTAACGTCTTTACAATCGGATGAGCGCCTAAGCAGAACAGGGCATCATAAAAAATGTTGGATAAGTCATTTCTTTTCACCCGATCGTGACAATATGTACATCAAACGGTAGAGGAAGGCTGCCCCTATCTACGGTTGTTATGGCAACTCGAAATTTTGTTAATTGGTGATTTAAAAAAATAACAAAGTTTTAACGTTTTTACCGTTGTATGGTCGTCGAAACGGAACAGCGCTTCATAAATAAAGTTGCATAAGTCATTTCTATTCCCCCAATGGAGACAATATGTACATACATCAAACGATAGAGGAAAGCCATCCCTACCTATGGAAGTTATGGCAACTCGAAATTATGTTAATTAGTGATGTAAAAAAATTAACACACTTTGAACGCTTTTACCTCCGGATAAGCTCCTCTACAGAACAGAGCTTCATAAAAAACGGTGCATAATTCATTTCTTTTCACCCGATTGTGACAATATGTACATCAAACGATAGAGGAAAGCCACCCCTACCTATGGAAGTGATGGCAACTCGAAATTATGTTAATTAGTGATGTAAAAAAATTAGCACGACTCTGCAACTTTTACGGCTAAGTCCCCCCCCCCCCCCCCCGGTGCTTTTTATTCTGTTCCTTTTTCGCTTCCTTTCTTATTGCTCTAGAATGATTTTCGTTTGTGCTTCCTTTGTTTTTATTAACAAATATTCTCTACAAGCATTAGAGATAGTGTTACAGAAGAACAGTTTCTTTTTACTTTATTTGGGTGTTTCAGGCCAGAATAATAATTTTTTTAATGTAGATGGAATGTAGTTCAACTGTTTGGTATCTCCAAAGGTGTTATATTAATGCCAAAGTCGCTACTCTCTGCTGCTAGTGTTGCATCATTCTGTCTTATTTCATCATCTCCTATACTACCTGTTGATATTTATGACGGAATTATGAACTATTGATGATTGTAATTCCGACACCCTGTAGTAATTAGGGATTATTAATGTCCGTAATTCCGACACTTGTGTCGGAATTTGGACAAAATGCGTACAATTAATTGTATTATAGCAAACGGTGTAAAATATATTATTTTCTTGTGTAAAGACAGCAATAGAGCATATGTATTACTTCTAACCATGTACACAATTCCGACACAAGTCTGATTTACGGACGTGCTATATTTACATGTACCTAATTCCGCCACCTCTAAATTTGTAAACATTACTACTATTACTACTAATAATAATTGATAAGTATAATGTCAAATCAACAAACCGGATGTCCTAAAATAAAGTTCAATGTTGTAGATTTCTTATTTTATCCAACTAAACAGATATATGTCGGAATTTAGGACAGTGTCTGAATTTGGGCCGGTAACCTTATTTATTTACTGAATCTGCGAAGCTATACACCAAGTGAAATATAAATAAAGTTCATGTTTGTCTTTGTATCGGAATCTAACAAAAGAGTTTCCTGATCGTTACAAGTTTCTACGGAAAACACACGCCTACTTTGAGGAAGGTACCAATTAATAGATCTAGTAAACACCTTTCACAAATATACCCCCGAAGTTGCCACTTATTGATTATTCACCCGTTGCATTAAAACATTAGTTTACTATGTACTTTCTTGAAGCTTATTGGAGCAAAAATCTGAATACGAAATTGTGCGTGAACCGAGGTCGACCTGTATGCTTCAGCAAACAATAACAAACAGAATCGTATCAACATAACACAATATATGATTATATATTTAGTTAAAACTAGATAACACACATATTCAAGCTATAATTATTGTATTCGCATAAAATTATATAATAACTGTAGATAATATGTAGATAAAAAATATCACTCTCTGTAAACTAATTTAATCGGTAGACCATTCACAGATTTCATGACTGCGTCGTTGCCAATTTCTGGAGTGTGTGGATAATCAGCCGGGTACAGGTCAAAGTTTCTTATTATGTTGGCCACCAATGTTTTCGCGTTCATTACAGCATATTTTTGGCCTACAAAAAAATAATACTAATTATTATCACTAGTCATAATCATTAGTCACTAGTAAGTCATTGAAACATAATTTCTGTATATTAAACAAGAAAATAGAAGGTAAAGAAATAAGCAGTAACCATAAAGAATATAAATAAATAAAAATAATGAATTTATATAAATAACTAATGAATTTCCAATTTCGAACATTTTAATTTAAAAGTAAAGATCATATTGTGCAAATTGTAATTAATCTAACTTTTTTCTTTTGTTTTAGGTGAGTGCAGAATTATTTTGATCAGGATATATCGTATATAGTAAGTTTGCACATATAAATTATTATCATTCATTAGAATTAATACTGACTATAGAACTAAATAACAATAACAATATCCTCTCAGTATAAAACTAAACAAACTGATGGAATAATAACCCACCGATGCAGTTTCTTGGACCAGCACTGAACGGAATGTACGCGAATGGGTGCCTCTTGTTGATAACTTCAGGCAAAAATCGGTCCGGATCGAATTTTTCAGGATCCTCGAACAATTCAGGATCTCGATGTTGAGCGTAAGGATGGAATGATATAGTCGTGTCGGCTGGAATCTTTAAACCATCTGAAACAGATTTTTTTTTATGATTTTTATAGCACCACTTCTAAATACAACATAAACGTCATGTTTTACAATCTCATTTCAACAATGTAGAACAGTTATATATCTAGGAATGCAATGAACTTCTCTAGACTTGCACTCTGGAGTATTGTAGTGCGTGTTTGTAGTGAGTTGGCAACTATGTTTACAATAGCGAAGATTGTGTAAGTACTATATAATCAAGTAGAATACTCAAACACAGTCCAGTTTGAATATTTGTACAAACAGAAAACAATCCATTTATTTCTTTAGGTTATACCATACGTCAAATGTAATAAATACGAAATAAAAACAGACATGTTTATAGTAGCGCCATCTACATCTGGTGATGTTTTTATTTCGAAGCTTTGGAGTACAGTTCGCTATTTGAATTGAGACAGGAGCCTTAATTATCTAATTTATCTGTGTGCAAAACATGCAAGAGTAGTTAACTGAAACGGCCAGCTTGAATATATTTACAAAAGGATTCAGATGTTTCTGTTACATTGTTACACTACAGTGTGATGTTATTTTTCTGGATACATTCCTGAATATTTTGCACACGTTGCTTTTTAATGATAGCAAGGACACATGACATAACTAACATATCTCGTTTTTCATTATTGTTGTTACATTTTGTTGGTTCTGACAGGAATAGAATATTCATTGTTTTAACTTTACACAGATTTAGAAAATAAATTGCTTCCGGGTTATGCCGCGGATCAAATTTCGTATTTGCGGACGTTTCGCAAAGCATTTGCGTCCTTCTTCAGAGGTAACTGTATATTAATATTTAATATTCACTTAGCAGTATTCAGTTATCTCTCAAGAAGTAAGCAACGAAATTTGACGCACGGAATAATCCGGAAACAATGTATTTTCTAAGTAATTCTGGCCGTGAAATCCTTCGTACTTCTTTACACAGAACCACATTTCTTTTTTTGAGGGTGCGTACTAGCCCTTCTTTATTTCGTAGTGTTTCACATATTTTCTTGTATTTTATATTTTGTTAAGGCCTAAAAAATAATCAAGCAGCCACTGGCTCTGACATGATGTCTTTCGTAGAACAGAAAAACTTGACTCAGTGCACAATGTTTGCCTCAGATAGATTTTGATTCAGATTATAAGGAAAAAAAAATCAATTGTCAGTTTTTCTTTTTGGGCAGGAAATTTATTTACCTCTGCTTATTGAATTTTTGACACATTCAGTAATTATCAATCTGTTCAATGTATTTATTACCTCTTCAAAAATTTGCAAAAATGTTTAGTTTTAAATAAAACACAATTTTTACAAAAACTAAAACAGTCTCAAAATAAATATTAGGACACTAGCAACAAATCTAAACAAGCAATAACGTTATATTAATCTTTCGATTTATGTGAACCAAAAAGTTTTAATCAATAAAAAAATAATAAAACAATCCGTCGAGTTATATTGCTAACCCCAAGGTCCCAAAATTACTTATTATTCGTCAGTATCACGGGATCTATAATTCTTGGCATTAGAAGCCTCAATATCAAAAATAGGAAACTGTAATATTTATTTTTTTAAATTAAAACAAAATTGTTTTATTTTAGTTTTTTTTGGGGCATGTTTTTTTTAACTACCCTAACCATGTCTGAAATCGTTTAGATCTCCTTCAAACATGGCATTTAGGTATTTTTAATGACGCTATATCCGATTATGATTTTTAAATTGCAAAATTTAAAATTGCTGAACAAGAATGGCGAACAAGAAAATTAATATTATGGAAATTTTCGGCAATATGTAGTTTATGGTAGTATTGGAAGTAATTTTATGGGTTTTTAAGGACGCTGAATCTCGCATAAACATTGCAAAATTCAAAATGGCTGATCCAAAGTGGCAGATCAGAAATTTATAATTAAAGCAAATTTCACAAAACTTTGAATTTATAATATTGTTTTAGAGATGCCAAATACAAATTTGACACAAACGTTAAACTAAAAAATTCGAATTAGCGGAGCCAAAATTGCAGGAAATGATAATTAAGGAATTGAATAGAATACAACGGCATTCGACATTTTTACTTCAGACCAGCCTGACTGGAGAAATCATGCTTACCAGACACCGTGGATCTCCGCACAGCTTCATTTTATCATGAAAATTATTATATTTTTTTTTGTCGGGAAATGTTAGTAAAAACCCAAAATGTTAGTCGGCAATAAAAAATAATGCGGTAATTTTAGCGTAAAATCCGGAATCTCGGATTATAATTTTCTAATCCATCATTTTCGATCCGACATTTTGAATTTGCCATATTTAGGCTGTGATTTGGATCTGCCTTCCTTAAAATCCATAAAAACTAGATTTGAGCAAAGAGTCCCTTAATTTCAATTTGCTGGTCCACCATTTTAGTTTCCCTATTATAAATTTTGAAATTCAAATACCACATTTGAAATCAGCATCACTAAAAATCCCTAAATGCCATGTTTGAAGCAGTAATGAGCGATTTTAGACAAGGTAGGGTAGTTTCGCCAAACATAAACAGTTTTATAATAATTTGAATTCTTTGACATAATAACAGTTTATAACAGTTTAGAAATAATAAAAATACTCTTGGATATTTACGTGTCGTCTTTACAAATTTATTTTGCCAATTTTAAAATTTGCAAATTAATTTGACCGATCGTTTGCCGAAATATATCTTGGTATGTTGAACAAGATTCATCTGGGAAAAGCTTCAATTATATTTTACGCCTCTTCAATTGTCAGATCAAAGAGACAAACAGATCAAATGCACTCAAATCTGAATGGATTCCAAATGTCATTGTATGGTGGTGAATAGTATTATACAGGCGGGATGTAAATTTTTAAATAAATTAAAAATTACAGCCACAACCTGGGTGTGAACCAGGGACCTTTGTATAGCTAGCACAATGCTCTCACCAAGTGAGCTATTGGGGCCTATGACATATGTTAGGGAAAATCGTCATATCAAGGAAAGGAAGAAGAAAAAAAACAACAATAAAAAAACACTACCAAACCTAACCTATCATGAAACCTATCAGATGTCACACCAGAAATGTAATTTAAAGTCAGTTACTAAACGTGAAATATAACAAGATATGAATATACGGATATACCGTATTAACATTACGTCATAGGCATCAATAGCTCAGTTGGTGAGAGCATTGTGCTAGCGACACAAATGTCCCTGGTTCAAATCCAGGTTGTGGTTGTAATTTTTAATTTATTTAAAAATTTACATCTTGCCTGTATATCGTCACCATTCACTTCATACACCAATTTGTAGATTTACTTTATCTATTTCAGGGTTTTGGTCTAACTTGGTATAAAATGACTAGGCTTTTCATAAAAATATTAAAATACTTAGTTGAGTTCATCGAAAACTTGGAATTGTCGGGAATTTGTTTTGTTATGGAGATACGGTTAAGAGTTGCTAAGAAAAGCTGTTGAGTATGAACGCAGTTTGGTTAAAATATTAGCAATTTTGAAGATTTGTTCTATAAACATTTTAAAATTTCTAAAAACCAAAACACGTCTAATATTTTTATGACCCTTGGTATGGCATGGGTAGTTTTTGACTATCAGCAGCTTTTTTAGTAATAAATTTCGGAAAGATTAAAAAAAAACAAAATACGTACTGTATTCAATATCCTGTGTAATCTCTCGTTCGTACAACGGCACTGGTGGATACAATCGGAGTACCTCCTTCAAGACTCTATCCAAATAAGACATTTCCTTCAATTCCGAAAGTTTAATTTCATGGTTGCGATCCTCTCCAACGACCTCGTGGATTTCTTCCAATATCTTCTTTTGTACATCCGGGTATTTGGCCAAAACGTACAACGCAAACGACATTGTAGAAGAAACCGTGTCATGCCCCTTTAAAATGTTACATATTGTATGTATTTGTATAAAAAAATGTACTTATTGCGAATGCTTACAGCGAATAAAAATGTATCCACCTGCCATCTGATCTCATCATTCGTCAGTCCAGGCCAATCCAACAGAATATCCATGAAAACTTTCTTCGTCTTTATGCCACTATCATCAGACTTACTTTGAACGAAGTTATTCAACCTTTGCTCCTTGCGTTTCCGAATTACGCTTTCCGTGATTCTATGCATCGTTGAAATGTAACGATTGAGGTCTTTGTAGTCGCTGGTGAATTGAAAGAAGGTATCGTACCTCTTTAAGATCGAGAAAAATCTCCTAATGTATATTTCCAAGAAACCTTGCGCTGACTTGATGTAAGATGTATCACCATTCCTCTGACAGTTCTGGTTGATACCCATCGATGTTTCGCACAAAACATCCATGGCGTACAGCTGTAAGTAATGGAATACGTCGACTGTTTCTCCGCTTTTGTTCTTGAAGGTATCTCGTAGTATTTGGAAGTTGTCATGGAAAACATCTGAGAACTGTTCGAGGATTTTGAAGTGGAAGGCAGGTGTTAGGATCTTCCTGTGTTTTCGCCAGATGTCACCTGAAAAGTGAATCGATCAAATCTGATTTTGGGAAGAGTTGTTGGTGGGTATACCTGTGGAATTGATAAGGCCATCGCCCAACCAGGGAAGGTATAAATCATAGCCTGTTGACTTCTTGATGTGTACTTGTGAAGACAGGAAGAATTCCACCATGTCTGGGTCTGTTACAAATAGGTTCATGCGGAATGGTCCTTGCCATATTCTGACCAGACGACCATACGTTCTGACCATACGTTGGGAATTCGAGAATAAATCTAAAATGAAATTATAGAAGTATATAAATTAGGTACTGATGTGTACAGATTTTAAATATATGACACCCTCCGACGAACGACCCTATTATGAAATACACGAATAATATACACCAAACTCTCTATAAGCTGTAACATCTATATGGTCCTGTTTTTGTATTCAGATTATATATCTGTGGCTTGAATGATTTAGGGCCTATCTGAAAAAAACGAGTTTTGAGAGAAAATATAAAGGACGTTCTTTTTTCATGTTTGTTGTCCAAATTGAAAGAATTCGAAAAACATGAATATTTCTGATTTTTGGTTCAATTATTTTAGCTACTTAGGTGCTTAGGTGCTTATGCGTACAGTTGGCCCAAGTTACATAGGCCCTATGTACGTCACATTCATTGGAACATTTGGGCCCTAAAATTTGCTACACGATATGGTAGTTAGATATTTGAGAAATACCAGGATAACCTGGCAAGTTATTTTCGAAGATTACCCATTGGGTGCAATTTTTTAAATGTTATTACTTGCTATGTTTTACTATAGAAAAGAAATATATTATTACACTGGTCAAACAAATTAGGGGAGCACTTTTTTCGAAACCTTTAACTTTTTAAATAATAGTTCTAGGCAAATCAAATTTGGTATGCTTTAACTTTACAACTCTTAGTTACCGCTAAGTTACACTTAAAAATGTAAATTAATAACGCAAAACAATATGGAAGAAAGGTATGCTTTGAATTCACGTATGAAAGAAAGCCTACTAAAGTTGACAAATGAATCAATTTTCGTTGATTCTTGGCTTAGTGAAGTGCAAGTTGCTCGTGCTGTCGCCCTTATTCAGCATGGCCACTCTATTCGGCATGTTAGCAGGGACCTTCAACTTTTCCCTTCTGTTATTCGGCGTTTATGCAATCGGTTACGGGAGACGGGCCTATATGGTAGAAGAGCTGGACAAGGTCGAAATCGAAAAACTACTCAAAATCAAGGCCGATTTCTTATCCTTTCCTCTCTACGTCAGCGACCTAAGACGAGCACATGGTATAGAAATTTCTGATCAAACTGTTAGAAACAGTTTAAAAGAAGCGAATTTGAAACCAAGAAGACCGGTCCGCGCACCACGTCATACGCAGCATCACAAAGCAGCGCGAATGAGGTTTGCTCTGGATCACAGAGATTGGCAACTGCGTGACTGGACGCCTGTACTGTTTACAGACAAGTCCAGATTTCGTTTAACTCGTTGCGACGGTCGAGTACGTGTATATAGACGTCCTAGTGAACGCTACGCAGCCGCTACTATACAGGAAGTGGATAGATTTGGTCGTGGATCTGTGATGGTTTGGGCTGGAATCAGTATAGACAACAGAACTGATCTTGTTCTGGTTCCTGGTAGACTGAATGCCATGAATTACATCGAAAACATCTTGGAGGACCATGTGATGCCTGCTGCATATGGCGTCGGTCAAAAGTGCATCCTAATGCAGGACAATGCAAAGCCACATACCGCATGCATCACCAGAAACTTTTTACAAGAACGTGGAATTCAGGTCATGGAATGGCCGGCGTGGGAAGTCCTGACCTGAATCCTATTGAATACTTGTGGGATCAGCTGGACCGATATATTCCCAGGCGCCCTAATCCACCACTTACCATACTGGAACTGACACAAGCCCTGATTGAAGAATGCATGCCACGTAAGTGTGAGGAAGTGATTCCTGCTCGTGGAGGGCATACATTGTATTAAACTCCACCAATCCACAGACAACCCGACTGTCATCGATACTATGACAGTCATTTCAATTTTGTTTTGCTTTATTAATTTACATTTTTAAGTGTAACTTAGAAACTAAGAGTTGTAAATTTGGTTTTGTAATTTTCTTTAGTTAAATATATGCCGTTGAAGTATACCAAATTTGATTTGCCTAGAAAAAATTATTTAAAAAGTTACAGGTTTCAAAAAAAGTGTTCCCCTAATTTTTTGAGCAGTGTATGTACAGAATTTTTTTTTGTGATTAAGTTAGAATCTCGGCAGGAATTAGATTTTTTCCCACTGCTCAAATATCATACTCTACAATAAAGTGCTAATTTTTTGAGCAGAGTATTTTACTGCAGAAGGAGGTTGTTTTAAAATTTTCTATACTTAGAAATTCGATGGAAAACAGTTTAAAGCCACATTTTGAAGCCACGTGGACCTTCGTGTGTGCAACGGCACATTTACTAAAAGATTTGGCATTTGATTTGCTAAAAAATTCCACCAGCACATTACACAGTAGCTGCAAGAAATTGTTTGCACCAGATATGAATCGGCTGTGTTGGTCCAATTTTATGGCCTTCCTGTTATCCGGATTAAGTCCTTTAGTTTTATTTTTTCCTACTGGTGTTGGTTAAATGAATTGAGAGGAAATAGATGTCTGAGGAAGTGCTAGACGGATTAAAAGTCGCGCTTGCGTTTGCCTGGTGGCAGACAATTTGAATACATTCTTTAATTTATATTTATTGTATTTGCTTGTAAATAAATATTTTTCACATTAATTTGACTAGTGTTTTCATTCGAATTTCTAAGTAGAGAGTTTTTAAAATTGTATCATACTTGCTATTTTTTAATATAGAAAAAAAAATATTACTATTTTACTGCAAAATGAGCTCATTTTGAAATTATTTCAATAAGTATTAAAATTAGCATTGTTACCATAGAAAATATATATGCAATGTACACGATTGGAGTTTAAATATATTCGAGAAATTTTGTCAACGGAGCTATTGATGAAAAATCATCAATACAAAAATGTTTCCTCTTTCTACCTGTAGATATATACCTACTATTATATACAATGGATCACTAACCGTGTTGAAAATTTTAAAATAACTAACTCAACGATCTATGAAACAATATATTATAGGCAAACCTTATTCGCGAATAGTTGGCAATCCCACAGACATAATTTTGGAATGTGATCAAAATTTGCTCACCCGCTTCCAAGCCAATGATGTCTAAACTAAACAACACCATTTTTGCAAAATAAAATGTCAATTTATTGTAGTTTAAAATGAAAAAGAAAACGTAAATATTGTTTTTTTATATTGTATTATTGGAATTCTAATTGATCATTTAGTAAAGTGATGTTGTGCTTTCTTTTATGTTTTTCTTTTCGAGTTGTTCTAACAAATCTAATTTGTAATTTTTATTGCGTTTGTGAAGTAGTGTAGCTTCAGTGTATTTTATACAATGACCTATTGAAATTTTATGTTCATAAATGTTAGTCGAAGCTCTAGAAATTCCAGAAGTTCATAAACAGCTTCAGATTGACGCTATTATAATTGAACGGCTTATATATTTTGTCGGGAGGCTTTTCAGATATGTAAAGTGGGTCAGAAGTGTTTATGATTTGTTGTAAAAGACGGTAGACATGTTTAAAATGCAAAGAGTTTGTTGAAGAAATGTTATAAATGTAGTTTAATTCATCTGTTCAGGAGTGGTAATTGATGAGATATTTTAAGCTACGATTGACAAGGAAACGTATCAAAGATCCACAACGTACCAAAGTATAAAATTAGTCTTTATCTTTATTTTGATACATTGCTTCTAAGATTCTCTGAGTAAGTAGCTAAAAAATCTTTTTCTACTTTGCATTGTAACACTGTTTTCGGTGTTACAATTAACACATTGTAATACCGAAAACAATAACATGTTTGTCTGATTGGTACACAGTGATATCAAATGCCATATGTCAAATGTACAATACATAACCCAACATAACCACACACTGCATCTTCTTAATCGCTTGCAATCACATAAACTGCGAAATATCAATATTCTATACATATTTAAACATGGGTGCAGCCTGCTATAGTATGGCCAAAGGATTGGGGCTTTCTTAGTTTTGCTGTGTTCATCAAAATACGCCAGCATGACGTTTACGGTGATGTTTTACGACTCTAGTAAGTGATTGTTATCATTCTTTTCAACTAAACATCAAATCCCCTTTTCAGATATAATTCAAGGACCACATTTACTTTAATAAGGTATTATGCGAAGATCAAACCTACATCGTAGATACGAACGATTTTAATTACTGCTGCGAGATTGTATATGCGCAATAAATGGTTTATCAGCATACACGTACAAAGCTATAGTACATTTAAAGTGTAGAGGATTTCTTAGTTTATGTAACGTATAAGTTTTCGGTAATATTTTGGACGTTTGGATGCTCGGTTCAATTCATATTCGTTTTTGTCCGTCGCTTTCGACTTCGTCTTAGTTCTGGTTGTGTGCAACGTATTTGTATTACCTCCATCACATGTAATTTTACTAAGTATAATTTATTCTAATAAACTACTTTGCCAAAATTAGAATTGGGTTTCAATTATAAGTGCTTGTAAATATATAAGCCGCAACGGCTACGTAGCGGAATTAGGTAGACACCGCTATCAAACGTTAAGCGTTATAACAATTATTTAGTAAGTTCTTGTTCTTCGAAGTAACTAATCAGTCACCGCCAAACACTTCTATTCTGATTATTATACTTATGGCCCACTATTGTAAAGTTGTTTACTTTTTAGGTTAAGTTTCATGTATTTATCACAGTAGGGTTAAAAGTGTTGCCCCAAGCTCCATTATGATCATCGTTGCGAACTTGCTGAATATTTATTCAAACTTGTAGGCTAAAGTAGAGTAAAATTATTCACAGTTAGATTTTGTCATGATGTTATCTCATCGATCTCATCTTTAACGAAATTGACAGTTACTACAGTGCTGCCACGTGGTACCCGCAAAATACCCTAGATTCTAATTTAGCGCGATATAGTAACCACAATTTCTAAATTTATATAAAATTAATGACGCAAAGTAGAAAAAATAGTATATTACACTCGTTTTATAAGACGTATTGGCGCACTCGTTCCATTTGGGCACTCCTCGCTACGCTCGTCGTACCCAAAACAACTCGTGCGCCAATTTGACGTCTTATAAAACTTGTATAATAATATACCATTATTGGAACCTTATCCAGTTTTGAGAGTAAAATTATTAAAATTGATAATATGTAAAAATACATATTATTAAAACACGTGTGGTACACAATTGAAAGGTTTTATTATTGTTTAGATTCCTTCTGTTTTCACTATCTGGAACAAAGTGAATAGTCATATGTAATTGACGTGGTAGAAATATTTGTAGAATACAATATCGAATAACATCGGTATAAGTTGCAGATTTATGGTTTTTGAAGAACGATCGTTGTTTTCTAATTTTGTGGATGGAAATACTGTAATAAATTAATAAAATATACAAACAAAGATATTTTACTGTTTTAAAGCCTTTCTTTCACGAGTAAATGTAATAGTCAAGCATTGCCAATTTAAAATGTTCAATAGTAAGGTCAAACCAATTCCATGAAGTGCCGAACTTTTGACATTAGTTTTCAGTTATTTCTATTTATTTCCATAAATAAGCATTTGTGCTACTGTGCATATAATTGATTTGTAGCTCTTTCATCAATAAAGCATTTAGCAGTAATCAGCTTCAAGGCATATTAATCGCTTGCGGAATGATAAAAGCAATAAACACGAGGTTAACTCATTCATCTTGGTCAATTGGCAAAGATTAAAGATTCTGCGCAAGAGGAAAATGCTAAAATACTATTATGAAAATACTAACATACCAACAATATTTGATCCGAATTCTGCTGCATTTCCGGTTAGTAATTTTACAGGAGGCCCAGGCAGTTTATCCAGATCACTATATTTGCTCTTTTGAAGCCTGAACCACACCGTTAACAGAACAGATATGGCTGTAACAAGTAAAACCAATACCAACATTCTGAGTGCGCGATCAGCTCTTGACTAACAACAAATTATATAAACACAGATACTATGTGCTATCGTGAGCATAAAATACGGGGACACTGAAATTTGCACTAATTAAAGTGGGCTTTGCAATGTCATGTCAGTACGTTTGCCATGTCACATAAATGTCATCTTGAACTTTGACATAAGAAATCAAAATTCCGCAATTGAATGAATTTCAGCAGGTAATAATTCAAACAATGGATGATGGAAACAGCATTCGAGAATTTGCTACTGAATTCAGTGTAGGCAAGAATACCGCGAAGAATAAAATTGTTGAAACCGGAACAATTTTGTAGGTTGACAGATACTGTCAAAGTTTAGATACTGTCAAAGTTTAGACTTCATAGGTTAACAAATACGGCCAAAGTAAATGTTACACAACTAAAATTGTTCAGATTTTTTTGTTTATGAGTATATATTTCAAGCCAAACAACAAAGATACGTACATAGTGTAATTATCTTAAAATTACGTAGCGATCATAATACAATATCTATAATTAGTGCCTTGATTAAATCGAATCTATTGAACACAGATAGAGAAGGCTGCTTTTATTAAACTTATATTCTTTTAAATTTATTCTTTTTTATCAAAACAAATTCTATTATCTATATTCTCTATATTCTAGATCTACGAGTCATTCTATTTACTCCAAATTTAGTAGAGTGCAATAAAAAATAAATAAAAATGAAAAAATAATTAGAAAAGTGGCTTATAAGTAAGGATTTTATTGAAAATTTTGATTAATGAAAATATATTAATAAAATTTGGACGAATGTTAATATACATAAAATAGTAATTTTTTGGGATATTCCTGAAGTTACTAGCACTTCCGGTTTCTAGGAATCTTTTAAATTTTAATTGGCACCTGGGTTATTAAACAATAAACATTTTTCGTAACTTTTTTCTGTCTTGGTGTGTTCGTTTAGCTTCCTGAATAAACAATAAACGAACGTAAATTTGAATGTAATTCTTATATCTCAACAACATACGATACAACATTTTTTGGTAATAGGGAAAATAAAGGTAGTTTACTCTTAACACAAATTCATAGTTTCTGAACTAATACATGTTTGCACTAATAGTTTCAGAGAATCCACAAACTTTTATAAAGAATAACATTTTCTGAGAAATCGATAATAACGTTTCCCATGTGTTTCTAAGACACGTTTTACACAGTGCTTGCTAGTGTAAACTTTTTGAAACCTTGTACGTGATTTTAGCTCTCTTGACTCTTTATTCACTTGTTGATTTATATTGACGTTTCCGTCGCAGACAAAAATAAAAAATCTGATGTGGCCAGGCACATGACTTTATCATACTATATGAAAGATAATTATTAATACCTGCATGAGATTCTATCTGATCCAGATCGGCCATGACTGCATTGAAATAAAACTACTAGAACTAGACAGATATTTTGATTATATTGACAGTCGGTATTTATATATAAACATCAGCGTTTGACACTACCTACTGTTATTAGAATCAAAATATCTGACAAATCCTGGCTAACTAGTTTTAATGCAGTACGAGCGATCTCGATGAAATAGAATTTGTTCATGCAGCTAAACTATTAATTTTACCAAAAAATGTCATAGTCATAAATTATTCAGAATTTCCTTTAATTTATTATTTAACTATTTCGACGATTCCAGAAATGGCGGCTTATTTGCAAAATCTTTCAAAAATGCTAAAGCTAAACCTCCTGTTCCTTTGGACCCTTTTCAACAGAAAACTTCCAGCTCTGTGGGGTTATGAAACTTCTAAATATGAAGTTTCGTCCCGATACCATTTTTAAAGTTTCTCCGGAATCGTCGCCACAAAAAACGGGTACACACACACATACACATACATTTTTTGTACCTTGGTCAAAAATGATAAGGGGATCCAAAAAGACATATTTAGGGCTTTCCTCGTAGATTACAAATCTGGTTTCCTTTGACTGTCATAAATAATGTAATAAATAAAGCTAACATAAAGGCTTGGACCATGTAATTTTTTTTTAATCTCAGCATACCTAGGTAATTCTATAAAGTTGGTGGCAACTTTTATTCGGCCTATTAGTATGAAAGTATGATATTAACGTTACATTTTTGAAAAAAAAATCGCTTAGGCGAACAGAAAAACGGAACCACAATTGTACAGAGTTGTCACATGTTTTTTACGCTTCGTTGGTTTCATTTTAGTCTACTGAGAAATTCTATCCCGTCATATTTTTGATCACATTAAAAATTCGAAAAAATAGTTTCTTTGTACTTTCATCTTATTTTATAGTGACGTACTTTTTGATACCAGTTTGTTATCTAAAGGACAAAAATTATCGGAATAACGTTTCACACATTGGAATCTCGTCTATCATTTTTATTCTAATCAATGTGTAATTTGGCCTTACTGTTTATTAATATTAAATAAACATCTTACAAAATATTAATTAAAAGATATTGATAGATTTACACGAGTCTATACAAATTCTAAAAAGATGAAGGATATGCGTGAAAATACGAATCATTTACGCATGTAAATATATGACCTCGTATAAAGTTTGATAAAACTATTTGTTTATCTTGCCAGTATTAAATGTGTTATTAACCGTGTTAGGGATCATTATGTTCAAATTTGTGCAGGTTTTAGTTTTTCCCATAAGATCATAAGATGGAATGTTTCTGTATTACATTCTATCTGAGTCAATAGTTCTATAGATAAGTGGAACTATATGGTTCAAAAATGCATACATACTTAATTATTAGTTAATAAAAGTTTGTATTTGCAAATGCTCTCTAAGTTTTGCGCTACTTATAATTCTGTTTTATACCCTCATTTACATAGGTGTACCATCATTTAATTGGTAAATTTTTATGCTTGTTGCTCGCGAAAACACGTTTGTTGAAATATGCAATTAGTATTATTACACTATTTCGATTTTGTTCACAGGACATGTCACGTATAGTAAAATTTAGGAAGACACCCAAACATGTTTTTGTCATTGTATAAAACATGAAATTAAATTAGGCGATGTTTTAAAGTTTTATTTGTCCGCATAAGTTACAGTCACCGCCGCATCAAGGTGCTGATTGTTGTTTTGTTTGATGTAATAAATAACAGTTTAAAATCTGCTGTTTATTATTGAAAAAAAAGCCTGTATTAAATCATGTAGTAATAGTTATTTAACCAACAAGTATATTAAAAAGAGCGATTAATGATTGAGACTGTTTAGCGCGCGAGAGATTAGCGAGCGCGTTAATTGTCGAGATCATTAATCGCCGTTTAATATTTGAGTTGGTTACAAAATGTTTTCGTCGATCGTATTCTTCTAGCGTCGTCTACATAGATTTTTCTTCGCCAATGTCTTTTTAGGTTATATGACAATTTATGTAATTTGACACTAACAGTTCTAGAGGGCGGTATGTTTTGATTGGAAGGTTTCATTTCACAAATGTTCGATTGGCCAATCAAACGACGTCATTACGTCGTGTGTTTCGGTATAACAAATCATAACATTAATAGAAATCGTGCATTAATAGAGTTGTTTAATAAACGATTTCCTATTCACTAAACTGACTCATAAATAAACGATCGACGGAAAAATAAGAAAGTACGTGAAGTAGGCAACCACCATTACAACTCAACGCTTAGCGATGGATGCCGTCTTGAAGATTTGTCGTTCATTTATTATATTTTATTATTTAAGTCAATTTATTTTATGCATAAATTGGTTCCTATATCCTTTTCACTAATGATTTCATGTATGAAATTGAGGATAGACATATTTTTTACATTGCGATATCTGAAATAAAAGTTTTAATTAGCACTGTTGTACTGATATAAATCAACGGACAAAAGGTTTCTTCACTGTATTTACTATATTTATCGTTTAAACGATGTGAATATGTATATGTATGTTCTTGTAAGATACCGGTATCATTATCGGTATTTGTATTAGTAATGTAGCAAGTGTTGTCAATGTACTCGAGTGATGAAAGGTTTTTCTTTTTTTCTTATACACAAGACATTTATTGCAACATATTTATCATTTTGACATTGTCCCAGTACCTATCGGTTTTTTCTTCTTTATTTTTTTGTTCATATTTATCACAAAATAAAACAAAAATAAAAATATCTTTATGTTTAAGCAGGTCAATATACTGCGTACTAAACGGTATAATTTGGTAAGGATATTCAGGATTTCAGACATAAAAGCAAGCATATTGATAATAATTTATCAATAAATTATATACTAATAGAATTCTCTAATAGAATTTAGAATAGTCTAATAGAATTCATTATCGATGCCTATTAAAACAGCCAGTAGGTATTTTTATTTAGAAAAAATTAAGGGAATATTTCGGGATAGCTTATATTCTCAATTTAACATACTAAATTTGTGACCCAACATCAGAATCACCAGCTCATAGACAGAAAATTGTTATATTAATTCTAATAATTAATTATAATACGCAAAGTAAACTATCAAAGTAAACAATTAACTGTTAACAATTGGCAAATGACAAAAAAACTCTCAAGAAAAAGGTTGTTTATGTGGCAGACTGATTTTTGTTAAGACAGAGGGGTGAAAAACAAAAATAATTGCTGTGCATTTGTTCTTGAGAAAGTTCTGTCAGGTCCTTTACAAACCCATCATAATCTGGACACCTCTTGTTAATCCGGGCACAAAGCGCCAACCAGGTGTCATTTTTACCGCAAAAATCACTATTGTGGACATTCAAACTGATATTTACATGGCACTGAAAAGAATTAACCTAAATAATGCAGTTTATAATCTCGATGAAGCATATCATATATTATGTATTCCTAGAAAATCAGGAATGTATTTCTGACGAATATTCAATCGGCTGTTAAAAAGCACGCTGAAACTAATACAGAGTATCAAGATAAAATACAACGCAAATAGGCTCCATAGGCTACTATGAAAAAATTGACAAACTGAAAACAATAATTGAAACGGTACGAAATTGTATTTCATATAAAACTGTTGATCAAGGATAAATAGCAAAAGCAAATGTTATTTTGATGATTTTTGTTCTATCATTTGCAATACCTTACAACTACAACTAATGCTCCATGGGTTATGCAACTTTATTGGCATCACCGCATACAGTTTAGTTTGACTAAATTGAACTACACTATCTTTATATAAACTGAACTAAATTGACAAAGTTAAAGTTTACTTTCGAAACCGGATTTACACAACGCGACATCATACTTTCCATACACAAAGTCGTAATGGAACTGACTTTTTTTCATCTTGCAGTGATGTTTTTGATACGATTTTACCGATACCTCAAAGAGTACGTAGCACAAAATTCTGGAAAAAATGTTTTGAGATCGTTAAAACTCCTTTCAAATGATTTATTGTGTTGGGGTATCCTTTTGCTTCCCAAAATTTATGGGAGACAAAACTCTGTGCAAAACATTTTACTGTACTGGAATATTTTGGTTATTGGTGTCATATTCCAGTTTTATACCTTTAACATTTATTCGACCATTACAACAGCGCTATTTTAAGGAATTAATCCATATGAAGTGCTCCAGAAAAAGTTGGTTGTTTTAGAATTTTTTAATGATATTTTATATTCTGGGGACATAATAAAAATGTAATATAAAAAATGGCGATCATTTTGAGTCAGCGAATCCGTAATTTTTGACATTGGTGTAGTAAATATTTATATATTATATTTTTATATATTATACTAAATAACTTTGTTTGGAGAGTTGAAATGAAAACCGTTCTATTTAGCACATATCAAGCTATCAAAAATAGCTCTTTTACTCTTTCCCCTTTTTGATAAGAAAAATTGTATTTTCTTTTATTAATAAGCATGAGATGCTTAACATATTGAAACTAATCTAAAAGATTAACCATCAATTTAAATCTGAATTCTTAAAACTAGGTACTTGTCTCTAATAGGCTATCCACTGATGTCCTATATTTACTTTTTCCTAAACAAGAAGCACTAACACTTCACTCACTGCGCTCTGCTTTTTACACATTTCACTGATTCACTAGTTCGATGGGTTTAGTTCTTTTCAGTCGTCTCACTAGATTCCGGTTGTCCAGTAGCTGCAGGGCCTCTACGTTGACGTGATGGCTTAGGCGGGATTCATGCTTAGTGGCGAATCTTTTTATCTCTTGGATGAATTGTGGGATACCAAGAGCACGGTGCAGGTCACTATTCCGTATGTACCAAGAAGCGTTAACCATATTCCTTAGTACTTTATTTAGGAAAATCTGGATTCCTTGTATATAGGAATTTTTCGCGTAGCCCCAAGGCTGGATGCCGTATAACCAAATCGGTTTTAATACTTGGTTGTAAACTTGTAGTTTGTTCTGTACTGACAGTTTCCTCCCAGAAGCCAGTACAGTGTTCGCTAATGGAACTATGGCGTCGTTAATCTTGACATGAGGTATGTCCTCGATTCTTTTGTTTGTAAAGTTAATGTGGACAGATTTCAGTTCGTTGAGCTTGGTCTTCCATTTTTTGGCGCATTTATATATTTTATTACTAGCTTGTTGAAGATTCTTAGTAGATTCTCCAATAGTTAATCCCACAGCCATTAGAGCCGTGTCATCTGCTAATGTGGCGACTGTTACCTTTTCCAGCTGTGGTAGGTCACTTGTATATAATAGATAGAGAATTGGTCCCAATACACTACCCTGGGGTACCCCAGCTTTTACTTCTTTTAGTTCCGAGTATTCATCGATCTGTTTTATTCTGAATAGTCTATCAGATATACAGGATGTTAGCAAAAAATTGAAATTGACACTTTTTCACTTTTACGATATTTAATGCCTAATATCTCTGGTGGACCCAGACCTTAAAATCTTAAACTGTCACAATTAATTTGCCTTCTCATAGTAAGAAGGGCTAATTTTTTCTATTACAAGCCTTTTTGCATACATGGGTACAACAAATAAACAATAGTGAATGAACAAATTAAGTACTCTTTCATATCTGAAAAAAATCTTTAAAACGGGACCAAAGTGACTATCGTAAGTAAGTAAACATGACGATTTTTTTTCAATGGCAAATAAGTGGAAACTGTACTTTAATGGCCGCCATTTCTGAACTGATTAAAATTGTTTTGGCAATGTTTTGAGCATTTCAGGGAGATTCAGTAAAAAAAAAATCTGATGTGGCCAGGCACGACTTTATCATACTATACACAACAGGGTCAAAGGCTGATGATCTGACAATACTGTCAATAGAATCAAAATATCTGCCAAATCCTGGCAAATTAGTTGTGATGCAGATACGAGCGATCTCGATCAAATAGTATGTTTTGATGTGTGTACAGAGCGACCAACAGAGTCAACTGCTATGCATTACTTTCAAAGTTAAAGTTTGCTCATGCAGCTAAACTAATAATTATACCAAAAAATGACATAGATATAAGTTATACGGAATTTCCTCTACTTTAATTTATCATTTAACCATTTTGACGATATTATAGAAATGGTGACTCAGTTTAGTTATGAAACTTCTAAGTATGAAGTTTCGTCCCGATACCTTTAGTAGTTTCTCCGGAATCGTCGCCACAAAAGAACGGGTACACACGCACACACATATACACACAGACATTTTTGTACCTTTGTCAAAATGTTCAGGGGACCCGAAAGCACATATTTCCGCTAAAATCTCATTTTTTTTCGACAGGATTGCGATACGTAAAAACATTTTCTAAAATTTCCAGCTATCGAATAAATTTGTCATGTTTAAAGGAGTTTATATCTTAATTAATTTATCTCATACTATAAACGATGAATAACAACTACATCCCATTCTCTTAATCCTATCAGCTTTTATTCTTACTTCTCATCAAAAATATTTACAAACTTTCACTGTGTTATTACTTCCTTATGTCTCTTACAACCTGACCAACCCTATCCACAACCAACAAAATCTTTATCTCCATCAATAAACCAACAAACCGACAGTTTCGTCAACATTCCATCATTTTCTACGGGAAGTATTCGACCAGCGACTGACAGCGGAGCGCAAGCACTGAATGAAACCATAAAATAGTAACTTTCTTTAGCGGCTCATTCGAGAGCCATGGGTGCAATGTCCTTAGTGAACCCACCATCACTTCGATCCGTCCTCGTATTATGTCGTTCCTTCCTTCTTTCCTTCCTTCCTTCTTCCCCCTCGACATTGTATCGTACGCCATACAGATATCAACGAGCACCATTGTATTTCTACTACGCTGACAACAGAGTGAGCAATAAAACCCCTATCCTGCTCACTCGAGATCGATTCTATTTTATTTTATTGCGAAGCAGTCTGCGTTAAACTCGTAAATACTGTAAAATTGAACTGTGGGGGAGGTTATTTCGAGTGCAGCCGGGATTATAAATAGCAACGGAACGACGCTATTCTTGGATTCAGTTCGATAAACATTTGAAATGCGCCTAATTGGTGTGGCATGTCCACGTTTTCTTCGATGAGGAGTCTCGTGATGTAATGGAACGCTGGAAATGAGGGGATTGGATGGAAATGCATGCATTGTGTATCGATTTTCTAATATACTTAATAAAGATTATCAAGGTAATTTATTCTGTAATCTGTACTGAGCGCTGCGAGTGAGGTAGGTACGATGACCTGCATTTCCAAATAGATATCCAACGCACAGAGCAACCAGCACACGGTTTACGTTTGGTCGTCAGCAGAGCCGGATCGAGCACTTCTCCATCTGGAGATTCTGGCGCTTTTCTAGCATTATTGTGGAATTTTCTGGCATTATTTCATACAAGAAAGTTAAACTACCCTGACCGCGATTACACTGATACGTGATGTTACTGCTCCTATTGAATACGCAGACTATAAGACTGCTTTCACACGTAGACGCTGTATGCGAAACGCGCGCGTCTGAGATTCAGCTAATGCATGTGTTTAAATGGAGCCTTTCACACGGCGACGCGCGATGGATACAGCGTCGCAATAGGTACTGAATTTTCGAATTTCAACTTTTCAGTAGCCGGCTGCGGAATCCGTGACGGGATACCGATTTTACATTGCTGTATATGGAGCCGTTCAGACGCGCATACTGCCGCGCAAAGTTTTCAATCATAGCATAGGCGTGTGGCGATGGGGTAGGTTTAGGCAGTGGGTACATAGTACACACCCATTATATTTTTTTTATTTAATGCTCCCATTAACGATTAAATTGAAGCAAAGTTAACCTAATCTATTATTTATTTATTATTATAAAACAAAAGGAAAAGGAACCTAATCTATCTTTTCTAGTTTTGAATTTGTCATATATTTTTTAAAAACCAGTGTAGCAATATTTGTGGTGATAAAAAGAAATACAACCTAACTTATTTAGTAAAACATACTGAAGTGTTGGATCGTGAGTGCCGCTGTCACCTATACTGCAAAATTGTACAACTTTGTTGTGCTATTCTGTCAAACTGCGACACTGTACCGTCAGTGGCGGCCTTTACAAGGATGGAGCGATTTAACTTCGATAATGAAAAATTTATAAGCTTGGTGGAACTCTGAACCTGCCTCTAGAACACCGCCGACAGTAATTACTCAAATAAATACAAGAAGCAGCTGTACTGGGTAACCATATTTACAGAAACGTGCGATAACCACATGGTTCTCCTTTTGCGATTTTTCCTTGCAAGCCGCCAAAACATTATACACTACATCCATGATTATCCCGCACGGCACTGTAATCACAAATGACACAAAGCGGCTGTCATCAAATATGGTCGCTTCGCATACAGTATCCAACAGTAATTGCGTCGCATCCCATCCGAATTCCGTATGCCGGATACTGAATTTCGCATACAGCGTCTCTACGTGTGTAAGCAGTCTAACGGTCAATGTAGGCAGCAGATATGGGTTATTCCAACCGCTCCGCCAATCTGGACTTTCCAGTGTGAATTTCGAAAGTCTAAATTATGTTGGTTGCCACTTTTTATTTTGTAGCTATCCTCCCATGATGGCAACAAAATTGCCGAAAGATCAGGACTTCAACAAAGTGTTTTATTAATAACCCTCCATTAGCAGTTATGCCAATAAACAAAAAACTACAGTCAATATTTAATGATAACGTGGCTTTCATTCTGTGAAAATGGATTGAAAATGGACCAAAACTTACAGAATAAGTCCATTAATTCCTTTACCGGATGTCTAAATCTTAATCAATCATATATATATTTATTGCAAAAAGTAACTTACATCGTACGAGGTACTTTATTATATTTATAAAAAAAGTTTACAGATAGATTAGCAAAACTACAGGTAAATTTAATTGTAAAATGTAAAGGAATATCAAACAAATAATGTTGTCTAACATTTACAGTATATACTGAACACCTAAGTGTCGTAAGGTTGTACAAGTAAATAAGTTAGATTCCCTTGATGATTTGACATGCAAGGGTACACAGAGAAATACATTGTCCATCATTAAAATGGTGAGAAGTCATACGGTATAGTCCCGGGGCCGCGGTCAACACACTTCGTTAGGAAACCTGAACAGACAGACAGACCACGTTAGTACTTTATTGTAGAGTATGATTTTTTAGCAGTGGGAAGAAATCTAATTCCTGCCGAGATTGTAACTGATTTACACAAAAGAAATTCTGAATGAACATACACTGCTCAAAACAATAGGGTATTTGACTGTATTAAAAATATGGCATGTATTATAGTCATCCTAATAGATTACAGTTTAAGAAAACTATTCGTTATTACTTTTCAAAAAAACAATGCTTTATTTCTATGAAAAACCAAAATTAAAATTGAATTTTATTCACGTCCTATCACCTGATTGAAAACGCTCTGTAATTGGGTCAGTCTCCAGTGATGTCATTCGTTAGTCCGCCTTAGAGCGCGTTCGGTTTGTCAGGGTATGGTATGGGGAGAGCAATGCTCAGCTAACTTGGGTCGGCTGTCTCTCTCTTATATGCAGATAAACGCCGTATGACGTTAGTCCGCCTATTATGCAGCGCGTCACTCTCAACGTAAAATACCGGGTTATCCGAACGCGCTTTTATGCTTCTCCCGTTTGAATTTAATAGCACGAAAGCGTCATGTAAGCATAACTTTGTAGGTTAGGATAGCCCTAACCTTCAGCTGTCAGATCAGATAATACCTTTCGAAAATACGATAGATAACTTATTCTAGTCAGTTTTACTTATGTCGAAGTAATCTTCACAACAGAAAACACTTGTATTGGCGGCTATTTATTTCATTTGGATTTCTACGAGCCAACCACTTTCTTCGCAGTTTCAAATCTTGCGGAACAGCTCCAAATAGTTTATCCGGAGTTTTTCTTGACGTATTTCTGCATTGTGGATTTATACACCTTTTATAACCCATTTTTATGTAGAAATTGTGAAAACAACACATCATACAACACAATTACCAAACGGCGACGATGCCGATGCTGACAGACCATATGGGCCGATTTGACATCTTGACATCACATCATCTTGACATCTTGACATCACTAACCGGTGACGTCACACAACAGAAAGTATGGTTTTGGCGGGACTTTTTGTGATTCAATTTTTAACGCTGATTTTTATGAAATATTGAGGAAATAATTACAAAAAATAATCCATTTACAATGTAGAGTGAAGGAATAAACACATTAAGATGGTTTTCAAAAATAGTCAAATACCCTATTCGGGGTACACTTTTTTCGAAACTTGTAAGTCTTTAAATAATAGTTCTAGGCAAATCAAGTTTGGTATGCTTTAAAATGTAAATTAATAACGCAAAACAAAATGGAAAAAATGTCAAGTATGCGTTCAAGTCACGTTAGTAGAAGTAAAATGAGGCATCTTAGTGAAGTGAAAGTTGCTCGTGCTGACGCCCTTATTCAGCATGGCCACTCCATTCAACATATTAGCAGGGAGCTTTCCCTTCTGTTATTCATCGTTTAAAACTGTTGGAAACATGAAAAAAAGCGAATTTGAAACCAAGAAGACCTGTCCGCACACCACGCCTTACGCAGCATCAGAAAGCAGCGCGAATGAAGTTTGCTCTGGATCACAGAGATTAGCAACTTCGTCACTGGACGCCTGTACTGTGTACAGACGAGTCCAGATTTCGTTTAACTCGTTGCGACGGTCGAGTACGTGTATATAGACGTCCTGGTGAACGCTACGCAACCGATACAATACAAGACGTGGATAGATTTGGTCGTGGATCTGTGATGGTTTGGGCTGGAATCAGTATAGACAACAGAACTGATCTTGTTGTGGTTCCTGGTAGACTAAATGTCATGAATTACATCGAAAACAGCTTGGACGACCATGTAGTGCCTGCTGCATATGGCGTCGGTCAAAATTTCATCCTAATGCAGGACAATACAAAGCCACATACCGCCGGCATCACCAGAAAGTTTTTACAAGAACCTGGAATTCAGGTCATGGAATGGCCGGCGTTAAGTCCTGACCTGAATCCTATTGAACACGTGTGTGATCAGCGTAACCGACGTCTTCGCAAGCGCCCTAATCCACCACTAACCATACAGGAACTGACACAAGCCCTGATTGAGGAATGGGACTGCATGCCCCAAGAATCTCTTTGCAGACTAGTGCGAAGCATGCCACGCAGGTGTGAGGAAGTGGTTCGTGCTCGTGGAGGGCATACACTGTATTAAACCTCACCAATCCACAGAAAACTCGACTGTCATCGATACTACGACAGACATTTTCATTTTAACAATATTTTCATTTTGTTTTGCGTTATTAAATTACATTTTTAAGTGTAACTTTTTAAGAAGTAACTAAGAGTTGTAACATTGTTTTTTTAATTTTCTTTAGTTAAATATATGCCGTTGAAGTATACCAAATTTGATTTGCCTAGAACTATTATTTAAAAAGTTACAGGTTTCGAAAAAAGTGTTCCCCTAATTTTTTTGACCAGTGTATTACACAGATAAAAGCTTTGGTGAATATTTTGCGATTTATGTGGTTTGTAGTTAACGATGAAAAATTGGATTGGAGTGCATTTTTGTCCACATTCTTTGCTGTGATAGTTATAATCCAAATTGTACATGCATACATATTCTACGTCAATTGTTATCTCGGAAATGTGTGCTATTTTAAGCTAATGAGTACAATATAATATCAAGTATACCAAATTCGCACACACATTTTTGTAAAATTGAGTCCGATGGAGATTAGAAATTGGTATTTATTTTTTGTTTAACATGACTAGTAGGACAGATATAATAAGTTTGTCTGTCGATTTCATCAGGGAGCAGCCTGCATATGGTCGGGTGGTTGAACTTTTGCCCTAAAACTGAATCTTAAAAAATCATATTTGTCTACAATCTTTCGACAAGATTCGGGAAAAGATATATTCTGATCAAGTCCAAATATTTATCGTTTCCTGTGATAACAATCCGCACGTTTTGCCATATCTTGCTTTTCAATGAGTCTTATAATTTAATAAACTATTGTTTTCACTTTTGAAAACATTAAAAATAGTAATTGTAAAGAATTGAACCTATTTCCGTCAGATAAATCAGATTAAACCATGTCTTGTTTTTGAATATTATAACGACACCAAACAGAAAGACAATTATATTGGGCGACATCTTATATGAAAATCTATTTTTATTTCTTTATAACTGAAGGGCGCAAGGGAATAACGATGACATGACCTAAGTATATTGTTATACGATTTTTATAAGATAAGACGTCAAACGGGGGAATGAGTTATTTAGGAAGCCTAAATGAGAAGCTAAAATCAAGTGTCTTCTTAGGAAGACATCTTCTTAGCACTTGGTTTCATACTTAGACCTGAAGACGCCTCTTGCAAAAGTGCGAAACTTCGACTGCTTCAAAGCCGTCAACGCGATTTCCACCCGGTAGTCAATTTATTATTGATGTATTTTATTGATCTGTAAAGCGAAAGTTTTAAACATTTAGAATTTTTTATTGTCTATTATATTAGTTGAATAATAAAAATAAAGTAGTATTTTACACAATATGTGGTGCAAATTTAATTGAAGGATAAAATTGGACATTTTTGTGCATATATCGGAAAATTGGGGTTATTGCGGAAGTGGAAAAATTTATTTTAAAAATCTAAAGAAATTGACATATTCTAGTAGCAAAATCCCAAGTTTTGCGCAGTATTGCGATTTAAAATTACAAAATTTGTTATGTCGCTGCACCCTATTGTGCAAGTTAACACGCACATATAATTGAAAAGATATTATCATTTCGGTAAAGTAGTTTATTAGGATAAATTATACTTACATTATTATACTTATTATACATACAACATAAGTTGCACACCACCAGAACTAATACCAAGTTGGAAACGAAGTACAAAAAAGAATACGTATTTTATTGACACGACTAGAATTTTCTGTCCAAAATGTTACCGAAAATATAAACTAAGGAATCTGCAATACTGCAGATACACTATATCTTGCTCCGTATACGCTTATATTCAGTAAATAAGTTATCGCGCACATACAAATCCGCTACAGTAATCGAAATAGTAGTAGATATTATGTAGCTTTATTCCTCGCATAACCTCTTATTCAGGTAAATGTGATGCTTGTATTATTCAGGTATGTATCGTAGGCAAATGGTTACTTTAGGCAAAAGGCTTTTGCCTAGACAAAAGCTATTTGCCTGGGTAAATAGATATGAATCCTTTATTTATATTTTTAAAACTATTTGCCTAGGTATTTGCCAATACCGTTGTTGGGGAAATAGCATTTTGTTTTCAATAGCGTTTGTCTTAAAATTATGTGCGGTTATGTGCAATCCGTGAATTTTGTTCTCAAATACGTCATAATTAATATTTAGTCGTTGATTACTTCCGAGTAACTTCTATCGTATTCTACTCATCATGGTTCTAATGAAGTTACGCCTGATTTGTTGTGACAAGCGTCAACACTCCTATGGATAATATAGATTTAGGCAAATATATAATCTAGGCAAATATACGTATAAATAAGGGCTTAATATGGCAAATAGCTTTTGCCTAGGCAAAAGCCTTTTGCCAGAAATAACCATTTGCCTACCACATATGCACGACTACGATATTATGACATTTTGTTGAACTCGTATGGTTATATACATAAATATACACATAAAACTATCTGAAACTGTAAATTCTTTCAGTAGACTGATATGAAGCTTTAAGGTTCACTATCAAAGCTATAAAGACAAAACCAGTCACACTTCTGTGATGTGGTCTTTCGTTATCGTTACTGTTGAAGACTTGACAAGAAGCATTTAATTCCATAGTCAAGAAACCTCCAAAAAAATCTGTGTCAGTACAATTTAGTCAGATAACTTTGTAAATTCACTGAAGAAGAGCGTTTAATCCGCCTCTGTACGGCTGCATTTAACTCAATACAGCAGGGTAACAGAGTAGTAGCGAGTGGCGGTCGCTACACGCCGCTTGTAGTAAAATGAATGCGAGTCGTGTGGCCCAGTATTCAGTAATGCCCAGTAAGCGCCGAACGCGATCGCAGGAAGGAAGTGTGCATTAAGTTCTTCGCGGGATGGTGTACGCCGGTTCCTCTGCGAAATTAGTTTCGGCAACAGCAGTCACCAGCTCATCATAGCAGGACCGGTCGTTGCCGTTCGGTGTCCAATTGACCTACCGTCAAAAAAACAGACGTTCTGCAACAACTTTCATTTATTTTCGATCCGCGCGTTCGCGACCGGCGGCATTTGTTTTCTTTTACGCCGCGTATCGAGAAGCATGGACGTGAATTAATGACACCATTCAACAACTTGAGAGGAAACTTAAGCACGACTCTCGGTAAGCCGACCATTATAATGGACATTTAAAAAGCTGATAAAGTTGTAAGGATTTGTGTGTGCTTCTATTCTGTTGGCCACAAAGTTGTTATAACCTTATAGTTTCTTGGTTTGGTTTCTTCTACTATTTTATTTCTTGGAAGTTTAACAGTTTCATTTGGCGATGATGGTGTGATACAAACTGCCAGTTCTTGGCCTCAGTTTGATCTTGATGAAGTTTGGTATAATGTTGTCTTCATGTAGCTGCTAAGCACAAGTACTAATTTTTACCTTGATATGTCATCCCGTTTTAGAATTATGGGACTGCAAAATTTCAAATTCTCTTGAAAATTTATTATAATATTGAACTGTGAGCTCAGGTCAGCTCAACTACAAAATATTGAAACACTGAATCTCTGAAACGGTATATGTCAAAAGATCCTCAAACATGTTGATTTCTAATTTCTAATCCTTCTTATTCTCTATATCAAATTTAATTTCCGACCTTCAATTGTTTTTAATTTATGAACCCATCGACATTTTTCTTTACATGGCAACGCCATATTTTCAGTTTTGGTAGATGTCATAACTGTCTGCCTCACATCAGATAATTTTCGAGATAGTGACAGTTGGGTCATTCCGTGGTGACGTGTAACACCCGTCACACCCGTGTGACGACTGTCAATAATCAATGGGCGCTTTGATTTTTATTCTAATATAAAAATATAATTAAAAGGGCACGCACCTCTCAAAATTGGTGGAGATAGATGTTTAAACTTTGTTTTAATAGTTTTATGAAAAGCCCTTTTAAAGTAGCTGTGAGGGGTGTTACCAGCACGACATGATCTCTTGGTTTTAATGAGCTAAAATGACAAATTCAGCCAAACCCTACTAACTCTGTTGATTTCAACTTCATTGCACTACAAGGCAAGATATTTATAATAAAAACATTCTTGACGTTAACAATAACGCAGCCTTTGTTTTTATCATCACTGTTGGAGTAAATCACGTATGCTTTAAACTTCTCTGTTCTTCTTCTTTGAGAAAAGGACACTTGAAAATTAGGGGAATATTGATAACTTTTGTTGTTTATGGAAAGCAATTAGGCGTTTTCGATTTTCTTTGAAAAGTACGGCAGGTTATTTATTATCTTTTATGGAAGCTCCCGCACACCACTTAAAGAATCGCTGTAAATGTTTTTACGATAAGAACTTTTAGGATTTCAGGTAAAAGTAGAAAGATTAATGTTTACTATGAGACCCGGTTGAGGTTTCTAAAATAATTGGTTAATTACCCAATTTAATTACCAAAATCTCATTTTTTACATTTTGATTTCCCGTTAAACATCTTTAAGAAATGCTTGAGAACATTTTTACTTTATCATACGTAGTATGTAAAGTATTGTAACCGTGCCAAAAGAAAATGTTGAGATTTTAGCGGAAATATGTCTTTTTGGGTCCCCTGAACATTTTTGACCAAGGTACAAAAAAATGTCTGTGTGTGTATGTGTGTGTGTATGGATGTGTGTACCCGTTTTTTTTGTGGCGACGATTCCGGAGAAACTACTAAAGGACGAAACTTTATATTTAGAAGTTTTATGACCAAACTTAGAGCTGAAAAGCTTTCTGTTGAAAAGTGTCCAAAGGAACTGGAGGTTTAGTCTTAGCATTTTTGAAAGATTTTGCAAATAACCCGCCATTTCTGGAATTTCGACGAAATAGTTAAATAATAAATTAAAGTAGAGGAAATTCTGAATAATTACTATGACATTTTTTGATACAATCAATAGTTTAGCTGCATGAGCAAAGTCTATTTCATCGAGATCGGTCGTACTGCATTAAAACTAGTAGCCAGGATATGTTAGATATCGTGATTCTAATGACAGTAGGTAGTGTCAAACGCTAATGTTTTGACAATACCTACTGGTAATATAAGCTGCGTTCGGATATTGTACACCGTTACACTTTTTACACCCAATAACACGTAAGTGTCATTTGGACTGTATACCCGTTGTCAACGGAATATAATATCCGAACGCAGCTTTAGTCGACATATCTGCCTAGTTCTACTAGTTTTAATTTAATGCAGACATGGCCGATCTCGATCAAATAGAATCTCATGCAGCTTAACTATTAATTTTATATATAGTATTATAAAGTCATGTGCCTGGCCACATCAGATTTTTTAGTTCACAAAATCCACGTTCCCTAAAGTTCAAATCATCAAAATTTTACAATTTTCTAATTGTCTTTTACTCAGAATATTTCTTATTGAGACAATTAAAAGTTCTTAAAAGATGCAAACTCTGTAGGAAAAATATGGGATTTCCGTTGAAGAAAGTCTGTACATTGGACGGTCGGAAATCCTTTTTTTAATTTATCATATTAATTATTAAAAATCGACCTGTTTAGCAATTTTTAGAATAAAAAGCCGTCTTAGAGTTTTTCTTATGTTTCCGTACTTTACGCGGTCAAGCTATACGTATTTTTTGAGAAGTTTATCGAGTTTTGTATTTTTACACCTAACTTTTTTCGAAACTCTTTAGAAATGCTTTAGAAAGTTATTTAGTTCACAAAATCCACATTGGCTAAAGTTCAAATCATCAAAATGTTACAATTTTCTAACTGTCTTCCGCTCAAAATATTTCTTATTAAGGCAATTAAAAGATCTTCAAAGATACAAAGTCTGTAGGATAAATATAGGATTCTTATTTAAAAAGGAATGAATTTTTCATGAAAATTTGTATTTTAATTATTATACATCTAAGTGTTCGAAGATCTTTTAGATATACAAACCTCTCAGAGATTTTTCTCATTTTTCGCGCTCAGTGTATGTGTATTTGATACCGCATTATAGTCAATATAACAACCTTGCTACAGCAAATTTTTCATTGTCAAGTTTTGATTGCTTCTGCTCCTCAACGTAAAATTTGACATTTTTACTTAGCTACATGAAGAAATACAATTACAACAAATTGTATCAAAATCTGGGGTGATGAGGTCAAAAACTATGCTGAGTGAAGTCAAAAAATCTATCTAAAACAAAAGACATTCGTAATTCCAGTTTAAGCATTATTTGACGAATTGCCATCATTTATCAATAATAAGAGCTACATCTTTCCATAATCAATGATCATTGATCATACATATACACCATGTGATATAGAGTAGGTAATCCATGATAATTATTATAAATATGTAACTTACTCAACTGCAATGATCGATTGGTTAGATACATTGAAAATCAGATGGTATCTGAATGTTGTGTTGTACGTAAGCATGAACTTAGGTTAATTATAAACTATAGAAATATCTCGCTATTGTATATAAACAATATAAACAAGATACCAATTTCTTTGCGATTTTATTACTCCCGTCTGACACTTGGATCGTTAAATTCTTATCGGAAATAAGTAGACTGTAGTGTGTATTGAATTTAATAATGGTAATCCGGAGAACCAATAAACGTTACTTTAATGATTTGCTTCTGGAAATTCTTTGCTGGCAGTAGACGTTTGGCGAATTAGTTTAGTATAATAAATAATTCATTGATTATTTCCGAATCAATGAAATGTGTTTCGAGTACAATAGGATTTATAAGTATTTTAAAAAAATAGGTCAGTTCATAACTGATTATAAATGATTGGTGTTAATATAATTCCAAATATACAAAAATGGGAACTAGCAAATAATTGACTTGAATTGAACGAAACACTAAAAAACACAAACAGTAAAGTCAATAATGTCTTGACAGCAAAAATGATAGCAAACTAATAAATTTACTGAATTATCCAGAGAAACAGAATATACAGACGACAAAATTGAAAATTCTTTAATGGTTTTTATCGATTCTGCCATAAAATTCTTATTAGCAAATTGATGCACAATAGATTAGTTGAAATTCACTCAATTATCGCGTGGTAATGTTTAGAACTAAAAATACACAGCAAAATAATGAAATGCAATAATAACCATAACTCTTAATAGTAGATTAATACAAAAAATAGAAAAAATTGAATATTCTATAATGGTGTCTATCGATAGGAATCGAATGGTGCCCATTGGTAATTCTAGAATAATGTTGAAGAGTTTTAATAAAATTTTTATGACTTTTAGATAACTCTCACCTATATTAAAGATCGGTGGCAACAACTGCACTATCGACGGTGACCTTGAAACGATTTTTACTAACATTAACCGTCCATTGCAGTGTTTATTTCCAAGTCTTTCTCATTAACTTAATGAAACAAAAACAAACAATGATCACAACAAGTAGAGCTTATCTAAACTGTGAATATAAAACCAATTCGTAGTGACAATTTGTACCACGAGATGGCGCCAAGTGTCAACAAGCATAATTACAGTACATTATTTAGGTGATTAATGTACAAGGCGCGTTAATTACAAGTTTTTTTTAATGTAGTTGTATATACCAGGGGTGGCCAACACGTCGGTCGCGATCGACCGGTCGATCGCGAAGCCAATTTTGGTCGATCGCTTGCGATGTGTAGACTTATTGTGTGTTGGTGGGTTTAGTCAGCTTTTTGTAGAGTAAAATAGCCTATTGTTATAGAATATGGAAGACGAAAGATCGTTTCGAATCATGCAGTTTATTAATTTTATCCAGCAAAAACAGCAGACAACACAGGAATCGACCAATGACTGATTTCACAGACCTGCCCGATTACCGATACCGGCTTTTTTCTTATCGCATTGTAACAAAAAACGTTAACAACGAGTGAGTCAAGCTACTCAGGTATATACAACTAAGCGTATTTATAATCTTCATCACTGGCCCAATAGCTGAATTAATACAACAAATAAAATAACTCCTAACACGGCCAATCCTGACAATAGATTTGCTCTTGAAACTAGTCTCCAGAACCACTATCCTCAACGATAAGTTTCATGTCAGTAAATCATTCAAACTTCAATGCGACAGTTCATAATTTGCCGAAATTCAAAGGTGTTACACATTCAACAATAATCAAGTTACCATTATGTATTTGTTCTCCTTTTGTATTCAAAATGCTTCCATTTTAGCTCAAAACAATCAAATAATTGCATAAAGCTAAACACCTTTTAGCTCAAAACCGTAATCATATATTTCCGAAACGCTTTCAGCTAAAACATAATCAAACATTAGCCATAAGGACCAACCATTCAGCTCTACAAAGTAATCATGTGAGCTAACTTATATAATATTTCAGCTCAACAAAATAAACAAATATTGGGAAGGGGTAATCCTTTCAGCTCATGAAGATAAACAAATATTAGCAAAGGTTTAGTCATTGAACCTTTCAGTTCAACAAGACAAAAATATTAGCAAAGAGCTCAACAAAGTAATTTACCACGGGCGTGGCACGACTCGGCAAGATAAACAAATATTCGCCAAGGGTTAACCTTTCAGCTCAACAAAATAAATAAATATTAGCAAAAGGCGAACCTTTCAGCTGAACAAAATTAAAAATGTTAGTTACACTTTTAGCTAAACAAAATAAAATACTATATGAGTAAAGAGCTGACCTTCAACTCAATAAGATAAAAAATATTAGCAAATGGCTATCCTTTCAGTTCAAACACAATCAAATAAGTTAATATTACTCATCTTTTTCACGCAGGTAGATATACATGGTGTTTCAGTATGAGATGCAGTCCCGCGATGTATAGATAGATTAGCAAGAAATCGTCTAAAAATCTTATATCATTCTTCTGATAAAATTTCTTAGCCCAAAAAGAATCGCAAAAGTGAAATTTTAAAATCAAATTATCAGTCATACTGTAAATTTTTATAACAACTTCTTCATATTTACGAACAAATAGTACCACAGCTTATACATAGCAATTGATAAAAAGGATTAAATTGTATTTTAAGTTACTACAAATTTATCTTGCTAAGTTGGGTCTGGAAATATATTTTCTTTATGAGTGTAAATCTCGAAAACTTAATGAGTGATTAAAGAATACAAAAACAGTATACGCTTATGACAACATGTCGATCGCGACACATTTTAAAGATAAAAGATAAATCTTAAGTAGACAAAAGTTGGCCACCCCTTGTATATACCATTCGGTTCAGAAACACGTTTTTTTTTTTGTTTCTATTGTATCTCTTCTATTTTATGCGGTGTTTTGATACTTAAAAATCATCAATAAAAAGAGATAATTTAAATGAGATGCTCATTAATAACTTTGCCAATTCATATATTAATTTAATCAGCTTAAGCGGCCGCGGATCCATATTAATTATCATTTAGAAGTAATTATTTAAATTGGACAAAAATATAATAAAGTTGTATTTGTTCCACCAGAGAAATAAAATTCAGATTATTGTAAACTTATAAGAGGTTAATATTCTTCAATATACCTAATTAACCTTGATTCAACATTGGATTTGATGAATATTAACATGGATAGTAGAACTGCAAACTACCCTGAACTTAGGTTGAACCACCCTCTTGAATATAGCAAACAGATGGGGTTATAAAAATGATTTATGACGTTTTATTTCGTTCTTTTGAAGTTAGTAATAGCCTACACATGTGCAATGTGATTTCATCGATGTTTTGTGATTTATCAACAAATCTGGCACATAAATCTAAGCGATTTCCGGGATATGTGCAATTCTGTTTGATATGATTACATACATTTACCAACAGGCAAACAGATGCATAAAATATGTCAAAAAATAATTTTTATTTGAGAAACATTTTAAATGATACATAAACTCTGGGTTAACTATTTATGAAAATTTATTCCTTGGTGTAAGGGTTATCGGAACAGTATTAGTATTAAGAACTCGTCAAGCTATCAGCTAGACAAACTTTTATTATTTATTGCTGTTATTACTAAATTTAAATTGCTTACACATAACATGTAGCTGAAAATTTATTTTTCGAATCGAGTAAATCATGTAATCCCTGATATATTTTACATACTTATTAGTACTTGTCAACAGGTCAATTAAGTAACCTTCATACTGTAAACTATTACATAAACCGTATACACATATACACGCATTTTTCTGAAATAAAAATAAAGTCGGTGTAAAGCATGCGCTCAACGCTAAATATCTAATACCCGCTTCATACTACATTCAAAGCAAAAATTATCTAAATCACTTCAAACATTGTTTAAACTAGAGTTTGCATTGGTATCATAAAAACGTCACAAGTAAAATTATCGGTACATGCGTCTCACTTATTATTCGAGTTACGGTCAGTTTCTCTCGACTTTCACATTCGTTTTTATGAATCTTCCACAACACCTGCTTATTTTATCATTTTGAAAGGAACCACTCTTTCGTTAATAGTGGAAAACAACAGTCAATCGTCCATTTAATCTTTAATTAATTACTTATTAATCACCAACCTTATTAATGATAATGGAATTGGGTCATACTAAAAGAGTACCTGTGTATTAGAAGCTTACATATTAGGACGTTTTTAAGAGTAAATGTTAGTCACCGGCCTCAAAAGTTCGACGAAACTGAGGCGCGAGAGGAGGGAACAAGCCGCGCCCACTGTACACTCCGCAGAAAATGCAAGCAACGCACTGATTAGATGAGGGGAACGCAGTATCGTTCTTTGGCGGCGAAGATCAAAGGGGCCGTGCGGTGTCGACTGGCGCCGAACCGTTTCCTAATAATTTTGTGTATGTGACTATCGCATGTTCTGAAATGCTTTTCTTGTATATTTTAAATACAAATACAATTCCACAAAACAATACAGTGATACAAATTAATTAATTGCTTTATTATAACATTCCTATTTTACTACTAACTATGGTTGAACATTTTGTTGAAAAAAATTGTAGTTTTGGTAAAACAGACAGCTTTTCTTACATAAATCATTTATTGCTTTACATTTATTATTAGAATTAGTAACAAATTATCAGTTAGCTCCGAAGAAGCGAACAGCATGGTTCGCGAAGACAGTAATTATGAATTTTTACTCACGGCATAAACCGGTAACTATTTATCATCTAAATTTAAATGACTCTGGCCGTGAAAGCATTCGTACTCAGATACTTATTTAAATCCATTTAACGTTTTCTATGTGCATCAATAATCTCGAATGTCTCGTTCGTACTTAGCAGAGATCGATACTTTCAGGTAAAACACACCTCATATAAAAATTCAAATTTTTATCGGGTGACGCAAGTAGGTGTTAGTAAATATAATATTCCTATTTTAATTCTAGATACAGTTGGATACTGCATTTTGAAATTTTACTCAAAATTATTATTGCTATGTATAGACTTGGTAGTATACGTACTTCAATTTCAATTGTAGGTATGAGAGAAAATAGCGATTTCGATAAAACAGGCAGCTTTATGTATATGTATGTCATTTATTATATATTATATAGATACATGTTCAAATATTTTACACCTTTATATTTTTCGGCCATATATGGTAATCCGGCACGCTTACAGCTATAAGAGAGTATTGCCCAAATTAACTAGCGAAGTTAATTAGCGAAGAATTACACTACACGTATAATATCTACATATACACTTACCGCAGGTACTCTCGCAAGTTATTAGTTTTCTTAGAACGCGGGCCACATAAAGGCACCTGATTTTTTAATTTGCCCATATTTCTAGCGTCTGTTCTACGTCTGTTGTACAACAAGTCGAACTAAAGCCAACCATCGTACATAGATTGCGATTGCCCTGAATGCATTGCCAAGCGACAACTGTTTGGTATTAATATTATTTTCTAAATCTAAATACCAATATATTTGAAATTCTATGACGAAAAATAAATGACTGATTAAAAATTAAATTACTTGTATTTCCTTAGTAATAATTTATTTAACTCCTATTAATTATTTAGTAGTTGTAACATTGTAAATAGGTATTGCGGTTGTTGATTATTCTTCGTTCCGTGTGTCGTACGAGGACTGCACTATAAACCCTCGCGGCAACATGTGCTCCTAATTTATAACTCGCTCTTTGCTGCCTGCGTAGAGTCCATCAGGACGGCAAAAAATTATTTCTCGTATTCGGTTTCTACCCTATTTTGGTCGAAATTCAACAATTCATGTTGATCACATACACTTCCGCAAGAACATGCTGTCATGCTAATTTGTAAGCGAGTCGTTGCTATCTACGTAGCACCAGCACGGTAACATTTATTTTTCGTATGGCTTTCGTTTGCCGGGCGCGGCGCCGCTACACCTCCCGTGTCAACATGCGATCAATATTTTTGTTAGGCCGAAATAGCTCAATATTTGTGATTCCCCTGGCTAGGTATTCATGCTGCTGCTTCAGACTGTACCATTTTAATTTGATTGGTCGAAGAAAATGATGTGTTGTTTATCCAACAGATGGCTGCACCGTACGACTATAAAATACCTTATTCTCGTCTCATTCACATGTTCAAAAAACCAACGGTTAAATCATTACAACATTCATATTTTTTTACACAAGTTCTTGAAGGCTCAATACAAAATGTTGTAATATTGCTTTTTTTATGTTTGGTTCGGATTTGGAAAAAAAAATAACAAAAATTACCAATTATTGGCTTCTTTAGCAAGGGTAAAAAACAAAACAACAACGCAAATGAAAAAAAGTGGCATTCGTACCCGGTGTAATACACCTTTATCTATAATTTAATGTATTACACGTGATTATTAACACACAATTAAGCTCAGGATGTTTGGTTTTATGTAGTGTTGTTTTGTAGTACGCTACTACCTCTAGTGATTCCTCTTAAGAGTTTTATCCAAAAAGTAATCTCCGCGTTACAAGCGCTAGGGAAACCAGTATGCTAATAAAACGAATTATGTAGATGAAACGCTATTATAAGACTGCGGGCAATATAATATTTATAGTCCAATACATTGATATGCAAATGATCAATGTGTGATCATAGTGATCATTGTCATCTTTATGGTTCTAGTTGGGAGCTATAGGTAGGCTATAATTGATTCAAAGGTAATTTCGGAAATTATTTTTTTGGGTTGTTTTTGTTCCCTTTAACTCTCTTTAATGTTTATACAAACGTATTAGTTTAAAAAAGTTATAGTACCTCACAAATTTTTCCTATGCTGTTTCTAAACATGGTACAATGCTCATGAAGGAAGCAGTTTAGAATATTATGTGTATTATGAGTTTTTAAGCAATTTTAGTCAAATAACGTAGAGTCTATTTCAGAGTTTTAAGTAACAACAAAATTGTATTCTAAAGAAATCGTCAAGTTATAAAAATTTGTACGATCTTTATCTTTAATTTGGTGTATTGATTTTAAGAACCTGTGAATAAATAACAGAGAAAACCTTTCCGAACGTTTGTGTTGATACTAAATGTTGCTGATTGTGGACAAATATATAGCACTTTTCATGGAAGAATAACAATTTTAGGGTATCTTTCATGAAATAAGTAGTTGTGTCTTCAATATTAGATATTATTAGGAATGATTTTGCGTATTTACTAACTTTTTGAATTCATTGTAAAATTCAAGTTGGTACCTTGTGACGTCACATGCAAAATGTTAGTTGAACAAATATTTTTTAGGACCTCACAAACCAATATCAGAGATTTTAAATTCCAATTTTACATTTAAGCACAATTTTTAAAATTGAAAAACAATGATTTTCGGCCAATGATACAGTGCTTCCCAAAGGTAACGGATAAATTCTATAAATCTTAAATAATAATATTTGAGAAAAATGCTCAGACACGTCGATTTTTACTTTTAACTTACTTCCTAATATACACTTTTCAGCCCCCCACCCCTTCACCCCTAAGGGGTGGTAACCACAACTTTCTAATTCAAATAGCAAAGTACCCCTTGCGATACCTCAATTGATAGACTTTTTTAATCTGAACACAAAGAAAAAAAAATTATCGATATCTGTTGATAAATAACGGCGATATTTATCAAAATTTATTTATACACGAAATTGAGGAATAACAAAATTTAATTAACTAATCCTTAATTAATTGTCAAAGTGTTGCGCGTTAACGACGAGACAATGCCCTAATCTATCCCCAAACGCTTGTTGAACATTTTCTAACATTTTATTTCGAGTTTTCGAACATTCCTAGAGTCATTAAGTGAATTACTGCAGGAATTCTTTCCTTTAACGCCTCAATATTTACAGGTCTATTAAAATAAACTTTACTTTTTAAATAGCCCCAAAGAAAATAATCTAGTGGGGTTAAATATGGCGATCTTGCTGGCCATTCAATAAGCCTTCATCTACCAATCCATTAGGAAATTTGAAAATATTTGGATTAGGAAATACTTGATCGAGGTATTCGCAAACTTGTCGCGCATAATGTGGAGGCGCACCGTCTTGCTGTAACCAAATTCTGTCCTTGTGTCTATCAGGATCTTCTGCGTTGGGAAACAACACCGCTAAAGTAGGTAGTAGTTCATTTCGTAGAAAGTTCAGATAACGTTCACCATTCAGTGTTCCGTCGAAAAATTTGGTCCAATAATTCTAGAACCCACCACACCAGCCCACACATTAAGGTTTTGAGGATATTGTGTGTTCGCTTCCACCATCCAATGCGGATTTTGACGAGCCCAGTAACGGCAATTTTGTTTATTGGCGGTGCCATTCAGACAAAATGTTGCCTCAACAGAAAAAAACGATGTTTCTAATTAAGCAATTAGAGAGTTCCATCATTCTCTCACAAAACTGCACTCGTCGATCAAAGTCATCATCGGACAATTTTTGTACCAAGTGCACTTCATACGGTTGAAATTTGTGTTTTCGAAATAATCTGGACACTGTGCTTTTTGACGCACTAACTTGTGAAGCGACCTCCGCAAGGGTTGAATGATTTTCTTGCGCCATTAAAATAGCATCCAATTGTCGGTTTTCAATTAAGGCCAATGGACGTCCTGCCTTAGGCTTATCCCGTACATGACCGAGATCGCGAAATTTGTTTTCGATTCGACTTACTGTAGATTCCGATATTGGCGGACGGTCCGGGTGCGTTTCGTTGAACAAAACACGAACTTCGTCATGCGTCCGGCTTCTATCTCCAAACCCAATCATTAAAACTTCGATTCTTTCGGTTTCTGTAAATCTCATTTTGCTACTATTTCTTCAATGACGAAAAATCTGAATTGTGTTTGACATAAGTAAAAACAAGTTGCAATTGTTTGAACGATATTGCTATGCCCGCTTCAACAGCGCTTACTCGAATATTGACGTTCTTCTTTGAATACATTTTGGTAAATATCGCGGTTATTTATCAACTGATTTTGATAATCTTTTTTTCGTTGTATTCAGAATAAAAAAATCTATCAATAGAGGTATCGCAAGGGGTACTTTGCTATTTGAATTTTTAAAGTTGGGGTTGCCACCCCTTAGGGGCGAAGGGGTGGGGGGCTGAAAAGTGTATGTCAGGATAGTAATTTAAAAATAAAAATCGACGTGTCAGAGCATTTTTCTGAAATATGTTTATTTAAGGTTTTATTGAATTTATCCGTTATTTCAAAGTTATTTCGCATACGAGTCATCCGTCGCTTACAATTGTCATCCATCCGCCTCTGGTGCTGCACAAATCACTAACACAAACATATCCACATTAAGATTCCACAATCCAAACGATTGTTATTGTAGATACACCAACGAAGATATTAATGTGCTGTAATGTGAGACGATTTTCTGTTGATTTTCTTGCGCTGGATAGGGTCGGACTCCGTTTTTTTTTATTAATTTTCTTAAGAATGCGGTAAGAGAGACCAATCGGTATTTCACAAAACAAGTTTATTACGTCTTTGGGAATATGCTCTTTCAAGGTTAGCCGTTGTATTTCGAAGATGCGTGACCCGACCCATTGCTTTTCTTAACACTGAAATTTAAAAACCTATAAGAATTTGTGATAAGAAGTGGAAAAAGGTACCATTTATAGGTTTCTTTACGTTATATTGTAAATATATTATAGAAAGTAAGAAAATTATCTTCAGACGGGCCAAAGTTAAAAAAAAACCCCAAGTTAAAAAAATAATGGAGTTAACCGATTTTGCCCATTCACGAACTTGTCCTTTCTTTTTAAGAGATAAGCTTGTATACCGAATTTCAGATCAATTACTCTAAAACTACGGCAGTTATCGTGTGAATTTGAAAAAAAAATTGTTAACACAACCGATTTTGCCTATTCATGAACTTATCCTACTTTTTAAGAGATAACTTTTATAGCACATTTCAGATCAACTGCTCCAAAATTACGGCAGTTATCGCGTTAATTAAAAAAAAATCTCATGTGGCCAGGCACATGACGGTATCATACTATATATAAAAAATAAAAATAAAAAATATATTAATTAGAGACACGTTATGAATTAACATAATTTCAAATGCTATAAAACAAACGGTGCCTTGCGCCGTGGGCGCTTATCCCAAATTGTATTTACAAATTTGAAATGTTTGCGATTTACCCGCCAGTGAGTGAACAGCTTGGCGGGTAAATTTTAAAAAACAGACGTCGAAGAAACGATAAAAAACGCTTTACAAAAATATTTAAAACGACGTAAAACGTTTTGATCTAAAAATTATTGGATAAAACACGAACACACACACACGCAGCTACCGCCACCGCCTTCGCCGTCTCCTTCATTGATCAGCGTCATCTTCATCGCTGACGTCTCGCTCAGCATCTAGTTGCAGAGGTCCTGCATCCGCATCGCCTTCGTGCTCGTCACCAGGCTGCTCAGGCGGTTCCGGCGCTGCAACCTCTTGAGGATATGTTGATACTATTGACAGTAGGTATTGTCAAAACATCACCGTTTGGCACTGCCTACTGTCATTAGAATGAAAATCCTGGCTAATAGTTTTAACGCCGACACGACCGATCTCAATTTGAATCTGCTCCTGCAGCCAAACTATTAATTTTACCCAAAAATGTCATAGGCATAAATTATACAAAATTTCCTCTACTTTAATTTATTATTTAATTATTTTGACGAAATTATAGAATTTGCCAATTCATGAACTTGTCCTTACTTTTTAAGAGATATGCTTGTATACAAAATTTCAGATCAATTATTTGAAAATAACGACAGTTCTCGTGTACACAGACAGACAGACGGACAGACAGATGGACATAGCTAAATCGATTCAGATGAAATACGATTTGATGAAAATTGAAGAAAATATGCCGGTTTAAAAATTATGTTCACAAAACTGTTTATTGGTCTTAGAAAAACGATTCTAAAGCTTGTTCTTCAAACGTTGTTGATATTTGTTAGCATATTTTATATTTTAGCATAAACAGGTCTTGAAAAATAAATATCAATAAATATCAATAACAAGAGTTGATTTGCAGAAAAATAAATGTATCCTAAAACAGTGTTTGTTTTTAGTGTGCATGCATGGGAGATCTCGTTTATATCAAGAGAGGTTTATTTTAAGAACAGTTAAATGTTGACAAAGCTGCATATTTGTTTGTTGATCCGTTATCTGAGAGGAAATTTTACCAATATTTTTTGTTTGTTTTGGAGATATCAACAAAAACATACATTTTTATACTAATGTTGTTTTCCGGCATATAGTAAGTTTATCGACAATAAAATTCAATAGATAGATTAGGTACCTATTAATAGATTCTTGCTTTTAGTCAAATTTTTGTTTTGTTTAAGTATATGACCTTGAAAACCTATCTTATCCAAACTATGCACAATACCTTACTTATCATTAGCACTGCTTAGTAATCAATTTATTATTTTACATTATTGTCGGTGCAATGATAATTACAATATGATTAACCAAATTATGTCCGTCTAGTTGGTAGATTGCAAGAAAATACCGGTAAACAAAAATTAATCGCGACCGCAAATAGTTTTAGTGCCTAATTGCCTACAAAAGTTGATGGAAAATTACCATATCACCCACTAATCCACATGTAACCATCATTTACGGCAATTATATTTAACTTACGCATATCGTCGGCCGACTGTGTTGTCTTTATGATAATAGCCACATGGTTACGTGTGTTTAATCGTTTCATTCACACGTTTCGTATCTCTATGCACGGTCGGTACCATCGACAGTGATTTTAGTCAGTCCAAATTAGTGTCTTCCAATGTTTGTGCGCATGAAGAATTCGACTGCTAATGCGCTTTTTCTCATTTTTGGAGATATTTGCGTTGACCGTTCTTTATTAAAAGTTCGTGCGTGTAAAAAATGCGAAATCTGTTAAGACTTGGATTTGCTAAGGAATTGATTGAACTTGGTATGCAGTGGAAGAAGATAAAGTTTGGTAAGTTGGCTTATTATTGACCAACGACAGTTCTTTGATGTTTTGTTCAAAGTTTGCGGTGAGACTAGTGTTGAAATATTTATTAGCGTCTGCCATCTAGACACTTCTGCAAATAAACAATATAATCTCTTCGACGGCTTGGTTTGGCTTGGCTACTGACTACCCCGGTTAATTACCTACAATTTGACGTATGAATTCCGAATTTGCGAAGATCACAGTAACAAGTTATTATTTTGTAAGAATTTTAATTGAACCTCCAGAGACTGGTCAAAAAACAATAAATTTCCTAAATTTTTTTTTGTAATCCATCATGTCTTATTTTTAAATCTAAATAAAACAACTGTTTTAAATGTAATTAAATCCTCAAATTTCAAACATTTTGTATCTTAGTGTCAGATATCGGTTCAGTTCAGGGCAAACCTGTAAAGCGGCACGTCCGTAATGAAAGATAATAGATATCTGAAATATTTGGGTCAGGAATTAGAATCAAATTACCACAAGACTGTCCTAAAAATAATCTATTTATTCGCATTTTGCATGTGACGTCACAAGTTTTCAACTTGTGCTCAGCGATCGACTACATCTTTTGACATCATCAGGCTTATCTGAAAGGCAAAATTCACAGTTATTATAAAACAATATTCAATATACAATAATACATAGTACTACTTTCTACGCATATTTGTAAAATGATTGATGAGGATACAAATATTTCCGCTCGCTTATATCAAATAATCCATAATAATGGTCAAGCATCTGTGTGGATAAGTGGAATTAAAGTGGGATTACTATAGTGGAATAATTGAACCGTTGAGTGGAACAACAGAGTAAGTCCAATCGGGGGTTTTTGGGAAACTGAAGAAAACTGTGTAATTTGGGTAATTTGACAACTGTACGTTTTACTGATTTGATCAGAACAGAAAAGTTGTAGTAAATGTCATTGGTAGTTGTTCTGAAATTAAATTTTCCAGAAGAGAAGAATAGATCCAGAAATTTTGTACAAAGTCTTAGTCTGTCTTAGTTTGAAATGTGAAATTTTGGACTTGATCTGTTCTTCTACTCACCGATTCAAATATTTAAAAATTTACTCAAACAAATTTTGTATATTGATAAATAGACAAATTATCAGTGTATCCATAAAAATTGGAATATTAAGGCTCCGTGTTAAAAACATCGCAACTACGAAACAAAATTGGATGTTTTTCTGTCGGGGTCCGTGTCCATGCCGTGGTTTACGTATCGATTAAAGCTTATGGTGTCTGCGATGAGCTGGCCATACGTAACAGCCGAAATATGGCCATTATTTACATATCTGACAATTATCGCATTTTTCGGTTAGCGGAAAAGTTATAATGTTTGGGCTGAAATTGTACCTAGATAAAAAATCTATTATTGTAGTGAGACTTTGGCTAGGGGTATTAAATTTGAAAAGAGAGAAAGATGTAGAAGTAAAATTCATTTTTATCTTACCAAAAAATTATTTTTGGCCAAACTCCTTATTTATCTAAGAATTGACACTGAGAATTTCATCAATTTTGAACCATAAATAACACCGTTAATAGAAAACGCGTTTTAGCACAGGTAGAACTGGATCTTAAATTAGAATACTATTGAATATAATCAAAAATTAATTAATTTATTAATTTTTGCAGTGGATAATACTGATATCAAGCTTTTGGTTCCCGGACTAACATATTAAAATGTTTAGAATATTAGTTAATAGGAACCTATATAATTAATGAAAATCCTTCAAAAAGTTGAGTGTCAGACTTGAATCCTTCATTCCTACAATCTCACTCACTAAATCGCAAAAATAAAAATACCACATTGTACCGGACAGAAGTTTCTATCAAAATGATTCTGGAACCTATACAAGAAAATGAATGGGTAACTTAGTATAATTGATTCAACTAATTTTTGGCGATTCCACGTCAACCGATCATTTCTAGAGCCGGGGCTGTTCATATACTTGCCAAATGTCAAATATTTGGCAAGCAAATCGAAATTTTTTGTTATTGGTGGCTCTAAACGATGCCATGAGTGATTCCTTTTTTCCTTTTAAGTTTGTTCACCGAATATTTTTCATCCATATCGACCGATTGCCGGCTGATTTTCATAAAACTAAAAAATTTCTTTCACATACCAACAAATTTCTACAATGCATCCCCACATAACATTTTCCAACACGTGAAAATCTTCATCTTTGGTGACTTGCTACATGTGCGTACCGAATGGTCGCTAACTATTTTTTTTGTATTTTTTTGGGTTAGCTCGCCTTATTTTGCACATTAGCTTATCGCTTTTTCAAATCAATCTGGTAATTTGTTTACGAACAAGCAAGATTTTATTTGATAATACCGACACATGTTTAATTACATAAGTGCAGAAGTCACTGTAGCGTACCAAGAAGGCATTATTGTGGAAATGTAAAAACAAATCTTGACGAAAATGTTTCATTTTAATGATTTTTTGTTTAATTCAGCAGCATTCTGTATTAATAATTCGCAGCATCTAACTTTAACAGGCTGTAAAACTCAATACAATAGGTCATTTGGTTAGAACTAATTTAAATAAACTATTATTTTAAGGATAATAAATATTGTTTTAATTTAAATTAGGAAAATATTAAAAGATATTAAACAATATGTTGGGTATGGTTTCTTCGCAATTTTTAAAGTTCTACTAAATCCAATTGTACTGCTAGTTTCGTTGTATAAATGTGTCTTAACATTGTCTGAAATACCCATCAATTCGCTTTTGGAACGAAAATTAATAATAGCTTTCAAAATATTACTTTTATGTTAAATAAAAACCTACACAAAATTTCTACTGTATGCAAATAAAGTATAATTTTCCAAATAAGTTATTCTATAGACAGGCATCATATATATTGTTCATAGAAAAGAATCAACTTAGGATACACTCGGTAGACGGTGTACGTTTTTCTTGGAAAGAAAACATATTGCGTTTATGTGGATAAGTAAAAACAACAACAACATCTTTTTTGAATTTTTGTCTGAGACGGTTTCCGTAAAATAAAATTTTTCACAAAATTGCATTGTTATGCGTTTCTCGCACTTTAAAAAATCACACATTTTACTAATAATTACAAATCTATTGTCAATCTTCGTGTGCGACCTCCTTCACACAAAGTGAAATTAAAAATTGGAAAAAATAACAGCGTAATAAAATCTTTTTCGAAGACAAATAAATACTCCAATATTTATCGCCTTGGCATTTGCTATACCAACTTCAACTGGGTATTGCAAATACTAGATATTTGACGTAAAAAACTCCGCACAGCCGAACGTCGAATAAATAAATCGATTTTTGAGGTGGATCGCTACGAATTGAATAGAGCAGGGTTTTTTCCTTTACAAATATTCGTATACTTGGCAAATATTTGATATTTGGCAAGTATACGAATATGAAGCCCCCCGGTTTAATGTCAACCTACAATCATCAAACAATCGTTTGACATTAGAACGGGCATTTCTAATGTCAACTGACTGGTTGACGTTGTTCGCAAAAAAATACTTCTCAAGTTGTGTAAAAGTGAGATGTTTATTATTCTTGTTTTGTGTTGAACAATTTGTGTTTTGTGTCAAACAATTGCTTGTTAAACGTGGATGATTTTCTGGCGTTGTGTTCGTTAAATCTTATTTTTAAATGACCACCTGTTTGTATATTATATTCAGTATTATGGTGTAAACATTTAAGTTCGTAAATGCCAGTGTTCTCTAGAGTGTCAAGTTTATCTTTATTGTTATTAATAATAATAATAATATGTGAATAAATCTTTTGTAATGTGTGTTACTGATTTATTGAATTGTATATGCTGTCTATATTTTTTTTCTGGTATCCGTAAGCATGATAACGCCCAAAAACAAAATCGACCGATTGCTATACTTTTTCTAAAAACAAAATAACTACTGGTCGGCTGGTCGGTTTGTTTTTGTCCCATAAAATGCCGCTAAAAGCGAGTAAAAATTGCTCGAAAAGCATGTTTATGACCAGATATGAGATAAGCACATATGTAAGAAATAAGAAAAAATAATAAAATGAATAGTCACCTATAACCACTTTCAGTTTATAGGTGTAATTATAGGTCAGCCAGGATATGACGTCTAATTCACAAAAATCCAACAAATTCCATGATAAAATTTACAATCTTAAAAGTTGTGTACCTACTGCCTAGTAGGCACGTAGTACATACAATAAATTCTCATGTAATGTAGGTAAAACATTTTTTGTATACCTACTTAGGCTTTTTATGGAGTGTTTAAATAATAATTAAAGGTAATTGTCGCGATAAGCAAATTATTGATGAACAGTCTCTATGCGATGTAATTGTGCTAAATGTAACAAAACACGATAATTTTATTTAATGCCGGGAAAAATGGAATTTGCAATTCACATCAATTAAACCTAATTTCGAAGTGAAATCGTTCGAATTATCCTACCGTTTGTTTTATAAATGAATGTTATTATAGTGCATAGCATACTAGACAGTTTTAGCCAATTAATAAAAGTACTATTTACATTTTTCCGTACGTAACTGGCTCTTATCTGTTGAACGAACTTAAATTACATGCAGTTAAAATCACAATAAATGATAAACTTGAAATACAAAACTATTTATAAAACATGTGGAACGCTTAAAATCGTATTAGTTAGGTAACTATATTACACCCTTTGTCTAAATTTTATTCTTAACAAAGTTTCAATATTTACCTGGTCTACACACACAAAGGACATACCGCGGATGACTTGTTATTTTGGAACTGATTATTATTATTGTTATTATCGTAATCATATCACGTAGGATTTTATTTTAACATTGCAGTGATGACCGCCATGTGGTTGGTGACTACCAATAGTCACACTACCTGGTCAGTCTGAATAAGAACAAATAAAATGAATACGAGATGCACAAATAATAATAAGAATGAACTCATGATATAAAAAATGTTTAAATAAAATTTAAATATTGAAAGCTACCTACCTTAAAAACAGTGACTGCATAATATATCACTTGTCTGAAAGATTTCTATCTGTCGGGTTTTCTTATCTTTCTGAAAACGCTGGCGAATTTTATTCCTTTTTAAGTCTCCATGGACATAATTGTCCACACACCCAAAAATATACTGTTTGCTATAACCGCAAGTAAATATTTTTTCAAGTTGAGAATAAAGGGATAATATTCTAGAATCTAGATGTTCAAATCATCATATGCTTGATATCTCTAAAATATTTTATTGAAATACCTACAGCTATTTTTTGTTCAAGAGGATTATTGTGTAGATTTGAATAACGAACGAAAGAATGTGTATTGTTTTCGGGATTTCAAATATACCATACAGTGTGTTACAAAAGGACACGCAAAATAATATATTTTATACATAAGTTTTATAAGACGAAAATTGGCGAAAATTGTTTTGGGCACGACGAGCGTAGCGAGGAGTAACTAACTAACAAATACGATTGAGGCTAGCGAATAGCGTTTGATATGTCTGCGTTATTTGACGCAGTCTTGGAAAACTAAAAGTTACTAAAAGCTAGTGCTCTAGGGTTTTCATAACGACACCAAAAGTGGTTTCGTTATGAGTTTATAACGAATGCAAAGAAAAAAATTAACGTTTTGACTCTGCATGATAATTACTAGCTAGAAGGAATGGAACACTTGTAAAAGCCTACAAAATAAAATCAAATAAAAGAAAATGATGACAAATGAAGATAGAAATTTGAAATACTATTGAACAAACAGGGTTATTCATTTGTTAGATGCAGACCAAAGTACTTCTTTAATGGAATACTCTGAACAATGTCTCATTTTTTGATACTCTACTTGATCTGTAAAATGTTTATTAATTCAAAAGTTATAGAAAGAATTGTATAAAAGAGTAAGTAAAATGATAAAAATGTCGGAGTGTTTTTACTCGATATATATCGAATAAACTGTACAATTCAATTTATAATTTATAAGAGTATCAAAAACAGAAGACATATACAGTAGTGTTCCACCTCCTAAAAAAGGAGGTTATCAATGCAACATGTATTTACAGGGTCCCATAAGTCATCGTCATCCCTTAGAAGGCGATAGGTCAGCTCATGACTGGCCAGAATATCAAAAGATGACCTTAGTTAAAAAAATCTGATGTGGCCAGGCACATCACTTTATCATACTATATATAAAATTAATAGTAAATGAGTTTCTATTTGATCGAGGTGGGTCGTCTCTTCATTAAAATTCGTTAAAACTAGTTAGCCAGTAAATACTGGCAAATGACAGATATTTTGATACTATTGACAGTTGGTATTGTAGGTATTGCTTTATCATACTGCGTATGTTAAAGTAAAAAAAAATTTTTGGATATTGGATGTCATGAATAAAAATGAGTACATACATATATGCTAAATATTTGGAAGTGAATGTGCTAACTCATAAGCATAATAGTCTGGAGCAGATGCTCACTATGAGCAAGCACTTCTAAATATATTTTTATGAGTACATACTCATATTCCAGTTTTGTTGTGGAGATTTTTGCGAAAAAAGAGGTGGTGTGTTATCAAATTGATAAAATAAGAGTGTCTTTAAGATATGTGAAGCTTTGGAAATTGAAAATTATGATATTGGAATAGATTTTCTGTGCTGGATGGAAATCCGGTCTAAAAAAGCCAAGTTTTTGTTTATTTTGTTTCTGTAAAAGAAATTAAAAAATAAATTAATAAGTAAATGAATCAGCCTGTACATTAAGAATCATTTCGTATATATCGTTTCTTTGCTTTTTTAATTCCTCAAACTTAAGAAATTGAAAAACCAAATGACCCTTTTTACTCAAAATGATACTTTATAGAAAAAAATCTGTTGGCTTAGTTATTTTTTCGTTTTGTTATTTTATGTTTTTAAACGACTGGAACGTTAAAAAAGTAATAAGTGAAATAAAATGTTTACTGAGATATTATACTGAGGTATTTTCTGACTAAAGACTGGAAACACGTGGAGCAACAAAAAATATAATCAATGAGTCGTAGATAAAACTCATTTGTAATAACCTACTATTATTGCCAACTACGTAGGTCATAAATATCTAATAACTATTGTTCAATAGGTACTAAAAACGTGTCTCACTTGCAACATCAATTACACCGATCACACATACATCCTACAATTGCCATTAACAAACCGAAATACCGTTGTCCAGAATTTCAATTACAACTAAAATATCCGACATGTCATTTTAATTTTTTGTGCGTTATCAAATTGATAAAATCAGCTTTGGAAATTAAAAATTATGATATTATTGGTATAGATTTTCTGTGCTGGTTAGGAATCCGGTCTAAAAAAGCCAAGTTTTTGTTTATTTTGTTTCCGTAAAAAAAATTAAAAAATAAATTAAGAAGTAAATGAATCACCTGTACATTAAGAATCATTTCGTATGTATCGCTTCTTTGCTTTTTCAATTGTTCAAATTTAAGAAATTGAAATACCAATATGACACCATATGACCCTTTTACTCAAAATGATACTGTATAGAAAAAAAATCTGTTGGCTTTGGTTTTTTTTCGTTTTGTTATTTTATGTTTTAACGGCTGGAACGTTAAGAAAGTAATAAGTGAAATAAAAAGTTTACTGAGATATTATACTCAGGTATTTTCTGACTAAAGACTGGAAACACGTGGAGCAACAAAAAATATTATCAATGAGTCGTAGATAAAACTCATTTGTAATAACATACTATTATTGCCAACTACGTAGGTAATAAATATCTAATAACTATTGTTCAATAGGTACTAAAAAACGTGTCTCACTTGCAACATCAATTACACCGATCACACATACATCCTACAATTGCCATTAACAAACCGAAATACCGATGTCCAGAATTTCAATTACAACTAAAATATCCGACATGCCATTTTAATTTTTTGTGCGTTATCAAATTGCTAAAATCAGCTTTGGACATTGAAAATTATGATATTATTAGAATAGATTTTCTGTGCTGGATAGGAATCCGGTCTAAAAAAGCGAGTTTTTGTTTATTTTGTTTCTGTAAAAGAAATTAAAAATTTAATTAAGTAAATTAATCACCCTGTACATTAAGAATCTTTTCGTAGGTATCACTTCTTTGCTTTTTCAATTCTTCAAACTTAAGAAATTGAAAAGCCAATATGATACCATATGACCGTCATAGATAAAACTCATTTGTAATAACATACTATTATTGCCAACTACGTAGGTAATAAATATCTAATAACTATTGTTCAATACTAAAAAAACGTGTCTCACTTGCAACATCAATTACACCGATCACACATACATCCTACAATTGCCATTAGCAAACCGAAATACCGATGTCCAGAATTTCAATTACAAGTAAAATATCCGACATGCCATTTTAAAATTCCAACAGCGTCACTACCACCATTACTTTCCCTGTAACAAAAACCGCACCTGTCGCCAGGAAAGATCGAGGGGAACTTCAACCCTCGAGCGACAGCGTTACGACCCTCTCTTCCTATAAAATTCTAACCTAACCAATTCCAACCTAACAACGGTATTAAAGAACTTAACGACCACACACAAACACTTTCCAAAGTTTTACGCGCACCGACTGTGCGCTTTTATCTACCTATTCGCTAACTGGTTTCATTTCGCTGACTAGTGGTGTTTGTTTACAGCTCCTGTAGAGGTGCCGGTGCTCCAAAGGTGTTTCTCGGCAGAAGACTGGATCCTCTTAGATGCCATGGGTTGCAGCCCGTCGCCAGGCTGCTCAGGTCGCTTCCTCACAATGCACAAACGTCGTCGTAAAAAACTGACGACACGCTCTCTCTCTCAAGATCATGCCATCCTAGACGACATACATCATGGACAAGTCCAGGTAAGTTTTGTCACAGTCCCAGTTTTGTTAGTTTTCTGTCTCTTTTCTGGATTGGTACCGTTACTGTTTGACATGTGCGTAGCACGTGGCTCCTCTAGTTTAGTCTCTTCGGTGCCTTACAAGTTACCTAACTTACCGACCTTAACCCGGCCTTAAACTGGTTATTAAAATGTCTTTTTATTATTCGTTTTTTTTTTGTCGGCGTGTTGATGTGTTTAAATTCCGCGACCTTCTCGTGTCGAGTGTGTAAATGTTGCTATCAGTATACATAATTCCGTGTTAAGAGGAGATAAACTGTGGATGTTGTGACGATTGCTTGTCTAATCTATAAATCCCAAGTAGTCTTATTACTATAGGACTTTATTGTCATCGTTTAAGTTTGTTTTGCTTATTTTTTTATAGAGTTGGTGTTTTGAAATAAAATTGTATTGGCGATTTGTTATAGACTATTAAGTATATCAAGAAGCCTTGTTATTTGTGATATACAGTGTTTATATCATTCTTAGCAACCACGCTATCAAACGTCGTTAAATTAAGTTTAATATGATTCTTTTTTCATAATTTGTTTACGTTAATCCTACACTGCGAAATATTTTGATGTAAATTTACAATAGGAATAGTTTTTTTGTTTGCCCTGCGAGAATCACTGTAATTTTACATCTTTACTTTTACATTGTCATTGTATATTCGCATTGTGATTTTAGAACAATTGGCCTCAATATTACACCGATTTTAATGTAATTTTAAATATAATATGGGACAATGCGTAATAGTTTTAGGTACATCGTTTTGAATGGACTATAAAATAAAATATGCAGCAATTTTAATTAATTGCTATAATTGTATTAAAAACTAAATAACTGTAAATATATTTACACAGTAGCGTGTATCGAAAAAACTTTTTTCTCGAAATTCAAAATTTCAAGTTGATACAATGTTGTACCTATGGGCCTACATATACTACAAAAAAAATTGCCGCAATTGAAAAATATTTAGGTCTCCCGCAGAAGGCCTAAAGTTTATAATTTTCTACAAGAATTAAAAAAAAAATTTTCAATGAAAAATTAAGCGATTTTTCTTTTCAAATACAAAAAATTTAACAATAAGGTGTGAAATTACCGTATACAAAAACATATTACTCTAATGCAACAATTGGATCGCCTGCAGTTTATTTGGATTCGAAATATATTTACACAGTAGCGTGTATCAAAAAAACTTTTTTCTCGAAATTCAAAATTTCAAGTTGATACAATGTTGTACCTATGGGCCTACATATACTACAAAAAAATTGCCGCAATTGAAAAATATTTAGGTCTCCCGCAGAAGGCCTAAAGTTTATAATTTTCTACAAGAATTAAAAAAAAAATTTTCAATGAAAAATTAAGCGATTTTTCTTTTCAAATACAAAAAAATTAACAATAAGGTGTGAAATTACCGTATACAAAAACATATTACTCTAATGCAACAATTGGATCGCCTGCAGTTTATTTGGATTCGATACAATTTTTAGAAAAATGATCTTTTTCGTATAATTTAAAAAATCTGCTTCAATGTTGATAAAAGTTTATTTGTCATAAATTTTTTTATTATGTCCAGAAATCTGGGCTTTGAAGAAAAAAACCCACCAAATATTTCATTAAAAAAAAATTCGAATTTTTAGATAAAATCATAAACTTTAGGCCTCCTGCGGGAGACCTAAATATTATTCAATTGGACCAATTTTCTTTGTGGTATATGACGATCCACAGGGACAACTTTTTAACAACTTGAAATTTTGAATTTCGAAAAAAACGTTTTTTCGACATACCCTATTACACAGTGCGGGTAAAGTATGCAAACATGAGAAAATCTCTGAGACGATTTATTATTTTAAAAAATCCTCGACCATGTCGATTTTTAGTTTAAAATACAGATTTCTGGAAAAAGTTCAATTTCCGAAAAATTTTGAGAAAAAGTCGAGAAAAAGTAAAATATTGATAACTTTAGGGATAATAGATTTTGTGAACTGAATATGAAATTGCGTTTCAGGTTTTCGAAAAAAATAGGGTTAAAGAGAAAAAGCGCATTTTTTGTAATTTTTTCGAATTTATACCAGCTGAACCCGTTGTCCTAGAAAACTTAAAATGGTGTCATAGAAAACCTTAATCTTTGCACTTTTACCTGTAAGCCCAGTAGTTTGTTCCCAAATAAATTCATAAAAGTTCTCCATAAAAGTAACTATTGTGCTCAGATTCGCATTCAGCGCAAATAAATCTATCCAAAACGCCTATTCGCTTTCCATAAACAAACAAATTTTTTCAATATTATCTACACTAATTTTCAACTTCCTTTTTCTCGAAAAAAATCTTATGTAAGGCGATAAATTTTGTGAATTAGCTTTAAGAAAACTAACAGATCTATCAATATCATTACAAAAAATATGGGGTTGCCATTTAAAAAAGTATCGATGACGTCAGAAGTTGAAAACAATTGAAAGTCGGAAATTAAATTTGATGTAATTGTGTATATTTTGATAATTAAAAATCGACGTGTCCGACGACTTTTACAAATAACAAGCCGTTTCAAAAATTTTGTCATGTTTCCATACTTTACGCGCTCACTATATAAAATATACATCTTTATACAACGCTTTCTATAGAGGAACCACTCTCCAGTATTCACTGCTTTCCACAATTTTCACTCGATGTAATTAATGTGTGCTGACAATTGAAACTCAAAACAGTTGATCAAACTGTGCGCATGCGTCTACGCATTGCGGTATACAAATTCTCTATTATATTAGTAAAATCACAAAGTACATTGTAATTTTAGAACAAAATAGAATCGATAATTTTACGATTCTAATAAAGTATAATTTTTTTGTATATTCACAAAAAGATCATTGTAATTGAAATAAAGAAGCATAATATCACATATTTATAAAAATAATTGGAATTCAGTGCAATTGTTAGACTTAAACCTAGACTTAGACTATAACCAGTGGCGGCCCGCGTATAGGCACTGTGGAACTTTAGCACCCCCTATTATTCCCACTTAATATTATGGATAACATTTAATATAATGAGTCCTTTTCCCTTTAATTCTTTCTTTGTAGTTGTACAAAGTATAATTCTTAAACTTTAATGTCAGTAGCCATCCCCTAGTTAAGAAACAGATTCAAAAATCGTTGTATGTTTGGCTGTTCTGCGCATGCGCACATAGGAAGCAGCACGCGAGCACTGTTGTTCCCGCAGTGCCGACCGTGCCGGCCCTGTCGTGCTGGTGGAAGGTAGTTTTACAAACTGCAGATGGCATATTAAAAGTCAATACGTATTTTACAACAATTACAGTGGTTTCAATGGAGAAAAAATTCCTCAGTTTTCATCCAGAGACCAAGGAAGAATGGATTTAATTTTTACTACGCTTATCTTAACTTCACTTATTTGTTTGCTAGATTTAAATCGTGTAATCGATATTTTACCTACTTCCCAGTGTCCAACCGAGTTAAATTTTTTTCATGTGGACGATTTCTGGTGACAATTCATGAAACGAATGAATTTTAGTGAATTTTTTTAAAGCGTAGTTTTTAGAAAATGTATTTTTTACATAAGTTCATTAATGAATGTAACTGTAACAATTCATTCCCTAAATTCTTTTACGATTTCAACAAGTTTCTGAATAAATTTTTTTTTATACGTTTTAAACGTTTTAAATTTCTGGAACAACACCCCCACTAATATTAGCTACGAGCCGCCACTGGTTATAACCCTTCTGTTGTAACTTATACAATGATTTGTAGGTATTTTTACAATGTTTTCTCAGTGTAGACAGTGCAGTTGTTTATTTTGAAGTATTGAAGTTTTGTTTTTCACATATCTTTTTAATTTATTTTCCGGCTTCAAAATTTAAACAACTTTTTCTGGTTTTATGATAGCATAAAGTGTTATGAGTTATTCACAATTTCAATCAAAATGCCTTTATTTATTTTTATTTATTATTTATTTTGCTATTTGTTTGTACCGTATAATAATTCCGGTATGAACCGGAATTATTTGTCTCTAAAAATCTAAACTAATAGTATATACAGTAAATACATTTTGTTTTTATTATGTTTTGCGTAAAAAGTTTAATAAAATTTGTGAGAAACAAAACATTCCTAGATTTTTTATGAAGCTTAATTTCCGACACAATAACTATACAGTTAAAAAAATACATTAATAAAGTTTTATATTCATAATTTTACGAGCTTGTTCACCTTTGCTTTCCGATCTGAAAATAGTAATAAACTTTTGTTTAATAAATAATCTGACGTATTGATAGGTTTATTGCTTATTAAAAATGTAAACGATCAAAATTAACATCAAATTTGCACGTATAAATTATTATAAAATTAATATGTTTCTCACCTTCCCAAACAGATATTTCATTTTACAAAAATTTTGTTTAACTGTGCATTATTCTAGAAAAAATCACATTTATCTCTAGAAAAAGAAACAAAACTATACCATCAATTAATGACCATACCTTTTGAAGCACAACAGTTTTTGTTCTTGTAGATAATAGGACAACAAATAAGCTTTGTTTAGAAACATCGAACAACCTCTCAACAATACTTGTTGCCAACCCTACACTGACGCTTTATGCTTCCTGTTATTTGTTCTGGGATTATCCATCACAATATGCTTCCATGCATTTGGCTTGTTTCAGTATGTGTACATGTTTAGTAAATACAGATGGCAAAACATATACAAACAACCATATTTGCCGAGTGACTTCAGCGCGCCGCATCCGCAAATAAATCAAACGTTGCGAATTTCGTTAATAGAGCAAGGACGCCAGGTACGCACATTATTCGACGATGTGATGTAATGTGGACTTGCCAAAACTTTGTATAGCATTGTTTTAATTTGAATTTGCATTGCAAAATAGTGTAATTATCTTATCCTACAAGACCTAATAATATGTTTGCATCGTAAAAATGGTCAATGTCAAATTGTTAGGTAGTTTATCATAATATGATAGTGGCGTCAACTAGGATTTTAATTATTCTTTTTTTTCTAATGTTGCAAATTTAAAACGCAAACCTAAATGGCTTAAAAATTGACGCTAATTGTTTATTTAATAAATTTTCGTGTTGGTTTAAATTATTATTTTGTGTACATAAACAATCATAATATAAACATAAGACAAGCTGTTACCGAAATTAATACCCAAAGATTAGATAGCTCCTATTAATTTCCTACAATTTGACGTATGATATGAAGTTATGCAACAATCTTTGTAATAGTTATCAACGTTTTGCTAATGCAGCACACCGAAATGTGTTCAACCATGTCAGTAGGAGGCATACAATTTAGTCATTTAGAGGTTTTTCACCTCGGAGCAAAACTTTTTGCATTCATGTGGGACAACCCTGATTAATTACCTACAATTTGACATATGGTAGAAACACACAACAAATTTTGCAAAAGTTATAAAATTTTGCAAAAGTTATAATAATATTGTTATTTTCGGATTGTTATTCATTGTGTCGGAAAAACGTTTTTCCTCTAATAATCAGGGTACTTCCTTCGCGTAGTCCATTAAGTGAGTTTGACTTGTACGCTGACTTTGATCATTAGGTCAATATTTTTTTCGATTTCCTTACTTCTAACAACATTTGTACGCTAAGAAATTCAACAAAATATCAAGTATTTAGTATCATTGTAATCGGAAAGATGTTTTCTATCGAATAATCACGGTGTGGCCATTGGGTACCCATGAAAAAAATGACTCACTGGCAAAAAATCAATTAAATCACTCTAAAGGGCGCCAGTAATACAATGTCGGCCAAAATCGATTTAGCTAATGTTTATTTGACAACTTGCGACTATTTCCACCAATTCATAGCCACCTAGATTAATACACAAAAAAGTTATTTTTGCGTTGCCTTGGTGATAAAAATTGACGATCGATATGTTTTTGTGTTCAGAATGTCATCCTGATTGAAAAAATCACACAATGAATATAGGGTGCCATTTAAAATTTCAATGATGACGTCATTTCCGGAAAACCCGATAGTCATATTAACCTCAAGATCATCCCAAACAATGGCATTTTTTGTCTATTAACACTTTCCCAAATTTCATTCGTCCAGCTTTATAAACAAAAGAAATAAACGGGTGTACCTATGCCGTGGGTCACCCGGTATGGCAATAGTTGATAAAAGTTTGTTGATTTATTTTGTAAATAAGTTAATAATTAAAGCAAATAATATAGTGCAAATATTTTTTATTTATTTATTTTTGTGCGCAATGTTATTGTGGTTCAAAAATATTTAAAAATAAATACTATAATTTTTTCCTGATAATACAACAGTTTGAAACGGTGCTGCTTAAAAAGAAGTATGCAATTACCATTTCAAATCTAGCTTTTTACTCTTTTTTAAATGAATATCCCAATAATTCTCATAAGATACCTAATAGGATTTATCGGTTATTTAAAAACGGTTTTAAAACCGTTCTTTTTTGTGACTTTCAAAAACCCGTTTTCATATTTGAGACCACCGGTTTTAAATATACCAGTTTACATTATAATATTAATAACGTAACAATAATGAGATATGATTTAAAATTAAAATTTTGTCTTTGAACAAACAAAAATTTGCATTCAATATAATGCTGAGTAATAGTTTTCATTTATTTTTTCTCAAATTCTTAAAACTTTAGCCATTTGAAATGTAAACAAAACAAAGAAAAATAAAGTACGTGTGAAACAATTCAAAAACGTCAAAAAAATGGTGAAGCAAGCTTTAAACTTTTTATTGCTTTTGTTAATGGAAATGTCAGAATAGAGTAAAATGTTTTATATCGACTTATTGTTTTCTTTTTTTCAATTTTTTGAAGAAGTTAGATCTGTTTAAAATTCGATTTTGTTACTATTTCAAATGGCTGTCTGTTCAAGGAGTCCGATGTTTTTTTTATCTTTTTTTGCCGTTATTTTCGATATATTTTATAGTAAAATTTCTTTCTGTTAGCATGTATGTACATACGACAGTACAATATTTATACTTGAGACAACCAATAAAAGAATAAATTAAGCCAAAAGTGCTCTGAAAACAATAAAACAAAGTTGGAGATTTTTTTCTATTTATTATTTTATTATATTAAATTTTGTGTTGAGAATCATATTCTATGAATATTAAGTAATCATTCACATGTCAGTCACTCTACAGGGCTGCGTAGTCGGTAAAAAAATTCTCGACTCCGACTCCGACTCCAGATAATAGGGTATTTGACTGTATTAAAAATATGGCATGTATTATAGTCATCCTAATAGATTACAGTTTAAGAAAACTATTCGTTATTACTTTTCAAAAAAACAATGCTTTATTTCTATGAAAAACCAAAATTAAAATTGAATTTTATTCACGTCCTATCACGTGATTGAAAACGCTCTGTAATTGGGTCAGTCTCCAGTGATGTCATTCGTTAGTCCGCCTTAGAGCGCGTTCGGTTTGTCAGGGTATGGTATGGGGAGAGCAATGCTCAGATAACTGGGTCGGCTGTCTCTCTCTTATATGCAGATAAACGCCGTATGACGTTAGTCCGCCTATTATGCAGCGCGTCACTCTCAACGTAAAATACCGGGTTATCCGAACGCGCTTTTATGCTTCTCCCGTTTGAATTTAATAGCATGAAAGCGTCATGTAAGCATAACTTTGTAGGTTAGGATAGCCCTAACCTTCAGCTGTCAGATCAGATAATACCTTTCGAAAATACGATAGATAACTTATTCTAGTCAGTTTTACTTATGTAGAAGTAATCTTCACAACAGAAAACACTTGTATTGGCGGCTATTTATTTCATTTGGATTTCTACGAGCCAACCACTTTCTTCGCAGTTTCAAATCTTGCGGAACAGCTCCAAATAGTTTATCCGGAGTTTTTCTTGACGTATTTCTGCATTGTGGATTTATACACCATTTATAACCCATTTTTATGTAGAAATTGTGAAAACAACACATCATACAACACAATTACCAAACGGCGACGATGCCGATGCTGACAGACCATATGGGCCGATTTGACATCTTGACATCATCTTGACATCACATCATCTTGACATCTTGACATCACTAACCGGTGACGTCACACAACAGAAAGTATCGTTTTGGCGGGACTTTTTGTGATTCAATTTTTAACGCTGATTTTTATGAAATATTGAGGAAATAATTACAAAAAATAATGCATTTACAATGTAGAGTGAAGGAATAAACACATTAAGATGGTTTTCCAAAAATAGTCAAATACCCTATTTTCGTGGTCCGACTCCGACTTCAAGTCCGACTCCGACTCTAGAAAAATTGCATACAAAAATATGTTCAAATAATTATGTGTAATAAAAATCCTACACATGTAAATAATCACAAATTTGACGCAGAATAATACAACCGAGCAACATTAAATTTGCTATGAAAACTCTACCAGGAAAAACGAAACAAATGCTGAAACCAGAAGCAAATCAGTAGTTTTATTTGTGCCCAGCGAATTTGTTGGCAAACAAATTTAAACTGACAATCTAATTGTAAATAAAAAACGGCCTATAAGATATCAAAAGCCCCTATTGATCGGACCACAAATAAAAAAGTTATGACCACATAATTATAAAATGTAATTTCTTTCTGTAATTTGTTCATTCAAATTTCAAAGTATCTCTGACATAATTAAGTATTTAACTGTTTTCTCCAGAGAACATACAAATCGGCACTACTTTGTCCATTTAATCGACTTTGTATCTCTAATAATAACAAAATCACTCACAAGACATAGTGTATAATACAAAATAAAATTCATTCTAATAAAAACAGAATTAAATTGAAAATATGTTTATAAAATTGTTGTGAGGAACAGAATAGCTCCAACCAAATACTCCTGCAAGGATGCCCTTACATATTTTTTAATTATTTTCAAAGCTGAAAAAATCATAATTATGGCTGCAACAGGTAATCTGGATAAATGATTATTACTACATTGAACTACGGCTCTACTTCTCAATCTCATTTAAAATCTTTTGTTCAAATATCTGCCGGATTAATTTTGTTAATCGTCTTCACTTTCGTTCGTGTGGTTTGTGATTTGATATTTGCATATGTATGTAGGTAGATACTTTTTCAAAGACCTAATAGAATGTTTAGTTTTTTTTTTTACTGAGGCAACGTCTATCTCGCATGTGTTTCTTTTTCTACAATAATTAAACCTAGACTCGGAGCATGGGGTGCTTACTTCCCATACGCAGGCGTTGATAGCAAAATTTTAGTTCACCCCCACGCGCTATCTCTGGCTAGCGCCCTGCTATACCGACCGAATCATATGCTTGATACCTATTGGCTCGTTCGAACCGTCACTGTGGATGTCGCGTGTTGCGCAGTCATGGCGTTAGTAAACCATAAACAACCATTAACTTCTGTCAATTAACTGTCTAGTGACACTGCCAATTTTTACCACAGACATTTAAACGCATATTTTTCACTTATATATGGGTGATGTATATAACTTTCAAATTTCTGTGGTAATTTTTGCTCTGTATTAGTTCCATCACGCGGTTTTCCTGATCTTATGAATTAATTAAAATATAATATGTGAAAAGGCTAGAAGTGGGAAGTCTATTAGCGCCTCCTAGCGGATGGGGGTGAACTAAAAATAGAAGCCACAAAGATTGCCTTGAGTCGCCCATCTATATTAGTATATATGTATTTTATCTATGACTCGGAGTCGGTACATTTTTTCTAACTCCGACTTCGACTCCTCTGAAATGTGTCTGAACTCCGACTCCTACTCCACAGCCCTGATAGTAGGTACACTTTATTAATTTCGCTTGCAAGAATTCGAAAACTAGGAATTTGAAAACCGTTGTTTCTTCAAAAGTCGATTTCTGAATGACATATCTAGTGAGAATTGTCAATATATTATTACTTATTTCTTTTTTCTAGTCGATAGTTTTTAAGCTATGTAAAAAATATCTACCAAATGATAAAAATGGCAATTTTGCCTTTAAATCATTCGTGGGTGCGATAGAGATTTAACAATTTATTCCTAATTTTAGATTATCCCCGCACCACTTTCACGGCTTTCACGATATTTTTGGGGCAAATGTAGTACTCGGGGTTTGTCTGGTTTGCATATAGGTGGACTCAGGAATATTCAGTTCCTAGTCTATTCTTAGAACTTTACATATACAATATTAAAGTTCAGTTCTAACGACGGTTTAAAGTCTAAAATCCCTGACCTACATCGCTTAACAATACAACAAACATCAATTAATTACCTGTAAAATCTACCTCGTTTTGCACACGCATAGTCATTTAAACATCGGAGGTTGTCTATAAATGGCACTCGGATGCGACCAGAAACAATCAATAATTAAGAATCACAATACATATTTTATCACCGAGTTCTTCACTAGGTCATGGGATGCAATTTTCTTATAATAAATTATGGAAGCGCGACTTTACCAGTCGCGGATAACGAGTCGCGGATGCGATGATCAAGGACCGGCCCCAATAATAGATCGGCCGGATAGCCATCTGTTGATGTTTCTATTTACATTGGGTACAGCATTTTCAATGTTTATAACGACAGTGTAAAGGCTGCCAGTAACACGTTTATTGGTATTTATTAGGAGTAGATAGTGATCGTCAGCCTTGTTGTTGCCAGTCTCCTTCTATGTTTAACACCGGATATTGGTACAGGAAAGTTAAGAACCAGTCTCACCCGCAGGAAATCATGATTACAGTTTCTTTCTTATCTTATTTTTATATTATTTATTCCAGATTTGATGATATTTAATTTTAAACCGCAGAAAAATGATTTTCTTTCAATCTTTCCCATATTTATTTAGCACAAATTGGTTTCTAAAGTTTAACATGACCAAATAGGTGTATATAAAAAATGGTTGTCATCGCTGATAAAGAGAATATCAATGCTAACCATCGAGATAGTATAGAAAGGAGACGCTATGACGGCGTTTTTCTGATACTGAAAACGGCGTCAATAGGTGTGGCTTATGGGACATACGACGGTCGGTCTGCACAGGCCCGGACTAGTTATAATTTTTTCTGTAATATTGCGGACAGTGCAACATAGCACATATTAACTATATTTGTTTAACTAAAGAATGTAAAAATATATAATAAACACAAAAATACTCTGTATTAAGGTTATAACAAATAATGTAAAATATATCTTATATTTGTTTAACTTAATGTAAAATAAATCTTATAAGTGTAACATAAATATGAATATAAACAAAATAAGTATTATACATTCTGTAACCTACTGGCCATTATAAAAAACCATTTTATTATTTTGATGTCGAATGCTGGTGGATTTATTTATTTTTGTTTTCCTGATGTAACACATTTAATTAATAATATTCTGTGCCGTAAAATGCTTCGAACAAACAACACTGGACTTTGTCGGCTTCCAGTTACATCGGTCTACAAACTGTATCCATAATTCCTGCTGGGCAGGAATCTCTGGAAACCTACATTTAATTTGTTAAATAAACCAAAAATTAAGTATAATTTTATTGAATACGGGCCTGTTCATTGTCATTTGAATGACATCTAACGTCACTTACCCATGACGTTATGGGACTAACGGACGGTATGATTTGACATAAAGTGGTCCCAATTTTAAGTTTATATGACTCCTCCCCGTTTATACGATCTCGATGATGATAACATATATTTTTATCAAGAAGCCTGTACAAAACTGAAACCATAAGGGTGGAAAATCATTTTGAGAAGCATCTTATGGAAATTTGATTCTGGGTTTAAGTTTAAAATTTGTCCATGTTGTCGTCACTGGCGACAGTCTCATCAGTTCTGTTATCAGCCGATATACGAACAGTCTTCGCTTTCTCGAACACAAATCCACTTTAAAAAAAAATAATGGCAAATATGTGAGGATACTTAAAAATAAATTAGGACTAAAAATCTAAATATTATACTTTTCGGGATTACACTACATCCTACAAACTACAAAAGTTCCCACCCGAAATATCCTTTGATGATCTAATTAATAACTAAATGGGTAATTTTTAACAGCATACCATATTGTTTAAGATTTGAGCCTACTTAAAGAATTCTATTACGTAGGTACTATTTACTACTTTGCGATACTATTTTTGCTTTCATCACACAACAAAACGTTGTCTCAATTCAAAGCAACCTTTGTTAATCCAAAACAACGGTTGTTTTATATATACGCAAGAATATGTTCATTGAAGAAATCCGTAGTTGTGACCGGTTGTCTTACTTTAAGATTGTACTATTTTAAATGGATACTATAGTTACTTGACGTAAGAATTTGTTCTTTCAATGTAAAGGTTGATTAGTTAGATTAATCAGCTCACATTCTTGGATTAAACATTCACCTACTTCTTTTAAATATGAACATGTTATTATGAAAGCAATAATATGGTTACATGGAATGCAATTAACGCATCCAAAGAAGAATATTGTTATTTTCAAACTAGAGAAGACACCCGGTGTCCCTTCTTAGTCTCTTTCCATCAACATTAGATCTGTTGGACATTTCTACGTCAAATACATTGACGGTATAATATCACACTCACTGCTGCTGCATAGACATTAGACATGTACCTATGCGGTTATATACCCTCTAGGAGACCTCTCTTACGATGAGAAACTAAAGCGCCATCTATCGACATCCTTTACATTATTTTCAAAACAATGACTTTCATAAATCAAAACAATCGTTTTCTTAAAGCAAATATTTAGGTTGTTTTATAATAAAGAAATATTCTTATTACAAGAATGTGTTGTTTTAAAACAAACAAATTATGTTAAGTATGTCATTTTCTTAACATTAGACAACCATTTCTCTGTGTGTGTACAAACCTAAAACCAGAAGGGTGGAACATCGTTATGAGAAGCATCTTGTGGAAATTTGATTCTGGGCTAAACTTTAAAATTTATCCATGTTGTCGTCACTGTCGACAGTGTCATCAGTTCTGTCATCAGCCGATATACGAACAAAAACCCACTTTAAAAAAATTGAATGGCAAATATGTGAGGTACTTGAAAATAAATTAGGACTAAAAATCTAATTATTAAGCTTTTCGGGATTACACTACATTACACTACATCCTACAAACTACAAAACTTTCCACCCTAAATATCCTTTGATGATCTAATTAATAACTAAATGGGTAATTTTTAACAGCATACCATAATGTTTAAGTTTTTGAGCCTACTTAAAGAATTCTATTACGTACTTAGTATTTACTACTTTGCGATACTATTTTTGCTTTCACACAAGTTACCTTTGGATATTATGTTAGATAGTATCAAAAAGTGAAAAAAGTACGAGAATTTTTGACATTCTGAATATATTTTGTTACAAAATTTGACGTGTTGACGTCTTATAGTTAAGATAAGATTTGTAATGTAGGGTATAAAATCTATCGAAATGATCTGTCATTCATTTCGGAACACCAAAACAGTTTTTAGGATCTATCTTGTAAAAGGAGTGCCATTTAAAAAACGAAAGCCTAGCGTCTCATTTAGATGACCAGATATTGAAAGTGGCATTTTTAATACATTTTTAACATGTCTATCAACTATCAACGGTATTTTTAACAAACCTTATTGATGGATTTTTTCTTGAAAATATTTGTTTGATTTTGGGTGGAATATATAAATTACGAGTGTGATTTACATACGTAAAATTAAAGCATTATAATATGGCTATTTGTTATTGGAAAAGTTATGCTTGCAATCCGGGGATTTTACCTATTTTTCAAACATAAATCACGCTCATATCATTCCGGCCATAGAGTTGCAAAAGTATATACGGTTGTCCAAATAGAATATACGGTTGTTTATTTTTTTAGATTCCAAACAAATTGTGAAAATAGAAACACATTCCAAAACTGCTGATATTTCAGCTATGAGTTTAAGAGATAATTTTCTGTAAAATTACAGTAAATTTATATCCAATAAACTAGAAACAAATGGAACAGAACGTTTTATGTAAGTTACAACAAATATGCTATAAAAGACAATTTGAACTGTTCTCAGTTATGGTTATTTGATACCAGCCAATTGCTCGTAAAATTGTTACAAATTTTACTTCTCTATGAGATTCCTGTATAAATATTCCTGTATAAATATTCTTGCAACATTACAGCATAAATGCAATAATAATCTGTAATTAAATAAAAAAATGTTATAAAACATTTCTATGCATTTACAGAAAAAAAGTACGATAATTTTACAATAGAAAAGATTTTTTTCAAATTATTTTTTTACAGTAACGTTTTTGGTTATTTGATATCAGCGACATTGCTGCAAAAAAAGTATAAATTATTTGCTTCAACACAACTTCGTCTGACTGGAAAAAAAATATTTGGGAAAACTCTATGCTGCAAAGGTTGAATAATATGTTGAAAGTAGAAAAAGAAACGACTCTTAACTTTGCAAAAACATTTAATTACTTGTGGTACTAGTTTCGGCAATGCTGCCTTCTTCAGCTAACATCTACAAACAAAAATACAATAAAAATGAGTACAATGTTACAAGTATTCACAGTAAAATCAGAACTTACAGTCAATTCATTAAAAAAATATCAACAAATTTCCTGGATTTGGTCCCTTTCCATATCTAGGCACACGTATTCAATCATTCTTTTATTTAATGACTTGAAAGTTTCGCAATTCTGAAGTTTCAATGTTTTTCAATTTGTTTGAAAGAACAAAATTTAAAATATGCTCTTCATTTTGGATATCTTTTAAAATATTCAGCCAGAATTAAAACTAACAACTTTGTATTTTCTAGTTCATAGTAACTTTACGATTTTACGATCTATAAGTCTGATAATTACTTCTTTTTCAAAAAAAATTTCACTATGATACTGAATGAAACAGTCTTTTTTGCGGAGATGAGTTGAAGATGGGTACTTTTGAGATATTGGTTAAAACATGAAATTATAGCTGCATTGAAAATTTCAGCTTGTTTCTATTTTTTTTAAAGAATTTGTATTTTTTTTAACTCTTCTTGAGACAACGGGACAAAATGTTAAAAAAACGGGACATGTCCCGTTAAAACAGGCGCACTGGTCACTGTAGTCTAGTCATATACATATATCGTTGAAGCAAACGTTGGTACTCTATACTAAAATTGTCAAAATTGCGTTATTTTATCATATTTTTTTAGTGGATGGTCTGCTTTGGTATGATACTAAAACGCGTCATCAAGAAACCAACAAAATGTCAAAATGATTTTCTCTGAAACTGCTAAATCTTGTTTTATTATTCTTTTGTTCACCTCTATAGAATGATTACTCAGCTCCATTGGGTCCTAGGCAAATTCCATCCCCAACCATTTCTGAACCTTCCCTATTGCTACTAAGGAATCATCCAACAAGTTAACAAAAAAACATCGGAAACAGTGTAGCCATACTCATAAAATAAAGTAATTCCTAATAACTTAAATCTTGACCATATTTTGATGTTACGACACCGAAAAATCTTCAATCCTAAACTATTTCCCTTTCTTTTGGGAGCGGCAAAATTTGCATTGAAAGGCAACACATTCATTTATCTTACAATGGTGTCATTGACTCTTCCGGTAAACGATAATTTGCATACGTTAAGGTAAAAGCATTGATTGCATTCCGGCTGGTTTCGTCGACATATCAAAATTTTCCTGAATTACTAATCCCCTAATCCGTTTAAAAAATTAATCACCACCATGGTTCATGAATACGTACGCGATTACCTTATCAAAACGATGAATATGAATTGGAACATGTCGATGAATCTTAACATTACTAACACGAGTTTCCTTTCAACAGATAGCCTATAATGACGTTAATCTGTTATCTTGGTGTTACCCATAATATGGTACTTACATTAAAAGCAAAACTGATTGTAAACGTTATTGTTGTTAATACACTTATCAACATTATGGTGATATTAAGTTAATGTTAAATGTAACCTAAAAATACTATGTCAGCAGTTAATCTGTACGCTTTTTTCCACATGCTACAGTAACTATAATAGCTATTGAGTGAGATTGGTAGAAAGTAGAAAGTACTTACTCGCTCTTGCGGTATGTTGAATGTAGTTTCACTATCATCATTGTAAAATTAATATCTTACATGAATAGTATTCCTAATAACAAGCTTCTATTAATTGATATTTGTATATGAGATTATTAGAAAGCAGTACTATTCTTGTGTGCTATGCTTAATGTATTTTGATAAGATTTTCTATACTTAGAATAATATTTATATCGGAAACCCCTAAACAATAACGCAACAAACCAATTTAGAATAATTCTATTTTTAATATATTTACATTCGGCATATCGTGGGTTATTTTTAAGTCAGCCCACGTAATTACGCTACGCGACGCATTATTAATGAATTATTTCATTGAAGATTGATAGGCCATTTTTACTAGTTGCGCTGAATGAAGGATATCAGTTATTCATAGGTTCGAACTTTATTTTTAGCTTGTACAATTGCCTGTTACTATTTTATTATGCTTAATGGCATCATAACAGCACTCTGGCATATCACGATCTTTTTTTAATGGGCTGTCCGTCCTATATATTGATTTTACCATTACCTTGCACTAGACCAGTCGAAGATAGCTGGTACAGATTCTTAATCTTAATCACTTAAGTACCATGTTTGGGACGATATAACTATTAACGTATCTTGTCGGAGAGATAAGTCACACTGTGGTCCATTTACCAGATTTATGCAGACAACATTAGGAAAGAAATGGCCTTTTTTTCTATATTTAAAATTTCTGAATTATCAACATTGACACGCTTGGCATTTCACAGGAGTAGTAAATACCGAGCTAAGTGCCAAAAGCATTGTTCTGAAATATTTGGATAATAGTGTCTGGTAAGTTAAATATTGAATACAAAAGCTTCAATATCTTTTTACTTTATTATACGTAGTATGACAAAGTATTGTAATCGTGGCGAAAAGAAATTTGGAATTTAAGCGGAAAAATCCCCTGAACATTTTTGACCAAGATACAAAAAAACGTAAAACCGACATTATTACTAACGCAATGTCTGGACTCTAGGGTCAGCAGATACGCAGATAGTATTGATCGGACAACACAACACCACGTCATTTTCCGAATTTCCGTCTTTTGCCTAAAATCAAGTTAAGAGGGGTCAAAAAATAGAGGTGGTTTGTCTATGAACGTATTATTACATAAACAATAGTATTTTATCCTTCTTTTTAAATAAAGAAACAGGTATTGTACCACTAAAAAAAGCAGCTGGAGATACGAAAAAGGTATAGTGATTTGTTGAAATTTACAGTTTTACAGTTTTTAAATTTTTTTTTTTCGAAATAGAAGAATAAACATATTTCTGATGAATCTACATTACGTGGATGTTATTTTCTTAAACGCCATTTAAGTGTAATGAATAAAATAAAGACAATCATGCTGATTATATAAAATATTCCGTAAGTTTATTTAGAATAAGTTTATTAGAAAAAGTTAACGGTAACATAACTTTATCAAGAGGTGATGAATGTTTGAATTCTATATTTGACGATATACAGGATAAATATAAAAGGGTTACTTTTGTTTATGAGTGATATGCTAAAATCAGGGAAATTACTAAAAGAAAAATATATAAATATGTTGCATCTTACTTGCATGCCGTATTGTGAGAGACAAATTTTCAAAATTTAAAATCGTCCCATAGATTAACTACAAATGAAAGTACATATACGGAATTATGTCCAGATCTTTGTAAACCTCCTGCGCCTGGCAACAGGACTAGAAGAGGTTTGATTTTATAAAAAAAAAAATAAGATGTCAGGAATGTTATTTTGCGTTTAAAAGACGGCAATCGGCGCATTATTGAGTGCAAGAGACTCTTTGACAAAGCAATTTGTTACGTAAGCAACTATATATTGATAATCATTTCCACCACTTACTATTGGCAATAAAGTCCTTTTAAAAAATACTTTGTATTTGACGAAGAAAATCACAAAACTAATCTTCAAACAACAAAAAAATATCCCGAATGAGATCCGCATTCAACTTAAATAAAAAATCCAAGCCAGTATTTACAAAAATCCTGATTTACACAAATGGAAAGAAGTTTGAACAAATCCTGTGAAAAATGAATTTCGTCGATATTATGACCGCATCCTCCTTTAAGGGGAGGTTTTCATGTAGAGACCTAAGAACTAGCTCAACTTTGGGACAGTTTTTCAAACAAATTGTAATTTTTTTCTTTTGCTGTATTTATTATACTTTAGTGTACAAAAAGAAATTGTACCCGAAAAAACTAAATGCAAGTCTTTCTGATGTAGGAAAATAACCAAAAATCAAAATTTCAAAACCGCTGTGAACCTAGATGGAATTTGTTGGAGGCTAAACCAACATTTAGATAAAAAAATTTCAAAATTGACAAAGTAACTGCTGTTTGAATTTTAAGTTCAATTTTGAAATTTTTCTTTTCGTTTTAAAATTGTTATAAATGATATAATTATTTAAAAGTTTTACTTATTATGAGGTTTAGCGTCCAATAAAAAGTATTTTCTCTAAGGGAAAAAAGGAATATTTTGTTAAACGACTCAAAAGTAATCGCGCATGTCAGTTTGAAAGACCGTGTTTCTAGAAAAACGCGTCCGTTGTATCGATGTAATAAACTCTACAAGACCAGGTAAGAATAATTATACTTTTTAAAACTCCTTTTCTATAACTTATTGAACTGTATCATATTGTCTGAAAACATTAAATTTATTGAAATATATTAGGTAATTTAATCAACATAAGCACCTCGTTCTGTATACTGTATCCAAATTTTACATTCCTACTTTAAAGCGTGCCCGAAAACTATCATTTGAATAACAACGCCACCTTAATGCAGGAAATTTCGACCGGAGAATACCATACGCTATAAATCCGTAAAACTTGCGAGAATCAAAAACTGTTTCAGGTGCTTATTTTATACACCGAGGTTTCAAAATAAGAAAAAAAATTGATTTTTCAACCGATTACATCAGAACCTGCCCTTAAGCAGTGCGGACGTGGAGAGATCATGTTTGTTTAGAAAATCAACTGCTTCCGGATTATGCCGTGTGTCAAGATTTGTTAATGCTGACGTTTCGCGAACCATGTTGCTCGCTTCTTCAGAGCTAACTGAATACTGAAGACCTACCAAAGAAATCTCCCTTATATACCTTAATTTACACTTCACTGCGCACATCTGGAGCTACCGCTCCCAAGTGCTTTTCCACCTGACCGCGATAGGATCGATTTCCAGACCCTACTAATGTCAGTGCCGTCCTCGCGATTGATGTTGTCAGGATGTTTGTAAATTTCGATGGCTTCTCTAATAAGCCTAGGATGTTAATTACCCACCCTTGCCAACATCTTCACGTCATCGAAATCCATTGTGTGTCCCGAATCGTGGCAGTGTCGAACAACAGCGGACTGTTGAACCTTGCCTAGCCGGCTGTCCCTACTTTGCTCCTTGATTCGACATTCGATGCTTCGTCCTGTCTGTCCTGCATGCATGTTCCGCACTCACATGTTATCTTATATACCCTTCTTGTATATCCTTCGTTCTTCAGGATTCGTCGAAACTTACGAGTATATCCTGAGGGTCAATGACAACTTCCTTCAAAATCTGAATAAAATGTTCAGAGTTCTGGACAAAAGATGTAGTTTGTCCTATAAACGGTTGGATGGTTTTCGACAAGTATTTTGCCAACAAATAGGTTGGGGGAGCCTATTGCGCTAACGATTGGTCTCAAAGGTACGTTATCCTTGTGGATCTTCGGCAAACCGTAGATCCTAGGTGCCCTAGGATTGTTTGTTATTTAGAGATTTTCGTCTTGCAAAAAGTCTTCCAAAAAGGGTGGAAGGTGCGGAACACTGACAAGGCTGACGAGGCGGGGAAGAGAAAGGACAAAACGAGACAGGATGGGAAGAAAAGCAAAAGAATGGAAGGCGAAATCATGTCTCAGGAACTGAAATAAGATGCAACCACACTTATGTACTAAGTTTTCCATCGTTCATATCGTGAACCGATGTTCCCCATCAAGTGATAACTCTGTGGACTACAGCGAAAAGAGCTCAAACTCATTTACGGAACGCGGAAATGCATCCGCCAAGAGCACTATAGTCCCAGCACGGCTGACGCCTCTCTGTCTCGCTCTCCGAAACAGAGAGAAACAATTCTAATGCAAATTGGGAAAAGTATCATCCCGGGTCCGACCCTAGCGTTGCCTCCAACCACCATTCTTTCATAGTGCAGCGAACGCCGTCGTTTCTAATAAGGTTGAGTTGTACTCGGGGACAATCTGAAATGAGCGAAGTTCTCTTCATAGTTTCAGACAAAAAGTGTGCGCCGTTTTGTGCGGTGGTAGGTCACCCCCTTGTTAGGGGTTCCGCCTCTAGTGCAGCATCAAACGTGATTGTTTCAATGTGACCTACATATCAACAATGCTTCGCTGCACTCCTCTATAGAATGCAGAAAAGGATAATGTAACGTACGTGCGGGATGACGACGTACCGTAGTCGATATATCAATTTCAGGTAGAGAAGATTGTTTTATTGAAAATCTGGAGTTTTAATAAGTGGTTTTGTTTGAGTGTAGTATTAGTTATGCATGGGTTATTTGACAAGGAGTGGTCTTTGTTCTGAAGTACGTCTCTGTGATCCCATATTTAGTAACGGTATCTTCTTTGAATGGATAATAATCATAGTGAAAAAATTAAATCCAATTTCACTATCGGATTCATAGTAAAAACTTGTATTCATATTGTTTTATTATTGAGGTCTGTGAGTTTTGAAGACAAACATTGAAAATACAAAAAGTTAGGGTATTTGTTACATCCTGTATAACTAAGGCGACCAGAACTTTATTGCACAGGGGGAGGGGGGTGATTAAAACCAAATACAAGCGTCCTCGCGTTTCTGCCAATTGTACTAAATATATATTATAAATAAATAAATTTTTATCAACTAATAAATATATTAAAAAGACTAATAAGTAAGTCCAACAATATGACAAACAAATCTTCTAACGACCCTGTACAATACATCAAAAATACCCATTTTAGGAGTACGGTTTTGATGAAAAAACTACAATGACCAGCACAATTGAAGAGTGGAAATTCAAAAGGGTCTAAGTGCCGCTTTCACCAAATTTTAGATTTTACTTGTTATGGGGTCTATGTGCCAAGGCCAATAGCATACAAAACTGTCTATGTGCCATCCGCTACAGGCAGTTATCATTTTGTGATCTAGAAAGCTGCGCAGGTCTAAGCGACAGTACCTGTTGTACGTCAAAAGGGTCTAAGTTCCAAATAATCCAAAGTTGTCTCAACCGAACTCGTCGTCACTCGGCAGTGTTCGGCGTGATGTAATAGAGAGACCCAAGCCCGCCAATCCAAACGCTGCTATTTGTTTGGATCCAACTCGTCGCGTAGCAACGCACGGTCGCACAGTGACGTAGACGTGGACCGTGTTTTAACACAGACAGCATAGGCATCGAAGCAACTCCAATCAACATTGTTAGCACAGACTACTACAGATGACCCAGTAAACGTTACTTTTCATGACGTATGGGCTATCTCGCATCGCTCTCACACATGTATAGTCATCTCAACTTTCAACGTAAACATAACATAGATGGCGCTCGAGTTACATAAACGTGTACTGGCGCCAAATTCAAAATCGTATAGCGCCATCGAATTAAATTTGGTATTTGCAATATACTAAAGATTAATTTTCAAAATAAAATCACTGTGAGATAAAAAGTTTATAATTTTATTAAAAGTTATACATTCAAACTTAGGTTTATTTGTTATTACATAAATGGAAAACAGTTGTTTTCATTATTGCTAATTATTTTTATTATAACTAATTATTTATATTATTGCTAATGTCAGTAAAATGTACTTTATCTATTGAAAAATTTAACCTTATAAAAAAGTGGAAAGTGGTTCATGGAAGAAAGATGTAACCACCTTCAAATTAGCTGGTTGTAAATTTGTTGAACGTTTAGCATGCATATTTAGAAACCAATAAACATACAACCAATTCATTGTATAATTATATAACTACAGTAAAGCTTTTTTTTAAATTAAAATGAAAAATCTTGTTTGTCAGAATTAACTGAGATTTTACGCCAAAATAAACTATATGTACATTATGTATTATGCATGTACACTTTTCAGCATAATCCGTTGCAACCCTAATCTTTTATATATGTAGGTAACATATTTCTACTTAAATAAATGCATTCATTACATATATATTCAGACCAATTCTATAGAAATTGTTGCTAACCGCTTGGAAATTTAGTTAAATTTATTAGCAACAATTATTGGCAACAACTGTTATTAAAAATTTAACCACGCTACCAACTGGTGCGTTCGCAATTTTTTTTATAGAATCGGAATGATTATGTGTTTTTCTTTAATAACTCGAAGTCTTGATAAGTCAAACTCTTTTGTGTTAAGTCATGGATCGAGTTATGGAAGGTTAATTGTATCCTTATATATTATATACCGTATCCAGCAGAAAGTTGAAAACTAATGGGAAAAAATGTTATCATTAACTTTTCAGAAAATTTTATTCTTCATGGAATATGGATATATTGGAGGGTGGGACAATTCCCACAGCACCTAGGCTTCATTAGGCCCCTTTTGCTAACCTCCGAGGGGTCGTTACGGCTTAGGCTTTGTCTGCTTCGAGTTATCCTGCGGCCTTCGTGAAGGCAAGGGCGTCCCTCAGCGAGACTCCTCTGATGGCGGATAAAACCAGCCATGTATCAGCCAGGAAACATTCACGTAATGTCAAATGTGCCGGACATTCGTACAGAAAGTGTTTTACCGTCTCTTGATCGATTTTGCATCCTCTACACCTGTGGTCCTCTGAGTCCGATGCGGGTTAGATGCTTTTTAGTGTGCAGTACCCCATATAGATTCCGGTTAGCAGTCTGAGGTTGCTTCTGGTGAGTTGAAGGAGTACATTGTGGTCTTTAGGTAGGAGTTCCTAGGGTTTCCTTTGCAAAAATACATTTGGTGGTTTCGTCTCATCTTCTCCTGGAGGGAGTTTGGGAACTGTGCCCTTTATTCAATGGAAAGCAAGTGTATTGTTTGTTTGTGCTGCTTTTGTCAGGACTTCGGTACATTGTTATACAACTGTTGTGAGTGGTCTACGCAGCGCTTGTATCGTTGCTTTGCTTTCCGTTGTATCAGCATGTTAATTAATTTATTCTTCATAGAAGCTTCTGGATTTTCTTTTGTAACAAGTTGACATGCGTTCCTGGGGCGCCAATCCCATTGATTTTAGCCAATTATCCGATCTGGAAAATTAAAAAAATAGTCAAATATTTTATGTACACTTTTTTTTATGATAATGATAATATATATTTGTGCTAGCCGTTTACTTACCTCTCGGGTCTTTGAATAATCTTTTCACTTCACTGTCTGAACAGCCACACACAATACACATCGGCATTTTTACAAATTCGAATTTAAAAATCAACGCAATGACAGGTTCATACATAAACGCGCATAAACGTCATTATAACGAACCAATGGTAGTGCGATCCAGCTACATCATACGGATGGCAGCTATTGGCAACAACTAGAAACTCCCGCATTTTGGTTACAGAGATCTGCAATTTCACAGTAATTCAACACCGCCAATACCGCCCTCTGTCTGATATTTATCAGTGGAGATAGGTTATAGTAACTTTAGTGGATTAGAAAGAAATAGCATATGTGTCATAATTTGTAATGCTTGTGGTAGCCCCCTGATTGTTAGTATACAACAGGGGGCTACCACAAGCATTACAAATTATGACACATAATCCTATTTCTTTCTAGGCCACTAAAGTTACTATAACCTATCTCCACTGATAAATATCAGACAGAGGGCGGTATTAGCGGTGTTGAATTACTGTGAAATTGCAGATCTCTGTAACCAAAATGCGGGAGTTTCTAGTTGTTGGCAGCTACATCCGTACGATGTAGCTGGATCGCACTACCATTGGTTCGTTATAATGACGTTTATGCGCGTTTATGTATGAACCTGTCATTGCGTTGATTTTTAAATTCGAATTTGTGTTTGAATTTGTAAAAATGCCGTTGTGTATTGTGTGTGGCTGTTCAGACAGTGAAGTGAAAAGATTATTCTGTTTTCCACAAATACCCGAGAGGTAAGTAAACGGCTATCACAAATATAATTATCATTATCATAAATTTTTTTTTTAATTTTCCAGATCGGATAATTGGCTAAAATCAATGGGATTGGCGCCCCAGGGACGCATGTCAACTTGTTACAAAAAAAAATCCAGAAGCTTCTATGAAGAATAAATTAATTAACATGCTGATACAACGGAAAGCAAAGCAACGATACAAGCGCTGCGTAGACCACTCACAACACTTGTATAACAATTGTACCGAAGTCCTGACAAAAGCAGCACAAACAAACAATACACTTGCTTTCCATTGGATAAAGGGCACAGTTCCCAAACTCCCACCAGGAGAAGACGAGACGAAGCCACCAAATGTATTTTTGCAAAGGAAACCCTAGGAACTCCTGCCTAAAGACCACAATGTACTCCTTCAACTCACCAGAAGCAACCTCAGACTGCTAACCGGAATCTGCACACTAAAAAGAATCTAACCCGCATCGGACTCAGAGGACCACAGGTGTAGAGGATGCAAAATCGATCAAGAAACGGTAAAACACTTTCTGTACGAATGTCCGGCAAATTTGACCTTACGTGAATGTTTCCTGGCTGATACATGGCTGGTTTTATCCGCCATCAGAGGAGTCTTGCTGAGCGACGCCCTTGCCTTCACGAAGGCCGCAGGATAACTGGAAGCAGACAAAGCCTAAGCCGTAACGACCCCTCGGAGGTTAGCAAAAGGGGCCTAATGAAGCCTAGGTGCTGTGGGAATTGTCCCACCCTCCAATATATCCATATTCCACGAAGAATAAAATTTTCTGAAAAGTTAATGATAACATTTTTTCCCATTAGTTTTCAACTTTCTGCTGGATACGGTATATAATATATAAGGATACAATTAACCTTCCATAACTCGATCCATGACTTAACACAAAAAAGTTTGACTTATCAAGACTTCGAGTTATTAAAGAAAAACACATAATCATTCCGATTCTATAAAAAAAAATTGCGAACTCACCAGTTGGTAGCGTGGTTAAATTTTTAATAACAGTTGTTGCCAATAATTGTTGCTAATAAATTTAACGAAATTTCCACGCGGTTAGCAACAATTTCTATAGAATTGGTCTGAATATGTATGTAATGAATGCATTTATTTAAGTAAAAATATGTTACCTACATATATAAAAGATTAGGGTTGCAACGGATTATGCTGAAAAGTGTTCATGCATAATACATATATACATATAGTTTATTTTGGCGTAAAATCTCAGTTAATTCTGACAAACAAGATTTTTCATTTTAATTAAAAAAAAAAGCTTTATTGTAGTTATATAATTATACAATGAATTGGTTGTATGTTTATTGGTTTCTAAATATGTATGCTAAACGTTCAACAAATTTACAACCAGCTAATTTGAAGGTGGTTACATCTTTCTTCCATGAACCACTTTCCACTTTTTTATAAGGTTAAATTTTTCAATAGATAAAGTACATGTTACTGACATTAGCAATAATATAAATAATTAGTAATAATAAAAATAATTAGCAATAATGAAAACAACTGTTTTCCATTTATGTAATAACTAATAAACTTATGTTTGAATGTATAACTTTTAATAAAATTATAAACTTTTTATCTCACAGTGATTTTATTTTGAAAATTAATCTTTAATATTTGCAAATACCAAATTTAATTCGATGGCGCTATACGATTTTGAATTTGGCGCCAGTATTCTGTTTTGAATTTCGCGCCAGTACACGTTTATGTAACTCGAGCGCCATCTATGTTATGTTTACGTTGAAAGTTGAGATGACTATACATGTGTGAGGGCGATGCGAGATAGCCCATACGTCATGAAAAATAACCTTTACTGGGTCATCTGTAGTAGTCTGTGGTATACAAGATGGACACACGTGGTAATGTACAAGCTGGTAATATTGCAGTAAAAAGGCGGCAGAAAGGTACTGAGAGTGTTAGAAAAGAGAGAAAAAGATGCAGAGTTAGTGGCTTGCAACATACAAATTATAAAAATGTTCTTCAACCGGCTAAAAATCCACCTGAACAAGAGGTAAGCAATTTTAACCTTAAAATCAGAAAACTAGGTATACTTATATTATGCTCTTGTTGCAGGTAACTTGTTCTTGTAAATATTCCTGCAAATCTTTAGCATTCAACCAGAGGAACTCATTATTCCAACAATACTATGATGCTGCAAACCACGATAAGCAGAGTACTTTTCTTATGGGGCTGATTCAAGTTATAACCATACATCGCAGGAGACATGGTACGTATGATAATCCAGAGGAAAGTCGTCGCCAATGTACGATTACTTACACGGTGCCAAATGGTAGTGGAGAGCATGTACAGGTGTGCAGAAAAACGTTTTCTAATATATTTGCGCTAAGCCACAAGAGAGTGCAAGTACTTGTCGAAAAAAAGAAAATGGGAGCAACTACGTGCACAGATCAACGTGGTAAAAAAACCAAAGTAAAAAAGTATCTGCCAGAACTGCGTCAGCAAGTCAGAGATCATATCCAGAGCTTTCCTCGCGAGGAAAATCATTACAGCCGGGACAAATCAATAAAAGAATTCCTGAGTCCAGATTTAAATCTGAATCGCATGTTTTTGGCGTACAAGGAAAAAAATCCAAATGCAGTAGTTACTTATAAGTATTACTCACTAGTCTTCAAAAAAGACTACCCAAATCTCAGATTCGGACGGCCTAGGTCAGATACATGTTCGAAGTGTGATCTTTATCAAAATAAGATCAAATCTATTCCATCGACCAATCCAGAGCGGAAACAAGAGGCACAAAAACTGGAATTGCACCATCGGAAGGCAGAAAAGGCAAGATTCACAATGAATACCGACATCGCAAACTCACAAACCATTGATAGTGAAAATAATACTATTTCAATTGATTTGGAACAAGTTCTTTTCATTCCGACATTGACTCATTCGGACATGTTTTACAGTAGGCAGTTGTCCTGTTTTAACTTCGGGGTTCATTTGTCCGATACAGATGATGCATTTATGTGCATATGGGATGAGTCTATTACTGGGAGGGGTGGAAATGAAATAGCATCTTGTCTGCTGAAAGTTTTCTCCCATCCAAATTTTCCTAAAAGAAGAAATCTGGTGATTTGGAGTGATAACTGTATTGGGCAAAACAAGAATAAGATTATTTTAATGTTGCTTATTTACCTAGTTTCTAAAGGTATCTACGAAAAAGTCGAACAAAAGTTTCTGGTAAGTGGACATTCCTATCTCACTTGCGATAGAGATTTTGCCCAAATAGAAAAAAGAAAACGCGTCGTAAAAAATTACACCCCCGAAAATATAGGAAAGATGATAGCCGAGGCACGCCATCAGAGACCTTTTAATGTAGTGTATATGCAAAGAAACGATTTCAAGGATTTTCAGAGCATGTCAAATGAATATCTCAATACAACTAAACTACAAATTTCACAAGTAGACTGGATAAAAATTGAACAAGGGCAAGAAACCTCAGTAAAAACCAAGAAGACATTTTCTGATTTGGAGGCATGGACAACTTGTAATGTCCTAAAAAAAGGAAAAAGGTTAATTGACATTTCACAAGCAGTGGTTCCCGACCTCAGCTGCACAAACCGTATTTCAGCAGAGAAACTAAAAAATCTAAACGACATGATGGACTATATTCCATTAAAATATATTCCGTTTTATGAAGATCTCATAGAAAGAACAGAATCACAGTAAAAGGTTACTTTGAACATAGACCCTTTTTACCTTTTCTTGTTCTTGGCACTTTAGACCTTCTAGCTGTTGTCATGTTTAAGTTAGTGTTTTTCATTTAAGTTTTTGTTTTTAATGTGTATCTATGTATGTAGTTCATAGATTCGTGTATTCTGTACTCAATAAAAATATTTCAAGAAAGTTTTTTTTATTTTTTTATTTTTTAGGCATGTTTTATGTAATATCTCAGTTTAATTTGTTTGGCACTTAGACCCTTTTGAATTTCCACTCTTCAATTAAAGAACCACATATTCTACTAAACTTTGTTGTTAAATAACTTTGGTAATCTTTGACCGACTTTCATAATTTTGTTGATGCATTTTAATAGTACAGTTAGTAGCTGTAGGCGAGCGTGTAATCATGCGAGCGATTTATATCCGTTATGTGTGAGTCAAATACGACGTTTTATCTACGACTCATAAATAACATGTTATGTAAAGTATTTTAAATGTATTTGTCAATGGTGGCAAGGCGAACTGTCAAATAACTGTCATCCACGTAGGTTTTGACAGACTTTGACACTAGCGTTGTATAATGACGACAGTTCGTTCAAATAATTAAACCATTATTTGAACGAACTGTCATTATTATACAACGCTAGTGTCATTATAATCATTGGCATGTATCATGTTGGGGATTATATAGTCATAGACACGTATGCAATGAACTTTATATGTGTGAGTCGTAGATAAAGAAATTTATGACAAATTTGAATTACGCCGGGTAAACCATAATGATGTTTGTGAGCTGCAGTTGACATACGCTGTGGAATAACCCAGAAGCTTTGGCAAGTTATCAAGTACCTACTCCGTTACAAAGTCAACTATATTCTCAATACTTTATTTTTGGTTCATTCCAATATCTAAATTTTGTAGAAAATACCTACACAATTTCAAGTAAACCTTTCCAATTTGAAATGCTGTTAAACCTTGCAGACAATGTTACTTGATTGTTAGACAATTGTATTTAGTACCAGCAACGAACTAATTTAATGATAATGACTAGAAATTGACACGTAGTCGACGTGAAATCTAAAATTATATATACGTTTTAGAGTTCGATTCTGGTGGATTGCAGTATATTCAGCCTGCCAGATTTACCAGTGTTGTGTCTGTTACATAAAAATGCAAAGTTTTACTTCAAACAAGTAGCAAAGTACTTGAGATCCTGCGAGAGAACAAGTTGCTTAGTTACCCCACAGCAAGTCTCAAACTTCATGACCGAAAAGACCATTTTTGATCTCCCAGCATAACCAGCTGGACCATCTTATTTTCTTTAATTTTCAATTGTATGTTATTATGTATAATAAATTGTATAAATTTCTTTACATGTTCCGAAAAAAAAATGAAAATCAAAAATTACAAAAGTTATTGAATATCGAAGTTTAGCTAAATTCGTTTAAGCGTTCGTAAGACAGGTTTCAAGAAGTTTGGCTTTCTTGATCAATTCAGTTGTCTCCTGTGTTTTTGGAAAAAAGCAATGCAAACATCCATAAATTCTTGTTACAGATTACAATTACGATTTTTAAAAAACGTACAAATTTCAAATATTAGACCATTAGACCATGTATTCTTTACCTATAATTTGGTGTATTGCTAAGATTTTGTATATTCTTGTTTTGCGACCAAATGGCCAATGACTGCTTCTAATAAAACTTTGAAATTAATAAAAATTATTCATACGTACCATCAGTGTAATTTTGAATGCAAATGACAGAAGCCACGCTTTGTAGTCATTTATAGTTGAAAGTCTTGTTGTTAACAAATTAATGAATATTAAGTTTATATTTAGTTTAGTATGTAAGTTTCCTAAAATGAGTAAGTAATTCATATTTTTCTCGGTAATAAATACTAATTTTGAAAACCGGTGGCGACCCCAAATTATAAAAATGCTACTGCTTTTCAACGAATGATTTGGAAAAAGAGTCTATGAACAAAGTAACAACATATAGTTTATTTTTCGTAATAATTCTCTAAAAATGCTGTAAAGAATAATATTTGCTAAAATGCGGGATGCTAGTGAGATCGCCCAGGATGTGGTACGCCCAGGATATGGGTCCATCTAACGGTGAACCGTTATACTCAAGTCTTTGTGTATAAACAAACATACTTACTTAGTTTGTTCATCCGATTTCTGCCCTTTGCCAATACGCAGCTACTCTAGTTGTTGTCAACTGCGAGTTATTATTGATCTGAGCTGCTAGTACTCTTCTCCTGTGTCTAGGTCTGTGGCCTTTATTACAGAAACCTTCTTTACAGAGCACCGCGGTGACAGTTCGTAGTAATTCGACACAATTGCATAAAAAGTAGATCAACTTAACAACGGTTGGGTCAATTTTAAAGAACTATGTCTTAAAATGTCACCCATAAATTAGCTCCTGTTCCGGGATTAATGCTATTAGCTAAATCACCATGAAAGCATATTAAATCCACCAGTATATTGTGTCCAAAATTAGCTTCTTTTATCGAATTAAGTTCATGATTAAAGCAATCGCGGTTGAATTTTATATTTATCCCGGAACAATGCCCTATGCTTACACATTCCAACAGTACCTTACTTCTACACATGAGTGCAATAGTTTCGACTGCGATCTGCTTTTTATACACTCGTTTTTGCATGTAACTGGTATATGGATAAACGCCCCTCATAAATGTAATTTGGTCTCTTCTATATGTTCTGAAAACCTTTTGTTTTAACATTTGGTGTCTTTGTTAACTTCAATGCAACTGCAATGCAACTGCAATGCAACTGCAATGCAACTGCAATGCAACTGCACTGCAACTGCAATGCAACTGCAATGGAACTGCAATGCAACTGCAATGCAACTGCAATGCAACTGCACTGCAACTGCAACGAGTTTGCAGCGCTAATGTTACCAAAACACGTGGAACATTAAAAGCGTATACCAGAGGGGTTTATAGTAGATAAATATTACAACACCTGTCCGGAAAGGCACCGTTTGGAAGCTGGAAATACTTAAGGAGACCCGAAAAAGGAGGTAGAAACAGCTTAGGGAAAGTAAATAAAACATTTTGACTTTTATCCAAATAGTCGTTTGATTCTGTACACTATTATGATCAGCTTGACAAGAATGTAAAAAAGTAATACCTACTAAAAACTGCCCATTAATGTCCCATTAAAATTCGTAATATCTTGATAGAATGTGCATTGTGTTTAAACGGATTTATGTAAGAAATTGGATCCTTGACCGAGAAAACCGATTATCAAGATCGATTGCCCGCCATACGATTAATCCGTGTCAATCAGCAGCTGTTGTTCTGAATTAATTATTTGGCCATTTGTATGCGGCACCCCGTACTTAAATTTCGCAGCAAAATTGCCCTTGATTTCAATAGATTTGTTCGGTAGTATTCGATACCTACAATATAAGCCGGTTTCTGGATTATTGTGTCATAGTCCAAGCCCCAGTGCTACACTAAACATAAACAAACCACTTAAAACTCAATGTTACATAAAAATATGTCAGGGATATGCATAAGCAGTGACATCCAAAAAGAAGCAGGGCTATAAACATTTATCATCGAAAGAAAAATCTTGAAAGACTGTCAAATATGGCGGAGAAAACGTTTGTGAATATAGAATTTAATTCCGTTAAGGCTTCACTGAGAAGCTACCTATATTACTGCGGTGTATGTTTGGTTGCCTATCTATCGAAACAATCTACGCCCTACGTTCAAATCTTGTTTCATACGTTTTTAAGTTATGAGTTATTAGAACGATCCAAAACACTCGGCAAAAGTTACAGAAACGTGGTTTTGGAATGCTTCTCAAATTATTTATAGAAGACCATTTGCTTCTCTTACTGTTTTATTGTTATGCTGTCTTGGCTAATTTATATATTATGTTCTTATAATGGTTTTTCTTGCTTTTTTTCAGCGGATTTTGGACCAAAGCAGCCTGTGGGCTTTCAATGCATTCACACTTGAGACTGTCGCAGGTGGCCGATCGTTACCGGTCCTTTGTGTCCATCTGTTCCACTGGCATGGCCTGCTCGACTACTTCGGGCTGGACGTGGTGCGCGTCTGGAAGCTATTCTGTAAGTATAATCGAATCGCATATGCGGTATACAGATATTTCTTTTGTGGCGTGCGGAAGGAATTGGCGTGTTCGTCCTTAGAAATTTCTGTTAAGAAAGACATACACTGAGCGGCATAAAAAAACGCAACACCTAAAATGAGGACCAATTTCAAACTGCAGTTACTTTTGAACGTATTGCTCGATTTGAATGAGTTTTTTTTTATTTGAAAGGTCCACTTTTTGCCAATATTTCTGTATGTGTGCTACCCATTTTTGCGCTCTTCCATTTCAGCAATGGTGAATAACGTTAATGCTTGTTTTCTTCCTACAGTTTGAAGCTTGCTGTGGGGTGCACCGACAAAAGAATTTAACTTTAAACAAAATGAACTTGCAGTCTCGTCTGTTCTGATCACGTATGTTTTGTGTTCAAGTTTCTATTGTTGTTAACGCCAAAGTTACAAGCTCTAAAAGATAACGCTGCTTCTTCGGCAGCGCCATCAGAAATTAAAGAAAGCCATGGATAACGATAAAATTTAATTAAACTGTGAAAGTAATGATCAACATGTTAATAACGAGTATTGCCTCCCCTCGCTTGAATTGTATTCCTCATCCTTCTAGGCATACTTCGAATTAGGTTTTGAATCTCATTTTGGGGAATCTGGTTCCACTCTTCTTTAGCGCTATTCGGAGATCATCTAGCGTTTGTATCGCGGCACCACGGGCTGTAACTCGTCTCCCTAGCATATCCCACGTGTTCTATGGGGTTTAAATCAGGGCTACGTGCAGGCCATTCCATTCTGCTGATATCCAAATCATCCAGGTATTGGGACACTATGCGGGCTGTATGGGAGCGTGCATTATCGTGCATGAACAAGAAGTTGTCACCAATAAATGGCCCAAAGGGAACCACGTCTTCCGCCAAAATTTCTTCAACACACCGAGCCGAGTTTAGGTTTCCGTTGATAAAGCAAAGTTCCGTACGTGCTTCGAAGCAGATTCCTCCCCAAACCATTACAGATCGTCCCTGGTACTGTACTCTTTCAGAGAAGTTGCACTGAGAATAACGCTCTCCTGCTCTTCTCCAAACTCTCTCTCGACCATCTGGAGAGTACAAGCCGAACCTCGACTCATCTGAGAAGAGTACGTTTTGCCACTCTGCATTGGTCCACTGAACATGATCTCGTGCAAATTGTAATCGACCAACACGATGTTATCGCGCCAAGAACACGAGCAGCATAACGAATGCTGCGTCCATCTTCCACCAAAGCTACCAAAAGCTACTGCCTGAGCAACTTCTGCAAGACTTAAAGGCATTTTAATTGTCTAGCAACAGCCAATGACGTTAACGACACTAAACGTCACTAAATGTTTTTGTTGATTACCATGGGTAGCTTTAATTTCTAATGGCGCTGCCGAAGAAGCAGCGTTATCTTTCAGATTTTGTAACTTTGACGTTAACAACAATAGAAACTTGAACAAAAAACATAAATGATCAGAACAGACGAGACTACAAGCTCCTTTTGTTTAAAGTTAAATTCTTTTGTCGGTGCACCCCACAGCAAGCTTCAAACTGTAGGAAGAAAACAAGCATTAACGTTATTCACCATTGCTGAAATGGAAGAGCGCAAAAATGGGTAGCACACATACAGAAATATTGGCAAAAAGTGGACCTTTCAAATAAAAAAAACCTCATTCAAATCGAGCAATACGTTCAAAAGTTACTGCAGTTTGAAACTGGTCATTATTTTAGGTGTTGCGTTTTTTATGCCGCTCAGTGTATAGTCCGGGAGGTAACGACAGAAATTTCCGGGTCATTTTCGCAAGCTTCATTTTTTTTGTATGAGTTATGTGTGTTATGTATAATAGTAATCTGAACGTCTGCCGGCGCACTTCCGCGACAGGGGGTTACAGGAGGGTTACAATTCCAGCAAAAAAATAACAAAAAAAATTTATAGCCGCATACGCGAAACTGATTGTATGTATCAGTTGAAACATAGGAAGCTTAGAAAACATCGTCTGCCACCTAAATTCCGCAACAAAACTCGTCTGCCACCCACATAAGCAGCGCAAAAAAAAAAAAAAACTATGTCCGCAAGCATGAAATTGATTGAAATGTTTCCTTTTATATCATCAAACCCAAAAATAATAGTCTGCCACTAATAAGATACGACAAAGGTCGTCTGCCAAGCCTATGAAGTTGCGAAGAAGCTGACTCGAAAATAACTTATCACATAAGCAACATCGATTGTGAATCAAATGTAGTTGCTCCGATACTGACATCCTTATCATATTGCTGGGTAATATGACACACATTAGGAACGATGTAAAGTTGTGGATGCATGTTGGCGTTGGCAATTCGCAAAGATTTTTGAATGTAAGAGAAATTTACAACAAATTAGGAGAAAAATTGTGTAATGCATTACCAGCTTTCCATGCATTGACGGGCTGCGACTATAATCCATCTTTTTACCGAAAAGGTAAAAATCGACCATTTGCCATCTTGAGAAACTGTGATAGGTACCTACATAGCTGCCTTTGAAAGTATTAGTGTCTTAAACACTGGCGACTTATCTGCAATTTATGCAGTTATTGAAGAATTTGTATGCCGCATGTATGGGTTAAAAAAAATAGCTGACGTTAATGAAGCGCTTGTAGCTCTTTTTATGAAAAATTATAAAATAAATGATGGTGACGAAATCTTCCGGACCAACGCAAAAAATGTCTATGGAGCAGTATTGCCACCTTGTAAAGCTGAGCTGCAAATGCAATTAAAACGAACAGCATATATTCCACGTCTTTGGAGGCATTCTTATCTCCCGCAACCGACGGAATTTTCACCCACTGACTATGGTTGGAAGGAATCCGATGCTAAACTTGTTTTCGAATGGTTCGAAGGATACCAATTGCCGATATCCATCGATGACATAGCAATCAACTGTGAAGAAAATCAAGGTATTATACAAAAACATAAAAAATTATATAAACATAATTACATAGCCATTAATAAATTATTATATTTACAGACAAAGACACGATTACAGAACAAGACCAAGGTCAGTCAGATGAAGAAGACGATCCTGAAATCAATAATTCTGACTTTGAGGATTTAGATATATTGGAGATCCAAATTTGGATCTCAGGATCGTCTTCTTCATCTGACTGACCTTGGTCTTGTTCTGTAATCGTGTCTTTGTCTGTAAAAATAATAATTTATTAATGGCTATGTAATTATGTTTATATAATTTTTTATGTTTTTGTATAAATGCAACTTCATAGGCTTGGCAGACGACCTTTGTCGTACCTTATTAGTGGCAGACTATTATTTTTGGGTTTGATGATATAAAAGGAAACATTTCAATCAATTTCATGCTTGCGGACATAGTTTTTTTTTTATTTCTTTTTACGCTTACTTATGTGGGTGGCAGACGAGTTTTGTTACGGAATTTAGGTGGCAGACGATATTTTCTAAGCTTCCTATATTTCAACTGATACATACAATCAGTTTCGCGTATGCGGCTATAAATTTGTTTTGTTATTTTTTTGCTGGAATTGTAACCCTCCTGTAACCCCCTGTCGCGGAAGTGCGCTGGCAGACGTTCAGATTACTATTATACATAACACACATAACTCATACAAAAAAAATGAAGCTTGCGAAAATGACCCGGAAATTTCTGTCGTTACCTCCCGGACTAGTATTAAGTAAATGACATTGTCCTTTATTTCTGACTAGAAACGGTGACAAGTTTTTAAACTAGAAACAATACTTGACAAAACTGGAAATAGTTTCCAAGTTCCTGGTGTAATAATGTTAAAAATGAAACGATGAAAATTTCGAAACGTATTAAAAATTTGCAAAGTGCGTTTCTTCACCACATGGCTTACATGACGTCATGCACTGATGGAAAGGAGGAGGGGATGTGATGGTGGTCTGATGGAGGATGAACTTTGAGTTGGAAATCCTGACGGCCTGATAGAGTAAACCGATGAGCGAGCGTTTTATATAGCTAACTTCAAATTTATAATTTATTTTTTTTTTAACTTTTGTACATTCCTCCAATTGGCTGAAACTTCTTTTTTAGTTATTAGTGTGTATAAATTTGTTTGGACACCCATTGTAGCCCAGTAAAATTGTGCAGAAAAAAGTTGTTCACTTCGGAAAAATTGTGTTTAGATTTTAGAACAAGAGCTGGTGGACGATTTAACCTTCCGACTTTAGACCGTTTCAAAATTTTCAGGATTACGCCGGTCATAAACCCCATAAAAATCACCCCTAACGTGCACGTTCGCGTTTTTTTGCAATTTACCGCAAAACGATCACGATTACGAAATTTTAGCTCCTGTACAAAATTAATTCTTATATAATTCTGCACAAAAAAGCCACTTTCCACTTTTGCTTAAATACAAAGGGATTCACACTGTACACTATCTTTAATAGAATTTACTAACCTCTGCTCAAATGTTACATTTACAAAATCACAATTTATAATTACTATTACAGTTATGTTAATTTTTACATTGATGAGTTTTCTTATCCTCCGCATCTTGGGAGTTCAATATTAAGGACATGGTATTGAAATTGCGGTGTTATTTCTATTATTAAATGAAAAAAGCACAGACGGTATGTGGGTTTATGCTCCGCCAGCCATCATAAATCGCAGTAACTCAATCAGCTGGTTTACCCCCTCTCCAATCCATCAGATCCTTCGAGCTTCAACTCCGATGAGTTGATGGATCCACCAGCACCAAACCGGTGAAGAAAATTACGCTTAACCGATGTCACCAACTGATGGCACCAAGATTAAAATAACTATTTTGATGCCATCAGTTCCCACCACTGATGTCCACCGGACTTGCGAATTTGTGAAAATAGATGAACTGTACAATTTTGTTCAACAAAGAACGAAGAATATGGCGCCAAAATTGCTTGTTACGCCGGGATAGTTTAAACTTAAGGCCGCCACTGACGGTACTGCGCCGCAGTACGATTTTGTTGGATACAACGAAATTGGAAAGAATCGGTCGAAATTTGACCATGTGTGGGCACGACCGATCAAGTTGAGTCTGCTTGACGTGCAGTTAAAAATTTTTAACTTTGCAGTACGACGCGGTCGCTCGTATGCCCATATTGGACCGTGTGTGTCTCTCTGCGACTAAATTATACAGCGGCGCAGTATCAGCAGATACTAGTACAATACATGGGTGGGGGTTTGTTGTGTTCAGGGTTGCCAATTTCGTAGAATTTCTACTAAATCTGATTGAATGAAACATTGATCTGGTGGCCAAATTTTGAGTCTAGTAGTTTTCTGTTCTGTACCTATATTAGTTTAAGTTATACTTAGCTTATACTAATACTAATATAAGTACATAACTCCTTACTCCTTAACAAATGGGGCCAGTGTTACCAAATCAGTAATTTTTCACTAGATCGGCTCTAATCGATACATTATACACCGCATTGTAGGATATGCATAGGTGATTATAATGTTGGTAGATTAAGTAGAATTTCGGTAGAGCTAGTTGAGAAAACTAGACTTTAGTCGCTAGTGGAATTTTTAACAGAGAGTGTCGATTGTCGTTAACTTTATTTGGATAAGATTATAAACTAACCGTAATAAAATTACAAAAAAATCAAACCAAAGTACTTTGGGTTTAAACAATCTCGCGTTTAAATATACTTTTAATATACAGGATGTCCATTTTTATATATTTTTTTTATTCTAAGATTAATTCTAAGATTCTTTTGTGGGAAAATATTCCTAATTTGAAGTTCAGGAGTTTTGATTAATTGATTATAACTCAAAAGTGATGCGTTTAAAAAATGATTCCGACAAAAAATATTCTTAGAAGTTAGAACTAATCTTAGTATAAAAAAGAAAATATACACGGTGCTCTATTAGAAAAACGAAAGGTTACCAAGTTTCTATAATAAAATAAACACCCTATATGTTAATACTTTATTTGGACGATAACGTGTTTAACACAAAAAAAAACTTTTGTTTAAACAAAATTTTAGAATTTTTTTCATCTTCAACACAAACTGTAGCTGCAGCTAACAATAAATCTTCTTCGCTGTCCGCTATTTTACTACACGCTGTCATGGCAGAGACTGCCGTGTTGCATCGTGTGTGGCCGCAAAACGTATACTGCGAAATTGTACAACGCCGCAGTACGATTTTGTCGTACTGCGGCACAGTACCGTCAGTGGCGGGCTTTATAGGTGCATGTTCTTTTGTTCACAATGGACTTTTACAAGAGGACCAAAACTCATATAAGAATAGGTTAAGAATGGACAACAAATTATTCGAAAATTTACAAAGTTTTTTTACTCAACCAAAAATCTCTTGTACTAAAAAAAAACTCGATTTTTTCAGTCAACACAATCACATTATTTATTGCCTTTAAATGATAAGATTCCTTAATATTATCTGTTACTTAAATTAAACAACTGAAAACGAAAAACAAATAACCTATCAGAACTATTGGTCAAAATCTAACATTTGTGTTCAATATTACCCCCTTTCCACACAAATGTGACACAAATCTAATTAATATAAATCATATAATTTGAATCTGCCTCATACTGGGAACTTTAAAAGAAACTATCAAAATTATGTGTTATAGATAGGGGTTCCGTTACCGGTAAACGGTTTACCGGTAAAGCGGTTTTACCGACCAATACTAGAACAAAAAATTACCGACAAATTTTATCAATAAGACCGGTAATTTGTAAAACAACAAAATACTACTGATACCGGTATGTCCTACGGACATACCGTAATGACTAATTGAAATGTAGAGAAAGATGGTGACTGGTTAACGGTGTTATGACTTCATTTTCCGAACAAGAAATTAGCACATTAACATGATAATATCTGCATTACCAACTGCCTATAAAATTGACTATGGAAGTGTTAGGAGCAATTGACTGTACACTCCTTAATACCGATGTTCCACTTAAATGTTTAAGAATTAAAATCAGAATTACATTTGCTTATTCAAGTGCGCCAGTCACTCTATTCAAATGTGGTTCAGTTTTTGCACAATCCATCAGCATATAGAAATATGTATTTGGAGGATAATTACAATATATTTAAATTATATGAATCTGCCATTACTAACGCTATTGTTCTCTAATCTTATTGAAAGAATAAATATGAGGCAAGATGTGCACTAAATTAAAAGTATCTCGGAAAGCATTTATTTTTTGTTTATAATCAACAACTGACAGTGAAGCCTACGAGCAAGCGCAATATGAAGAAGAATCCGTACAAGTCTAAATGATAAAACATTAGACACTATTGGGTCGCAGTAGGCAGGTAATCTGCCTACTGCGCGCATATTTAATATGCAAATCGAGCTTAACGATAAACTGCTTTTGTTATATCAATATTGTTTGGTTTATTCTGTTGATATGGTTCCTCAAGTTTCTTTAATATACTAAATTTGTATGAAAACCTCGTAAGTGTGTTTATTACCCCTACAAAAGTATTGTATATCAAAACGAAGCATCATGGGATTATATGTAGAACACTTGAATTAAAAAAATTAATTTTCTTTTTGTTCCTTGAAGGAACAAATAAAATAAATAAGGTTATACATACAGCACAATGTCGATAATGTTCCAGACAATGTATGCAATAAACCACAGGAAAAATATTGGTTTCGTTGTTGCAACATTGCTGGTTACTTGGCATCGTTGGTGCCAAGTAACCAGCAATGTTGCTGGATGTTTTTAAAATATTCTCATATTCCACAATAGCAGCATTATCACAGTAATTTTACAGGTTATTTTCGTAATTTTACAAGAAGAGTACTGTAATTTTACAATTGAATTGCGTTTTTTACAGACATGTTACTGATTACTTGATATAGCAAAAGAATCATAACCAGAACAAGGCACAGCAATACTTACTCCTTGATTTGATAATGTTTGGTATTTTTCCCAACTTTCCTTTATTAAAATGTGCATTACGCGTACGTCATATCAAAATTGTAATTAGTACCTAATGGACACTACTGAAAGCAAAAGCATGTACTGATAATGACTAGAAATGTAAATAATATATAGACGTAATTACGCTAGACTTGTTTGCATCACTTCATTATTTATACACATAATTACATTATCAATTCTTTATCATCATTTTTTACGACACATTTCTTTACGAGTTCCGGCATCAAAAGCAAAAAGAAATTGTCTAGTTTCTACACTTAGAAATCCATCATTTGCAACTGTTTGATCTGAACAAGTCGGTCCTCATTTGTAAAAATCTCAAAGGATAGACATATCCACTACAGGGATTCAATCACATTAACATCAGAAAGGAACGCCGCACATAATTTCAAACACGTCCATCAATACGAATAAATTTGAATTTCTATCCAGCGTGTATACGCATGTACCATCCATATAGGGTGGCAGAAAACTCCATTTTCGATCTGCGATTTACGTATTAGCATTCTAAAACCTAACATCGTGCCTTTGCTTGTCAGGCCTTTCCCGCAAATAAACTAACTAACTCTATTATACGCTTTTCAGCGTTGATCGAAGAAGGCTACCACAGTACGAATCCGTACCACAATTCCATACATGCGACTGACGTCACACAGGCGATGCACTGCTTTTTACAGGAAGAAAAGGTAAGTGGCCACCGAATGACAATATTTGATGGTAATGAATCATGTATGACGTATGTTCGTAACATTGAAGTTGCAGGTGTGTTTCTTTGTTTTGGTATTGTGACCAGGAATCTGTTGTTAATGCTCAAGTTGATGTAATAATTAAATATTGGTAGCACAGAACAGACTTTTTACTTTATCATACGCAGTATGTATTATGTAAAGTATTGTAATCGTGCCAAACAAAATTTTTGAGATTTTACCGGAAATATGTCAATCGCTAATGCTTTGACAATACTACTGTCAATACAAGCTGCGTTCGGATATTGTACACTGTTAAGGTGCGTTTTCATTAGTGCTAATGGCAGTGGTAGTAGACGCAATTATAGTATTTCTAATAGAATTTGCTAGTGACTCAAGTTTATGTACATGCAAACTAATATGTGTCACCATCACGACATGTGAGAAACACTATAATTTCGTCTTCTACCACCGCCCTTACCAACCATTGCCACCAATCGGAACGCACCTTCACACTTTCTACACCCAATAACACGTGTCATTTGGACGGTGTACCCGGTATCAACGGAGTAGAATATCCGAACGCAGCTTTAATCGACATATCTGTCTAGTTCTACTAGTTTTATTTTAATGGAGACATAGCCGATCTCGATCAAATAATATTTCATGCAGCTAAACTATTAATTTTATATATAGTATGATAAAGTCATGTGCCTGGCCACATCAGATTTTTTATTCAGTTGTAAGTTAATTTATCAGAAACGATAATGTGATGAATTTTGATTCACGTTTCTGTGTATTGGGGGTTAAAATCTCCTCAGTCCTACAAATCCGGGGTTTGTTAGACCTACCCTTGTCAAATGTTTGATGAAAAGTTCATGAAGTTTCGAAAGATAATAAAATTGTTAAATGGCCAACTCGTATACCAACTACTCAGGGATGCCAACCTATTAAATATGTTTCAATCTATGATTTACGTTCACCCAATATTTTTGTTGGCATTGACGGAAAAAAGTTACAGTAGTACACCTTCAAATATTCTAGAATTAGGTCAAATTACTTGCTATTTTTACTCGATATATTATATTAATAAGTTGTAAACAGGAGAAAGTGTGAACAAACTGTTCTGGTTTCTCAATTTCTTAGAGATACACAATATTTATTTTCGGATCTTATGTAATATTTATAGTAGACCGTAAAGTTAAATAAATATCGAATGTAATGAAAGTAAACAAACTTTTCGAGAGTCAACGACACACGTAGAGTTTCTGTTTGTATTATACCGGGTGGTGTCTGTAATAAGATTCCAGTATCCTTGATTGATAGTGACTAATTATTCTTATTTAATACTATATTATTTGACGAGCACATAAGGATATAAACTACCACTAAGGATATAAATCGCAAGCATGAAGTTTATACGCGAGCCGTAGGCGAGCGTGTAAATATGCGAGCGATTTATATCCGTTGTGTGCGAGTCGAATACGACATTTTATCTACGAGTCATAAATTTGATTTTATAACAAATATTTTGAATGTATTTGTCAATGATGGCGAGACGAACTGTCACATAACTGTCATCCACGTAGGTTTTGACAGACTTTGACACTAGCGTTGTATAATGATGACAGTTCGTTCAAATAGTGAAGTCATTTAGAAAATAAACTGCTTCCGGGTTATGCCGTGTGTCAAGATTTGGTAATGCTGATGTTTCGCGAACCATGTTGCTCGCTTCTTCATACGTATGCAATGAACTTCTTATATGCGAGTCGTAGATAAATTATTTAATTTTATGTTACATTAATTTGACATTTATTTGACATTAGAAAATAGATTGCTTCCGGATTCTGGCCGTGAAAGCCTACGTACTTACTTATTTGACATTAATTTGACATATTTAAAGTGGAAAAGCAGGAATCCCATATCATAAACATCTCAATTTGACATAAACATCTGATGTGAGCCTAGAACGCAAGCGTCTCTCTATAAAATTCAGTATTGCCTTATCTCTCGGCAATCCAACGGTACCAGGCTGCCAACTGTTGAACTATCTAGAATATTCTTAAAATGTAGGAAATTTAGACTGAATTCCCTAAATTGTTTATCAGCTGCTGGGCTATTGGACTGTTAGGCACTATTGTGGTTTCCGTGAATTTATCACTAAATTGCTGGACTTGTTTTTATCATTTTATTTACTGATTCTGGAGGATGACTTATAGCTTATAGGTCACTTATGACTTAAGTTGTTGAACAACCCGCCATTTATTTAAATCTACGTCATATACACGACGTAGATTTAAACAAATGGGGTAATGCCAAAAACGCGCACAAGGTACCAACTACATGTCAACAAAACTGATGAGTTATTTAGTGTTAAGTTAATGTGTCGATTTCAACAATTAAGTTCGTTCGACGTTTCGATTTATTCTTTAAATCTTATTCATGAACATTTTCTAAAATAAGAACAATAAATTAACACAAAGATGTCATGTCAACAAGCGGACAAAATATTTCACTTTTCAGGGTTGTCAACATGGTTCCGCTTGCAGCATTTCAAGGAAAAGTACGTGTGTTTGGCGAGTTCTAGGATGATTCCTGATTTTCAAATTAATGTCAAAAATAATTGTAGTCATAAAAAGTCGCAAAAGTTGTCATTACTATACAGGGTGTTTACGGTCTTGTGTTTTTATTTTCAAAGGTGATTAAACATCTTAAAAGAAATCCATTAACGTAAAAATGTCTTCACAAAAGTTGCATAATACGTGTGATATTACTGTTATTTTTTTCTTTGTTTTTAATGTTAAAGGGTGCCTAAACACCTTAAAAGTAGGTTATTAACGCTAAAACGATTGATCAACAACTTGTGCAAAGTAAATCTAAACTCTAACGATAAGTTATCAGTGAATTTTTTACTAAGTAGGCTGATGTCAGTAACTTAATATCTCTCTTATAATGCAACTTTTGTAAAGAAAGTTTTATGGTAAAGGCCTTCTTTTATGATTTAATCACCCTTTGAAAATAAAATCACAAGACCGTAAACACCCTGTGTAAGTCAAACATATTATAATCTTAGAAAGATTGGTCAGGGATCTGCCAATGTTACCAGCGATATGACGACAGGCGCATTCGTTGTCAATTTGTCAAATCACACGAAACAATGCTTCAAACATGACTTAGCGTCAGCGTAAAACGCGGAAATTTCAAACAGCAATAATCCAGGTTCAGATTGTATTTCTTTTAAACGTCAAAATCAGCCATAAAAAATATTTGACATTTCAAGTTTGAATTGTTTGTATTGCGGTAGCCCAACGATGATGACGTAACCAGTGTTCTGTGTCAAAAACTTAAAAACGGCCATTGAACAATCGTTTCTAAATTTAAGTATTCTTGCACAACCCTAACCTAAAACATTCAATATGAGTTGTCTTTAATACAATTTATATTTTATTGAATATAGACCATTTGGAAGTTAATTGAATCTTATTCAACTTGTTCACAGATAAGGAGGCACGTTACTCCACTGGAGGTAATGGCGTCCCTTTTGGGTGCTGTGGCGCATGACCTTGACCATCCTGGTGTCAACCAACACTTCCTGATCTCTACTTCCAATCATCTTGCCATCTTGTACGATGTAAGTATGAATCTAGATAGATTTTCTAAACTTATACAAAATCGTCAAATGATCACTAAATTACAAACACAGTTTTTGATGATACCTACAGGAACAATAAATTCTATCTACCATCAGAATCGTTTCGAAAAACAAATTCCTTTGTTCACATTTGCTCAGATTTGCCTTGATTTAGTGACAAACGCAGTAGTTGGAGCTATTTATCTCTGGACTCCAGGGAACGATTGAGCCGTAACGAATGGAGCAAGAAGTTGCAATCTGCGGATGCTCAATCTTAAAATGGAATACCGCGGCGTGATTGAATCGATGGAATTGATCGCAACCGTAATGGTCAATTAGCCTTGCATGAACGGATTCATCATCTTTTCTCGATTTCCGCAATTGCTTTGATTCGTTCTGAAAGATTGTTTGTTGGCCACATCTTGTGACATTCCATCTCCGCTCGTATAACCCATAAGGCGCCGCGTCGCGGACATACATGGAATTACTGGAAGTTTAACACTTTTCAGCAATGTTTCTCTACGGAGTTTACTGGATTCCGAGAATTTCAGTTTCTCGGCAAATATTTTTAGTATTGCGTAACCAGCGTTACCAAAGATGAAATCCTAGATGGAAATTCGAACACGTGCGAATTCTTTGTCAATTGAAACCGATTAAAGGACCGATTATTTGTTGGGAATACAATGCCGTCTTGATACGGACGTTGTAAACATGGGATTCCAAACAATGCACATATAGTTGGTGACAGGGCACTGCACATTACTGTGTATTGTTTATTGTCGATGAAGGAAGCGAGAAATGTGCGCTGATAAGGTTGAAATTTCCAAGGTCATACACACACAACATTCTATTGTCACACATTTTCTATGGGACTGTGATTTCTTATTACCTTCATATGGTTTATAGTTTAGACATGATTCTTCAGAATAAGCGTGAAGTTTATAATGTTGTTTCCAGCGTTCTTAATATGAAGGAGCTTTACGTCATCAAACGATTCTTTGTTCATATTTGAGTATTCCTGTAGGCTCTTGGTTACGTTTTTATTTTGAAAACATGCAAAGTTTCCATCCATGAAATGTTTCAATACCCAATTCCCGTTAGTAAGCGTTAAAAATCTCCCATTTGGTTGTTACTTGTCAACCACTTCATTGCAATTTATTATGGTCAAAAGTTGAAGATCTGCTGTTTTAATTTCTAACCGACCATTTCCCGAAATCCATTGACCATGGTTTAGGCATGATTCTTCACAATGAGCGTGATGTTTTTAATTTTATTTAACCATCCACGGTTCTTAAAAGGGGCGTTTATCCATATACCAGTTACATGCAAAACACGGACGCATAACAAGCAGATCGGAGTCGAAACTATTGCACTGATGTGTAAAAGTAAGGTACTGTTGGAATGTATACGCATAGGACATTGTTCCGGGATAAATATAAAATTCAACCGCGCTTGCTGTAATCATGAACTTAATTAGAGAAAAGAAGCTAATTTTAGCCACAATATACTTTTTGATTTAATATACTTTCATGGTGATTAAGCCAATACCATTAATCCCGGAACAGGAGCTAATTTATGTGTGACATTTTAATACATAGCTCTTTAAAATTGACCCAGCCGTTGTCAAGTTGATCTGCTCTTTATGCAATTGTGTCGAATTACTACGAACTGTCACCGCGGAGCTCTGTAAAGAAGGTGTCTGTAATAAAGTCCACAGACCGAGACACAGCAGAAGAGTACTAACAGCTCAGATCAATAATAACTAACAGTTGACAACAACTACAGTAGCAGCCTATTGGCAAAGGGCAGAAAAGTTTGTTTATACACAAGGATTTGAGTACAATGGCTCACCGTTAGATGGAACATCCCACATCCTGGGCGTATTACAGACTCAAGGCCGACGTCGATCTCAGTAGCATAAACGCCCCTCTTAACATGGAGGAAGTCCACGATAGCCTCTCATGACCAACATTTCGGAAGCCCATGATCTGACGATTTTGTGTACATCTTTGACCATTCCTGTAGGTTCTTGGTTACGTTTTTGTTTTGCGGGTATTGACATGCAAAGTTTCCATCCATGATATGTTTCAATACTCAATTACTGCTAGGATACGTTGAAAATCTCCCATTTGGCTGTTACTTTTGAACCAGTTTATTGCAATTTATCATGGTCAAAAGTTGAAGAGTTAAAACAGCAAACTGCTGACTTTTCCTAAATCTATTGACCATGCTTGATCATATTTTGAAAATTTCAAAATCGCTTTTTATTCTAGCGATGGGTTGCAGTAAATGAGTTGTAGCCTGATTACCAGTGTCCTTCCATACTGTTCACTCAGAAATTTCATCCATTGACTTCTATCGTACGTGTATCCCATCCCTCACTTCCTTGGCATTATTTGTACGTTTATACTTTATAGATAATTTCAAGAAAAATGGTTCTTACGTATAAACTCATCAGTAATATGGAAACTAGTTAAGGCTCCCGTATCCCCCATTCAAATCGAGGCGGTGATATTTTTTCCACAATCTACCCTCATCCTGGATTACTGATCATTTGCTTCTTAACTACTTTTTCGTCGTAGCTAAGCCATATCCTGCTCATCGCAAAACTGATGTCAGCTACATGGTTAAACTCGTGGGCTTGTGGTTCATTGACGATGTCAAAAACTTTATGGTGGTGTCAAAAGGTACTGGAATGGTCAAAGATAATTAATAAAAAAAACCTTCCTGGGACGGTGATATTCAGCAATCTATCGAGCGTTTTGGTAACAGTCTTTGTGATGACAACACTTCTTTGTCTCCAGCTTGCCATCTCTAAGAATTTTTCTTTCTTGACCATCTAACTATTGGGTCTAGTTAGCCCCTTATCACTCCATGATTCTTAGGTTCAACATTTCTGCTAATCAGAGAGTTGTTTTTGGTTTAGTGGTCGCTGCTCTTGCTTCTTGGTTCTTCAGAAAGGTTATTATGATCAATGGCCACGTTTAGGTCCTGAATTATGTCAACTATTTTCCGTGGTATACTCATTTTCCAATGCTTTCAACACGTTACTCACAAGTCTCACAAGGTCAGTTTAGAGCAGTGTTTCTTAACCTTCTCCCGCTCACGTCTGGCGCAATATGTCTGGTCCGCTCGTAGTGCTCCGCGGAGCACCGTTTAAGAACCACTGGTTTAGAGGCTTATTTGAAATAAGAACACACTGTGACCGACTCGACCATATGTAGATGACAAGGTGATTCTGATTGATGATTTTGAGGATGCTCTCCATGAAGGAGCACATGCATCATATGAAGGTGTGGAACGAAGGATGCATCACATGTTTTTGATTCAAGTTCATGGTCTTCTCTGCCCATTATTATACCAATTGTCTTCAAATTTATATTTTATTTCCAGAACATGTCCGTATTAGAAAACCACCATTGGAGATCAGCAATCGGTTGCCTGCTGGAGAGCGGCGTAGCGGAACAGATGCTGCCTTACAGAGGCGAACTAGAATATCAAATTCGTGATCTCATCTTAGCCACTGATATTAATAGACAACCGGAATTCTTAAGCAAATTTAAAGTAAGTCTCAACATCCCATAATCATTACAACCCATAATATTCCCATCAACTTCTAACATCCACCATTCTGACCATAGAACCATTTGGACGACAACACATTAGACCTAAGCAGAAAAGAAGACCGCCACTTCATACTCCAGATAGCTCTCAAATGCGCCGACATCTCGAATCCGACTCGCCCTTGGGATATCTCGCACAAGTGGAGCTTAAAAGTCTGCGACGAGTTCTTCAGGCAGGGAGAATTCGAGCGAAAAATGAATCTTCCAATCACATCGAACTGTGATCGCATGCAGACTTCCGTCGCCAAGATTCAGGTAGGGTTCTTCCGGTTTGTCGTCACGCCGTTGTTCTCCGAATGGCATCGGTTTCTCGAGAGTCATCTGTCCACGCATATGGTCGATCTGCTGGACTCGAATAGGAAGCGGTGGGAAGCTCAATTGGCCGCCGAAATGGCCGAAGAAACGCACACTGAGACGTCGGAAGCCGACCCGGAAACTGTTGTGAGTGATGAGGATGATCGAGAAACTACTAAGCCGTCGTCTGGAACGCCCAGCATCACCGAGTTCATTCAACCACCTTCTGTGTAAGACAAGTTTTTCTATTTTAAATTTTGAATACGTGTACCTACGAATTATTAGGGTAAGCTATGGAGTACTCGCGAGTGGAATCTCTCCTTCAGTATTGCACTGTTGTATGTATATTTTGTTTTTCAATATTGAAGAGACTTGAAATACATAACCTATGTAGTCCAGTATTGAGTATTAAGCTTCTAATCGTAGAGGAAGTACAGAAAGAGGGCGCTATTACACCAACAAAAATAGAATATGAGCATGACGACTGCCGCATGTTGTATGGTGTCTATGTACAAGAGGGAGGTTTTTATGAAACATTTGCCACTTAATATTGCTGACGTCAGATATACAGTATGTCGCCGGATTGATTTACAAAGAGGAAGAAAATGTTTATTACTGATTTTTCTCCATAGCTCCATTTAAATAATGTGTACAGATATTTTCAAACTCGTAAATATCGCGAAATCTATACCATATAGCATTACATTGCGTTCAAAAAATTCCAAAATAACAGACTTTGAATGCCGTCGATGATGCCAAACAGTTGGATTTGTGTCTTGAGATTGTTAACGAAATACTAAACACCAAAATATTTATAAATTTATCCACGGACGAATTATTGAACATAAAAACTCAAAGAATCATCAAGAAGCTATCACAATTTTGACAAAACGGGGAATTTTCAGGGACGAATTGACAAATTTTGGCGAAAGAAGAAGTAGAGCAATGTCAATATTGACAAAAGATTTATCAGTACAATAATAGTTATTTATGTACCAAGGCTCGAGAGCTTTTTAAGTCGCCCTAGGGTATAAACATCAAGTAATGCCCGAGGTACGTACAAAATTTTATGTCCTACAATGGTTTTGTTCCTCCGTTTGAATCATGTTTGAATAACATTAATAAATATTTTGACGTTATCAAGTGACATGCGTATCTACGGATTTGAATAACAATACAAACAATTCGGAGTTGAGTGACAATACAGACAATTAATTGTCAAACTTATAACCTTAATCGCCAATAATTGACATTGATGAGTGACAATACAGACAATTTATTGTCAAACTTATAACCTTAATCGCCAATAATTTATTGACATTGACGATTTAAAATTTACAATTTGAATGACAAATATTTGATATATTTGACATATAATAATAATAATAATAATAATAATATTCTTTATTGCAATAAATAAAAATTACAAAAGGTATATATAACACATATTGTGATTTAAAATATAACCATTACTCAAAATTGAAAAATTTAGAAAATTTCATAAATTTTAGGAATTAGTAGAGATTCTCATGTTGAAGGTCTCCATTAATAAGCGATTGTTTTAAGAATCTAGACACAGTCTGCTTGCTTTTAAAACCAACATTGTTCAGCACAGTGTTTATTATATGGGAAGCAAGATAGCTGAAGGATTTTCTGAACAATGCCGTTCTATGTTGCGGGATAGATGCGGTGGTTGAAACATGTCGAAGGTTTCTTCCGTGAGCCCCCTCTCGAAGCTGAATCTTCTGCGCTAAGTAAGAAGGTTGTCCATCGACAACTGCTGCTTTGACCACACCCACATAATGTATGAAACGACGCTCCTCCAGTCTCAGTCATCCAGCTCCCCGAAGGACCTCGGACATATGTCGACGTCTAGGACAACCAGTTGCGTACGCCAGGCAGCTATACTGGATACTCTGTAGACACCGCTTAGCTGACTGTGTAATAGACAACATCGGCATAGCTCACAGCCGACAATATTAGGGAATCTAAAATATAACCATAAATTTCATTAAATTAAAATTAAATATAACCATGGCAACCATTATTTCCCGCTCGGGCAATAGGGATTCTTCTTATTAGACTACAACGCCCCGGTATCTAAGATGTAAAATGTCACTTAATGATCATTTAGGACATAAAATTTATTTCGGAAGTGGGTTAGCTTGTAGAAGAGATGATGATTTGATTGGTTCACCGCGAAATTGTAAAATTCTGGGTATTCTGGAATTGTTGGCAGAGTCGATCCATTTTGTCAATGCATTTCAAATTTAAATTTAAAATTAACTATCTGTCATCTACATTATGTGAAGAACTGATAGTTTTGATGGGTGAGAAAGTCATGAATGAAATTGCAACGAAAATAAAAAAAACCAAATATATTTTATATCTGTTGATTCTACACCTGCTGAAGCTGACATCATGCTGGCATGCATTGACCAACTGACAGTGGCTTCATGTTGTATGGAAGGACGTGTTCCAAAGTAAAGATTTCTTACTTTTATTCCAAATTGTGGCCACACTGGTGCTGTGATTGCAAAATCTCAACTTAAATATTTGGTTTTTCATAAGGCCGGTGCCAGACGATGCTACAAACACTCTCCAGCGTCGAACGTTTTTTAATCCTGGTGAAGAATAATTTGTCTGTTTGTAGTTTGCTGTGGCCATTCTTTAGTTTAGACCACATTTTAGACTGACTTTATGCTATAATAAAAATGCAAATCAACACTTAAAAAAAATGCAAACAACACTAAAATCTATTAACAATATTAAAACACAAATGCAGAATGCTTACAGTCATATATGATTGTTATTTTCTAACAACAATGATAATAATGTTTGGCAGAGTATAGTACCCTATTTCGGTTGAGAAAGAGAAACACAAAACAGCACAGTTATTTTTTAGAGCCCGCTGCTCTTATCGATACACACGTTTACCCCATGGTGGCTAGTACAAGAGAGAGCGTTTGAAATACCCCAAGCGATGAAGTAGCCATTGCACCCCCACGCGGTCAAACTTTGAACTACCCCGCAGTTGCCGGTTCCGCCTGCTCTTGAATTAAAATTCCCATTTAAAATTACGTGCGGAAATCTGACTCATCACAGTATTTTCGGAAGAAAGCACCTTTTCAACAAATGGCATTGTTTCTTCACAAATTGTCGTTACAGGAGTGATGTAAATCCACATTTTGCACTCTCTAGCCAGTCTAGACAAAGGCAACATTTCAAAAAAAAAGTAAACGTGGTCACATATCATGGGGTAATTGGGCTATACTTCTTCAATGGAAATTTTAGTCCACTATTACATTTTATACGGTCACTGTACTGTCAGCAAGATGGTTGCCCAGCTCACCATTCAAACATTGTGACGGAATGGTTAAATAATACAATTTCCTCAAAAAGTGGATGGGACGAAATGGCGCTATTTTATGGCCAGCATGTAGTCCTGATCTGATAATCATGGATTCTTATTTTTTGGAATGATTGGAACAAATTGTTTACCGTGCACCATTACAAGACGCTACAGAACAATTAAAACAAAGAATAAACTGTAAATTTTGCGCTTTTTAGGGGTTTGAACATATCCAACGCATTATTTATGCTGAGATGTCAGTAATAAAAATTGTTCTCCTCTTTTTATCTCGATCCGGGGACATACTGTGTATAATCAGTAAAAATGCCTTACAATTTTACGATCTCATTAGTTTGATAAATACAACACTGTAATACTGAAGAAGAGATGAGGAAAGTCATAGCTTATGCTTATTCAAAAAACTTCTTTAGATTCCTTCCTACATATTAATTTTACATAACAAGCAGATAGACGTACACAACGAACAAACACCAAATATTTATTTTACATCATTTATTTGCTCCGCATATCATAATCATAAATCGTACACATGTACAAAACCATTACCATTAGCAGTCCGCTATCACAATCCATTTACGTTGCATTAATTCATTGTTTGATGAGTGAGATAACACCTAAACGTACTATTTACCCATAGAAAACATGATAATTTGAAGACCAGAAATTTAAGGAAGAAATATTCTTTTGCAGGAAGGAAGTTCGAAGAAAATCATTGGCCGTACCGACGTTAGAAAGTACTTTAGGGGTAAGGAGACACTCCGTTCCTGTAAATATGGAACAGCCACTGCCACGTACGATATATCGCAGAGAAAGTTTGCCGGTTGGACGTAGCCCGTCGGCGCAATCCGGACGAACCGGTCAAAGTCCGGTACGAACGGATTCGCGCGTGTCCAGCGGCTTACGCGAAGAGGACGAACTAATGAAATATGGCTCGCAGCTATCACTGTACTCGAACAGTAGCGGTGGAATGCACCTCTCATCAGGTACTTGTTTGGTTTCTGCATGCTTAGTACCTATCGGTTGCAAAAATATCGAGCCCTATGTTTGAAGGCTCGTAACTCTGAACGCTGCGACTGAACAAAAAAAATTAAATAACGTGTGTTATTGAATCTCGTCTAAACATTGGAGTTCTTGTTTTTTAAGTTTTCATATAGTAAAGGCTGTAAACGAGGGTTTTGTGGATGCGGATATCTCTGTAACGACTGAGCAGGACAACGCAATTGGCATGTCAACAATCCTTTTTAACTATAATCTCGTCTATTGATTGTTATAATAATTAATAACATACAAGTTATTTGGGAATTTTTAGGAGCCAAATGAAAGTGATCGATTATGTGCGCAGCTGGTTGCATTATTATTTCTGCCGAAAGTCAGTATTTGACGATGATGACGTAGGGGTTCTGTGGGTTTTTGGGACACAACCAAATGGTCCGGTATTCTCTGCAAATGTTTGAATTGCTCCAAGTATTTCTCCTATAAGTACTTTGAACAGTTTCTGCAGTTCCAGAAGAACCATCAACATTGGAACTACCGCCGGCAAGTTGTGTGTCATTATCTAAAGCAAAATTTGCGACAAACTCGACATATCCGTGAACCAATTTCCATCAGTGTCCAATAGATGTCATCATAAGGTCAGTTAGACGGCAACCCTCACTGTTACTCTCCTTTGAAATGACGAATTAAGTCTATTCCTTGTCACAGGCCTCGGTAGCTTAGCGGTAGAGCAATGCCCCGGCAAGGCAGAAGACCCCGGTTCGATTCCGGGCTGAGACCGTATCTTTTAATGAATTTTAAATTTACTTCTCATCTGGTTTCTCTTTCGTCATTATTCCATATATACCTTATATTCAAACCGACTAAACTAGAGTCCTACTTTCGAATAGCAAGATTTGCGACAAACTTAACATGTCCGTGAACCAATTTCCATCAGTGTCCAATAGATGTCATGATAAGGTCAGTTAGACGACAACCCTCACTGTTACTCTCCTTTGAAATGACGAATTAAATCTATTCCTTGTCACAGGCCTCGGTAGCTTAGCGGTAGAGCAATGCCCCGGCAAGGCAGAAGACCCCGGTTCGATTCCGGGCTGAGACCGTATCTTTTAATGAATTTTAAATTTACTTCTCATCTGGTTTCTCTTTCGTCATTATTCCATATATACCTTATATTCAAACCGACTAAACTAGAGTCCTACTTTCCAATAGCAAGATTTGCAACAAACTTAACATATCCGTGAACCAATTTCCATCAGTGTCCAATAGATGTCATGATAAGGTCAGTTAGACGGCAACCCTCACTGTTACTCTCCTTTGAAATGACGAATTAAGTCTATTCCTTGTCACAGGCCTCGGTAGCTTAGCGGTAGAGCAATGCCCCGGCAAGGCAGAAGACCCCGGTTCGATTCCGGGCTGAGACCGTATCTTTTAATGAATTTTAAATTTACTTCTCATCTGGTTTCTCTTTCGTCATTATTCCATATATACCTTATATTCAAACCGACTAAACTAGAGTCCTACTTTCGAATAGCAAGATTTGCGACAAACTTAACATGTCCGTGAACCAATTTCCATCAGTGTCCAATAGATGTCATGATAAGGTCAGTTAGACGGCAACCCTCACTGTTACTCTCCTTTGAAATGACGAATTAAATCTATTCCTTGTCACAGGCCTCGGTAGCTTAGCGGTAGAGCAATGCCCCGGCAAGGCAGAAGACCCCGGTTCGATTCCGGGCTGAGACCGTATCTTTTAATGAATTTTAAATTTACTTCTCATCTGGTTTCTCTTTCGTCATTATTCCATATATACCTTATATTCAAACCGACTAAACTAGAGTCCTACTTTCGAATAGCAAGATTTGCGACAAACTTAACATGTCCGTGAACCAATTTCCATCAGTGTCCAATATATGTCATGATAAGGTCAGTTAGACGGCAACCCTCACTGTTACTCTCCTTTGAAATGACGAATTAAATCTATTCCTTGTCACAGGCCTCGGTAGCTTAGCAGTAGAGCAATGCCCCGGCAAGGCAGAAGACCCCGGTTCGATTCCGGGCTGAGACCGTATCTTTTAATGAATTTTAAATTTACTTCTCATCTGGTTTCTCTTTCGTCATTATTCCATATATACCTTATATTCAAACCGACTAAACTAGAGTCCTACTTTCGAATAGCAAGATTTGCGACAAACTTAACATGTCCGTGAACCAATTTCCATCAGTGTCCAATATATGTCATGATAAGGTCAGTTAGACGGCAACCCTCACTGTTACTCTCCTTTGAAATGACGAATTAAATCTATTCCTTGTCACAGGCCTCGGTAGCTTAGCAGTAGAGCAATGCCCCGGCAAGGCAGAAGACCCCGGTTCGATTCCGGGCTGAGACCGTATCTTTTAATGAGTTTTAAATTTACTTCTCACCTGGTTACACTTCTTGTGTAACTTCTTGCGCAAGAATTGCGTAGTGTAAAACGGCTATTACGTAACATTGTTAGCCAACGTCAGATTTGGATTCAGCTCCTCAAATAAACATAAAGAATGAAAAAAGACATAAAAACTACCCCACAAATTTTCTGGTAAAAACACAATTTGCCTGAATTATATTACTGTTCATTGATATATTGCATAAATTTAACACATCTTTAATATTAAATTTTATTAATTTGAAGTGCATTAGACTCGTAATTGCCTACATGTAACCACATAATTTTACTTCATTGCCTCTAATCTGTTGTGCTATGAAATCTAGTAAGAGAAACTTCTCGTGATGGTAAAGTTTTGACAGCTGCAACAGCTGTGCGTCGGTTAATTGAAAAAAAAGATGATATTTCCTCAGGAACTTGAATGTTTCCTTTCAAAAACCACTCGTTTATATAAGACTTTCTCCAAGTTCTTTCATGGATTTCTGTAAACAGGTTCTAACATTGTCTTTGGTGGTATTTCCCTCTTTGAAAGAACTTTCTGACATTATTTATAATTTATTTTATTATTTCATTTGTTTGCTTCTGATTGAAAGTGGCTTTAAAAATTATATTTGCATCTATTTGCTGTACACTTGCAATCTAATCTTGCAGAAAAAGTTTCTGAGCCAACAAGGTTCAGGTTTAACTTCAACGCTACTTAAATCAACATATACAATGTTTGTTTTGCAATATTTACTCGTTATTTCCTTCATTAACAATCTTGCGTATATCCTTTATTGCAACGAACATTATAAAAACACAACAGCCATTCTGTAGACCAGATTTTGAATTATACTTGATGTAAGTTCGATTTTTTTTTGGAAAAGTGGTTTAGGAAGAAAGCTTGCAGAGTTACCAGCTTCAAATACAGGGTGAAATACTTTTGCAACCGATAGTATCCAAATCAATAAAACCAAAAAATCAGCAAAACTTCTTTGAAGAACCAATTTGCTCAAACTTATTTCTTCAAGCCGGTTGTGTTCTTTTGGCTTTCCATACCTTCAAAGGTTTCCACTAATGCTTACAACTCGAGTTCCCATATCGTCATGTAAATCCGTGACACCGTGACATATACAGCAAGACGTCGGCACCCTGGAATTACTTGACGATATGTCAACTCTGTTTGGAACGGTTTACTTAATCTATGCATGTTAGCAGATGACCAACCAGACAGGCCACTTAGCGCTGAGAATCTCCTTCCGGAACCTAGTATAGCATCCATGACAAGTAGCCCAGCAGCGAGTAGACTTACGTCCGTGCTACAGGGTTTCGCTGTTGGCCCTGTGAAGTCTCTGACAAGACAGCAGACATTTCCACCACCGCAACCTTATATCCGTACTAGATACATGTCTGCTACCGCTGAGATGTCTACCTGTAAAGAGTCGGTACACGAAGGTACGATAATCATTTTACTAACAAATCCAATCATTAGGAGAACTGTCCAAACTGATCCAAGTAACTCAAAACGCAACTGTTTGCTTAGGTCACTGCTGTGTTTTGTTCTAATATGCTTCTAGACCAGAGAAATTTGGATTTCACTTCGGCAACCCAGCTGGATAAAAAAAAAATAAAAACAAAAAGGACAAAAAATGGATTGCAAATCTTCCAAAGCTGTGTAAACAGTCCCCATCGAGTTGCGAGTTATTCACGGTCAAAGATGACATTAGCAAATCTTTAATTTCTTCCAATTATGTGTCTACAAAAAAATATCTGTACATGATTTCAGCACGAGTAGGGGTTTTCACGTTAGGTCTAGAAAAACGTAAAAGAAAAACATAACAGAAACAACGTATTTATGTGCTGGGTAAACCTTTCTCCAACTCAAGTTTATGTAAACATGATTGAGCATCATACTTTATAACAAGAAAAACAATAGCATGCAGTTAAAACTGACAATTTCCGAGATGTGTCCTTAAGAAGGTTAAGAAGTGTCTTATGTAGAACGTACCTTGCTTTTGTTGCGGAAAAGCAACACAACTTCTGTAACCATGTATTGAAGTGTAAGCTAGTATAGGATATTAGTTTTGGAAACATCCCATAAAGAAAAACAAGGAAGATATTTATATAAAACCCTTTTTTCTTCTGAAGAATACATGCCGAAAACGGCAAACTTTTGACTACATGTTTATTGGATTTTTTATCATAGAACATGATACTCCTTTAAATTCTCTTTTTTTTCTGGACTCGGAAGGTGATACCAAAGATAAGAGGATTATAAGATACGTCACTAGACAAGAAAACGCGGTTCGAGAGTGAGATAGATTTGGTCAACGAAAAGATGGCTACCAACAGCTGATTGTGTTTGTATACTAGCGGGTGACATAACCTTAGTTTGGTGTTTACGTTTCTTGGATTGTGCAAGATTGTGTATGTAGTGTTTTAATAAGCATTTTAATGAGTGGTCAGTTTTTAATTAAAATGTTAATTGTTAATGTGGTTTCGTACTGTTTAGTTTAGAGGTACCTTTATTAATAGTAAGTAGTAGAGACAGTGAAAATGGACACAAAAAGGTATCCCAGTGGAAATCGTTGTGCAAAATAGAATAAAATATATAAAACATATTGGTTGCCAGCAACAAGTCATAATAATAATGTGAGTTTGAATATCGATCGATGGCCTAGGCAAACAATCACAGTTATTTGCTTAATCATTAATTATACTTTCAAAAAGTCAACAAACCGCTGTTATTTGTTATATTATAATCCACTATTTTTGTTAATATTCAATTTAGGTGACTATCGGATACCTTTTATTTTATTTATATATGTGAATATTGATTTGTTTTCATTTGCATTACATAACCTCTAATGTCGGTAACGTTGCCGCCCATCGTACATTGTATTCGTTAGTTTAAAAGTCCCGCCAATTCCCGTCTTGTTTGGTCAACGGTTTAAAGCTCACATGCGTTCAAGGTCATCAAATGTGGACCCCACTAAATCAACGGAGCCGACCCGAAGCGTCGCATCTTATATATTCCTATATTTTTTTATCTTTGGTGATACCCTGTATACAATGGGCGCGTTCTGCCAGTTTAAGCCGCTTAAGCGCTTGAACTCAGCAACCAATGGCCTTCGCGTTCATGTTGTTGCTGCCCAATTGCCGCCGTCCGCTGAGTTCAAGCGGTTAGCGCCTAAAGTGGCAGAACGCACGCAATGTGTGCCGTGCTCATCTTCCTGTAGGTGATGCCATTGGACCGTATTCGGTCAGAACAGTTCCTTGTACGAAAAAATCTGATGTGGCCAGGCACATGAGTTTATCATACTATATATAAAACTAATAGTTTAGCTGCATGAGATTCTATTTCATCGAGATCGGTAGTGTCTGCATTAAAATAAAATTAGTAAGAAAATTATCCTCAGCCCGGCCGAAGTTGAAATACCCCCACCGTAAAATATTTACAAAAAAAATAAAATTAATGAACCGATTTTGCTAAAAAACTTAATTCGGTCATATTTGACCATGAATAACTCGCAACGAAGGGTGTATACAAAAATCCAGCTGGGTTGCAAATGTTCCTAAGTTTGGTGCTTTTCCCTCTAATTTCATTGGGCTATTCAGAGAAACAAAAATTAACTTCCTGTTGTTTTTAACTTCTTGTTGTTTTCTTTCCAAAATAGAGAGCAAATCGAGTTCCTCTCAAGGCTCAGTAGAAAACATATCAAACTACCCGCAATACACAATACCATCCATCGCAGTGTTGAGTCCAAACAACGGTAGGCCCTCCGATCTGGCAGATATTATGTCGTCGCAGAAACCGTCAGTTTCCGGTAAGCGTGAGCCTGATTCTTGCGACAAGGAGAAGGCGTACAAGATACCGAAGATATCCGACATGGGCCAACGACACGAGAAGGAAAATGTGGACCCACGACGAAATGGCACGGTAAGTTTCTCCATGAGTTGTCATGTGTGGTTTATTAAGTTTATTAATCGTGGTTTTTTAGCAATCGCTTGCCAAGAGACGTGGTTCGGCTCCGGTGTCTCAAGTCCGTACTGATGAAAATACGCCACCTGCAGGCGGGGGGCTGTACTCAGCAGATTCACAGACGTTGCGGCGCGGTTCAGTACCTGTAGAAATTTCTTCTCATCGGCGTAAGTAGATATTTTTTATTTATATGCAGCGTATCGATATTTTGTATCAATACATCATACTAAATGAGAGGTTTTTGGGCAATTTTCAAACTCGCCAATCAATTCCTCAAGCCAGATTATGATATGATTAGTCTGTCTGAATGCTTCCATGCCGAGCCCGATGAATGCCATAAGGAATCATTCGCGGACTCCCCCACCATGAATCAGAGTAAAAAATAATAATTCTTTTGAATTGATTGCCAGTGAATTGATATTAGAAATTTGTTGTTAATAATCTTTTTCTTACAAATTGCTACTGCTTCCTCCATCGAAATTAATAAACTTACTGTCATAAATTTGGAATATGGAGTTGGAATCTGGAAATGATTTTAATTCATAAATTTATTGCCCATATTAAAAAAACTAAGTTTTATTGGTAGAAAATTAATTCTACCAATAAAGTGACTAGTTTTTACTGTTTCCGAAACTTTATTATCAAAAGTTATTGTAAAAATCAGGAAATGTAAACATAAACTACACTTTCTAAAATATTGAAAAAATGGGTTTATATTGATTGTACTTTAATGAATACATTTTGAGAGCAGCGTAGTAAAACATATCATAATAGATTCGCTTAGTTAGTGTTCTAAAATCAACTAATTATCTGAAAATGTCACTAAGATTAATTAGTTTTTTTTTATAAAATACACAAATATACAAAATAGGTCCATACAGTCCTTCAAGTTAAAGTTCAAGTTCTTTGGTATTTGGTAATACCGTTAATACTGACATTTTCACATTTATAGTGTTACTATTGTACTATTATTTCAAGTTCGTCAAATAACAATAAATTGATTTTTCCATAATTCTACAATATAATTTGAAAACTAGTTTTATCATTGATGGTGATCACAACCGTGATAAATGAGATTTCTGGCAGGAATCTAATGGAATTATAAATAAAAGTATAAAATATAGTGTGCTTTCTATGATAAACATTCAGGAAAATAAAGAAAAGAACTCCTGTTTGCTAAATTTATCAACAAATGTTTGTTTCTTACTATACATTCTAACAGAGAGACAAGTAATTTTAAAGTACGTCAAAACCCAGAAAAAAAGTAACATTTGTCAAAATTGTCGGCTCATTTGTTCATTGAATGAAGAGCCATGTACCAGGAAATCATTTATGGGAAAAATAAAAATTGTTTTTTCATCTCGCATCGATGAATACATATTAACATGGAGAGTAAGTGTAATTTAATACAGCAAAAAAAATTAAAAATAAAACAAATAAAACTAAACACAATTTGGAATATCTGTTTTCATATTCAGATTGTACAGAGAAAAGCATAATAGAAACAGTTTTTACTTGTCCGATTTTGTTTTTGTTGGCCTGGAGAGAGTGACTCTCCTGTCACAGTGTCCCACTTGTTTCCCGCAGAATTATTTTTTATAATGCAAATGTTAAATAAAATGTTATACCGGGTGACCCATGCCATAGGTACTGCCGTTTATTTTTTTTGTTTATAAGGCTGGACAAATGAAATTTGGAGTGTTAATAGACAAAGAATGCCATTCTTTGGGATACTCTTGAGGTTAATATGACTTCCGGTTTTTCCGGAAATGAGCTCATCATTGAAATTTTAAATGGCACCCTATATTTGTTGTGTAATATTTTCAACAGGATGACACTGAACACAAAGACATCAATCGTCAATTTTTATCACCAAGGTAACGCAAAAATAAGTTTTTTCTGTATTAATCTAGGTGGCTAGGAATTGGTGAAAATAGTCGAAAATTGTCAAATAAACAAAAAAATCGATTTTGGCCGACATTGCATTACTGGCGCCGCCCTCTGGCGTGATTTAATTGGTTTTTGGCCGGTGAGTCATTTTTTTCCCATTACAACAATAAACAATAAACAACAATAAAAAGTAAATAGTATTAAGATTATCCATTACAATAATAAAAAGTTTGTTCAATTTATTACAATAATAAAAAATGTTATGATAAATTGAACAAACAAATGAAATAAATCCAAAAATCCAAATTGGTGGTTTTTCTCAAGTCCTTAAGTAGTTCAGTAAGTTTGCCGATTAAACAATCTCAAACTACATATTTCAAGATTAACAACATCCACATTCCATTGCAGGTTTTGATGACGAAAACAATCACATGGAACTAATAAGCAATACAGAACAATCGAATAATTTATGGCACAGCACTCAGCGGAGAGGTTCAGCTCCGACCGACCTGCCTCCGCTAGCGACGGACAGGAGAGACCAGCTGACGCGTCACACCAGCCTCAATGGGAAAGCGGGACGCCGCAAGAAACACCTACGGAGGCGCAGTTCGGGCGGGCCCGAAACCGTCTGCCTGCCGGAGACGCCGTCCGACTCGTGGACGCGTCTTTTGTTACGTCGCAATGAGAATCCGGACGCGCTGCTGGCTCAGCGCCGAGGATCACTGCCTATCGAAGTGTTGACTGTTGGACATTCTGGCAAATGTACGTATGTGTATATGCTTCTTGAAAATTGTTTTGTTATTTAGTGTTTTTTTGAAGAGCAAGTTTTCTTAAAATGCCCTCAGTTTGGTATAATAATTGAGTTTGTTGTAACATGTTTTAAAACTATGATTTTGAGTTTTTGCTTCGCTTAAAAAAACAGCAGTTAGAGAAAATGTTTAATTTTTTAATAGAGCTCAGCGAAAATCAAAAATATATACAGTAATACCTCGCTTAGCGCTTAGGATGCGTTCCTAGACAATAAGTGCTAAATGAAACAGCGTTAAACGTTAACACATAATAATTAGGAAAAGGGGAACAAGGACCAAAAATTAAACAATTTTTACTTTAATTTTTAGCTATGTTTATATTAGTTTGCATAATAATATGTTTCATAACACGTAAAGTTAGGCTCAAAGAAATATAAAGTTTATTTTTGTGATGAAGCTTCTGGATCTTTAATTGAATCTGAAATGATCTGAAAATTCTTGATTTTTTTGCTATAAGGTCGTCTAGTGTCGCTTGATTCTTCTCTGGTTAAGCAGATGTCGGTAGCAGGAGATCGCATCCAAAACATTTTTAAAATCTAGATCACTCGCTAGAATTGGATCAACAGTTTTATTTATCGTTAGCAACCAAACTTTTACTAAGAAAATCTGTAACAAGTTCTTTAGGTTTTTCGCTTTAAGAATCAGTATTTTCAAGTTCTGCTTCAATTCCTTGTTCTGAAAGTTCTTGAAGGTTGTCGTTGGTAAGCTTCTCACAAGAGACCCGTAGCAAACTCCTCAATATCCTGCACATCTATATCTCCTAGTCCTGCTGATTTCATTAGGTTGACAATTTGATTTGTGGAAAATCAACTTTGAAAAAATGTTTCTTGTGATCCAAAATTTCTTTTTAAAATCCCAAATCACAGGATTTTTACTATCACCATTGGCGTTGCCACCTAGAATAAGTGCGAAATGGTCCGCTTTGGCATTCACTTCCCGAGATGGCGCGGCTCATCAACATTAAAAAGAAGTCCTGGAGGATAAACTCCTTTTTCAATTGTGGCTTTTAAAGTTGCTGGAAAAGTTGTATCTGCACTTGCTGATTTTCCAGTGATTTGAATGTTCTGAAGGTTGCTTCTTTTTTTAAATTTATCAAAACGATCTCTGCTAGCTGCAAAGTTTTTGGTCGTATCCCCCTTTTGATTAAAAATACTAAATACGGTTTCAATATCGCCTTGATGTTCACCGTTTTCCAATCGCCTCAACTTTGCATTTTAATGTCAAGAGAAATGCTTTTCGTGTTGTTTTTGTTTAATTTTTAATATATAAAAAAGGTTAATCTTTTGACCACCTTTTGAAATAGAATTTTTATAAATTTATAGACAATACACACACCAAACAAACAAACATAGGTTTAGGGGATGCACAGCGCTACGACCGAAGCAACGAATTTGCACGAGCCCTTTTTTGAGCTTCAAGCAGACCGCGTTATATCGAATCAGCGTTAATCGAGGTCTTACTGTATTTTATACCTTTCAGGGTAGGATTGCCAGATCTAAAAATTAAATTTGCAGGACTAATGTCTTGCAAATTTAAATTTTAAAAACTAATCAATTTAAATTTTACCTTTAATCTAAAGACTTTTAAAACAAAATGGTTGGTTTGGTACCTTAAAATACAGAAAAACAACAACTTTATATTTACGAATTAAGTAAAAATATGCAAAGTTTATAGCGTTGCTGTCGGTGTCAATAAGTGTCACGACGGGTCTGTTATGTTCAAATCTCAGCATTTTTCCCGCAGAGAGACAAATCTGCCTATATATTTCTACTGCCTCGGTAGCTCAATTGGTGAGAGCTTCTGGAAATTGGGGGGTGCCTGGTTCAAATCCACGCCGAGGTATTCTTTTCCACGAATTATCCTCACCTGGATTAATTATCATTCGCTTCCAAATTTAGAAAAAAATATCCTATGTGTATTTTACACAGTGAACGGAATATTTTTAATGGCATTGCGTTTTTTACCGATCACATATGGCATTAGAAAAAAGGTAGAAGGTAAAATCGTAATTTTGGAAATTTTTATAATTTTATTCCAGCTGAACCCAAACTCTAGAAACCTCAAAAGCATCTCATAGCAAACCTTGAACTTAGTACTTGACTTTACTTGCTACTTTAAGTTGTGTGGGGCACTTTTAACAAATAAAAATACAGTAGAACTCCAAATTATCCGGACCCCGATTATCCGGATATCTGATTATCCGGATTAGAGAAATTTTAAAATTCTTTTAACTAAAACATTATTTTGTTTAATAGATTTTAGGTTAGAATACCAACAAATATTAACAACAAAACGTTTTTTGTACAGTATAAAAGCGACTATAGCTGATTTGTAACGATGGATTCCTGAAACCCCGCGATGTATCCGTGCGCAGTTATAAAGTTATAAGTATAACACATACACCCTTACTTGTATATACTGGGTGGACGTTTTAACTTGAGACTCCTAAATATCTCTACGTTGTACCATGAGCAGACATGACAGTCGTCGCTTTGACTGCTAGACGGCGAGCGCATTATGGAGCGCATCCCATGCAGTGGCAGCGGTTGTAACTACCGCAGACGCCACAAACTTCCATCGTCAATAACTTTTGATAGATGCATCGTACGAAAAAAATGTTCAGGCAAAAGATTCTTCTTATTTAGCGTAAACTCATAATTTGATAAAAAATTTGGGTATTCCCATTTAAAAAAATTAAGTTAACCTCATTTTCACCGATTGCAGCGCCATCTGCAATGAAACTGATATCGCCATCTCATTTCGCCTTTTGCGCCCTACAAGTTTATTTAAGACACTTTTGTCATACCATGCATATTTCGTGAGATATTTATGAGTCTCAAGTTAAAACGACCACCCGGTATAAGCGCACACATTAGCTTTGTTCGCTGAGCGCGTTCGGAACGTGTTCGGGACGTAATTTATATTGGACCAGATGTGTTGTGTGATAACGGTAGGGAAATCATAGCGAGACATCGGATTGGTCCAATATAAAAGAGAACCTGAACTAGTTCGGGATTCGCTCAGCGAACAAAGCTACTATCAGATATCCGTAGTCTACTTAAGCTTTTGTTGTGGTCTGTAGTGCCGATTTGAAACTCTTTACTCATTAAATTGTAGAGTGATGGCACCAAAAAGAAAACGTCTTGTTTTAACCGCAAAGGAGAAAATGATAATCGTTGATGGTCTAGCAAAAGGTGAATGCGCGAAAAAGTTTGCCGATGAGTATGGTGTCGGAGTTTTAACGATTTCAAACATAAAAGAAAAAGCTGATGCGTTAAAAAATGTATTTCAAAATTGAAAATGAACCCAAGTAATGTAGGTATTTAGATTTCAGCGCACAACAAAATTTTAGATGTAAATAAATATACCATAATGTAATATAATTTTTATGTTACTAAAATAATATATCTAAGTCAGTAAATTAGGAGTAGTCACTTAAAAATGTGCCGATGATACCATAAGTTGAAGACAATTGAGGGTCTGAAACTGAGTTTGGTTATATAAAAAGAATTATGCTATACTTTACTGATTATTAGTATAAGAAATACTCACACAAACTTTATATTTGGAATAATTTTGTGGGTTTTTCAACCCCATGTGTTTCCTAATCCCTTTCGTTATTTATGAACAAACATCGGCAATATTACCAATTCAACATATCTTTTTCTTTTTCTGTATTAATTTTGTTAACATGGACATGTCGCAGTTTGCAACAGAATGATCAAGACCATGTCGCACTTTGCATATCACTATAGTTTTCAAATGATGAATTCTAGGTAATCCTGCAGAGAAGGTACCCAAATTCGTGCATGCCAAAGGACACCTTTTGCGCATGCGTCCCGTTTGAATTTATGCATTGTTGCCGTATCCGCAATAGTTTGCTATTTAGCATTGGTGTATCTTTGAGGTTAGATTACCTGTGGATTTTGTTTTGTTTATTTAAATGGATGTGCAAGCCCGTCCATCAATAGTGGATGCCGGGGAAGTTTTGGAGGAGGATACTATAAGACAGGAACTATGGTGTTTGTTAGATAAGTGCTGCTCTGCAGTGATTGCGAGGTATTATCGGCATATAAATAAAGAAAGTGTGCGTTCGATAACAAAATACTCAATTTCAGATTCCCATGTCTTTCATTAGGCGGGCCTGAAATTTCGTTGGGCATACCGGGAAGTGTCGAACTTTCGGCAAGATTTGCTCCGTTAGGAACATATCCTTTTTTTCAAAGAGTCGTTCGACTTTAGCAAAGCTTGTGCAAATACTTTACCTACGGTGAAGAAAAAGCTCTCAGAAGGATATTGCCCGTGAGGTAAAACTAGGACCAGATTCTACTCTTACCGCGTTTTCACACGGGACATGGCGTCCGTGTACGGTTCGAAGTGTATGAGATTAAATCGAAACTTTCACACGTACCCTGCCGTTTGAAATCCGTGTTGTGTGAAAAGCTACACAACGACTTTACACGGATAAAAACGCATGGACGCCGTGTCCCGTGTGAAAAGGCCATTATGGTAATCGACCCTACGACAATTGGTAGCTTAAACAACGATCACACGGCTAAGATTGTAAAAATCGATGAAAGCAAGTTCTTTCATTGAAAGTGCCATCGGAGACAATTTTGAGTTTGTTGATAACATATTTTGTTCAATAATAATAATCATAATTGTGCTATTTTTATGCAAATATTGCAATAAAATGTATAATTTTTTTTCATATCAACCCAAAAAGGTCAGCCGATAGGCAATACTGTGTAATTAATGTACGAATTTGATTTTCTTTTTCAAATGAACCCTGGTCTACATCGCATACACCATTAGCCTCGATGTGAATGCATCTGTTGAGCGTAACGACCCGTAACTTCTGAAAATGCACATTTATTTAATAAACTAAAATTTCTATTTCTATAATATAAAAATAAACAAATTTGCATTTATATTTTTAGTCCAGTAAAATCATACAAAACGCACTCTTGATCACTACAGGGTAACCTTAATATATGGTTGTCAGCTGTTAACAAGTAAACCAAAGATACGTGGCAACGTTGCATACCTACGCCGCCTCCCATAGCACCCTGGCGCACGCGCACATTTGGGTGCCTTCTCTGCATGTATTATGCATATATTATTCTGTCTGATATTGCACTCAAAATTATGTTAGGAAGATGCAGAAAATATAGACAAATCCAAAGACATGCGTAATACAATTTTTACGTTTTAGTGACATGTCGCGTTTTGCATACACACCCCTCATATGATACAGTTTTGAAAGACAATGTCATTCATTACTGTGCAGAATGGTTTACATAGGGCATTCCATTAAAAAAAGATCACGCTTAGGCGTGAGATGCAACATCCTGTATAAACAACTTTTGTATAAAATATTCTTTTTCTATCTCACAAGATGAAGGCAGTAAGGACCCTGCGACTCAAATGACTCACCTTGCATACATGTGCGTCATCACTGTTGATCACTGTACTCGCTCCATCATGCAATATATATATATATAATTCCAGAACATTAAGCGTAATCTGTGGATATCTTTCGCAGAACGCGTGATTTAAGCCATAATCCCGGAAATCCTGTAAAATCCAGCCTAGCAGGTCTATTTCAGGATAATTAATTTCTGAAAAATGAATTTTCTGTCTTCACCAGCAGGAAATATCTAGCATCTGGCAACCCTAATCCAATAGTACAGAGTTGTCATTTTTGGTTGATTTTTTTTCACTAATTTATGTTTTAATGATTATTTCTTTGTTGCAGTATTTTGACGTTTGCCTCTAATGCCATTAGGGCTCTGGACATCCCCGTCCAACGTGCAATAAGGACCAACACTCACCGACTGACACATCCATCTTCAGTAGTTAGCTCATAATTTATAATTCATCTGATGATAAAGCCAAATAATCATATATGTAATAGCTGTAATACGATCCTCTAAACGTAAATGATAAAGATTTTCTTTCTTCTGTTAAACATTATCCGTGTGTTGACGACGATAGGGTAGTTCTTCCTGAATAGTTAACGACGTAGACGTAGTTATTTATTATTTAGACTATGACTATACTTGTTGTGTGGCGTATTTTAAGTTTTTTTGTTTGTTTTTTCGTTTAATTTTTTTATGTTTATCTTGCCGTTTGAGGTTAGATAAGCAGGTTATTTGTCGATTTTTGAAGACTAGTTATTTTATCCAGTATTCCGAAGATACCTTAGCAGTTTATTGGATAACTATGATTGTTTTACGGCGAGTTTGAATATTTTACGGTTTTAAAAGACTTATAAACCCCTTTGCATGTTTCCCGACTTGGTTGATGCTTTATATTGATTTCCTTTGATGGCACTTGTTCCAGTTTAAATATAGTACTTAAAAAATTTGTAAAAATTTAATTCTAACTGGAGAATTTTGTGACTTCCACGTTATTAAATGTATACCGTACCCTATTCGACATTACTCAATAATAACTGTTTAATGTGATTCATTTTATAATGTGCTGTATACTGCATGTATTGTTGTAGAAAGTTCAGACGTTTCCGATGATTTTTCGCCATATGTAAAACGTAGCAAAATGTATCTGTCATCTTACGATATAAATATAGGTAGTTCGAGAATCATGTATCAAAAGTATCAAATCAAACTTAGAGATCTACACCTCAGTTAAACAATAGAAGTAATACTACACACCTTAACATTAACGGACTACAGTGTATTTTAAATAGCAAGTTTTCAGATAGTAATTATGAAATATTGTAGACCAGTATATATCTGAAAACTTGCACCAGTTAAATGGCACACAAACTATATAGTGCTCAAAAAACGGATTCAAACTTAAAAATATGCATATGTAGGACCACGCAGTTGAACTAACAAACAGGGTTTAATTAACATGAACAGAAATTCCAATAAGACTGCATAGAGAATGACAGTATAGGGAGGTATACAAACAAGAGATGGGGGCGCTTGATGGGCCCCACTGTTACGCTTAAAATCTCAGTTCAACATGAGTACTCATCGTTTGTGAATTGAAAATGGTTAATAAAATTCATGTTTTTAAACTGTTTGTCACTTTCTTTTTTTAACCTTATCCTAAAAATTACACATTTAATCGGACCAATTTCAACTTCTGGTGGACCGGATGTAGCAGTCAACTTGAGACTATTTTAATGTATCATATATCAAAATCTTACATTACGATCGTTCTTAATTCTTTTGTAAGTACCTACATAATAATTATTTGCAGGCAACATCATAGTATAAAATTAAAACAACTAATAATTTTCTTTTCTTTATTCATTTTTCAAATATGTCACATTTCAACAGTAAAAAAATAGAGTGCCACTAAGAGAAACAAAATTAAAATAAGATAAAACCTGACAAATTTCGGTGTATTTAAAAGTACAAGATAGGTTTGTTTTTGTTTCTAGCAAGTGGCAGTCACTAACAACTTCACATAAACTTACCTACTCCTCTATGTTGAACCATCTTTTTGACAATATCTGCAACAAAAACAAACGCATTTAGCTCTCCACTGTTTACAGTTAATCAAAAACAATATTATAACAAAAAATGTAGCATCTTCTTGTAACAAAATATTAATAATTAATATTATGCCATAAACACAATACTATGCAATAATATTGTCCTTAGCGAAACTGCATAATCTAAATTGCAGATTAAGCAGGCTTTTGAAGGACTATAATTCTTAAATATTTCAATAATAGTAAGTATTTATATCTATACCTTTTTGACACTGATTAGTTTCGAAAGATAATGTGCGACAGACTGCAGACCTTCAGGCAGTCCAAAGAGTTGAGCTGTTATACCTACAACAAAAAAATATAAACCAAATAAGTTTTAATGTACAAAAAAACAAGAGCGTAAATTCTATTCTTTGACAACAAAATAAATGTTGCATCTTTTTGTAACAAAATATTAATAATTAATATTAAGCCATAAAAACATTAGAATGCAATAATTTTGTCCTTAGCGAAACTGCATAATCTAAATTGCAGATTAAGCAGGCTTTTGAAGGACTACAATTCTTAAATATTTCAATAATAATAAGTATTTATATACCTTTTTGACATTACTGTTTAGAAAAATAATGTACGACTGACTGCAGACCTTCAGGCAGTCAAGAGTTGAGCGCTTTTACCTACAACAAAAAAATATAAACCAAATAAATTTATTGTACAAAAATACAAAAGCCTGTTCTTTGATAATAAAATAAATGTTGCATCTTTTTGTAACAAAATATTATTAATTAATATTAAGCCATAAAAACAATAGAATGCAATAATTTTGTCCTTAGCGAAACTGCATAATCTAAATTGCAGATTAAGCAGGCTTTTGAAGGACTAATAATTCTTAAATATTTCAATAATAATAATAAGTATTTACCTTTTTGACACTGATAAGTTTCGAAAGATAATGTGCGACAGACTGCAGACCTTCAGGCAGTCCAAAGAGTTGAGCGATTATACCTATAACAAAAAATATAAACCAAATAAGTTTTATTGTAGAAAAAAACAAAGATCGTTAATTCTGTTCTTTGACAATAAAATAAATGTTGCATCTTTTTGTAACAAATTATTATTAATTAATATTAAGTTATAAAAACAATAGAATGCAATAATTTTGTCCTTAGCGAAACTGCATAATCTAAATTGCAGATTAAGCAGGCTTTTGAAGGACTATAATTCTTAAATATTTCAATAATAATAATAAGTATTTACCTTTTTGACACTGATAAGTTCCGAAAGTTACTGTGCGACACACTGCAGACCTTCAGGCAGTCCAAAGAGTTGAGCGATTATACCTATAACAAAAAATATAAACCAAATAAGTTTTATTGTACAAAAAAACAAAGATCGTTAATTCTGTTCTTTGACAATAAAATAAATGTTGCATCTTTTTGTAACAAAATATTATTAATTAATATTAAGTTATAAAAACAATAGAATGCAATACTTTTGTCCTTAGCGAAACTGCATAATCTAAATTGCAGATTAAGCAGGCTTTTGAAGGACTATAATTCTTAAATATTTCAATAATAATAATAAGTATTTACCTTTTTGACACTGATAAGTTCCGAAAGTTACTGTGCGACACACTGCAGACCTTCAGGCAGTCCAAAGAGTTGAGCGATTATACCTATAACAAAAAATATAAACCAAATAAGTTTTATTGTACAAAAAAACAAAGATCGTTAATTCTGTTCTTTGACAATAAAATAAATGTTGCATCTTTTTGTAACAAAATATTATTAATTAATATTAAGTTATAAAAACAATAGAATGCAATAATTTTGTCCTTAGCGAAACTGCATAATCTAAATTGCAGATTAAGCAGGCTTTTGAAGGACTATAATTCTTAAATATTTCAATAATAATAATAAGTATTTACCTTTTTGACACTGATAAGTTCCGAAAGTTACTGTGCGACACACTGCAGACCTTCAGGCAGTCCAAAGAGTTGAGCGATTATACCTATAACAAAAAATATAAACCAAATAAGTTTTATTGTACAAAAAAACAAAGATCGTTAATTCTGTTCTTTGACAATAAAATAAATGTTGCATCTTTTTGTAACAAAATATTATTAATTAATATTAAGTTATAAAAACAATAGAATGCAATACTTTTGTCCTTAGCGAAACTGCATAATCTAAATTGCAGATTAAGCAGGCTTTTGAAGGACTATAATTCTTAAATATTTCAATAATAATAATAAGTATTTACCTTTTTGACACTGATAAGTTCCGAAAGTTACTGTGCGACACACTGCAGACCTTCAGGCAGTCCAAAGAGTTGAGCGATTATACCTATAACAAAAAATATAAACCAAATAAGTTTTATTGTACAAAAAAACAAAGATCGTTAATTCTGTTCTTTGACAATAAAATAAATGTTGCATCTTTTTGTAACAAAATATTATTAATTAATATTAAGTTATAAAAACAATAGAATGCAATACTTTTGTCCTTAGCGAAACTGCATAATCTAAATTGCAGATTAAGCAGGCTTTTGAAGGACTATAATTCTTAAATATTTCAATAATAATAATAAGTATATTTACCTTTTTGACACTGATTAGTTCCGAAAGTTACTGTGCGACACACTGCAGACCTTCAGGCAGTCCAAAGAGTTGAGCGATTATACCTATAACAAAAAATATAAACCAAATAAGTTTTATTGTACAAAAAAAACAAAGATCGTTAATTCTGTTCTTTGACAATAAAATAAATGTTGCATCATTTTGTAACAAAATATTATTAATTAATATTAAGTTATAAAAACAATAGAATGCAATAATTTTGTCCTTAGCGAAACTGCATACTCTAAATTGCAGATTAAGCAGGCTTTTGAAGGACCACAATTCTTAAATATCGCAATAATAATAAATATATGTATACCTTTTTGACTTTGAAGTTCAGAAAGATAATGTGAGATAGACTGAAGACCTTCAGGCAGTCCGAAGAGTGGAGAGATGATACCTACAACAAAAAATTAAAATAACCAAATAAGTTTTATTGTACATAAAAGAGAAATGCGTAAATTTTGTTCTTTGACAATACAATAAATGTCGCATTTTTTTGTAACAAAATATTAATAATTAATATTAAGCCATAAAACCAATAGTATGCAATAATTTTGTCCTTAGCGAAACTGCATAATCTAAATTTCAGGTTACGCAGGCTTTTGAAGGACCACAATGCTTAAATATTATAAAATTAATATAATATATATTTACCTTTTTGACATTGATAAGTTTCGAAAGATAATGTGAGATAGATCGCATATCTTCAGGCAGTCCGAAGAGTTGAGAGATGATACCTGCAACAAAAACATAAATAATCAAATAATCTTTTGGGACTAAAAAGGCACACACGCGAATTTTATTCTTTAACAATAGGATAAATGTTGCATCTTTTGTAACAAAATATTAATAATTATTATTGAGTCATAAAAACAATAGTATGCAATAATTTTGTCCTTAGCGAAACTGCATAATTTTGATTGTAGATTAAGCAGGATTAGAAAGGACTACAATATCTAAATATTTCAATAATAATAAGTGTGTATATATACCTTTTTGACATTGATACGTTTGGTAAGATAATGTAAGATAGACTGTAGACCTTCAGGCAGTCCAAAGAGCTGGAACATGATACCTACAACAACAAAAAATACAAATAACTAAATAAGTTTTATTGTAGAAAGTCAGATGTGTGAATTTTGTTATTTGACAATAAAATAAATGTTGCATCTTTTTGTAACAAAATATTATTAATTAATATTAAGCCATAAAAACAATAGAATGCAATAATTTTGTCCTTAGCGAAACTGCATAATCTAAATTGCAGATTATGCAGGCTTTTGAAGGACCCCAATTCTAAAATATTTCAATAATAATAAGTTTTTATATACCTCTTTGACACTGCTAACTTTCGAAAGATAATGTGAGACAGACTGCAGACCTTCAGGCAGTCCAAAGAATTGGACTGCAGACCTTCAGGCAGTCCAAAGAGTTGAGCAATGATACCTGCAGCAACAAAAAATATAAATAACCAAATAACTTTTATTGTACAATAAAGACAAATGCGTAAATTTTGTTCTTTGACAATAAAATAAATGTAGCATCTTTTTGTAACAAAATATTAATAATTAATATTAAGTCAGAAAAACAATAGTACGCAATAATTTTGTCCTTAGCGAAACTGCATAATTTTGATTGTAGATTAAGCAGGATTAGAAAGGACAACAATATCTAAATATTTCAATAATAATAAGTGTGTATATACCTTTTTGACATTGATATGTTTGGTAAGGTAATGTAAGATAGACTGCAGACCTTCAGGCAGTCCAAAGAGGTGGAAGATGATACCTACAACAAAAAATACAAATAACTAAATAAGTTTTGTAGTAGAAAGTCAGATGTGTGAATTTTGTTATTTGACACTGAAATAAATGTTGCATCTTTTTGTAACAAAATATTATTAATTAATATTAAGCCATAAAAACAATAGAATGCAATAATTTTGTCCTTAGCGAAACTGCATAATCTAAATTGCAGATTACGCAGGCTTTTGAAGGACCACTAAAATATTTCAATAATTATAAGTTTTTACATACCTTTTTGACACTGCTAACTTTCAATACATAATGTGAGACAGACTGCAGACCTTCAGGCAGTCCAAAGAGTTGAGCGATGATACCTGCAACAAAAATATAAATAACCAAATAAGTTTTATTGAACAAAAAAGACAAATGCGTAAATTTTGTTCTTTAACAATAAAATAAAATGTAGCATCTTTTTGTAACAAAATATTAATAATTAATATTATGCCATAAACACAATAGTATGCAATAATTTTGTCCTTAGCGAAACTGCATAATCTAAATTGCGGATTAAGCAGGCTTTTGAAGGACCACAATTCTTAAATATTTCAATAATAATAAGTATTTATATACCTTTTTGACACTGATAAATTTAGAAAGATAATGTGAGGTAAACTGCAGACCTTCAGGCATTCCGAAGTGTTGAAAGATGATACCTACAACATAAAACATACATAAGCAAATAAGTTTTGTGTACAAAAAAAGCCAAATGCGTCAACTTTGTTCTTTGACAATAAAATAAATGTTACACCTTTTTGTAACAAAATATTAATAGGTGATTAATATTATGTCATAAAAACAATATTGTGCAATGATTTTGTCCTTAGCGAAACTACAGAATTTTAGTTGTACATTAAGCAGCATTAGAAAGGACCAAAATACAACAAATTATCATTATGGGTACCTACCTTTGTCATCCAGTCATCGTGACGTGAAGGATTCATTAGCATAGTCAAGATCTATAGATGAAAAAAGAATAACATTAATAACAGTATGCGTGAGAAATAAAAATCGAAAGGAGAATTTAAATTACTATTCAGATAGAAATATTATTATCACCAAAGATATTTCTGAAGAGGTGTCAGAAAATTAAATATATCATCACGTTTAACAAACAAATTTTTTATTCATGATAAAAATTATTAGTACCAGATAAAAAAAAAATAGAATATAGAAAAAACTCACTTTCAATGATGTGTCACCAACTCCTCAAGTATAAGTGTAGAATGTCATCAAGTCAGACATTTTGCTGTAAAGCAGAAAGGCACTAGGTGAGTATGGTTATCAGTCTTTCAAACATGTAAGAGATTTCATGGAAAATATAATTTAAAATGCATCTAAATTACTGTTCAGATAAAAACATTATTTTCACCAAAGATATTTCTGAAGAGGTGTCAGAAAATTAAAAATATCATCATGTTAATGCAGGATACAAAGTTTTTAGTGTGCTTGTATACCAGATAAAAAATATAGAATATAGAAAAAAACTCACCTTCAATGATGTGTCACCAACTCCTCAAGTATAAGTATAGAATGTCATCAAAAGTCGGACATTTTGCTGTAAAGAAGAAACGCACTAGGTAAGTATGGTTATCAGTCTATCAAACACGTTAGAAAATTTAATGGAAAATATAATTTAAAGGGAATTTAAATTACTGTTCAGATAAAAACATTATTTTCACCAAAGATATTTCTGAAGAGGTGTCAGAAAATTAAAAATATCATCATGTTAATGCAGGGTACAAAGTTTATAATGTGCTTTAATAAAACCAGCATTTCTGGTGGTGCTCTTGTCAAGATTAAAACAATAAAATAGTTTAAAAGAAATGCGAAAATATAAACACAAAAACTCACCTGGCATCTAATTTTGATTCAGCCGAACGATATAGAAAATATGGAATCAAAATCGAAGTTACTACTGTAAAGGAAAAAAAATAAAACAGTTAGTTACTATAAGTTAACACAAGAATGCAAAAACACATTATTAGAAGATTTCAGATTTTACTACGTGTATCAACAATGTATTTCTGCCAAGAGGTGTCAGAATTTATAGTGAATCATCATTTAAATGTTGAGTCTCAAGATATAAAAACAACTGTTTTAATTTATAGTAATATCGTATACAACTCACCATCATCAAGATATGTCCTCATTCTGAACACCATTGATTTTATTGATTGTAATAATAATATAATGTTCAAGGAAATCAATCCTTGCAAAATCTTCCAAGCTAAAATAGAGAAAGATAATAAAGTATATGAGCGGACAATACAGATGCAATTAACAATATTAACAAGCTTTCAGATTTTACTTCTATATCAACAATGTTATATTTCTGCCAAGAGGTGTCAGAATCAAAGGTAAATCATCATTTAAAATGTCCAACGATTTTATTTTCAAAAAGTTTTATACAGAGTTTTGGATGCCTAAGTATTAGTTTTTCACAGGTAAATTTAAAATATCATAGGAAAAAGTTGTTTTAAATTTAATTTAATGTTCAGATTAGTGATGGGCAGAATCGTATTATTTAAAGAATCGATTTTCAGTATTCGAGTGATTCGCATAATCGTATGGTTTGGTTCTCGAGTTGTTTTCCGTTAATAATCGACTTTTAATAATCAATTATGAATAGGAAGTCAATGATGTTAAAGCATTTTTTGGGTTGGGTTGAGCGACGAAGTTGGTGACGGGGGGAGAGTATGTAAAACCGACTATTAAAAACCGATTATCAACATAAGATAATTAAAAATCGATTATTAAAAATAATAATCGAGATATCTCGATTATTTCAAGCATCGATTATAATCGATTATGTAATCCGAATGCCATCACTAGTTCAGATATCTAATTTGAATGTATTGTATCCCTATTTTAATATTGTATTGTAGGCCCTAAAAGTCAAAAAAATTTTGCCATATTAATTTGATAATGTACAAATCTATAGATTTGTTAATTCATTTTATCTGTTTTCTCTGGACGAGTCTACAAAGCAAATAAAGAAATTAAAAATGATAGGGATCTCAAATTTTGGAATCGGGAATTAGAATGGAAATACTACAACACTATGCCATAAAAATTTTCATGCGAACTTTTACAAAATACGAAAAAAATCAAGTTGACAGCTTGCCACATCCCATCTGAGCTAAATCACATATTTTATACACGGTTGTTACATGTTTTTTTATAAAATAACTTTTTTTTTAACGAAACAATGTTTTTAAACACAAAAAAAAACATATTTTAAACATGAAATACAACATGTTTTAAATCACAAAAAAATATGTTTTAAACAGCGAATAAAACGTATTTTAAACATGTTTTAAATCACACAATTATTTTATTTGTACGCATTGTAAACGGCATCTTTTCATTCCTTATTTTACTTGCTACCACTCATATTGTATTACTATATTTTATGAAAAACAACAAAAACTGTTCAAATTTTGGTACCTAGTTTAAAACACATTTAAAACAAACTGTTTAAAACAAAATATTTGTTTTAAAACACCATTTTAAACATAACAACCCTGATTTTATACCATAGCCTTGTTCTAGCAGCACCAAAGGGAGGGTTTTGCCCTTCCAAAACCTCCATATGCGTAGAAGAATACCTAATTGTTTTCACTGCTGCTCGAACAAACCTATTGTGATTCTAATTCCTGATTTTAAATCTATATTATTTTTAAGTAATTAAATTATGAAAAACTGACAGTTTACTGAAATTTATTTTATGAAACCAATCTTTATTTTAAATATGTACAGTAGAACGTCAAAAATCTGAACGTACTTTAAAAGAGTTTAAATAGATATTTATGGAATAGTTTGTTTAATATATGTATATTTAATCGATTAAAGTACATTTTCCGTCTATCGTTTATTTATGAGTCAGTTTAGTGAATAGGAAATCGTTTATTAAACAACTCTATTAATGCACGATTTCTATTAATGCATGATTTGTTATAGCCAATCACAGGACGTAAAGACGTCGTTTGATTGGCCAATCTAACATATGTAAATGAAATCTTCCAATAAAAACATACCGCCTCTAGAACTGTCAGTGTCAAGTTACATAAATTGTCATATAACCTAAAAAGACATTGGCGAAGAAAAATCTATGTAGACGACGCTAGAAGAATACGATCGACGAAAAAATGTTGTAACCAACTCGAATATTAAACGGCGATTAATGATCTCGACAATTAACGCTCTCGCTGCGCTCGAGCGTTAAACAGTCTCGATCATTAATCGCTCTTTTTAATATACTTGTTGGTTAAATAACTATTTTAGGCATGTTTTAGGACTGTGTCATTTTCTAGGTTATTTTAAAAAATCCGAACAACTTGATAATCCGAACCACCTTCGGTCCCAATTAGTTCCGATTATCGACGCTCTACTGTATATGGTAAGGCATGGAAAAAATGATAAGACAAGAAAATTTAAATATAATAATCCAACACTATACCTTTAACTACATTGTATCACATATAAAAAAATATAGGTTGATTTATTGGCAACAAATCAATGTTATATACTATATATTCACAATCTTATGAAAAACTACTCATCATTTCCCAGTTTTGAATTATATTTAACTTTGCATCACCTACTGTTAAAAACTTTTTTTAATTATCTGAAGACAATTTCCTAAATTACTTAACCCTGTTATAAAGTTCAATATTAAATCAAACTTACCAGCCACTTCCTGGCATGGGGTTGCCCATAGATGGTCATGTCAGCTGGGCATAAATTTAGTCGTCCTCTTAGTATTCTAAAAAACTGCGAGGTTGCAAAATAATATATGTATAATAATGTATTAAATAGTTCCCAAGTTGCAAATGACCAAGAAAAATTGGCACTGAAAAATACTCAAAATCTAAATCACATTTCTTTCTAAATTGTATATCACAAGTTAAGATCTGCTGGTATCTTACTACCATCACTTTATGAAGGAGTATCTAAATAAAATTTTTTTTAAATATTAATTTATGTTATTTTCTTTTTCGGTCATTTTATACAGACAACTGTAGAAATGCATCATCCCCAAATATTTAGCGAGGAAATATTCAGTTCAAGTAACACAATTCATTACTTTTGTCCTTAGCGAAACTACAGAATTATGGAAATTAAGCAGCATTAGAAAGGACATCACATTAATTACCACTATTGTTCGACCATTTAGTCACTTTGTAGGTACAAATATTAAAAAAAAAAGGTATCCGTAATAAAACTTATTAAATTTATTGTTTTATTTATTATCCCAATACATACTGTACAGGAATATATTTTGTATAAATATACGTTTAACGATTAGACTTAGCGACACGTTCTAGTTCATCCTTCTTCTTGATTGCGTACGAGTTTGATGATCCCTATAAATAAATAAAAAAAATAAACATTATTAATCTACGTATTCTACAAAAAAAGTAAGAAAACTAAAAATACGAGTCTACTTATAAAAATGTTGCATCTTCTTGTAACAAAATATTAATCATACAATATTCTGCTATAAAAACAATCTTATGCAATAATTTTGTCCTTAGCGAAACTACAGAACTTTGCTTGTACGTTAAGCAGCATTAGAAAGGACAAAAAACATCTTTCAATAATTTTAGATTTCTTCAGAATAAAAAAAAAAAGTAAGTGGGAAAAAAAATCGTACCTTAGCGGCGTTGATAAGCTCATCAGCTAGGCATTCGGCTATCGTTTTAATGTTACGGAATGCGGCCTCACGGGCTCCTGTGCAGAGCAACCAAATGGCTTGGTTCACTCGTCTCAACGGGGATACGTCAACAGCTTGTCTCCTTACTGTACCAGCGCGTCCAATACGTGTCGAGTCTTCACGTGGTCCGGAGTTGATAATGGCCGTGACCAAGATCTAAAGCCGATAAAAAGAAACATACAATTTAATACACGTTTAGATATCAAATAACAAAGTTTTAATTTTTAAATTATTGTTCAGATATAACGTTTTGTTTTTTCACCAAAGCTTTTTCTGAAGAGGTGTCAGAAATTTATTGTTTATCATCATGTTAAATTTAAATTTTAGTTTATTAGAGTCAAGGGCAGATATAATAAACCATGGCTCGAGTAGTAATTCATACTGGAAGGAATTACTCAAAGAAAAACTTAAAAATATATTTAAAAATGAACTGAATGACAAGAATAAAAAATAATAAGATTTTTATTATCTTGCAGTTGAAAATTTATACTGATTGTCAATCCTAATACTTTCAAACAAGAATAAAATTACAGTTAAAAAAACCTAACCTAAAAATAACTGACTACCAGGACCAAAAATTTTTCAAGTAATGATAGTTTTCAATTTTATTTAGTTAATGTTAATTGTCTATTGTTATATAAACGCGAAACATCAGCATTAACAAATCTTGACACACGGCATAACCCGGGAACAGTTTATTTTCTAAATGATTCTGGCCGTGAAAGCCTACGTACTTACTTGTCTATTATTATAATTATTATTATTATAAGTGGTTAAAATTAATTTTCAGCAGTTTTCAAGATAAAAAAATGCCCAAAAAGCATCTTGAAATAAAATGTGGTAAAACTTCCTTTTACTAGCTGGTATTTCAAATTCCAAATTCCAATGATTTCGTTTTATTTTATATTATTATGATCGTACTGTCACACAATCACCAACATTTCTTTATATGAGTCAATATAATAGCCAAGTGTCAAACTCACATATTTTTTGTAAACAAAAATGTAACCATTGATGTAAAGTATTAAAAATAGCAATGTTCAAATAGTTTATAAAAAAAAAAATCGGTGAATGCAATAGGGTATTCCGGTCATGGCAAAATTTAAGCAGATATTCGGTTTAACCTATTGTATAATTTATGAGTATTCATATAGTTAAGCTATGAGCTTTTTGATTTAGTTTTTCTATAAGATAATTGCAATTAAAAGTGCATTTCGTTTGAATTCACCAACCACCCTCGGAAATACACGATGATTACCGATCCCTAGTAGCGGTGGCAACAGCGGACAGCTCTCGAACAGCTGATCGGCCAAGTTGACGGTTGGCGACCCTGTTGTTTGACAACGAATAAAGGTACCTTTTTTGAGAGATGATTTGATCATTGAAACTTGAAGCCAAACATCTCTCATCTCGCTAGTCGGCAATGTAAAGAAAATCTTATCAGAAGTTACTGTTCTACTGCTGTTATAGCCCGGCACAGAACAATGTCGGCGTTGGAGTTTATACATTTTGAACAAGTGTTTGATATAACCTCAATAACCAAAGCAGGTGTCAACAAACGAGCGGTTCTAAACGTTGACACAACAGAAGACAAAAATTTACTACGTGCACCCTAGATATAGCAACGTTGTCAAGTCGCTCACTTTGAGCGGTCTTTGTGACGTCACAAAGACCAATCCTAATTCAAACAACGATTTCTCTTAATTTAAAACAATGTTTGATATTTTACTTGTGAAGTAGCAAACAGTAGCACCCATACTTTGTAAAAAATGACAATTTCAAAAACACCGGAATACCCCATTGGGGAACTAAATTGCAACAATTTCATCGTCAACCGATCATTTATAGGTTAGGTGCATGTATTCGCCATTTGACTCTTTCTAATCAATGAAATCAATGCAGTCTTTAATGTCCCAGGTCATACTTATAATTGTAAGAAACATAATAAATAAACAAAAACTATGAAAAAAAAGAACAATATAAGTAAACATAACCAAATATTTTTTTTATATTTCAAATCATTAACAATTAGGGTATGTTTATATTTCTTCTTCTTTAGAAATAGAGAATTTGATGTTGCTTTTGACGCAATGTTATCAATTTCCAACTCAATAATCAAGACTCCGCTATTGTAAATAATCTAGGTTATTTCAATTCTTCTTTTATAAAATATATAATAAAGTTTACTTGTAAATGACCAAACAAGTTCTGATTTTCTAGATACAACCATTTATAGTAATGATAATCAAGTTCATGCAGACAGTAAAATTGCATAATGAGAGATGTATGTAGTTTATATTATAACCAAAGCTGGGCAAAGTTAATCAGAAAGATAACTTCGTTAATCCTTAATCCATTAACAAAAAAGTTAACTTCGTTAATCGATAGTCCGTTAATTTGCTATAAATGTAACGGAAGTTAACGTTCACCGCTAATCGTCAACTTTTCATAAAAAAAGTAGGTTACGTTGAGTACCGATTTAACGATAACGATTTAACGGACTAAAATTAACGGATTGCAAATGTAGCTGAAGTTAATGAGTCCGTTAATGGTTTTGAAAGTTAACTTAAAAGTTAATTCGTTAACGAAAAATTTAACTTTGTTAATTAACGATTAACGCTTTTGTGCCGCCCAGCTTTGATTATAACCTAGAACTCGAAGAAGAAAATCCATAAACGTTGCTATTATTTAAGAAAAAAATGGTGTGTTCTTTCCCCTAAACATATGTTTTATAATGCTAACCGATTTTATGTTAATTGAAAATCTTCAAAATAGAAAAATTTGTCTCCAAATTTAAAATAGTTGGATTCAACCATTTTGACAAAAAAACATTGTTGGTGTTCAAATTACCAGTTTTTATTTTCATAATTTTGTTCAAACAAATCGAGAACCAGAACTAGGACGTCTTTAGCGTAAAAAAAAATTATACAATTATTCATTGCCGACAGATGACGCTAATAACTAGTATCGATGTTAAAGTTAAATATGAAGCTGAAAAGAATCTCCAATAAATTTAATTCATTTCTTATAACAGAATAACGTTAAATATGAAAGAAAATCTCTAAAACGAGGACCAACATGACCAAATTGGTAAAAAAAAGTTTGTTCTATCCCGACTAAAGATTCATATAACTATAACCGATTTCAAACTATATTTTTTCGTTATATCTAAGCTTTCCGATAAACAAGAAAAGAAAAATGTTTCGTACCTGGAGGGGGTTCTCCCCGGTCAACAAATGGATGATTTCGAAAGCGTGCTTAACGATACGGACAGCCATCAGCTTCTTTCCGTTGTTGCGGCCGTGCATCATGAGCGAATTTGTAAGACGCTCCACAATGGGGCACTGCGCTTTCCTGAACCTCTTAGCGGCATAACGTCCGGCAGAGTGAGGTAAATACTTGGCGTTCTTCTCTTTCACTGCAATGTAATCCTAAAATAAGCAAAACTATATAAAAACACACATCCTCGATCATATTTTAACAATATTTGCATAATACATCAATCAGATTTTAAAAATAGTATCAACAATGATTATCTTCTGAAGAGGTGTCAGAAATTATTGATTTCATCATTGTAATAAATGTAAGTAAACGGGATATCGTAAACGTATTCGCTTACCTGGAGGGACATATCGTCAACTTGGACCTCATCGCAACTCCATTTGTTGTAATATCTGATTTCGGGCAATTCAGCCAAACTGGCGGTGACGATTGGGCCCACGGGCTCATCGAAATTATCATCAAAATCTGCCATGTTGCTGCAATGGAGAAAGCATTATGAGAACCATAACCTAACAAATCACTTCATCCAGAAAATGTAGCATCAGTTTCAGTTTTTTGCATATTTATCAACAATAATATTTCTGCCAAGAGGTGTCAGAATAAAAAGCGAATCATCATTTTAGGGATTTCACACGAGAAAACACTTAAAACCATGGCAAACATACATAACTCGGTGCTACCAAACACGTGGAGTTACGAAAAACTAGCAATAATCGTTCTTATTTCGGATTAAGATTGTTTTAAACATTAATTACGTACCAAATTCACTAATTTTAAGCTTTGAATTGGGATTGTAAGTTAAATAAAAGGCATATTTACCATAAAATATACCAGACACGTCCTTTAGCTACTGGCTGGCACCGGAAAAGGCCATTTGCTTCAGAAAATGGACAAGAGGAAGCACTACAGCGCCACCTAACCACCAAGCTAAAAGCTAGTTTGAACCAAACTCCAATAAAAAGGCATAAAAATAAACTACAGTATTGTTTCTACTAGCAAATTCTAACAAAATACACAAATAATAATCCACATGATAATTTAAAAGTTTAAAATAAGAGGTATCCTCGGTTGAAACAAATTGTTATTTGCCAATACTTCAGTTGGGTGCCCTGTCATAAATTTGCGAGGGAAATATGAATGTGGTATTCCTTTTGTGTAAAGTATTAATATAAATATCATAACTATTTGTTAAATAATAGCGGCAATATTGATTTTGTAATTATGTGAAAGTCTGTATATGATTGGATATTATTTGCGAGGCAAAAACATGGTGTTGAATAATTAGTGCGCGCGATTCAGAAGGTCGATATGTTTACGTATGTAGCATAGGGTTTTTCGGGGAAAAGGTAAGTTCTCTGTGTTCGCAATTTTACTCCTTGTTTTGCCATTTATTTTTGGCATATAACTTGACTAATGCGTTCGGTACTAAAGATAAGGAAATATCCCACATGCTTTTGAGCGTATTGTCGCTATTATTGATGCGGGGCAACACACTGCCTGTGTTCTTACATTGACATGACTCTGGAGGACCCCTTCTTCGTAGTAAAAGAGTAAGCAATTTAATTTTTGAGAATGCTTTTGTTTGTTTCTGTTTTGACTTTTTTTGATCCAGCACACTATTTGAAAATAGACGGGTACTTTACGCTAGAGTTCTTTGTTTGATTTAATAGCAGATTTATTTGCTAGTGTGGTTTATTTTGATTTCTGTCAAATATTTTCTAATCGACAATGTTTTATCTATATTTTGATTTTAGTGAGGTTTTTAAGGCTTTGAACAAGACGAGAGGTCTGTACTTGCGTTGGATTGAGTTACAGGATGAGTCGATTTGTATTACGAAAGAGGAGATAGAATGGACCAATACGGAGCTAAAAAATTCGTTACGTAGTATCGAGTGGGACCTTGAAGACCTTGAAGATACTATCGATATCCTTTTTAAACTGATTTTTTATTGACTGATCTTTAACGATAATTTAGGCATATGTTTTTGTGATTTTTCCTTAATAATAAATACATATAGTTGAAAAGAATCCATCGAAATTTAAAATCGATAACAAAGAGTTGACTTTGAGGAAAAATTTTATTGATTCGACCAGATCTGAAGTGAAGGTAAAACGTATTTATCGTACATTATTATTAATGAGTTAATTTCTGTTTTTATTGTATTTTAGTCTATGAAAGAGAAGCTAAACATGAATAGAACTAAAGATAAAGATCGTTTGGCTAGGCAGGTATGTAAATATTTGTATATTATTTGTTGAACACCAAAGAGTACTAACAATATACTAAAATCAATAATTCTGCAGATAGGTACATTCTTGTCAATTTATATGACATTAGAAGTAATAAATTATTGAAACATTACTCATGCTATTAAAATGGTATATAGCATGTTTTTTGATATTTATAATCTTAGGGCAATTAAATATTATCTTTCTTTTGATTAAAAATGCAATTGTTTGTTATAATGCTTAAGATTGTATTTTAACTGAAAACATTCAACAATTAATTTGTGACGGAAAGTTTGGTTTAAATTTATCGTTAACATAAGAGTGTAACTTTATATATATTTCTTATATCTATTTTTTGTTTCAATCCAGTTTAAATGTCATCTTGTATACATAATATATAAAGAAATTTATAAAGTATTTTTTCCTACAAATCAAATAACAATGCAGGTTGTATTTACCTAACATTTATGTAATTTATTTATAAATAACATGAATTGTATTGAAAATATGCTGAGTCATTGTTTACTAGTTTACGGATACTGTTAATCTACTAAAATACATAAATACAGTTAGAAAATGTTACGTATTATTGCTCAAAAATAATAGAATGTGCATATAATTATTTTTTGTCAAAGCAATATACAATATACATAACTATTATAAATGATTGCTACAGGAACAACTGTCAAACTTGAAATTGATTATGCAACCAATTTTACTCTTGTGTCTAGAACGGTAGTATTCAATTTACATGGAACGGCAACTGGAAATCTTTGCATTTCATATCATGGCCTATATCGGAAATAATCATGTATAATAACCCCGTATCACCTAATGAGACCCTGCTCATTAGCCTAATGTTTGATTTTCTTGCAGTTGAAAATTTAGTTGTTGCTGTCACATATTTTAAAAATGTAAAATAGCTAAAAATGATCCTAAGCATTCTTTTCTTGGTTAAGTTTTAGGTCAGAATACCTTATTTCCAATCTAATATGTCAAATTAGAGTTGTAGTGAATACCGTAACCTAAAAATAAATTTAGCGAAGACATCTGTCAAATCGTGTGGTATACATCCAGAGCTGTGGAGGTGCTAAACAAACATTTGCCTCGAACTCCGGCAAAATTAAAATTTCGTACGGTATGCTAGAAAACGTGTCTTACCTTTTTCCTCGCAAGTTTTTGTTTAGAAAGTATATGTCATTCTGATTAATGTTCATATACACCTATTTGTTTTTTCAAATTCTTAAAAACTGACAGCCGTTTGAAATATCAACAAAACAAAGCCAATTAAAAAAATAAAATACACAAAAAAATTTGAGAATGAAAGACAGCTGTTACTTTTACAGGAATTGTAAAGACAAATAAGTATGTACACAAAACTTTTAGCCAGTATGGTTTTGACTTTAAAAAAATGTAGGAAGAAAGTGGGACATCCTAAATGATAAAATTTAACACAATAAATATACCTAATACAACCGAGTGAAGACCAGAGTATCATCGAAAAAAGCAACAAATAAATACCAACAAAAAATAAATTATATAAATTGCCTGATAATTTGTTTAGTTTTGTTTGTTTACTGCCTACTGAGGCAACAAATAATAATAATAATGGCTTTATTGATCACAATTATCAATTAATAAATCATGTCGCAATGTTTGTTCTACAAGATTTAAACGTGTGGTCAGCGTCAGTACATTTTTTCCGACTCAGACTCCGCTGACCAGAAATTTCTCAGAACACTGTCTCCGACTCCACAGCCCTGTTACGATCTGCCATACTCATCTGGTTGCCAGAAATTAGTTACTCGAAACTGCTGCGAGATAAAGATAAATACGTATATTGGAATTTTTGGTTGCAATTATCAAAATGATTTCGGTAATATTTCACAACATAAACAATTAGGTTATGTCTTCTTCCTTAATAACAGGGAATTTGGTGTGGATTTTGACGCAATGTCACCAGTTTTGCTAGGAACATTTATTTTATTACGCCCAACCTTTATACCTAACTTTGCAGAAGTATCCAATACCCAATTACTTTTCAATGTGAAGACACTGTCATTAAAATAAGTTTGACGATTCCACTAAAATATTGGAGAGAATTAAACAAGTAAAATAGTTCAAAAATACATGACAATAATTTTAAAATGTTTTTGACACATTTTGCATATCTAAAACAACAATCCATTTAAAAACATTGTTTACAGATCACACTATTGAGCAATCCTAAATATCGATTACGTTAAATACCTACTACTTTTATTTATTCCAGCCTTTGCTAGAAAGTACCCCGGTTCGAGTGGTGAACAGCCATGGAACGACAAAATATTCAAAGTTAGAGAATGAAGTTGACAGTCCGCAAAGATTTCTTGGCGACACTTTAACGCAGCAACAATATATGACGCGTCAGCAAGATGACCAATTGGAAGTGATTAGTGGCTCATTGGGATCACTGAAGACCGTTTCTCGTCACATTGGAATGGAGTTGGACGAACAGGCTGTGTATGCAATAAAAATTAATAGTTTTTAGATATCATAAAATTATTTAATAATTTTTTTAGAATGTTGGATGAGTTTGGAACTGAATTAGAAGCTACGGACTCTAAACTTGATTCCACGATGAAGAAAATGGCGAAAGTATTCAAGCTATCAAGCGGTAATAATGTCAATAAAAAGTTTCTTTAAAATTTTTAATGTGTTCTGTTATTTTTTTTAGATCGCCGACAATGGACAGCTATTTTCATTTTGTCAGTAATATTAATACTTGTGATAATTTTGTATTTTGCAATCTGATTTCAGTTATTATATAGCTAAGGTAACAATGACTGTTATTTGGATATTAAGATAGTACAAATTGATTTAGACTTTTTACACAGTGAATGAATAGTCGAAGCTTTTGCTGCTAAAAATTTATTAATTTATGTTATACAGTTTTTTATACGTAATGCGTTATTTTTTTAATACTTCTTTTTATAGATGTTTCTAATGTGCCATTGTAGCGTTAGTTATAGATATTGTGATTCGTTTGTTCACCATATAGTTTATATATTATTGTATTGATTTTTATTTATTATGGACGGCATTAGAGATTTTCCTATAGGACATATTTTATCGGCACTTATCATAATGTGAACTGTATACATATATTTGACATAAGAATAGCGATTTGTATTGTATATAGTAAAGAATTTGTCTCAGAAGTATGTAATCAAATAAAATATTGTTTCACCCTATTATTACATAGTTTTAATGAACCCAACACAAATTTTAAGAATTAGTTTAATTTCTTATGTTGAATTTGTCTTTTTCTTTATTTATAGAAATAAATATAAATAAAATGCATATCAAACAATGCGAAAATGCCAAATAAAAAATAACTTGAATAAAAATGAATGTTTTTGCTGATTTTTTTAGTATATACTAACAAAAAAGTTGTCATTTTAAGTAAAAAGCTCATATGGGCCTATTTCTTTGTTCAATTTCTTAAAATGTTAGACATGTGAAATACTACACTCTAAAATCAAAATTACTTGCGGCAACCAAACTACTTTTGTTGGTCAATTTTCTTTACCGTATCTAAAACTTCTAGTTATGATATAACAAGCCATATTTCCCCAAAATGATAATTCCCAACTTTCTAGAAAAAAAGCAGCGAAAATGTCATTAATTTTTTATTAAATTTATTTTATTATTTGTGATTTGGTTACTTAGCTTACTTAATTAATATACTGTTTGTTTTCTAAAAAAATATGATAATGAATGTGGGACATCCTATAAGCAAAACCTTTATGGTCTTTGGATAGAGACGTACCTTTAATTGCCTATTGGCAAACACCGATCTTGTGCCCCTCTCCGACAATAGGTGGTTTACGATTTATTTCTAAAAAACTACTTTAAAATTTAGTAAAAAAAGACCACAAATTAAATGTATTAATACTTTATTACAAATTTATCTTTCTTGCTTTTAGCTGACACAATTTGTTTAATTATAAAAGTCAATTTCTTCGGTGATTTGTCGTTCTATTCTCAATGAAAAATTTGCCAAATGATCTTTCGCAACTGGCAACAGAAACCGTGTTGTCAGCAATATTTGCAATGCTATACGCATATTGGGAAAAACGTTTTCATCTCCATATTGAACTATAAAATGAAGTAATTGTGCGGGATTCATCTTTTTTCGGCATTGCTTGTTAGCAGCGTTCTAAAATCCAACATTTCTTCATTATAATAGGGTATTCCGGTCATGTCCAGATATTCGGTTTAACCTATTGTACAATTTATTAGGATTCATAGTTAAGCTATGAGCTTTTTGATTTAGTTTTTCTATGAAATAATTGCAATTAAAAGTGCAATTCGTTTGAATTCACCGACCACCCTCGGAAATACACGATGATTACCGATCGCTAGTAGCGCTGGCAACAGTGGACAGCTCTCGAACAGCTGATCGGCCAAGTTGACGGTTGGCCACCCTGTTGTTTGACAACGAATAAAGGTAACTTTTTTGAGAGATGATTTGGTGATTCCCAAACCTTGAAACCAAACATCTCTCATCTCGCTAGTCGGCAATATAAAGAAAATGTTATCAGGAGTTACTGTTCTACTGCTGTTACACCCCGGCACAGAACAATGTCGGAGTTGGAGTTTATACATTTTGAACAAGTGTTTGATATAACCTCAATAACCAAAGCAGATGTCAACAAACGAGCGATTCTAAACGTTGACACAACAGAAGACAAAAATTTACTACGTGCACCCTAGATATAGCAACGTTGTCAAGTCGCTCACTTTGAGCGGTCTTTGTGACGTCACAAAGACCAATCCTAATTCAAACTTCAAACAACGATTTCTCTTAATTTAAAACAATGTTTGATATTTTACTTGTGAAGTAGCAAACAGTAGCACCCATAGTTTGTAAAAAATGACAATTTCAAAAACATCGGAATACCCTATTCTTGCCCATCCACAGCACAACTGTAGGCTTCTTCAAATTTTTCACCCCGGTCTGTCAAGTAGCTTATTTCGGCTTTAAAACACAGATCTTCCATATCAAGAAATCCAAATTTTTCATCTATATTTTTTAAATAAACGATTTTACTTTTTAATCCATTGAATAGATGGTCGACAGTCCGTTTTCATAACTCTTTCCATTTCTTCTTTACCTGATAAATGATAAACCAGCATCTCTCGATGTTTTGTCAACCATCATTTTCGTTCTTCTTTGATATCTTTCAAATTCAATGTCCCATTATAGATAGATAGATAGTTATTAGTTCACGGTAGATGCGGCAAGACATAACAATCACCAAAACAATACGAAATTAAGAAACATCATCACGATTACACTAAATATCTTCGCGCGCTGTCAAAATATTCTTGGTAGTTCATTGCAAATCCATGTAAGAGGTAAATAAATACATAACAGGGTATTGCGGTTCATATAATATAGGTTTAGATAGTATTTTCAGTAAATATTATGTTTGTAGACATTTAGTTTTTATGACCCATTTCCGTCCCACCTTAAAAGTGTTGGAATTAACTAAAAGCAGTGTAAACTGTAAACTATATGTGATTTTTTTTCAAGATTGTTCCGTCCAAAGCAACATATTTCTGGATATTTATTTATCATCAAAAGTTGTTCTGGTTATCCTGTTGAACTCCCCACCACACGCACACATACCCTTGATGCTATACGGAAAACGAAGGAAAACCAGTTATCAGTGTGCATCAGACGTTCAATAAGTATGCATTAGCTGACTGTTATCACGACTACAAGTGTTATATAGTTCTCAAGAATCCCTCCCGCGTGTAACGCATATGTTAATTCTTGGTTCTACCCTGCTTTACGCACCCTCTTTTGACTCAAACTAAGTGTATCTGTGTATATGACATATATTGTGCCGTCTTGTGAGAAACATACATTTTCCTTGACAACTCTCTCGCATGTGACGCAGTGAATTATTATCGCCCAACTCCGCAGTACAAACTCAGTGTACAAACTCAACCCTTACAGAAAGTTCAGGATTGAGTCTACGGCCAAGGTAACCTCAGAATCAGCTACCACCGGTGAGTGCAAATTCCGTAATACAGTCCACTTTTTATAAACCAAACAACAAACCAGAACAACAGGCATTTTCCTACAAATTTTGAGTTCTCGCTACAAAAATTTTAAAAAAGGCATTTTGAAATAATAAAATTAAACTTTAAATTTTTAATTAAGAAAACAAAATTCCCCCATAGGCGCTATTGTGTTGTATATCAGGAGAAAGCTCATGGAAAAATCATTACATTACCCAACTTTTGAAACCCCAGTGGCATTTCGATCCGGCAATATTGACTTTGTTAACTGCACTAACATGGCACTAACCTAAAAGTTGACCTAAAAGTACACGCAATGGCTTGTATGTGTGTATGTAGGGTGTTGGAGGTCAAGGATAATCCTCGTGGCACCCAGGCCCCATTGGGCCCCTTGTGCCTCCCCCTGCGCTCACTCCAGCTATGTCGACCAGCCTACGTTGTTAACGAAGGCTAGGACGCAGCTCAGAGGTGCGTTCCTGATTCCGTCCATGGTCGGCCGCAATGGCTTATTCTATAGTAGGTTTAATAATATTTTTGCCGCGGCTCTGAATGTCCTATATATTCCCGAGGCCCACAAACCCGTCAGCCGGCTCTACCGAAATTTTTGAGTTCAGATTCGTATTTCGTGCTAAACAGTCAATCAAAAATGCATGTTATACAAATCAAACAAGTTTAAAAATGTGTCCCGGCGTTATCGCACTTATCACACGAAAGTGAAATTTGTCAAACATCACAAAATGAATTTCCTGAGATTCAACAGAAAGTTGGTAACAATGAAAACCGCTCAGTGAGAGTTAAGAACTTTTACTGTTAGCCAGAACTTCTCTGCAGAGAAACTTAGTACACGAGCCAAACGCCTATAAAGACATTTAAAATTCATAAATTTTGAGAGGGAAAAGTTACTTCAGAATATTATATTATAGGTACGAATTAATTCTTACAATTTGTCAGAGACAGCCGTTTATTTGTTTCGCAAACAACCTTCTAAGACGGACATAAATTGCTTCAGAAAATTCTATAGTAGATTGGTGCATTCCGCAATATCGATAGGATTGTTGAAAGTTATTGAATTTTGATTTGTTCTTGACAACAATCCTATCGCTAATTTTATACTAGTTATGCATTTTAAAATGATATAATTTGTAAAACTATGATGTGAAATTTGTGGTTAATGTTTTGTTCAACATTCGATCAACAATATTAAATTAAATAAAATGTTAATATGGATAATAATAAGTACCTAATCAATAATGATAAATTATGCATTTTCGTATACTGTGTTGATAAGCATCACTTCAATTTGGGCTGGTTCTAGTAGATTTCTAATGGAAATCATTGTTGTAAGAGATTAGGGTGTGTCAGATGCATGTCTGAATTAATCCTATTGTTCAATCCGACAATACTAGGCATACACAATAAATATAATGCTCGTCTTACCTGATATCTGCTTCAGAATTTCAACGCCATACATCAGATTAATAATGTTATTGTACTGGTTGAAGGATGACAAAAATTAAACAGAATATCCTTATTATGGATAAACATAGTAAACATTATGACTTGAATAAATTCAAATAAGTAATATACTTCAATTTGAATAGTATTTGTCCAGTCCCAGTTTTACTCTGGCTGTGTAAAAATGAAACCACACATGCATACTTTATTAACACAATTACATATTAGACGATAACGATAGCCAAAAGACACTATAGCATTAATATGTACGAAAAACTGCCTTTTTACCGAAAATCCTTAAACTTTGATCACAAGCAGTTTTGAAGATCCGACAAAGCGCCACAAAAATACAGGAACTTGGAGGAAAAGTTAGGGTTACCAATTTTCTAATACTCCAAGGCGGGACGCTGAGATAAAAGCGGGCGGGGGGGGGGGGGGGTACATACATAAATATTTTCTGTAATTAAATCATATTTTTCATCTTCACCACAGCAAAGTAAGTTGGCAAAAACTTGTGATTATACTATTTTTAAAGTTTCCCCAACTCAATGACAAACATTTGCGTAATTACTTCGGTCGTTGTTCTCCTGTTTTTTAAAAAGTTTGGACGTGCTGACCATTTATCTAAAACTGAAACAAAAGCATGCAAACTCTTTACACTGCAAAATATTTTCTTTTCTTTTGTTTGTCGTTTCGTTTTGTTTTACTGCTTCACTTCCAAAGAATAGTGTTAATTTTTCTAGAATTTGCAGCGCCGATCCATTGTCTGTCTTTTTTTTGTTTTTCATTTCATTTCACCGATGGAATCCTGCCCAGAAAAAAACTTTAGATCCGATTGGAAATATAGTTCATATTGCTCAATAATGGTATTTTGTTACTTAAAATTTAGTTAAATGTGCATTTTTGTTTTTTAAAAACATTTCTCCATGTGTTATAATTTTCTTTAGACTACAAAAGATGCTGTAAGATATGTTTTGCTTAATTTTAAACCAGCGTTTTATTTGAAATTGGAAAATTTTCTGTTTTGTTTACAATGGACCAATAAAAAAATTGAATTTTGTATTAGGAAGAGCAAATATCGATTCAAATCTGAAATATATAAAAATCTTTATAGATAAATTAAAAAAAAATCAATCCACAAATATTAAAGAATCTGAAATTGATCATTTATCATTTTGTGGAAGTACTTTCTGCATTGGTATGACTATCAAAACTATCGAATACTATTCTACTTGAACAATCAAAACCTCAAACGCACTATGTAGTTAGTTTCTTCAGTTGTACCCTATTTTTACTTTATCATACGCAGTATGTAAAGTATTGTAATCGTGCCAAAAAAAAATTTTGAGTTTTTAGCGGAAATATGTCTTTTTGGGTCCCCTGAACATTTTTGACCAAGGTACAAAAAAATGTCTGTGTGTGTGTGTGTGTGCGTGTGTGTGTGTGTACCCGTTTTTTGTGACGACGATTCCGGAGAAACTACTAAAGGTATCGAGACGAAACTTCATATTTAGAAGTTTTATGACCAAACTTAGAGCTGAAAAGCTTTCTGTTGAAAATGGTCCAAAGGAACTGGAGGTTTAGTCTTAGCATTTTTGAAAGATTTTGCAAATAAGCCGCCATTTCTGGAACTTCCTCGAAATAGTTAAATAATAAATTAAAGGAGAGGAAATTCTGAATAATTTATGTCTATGGCATTTTTTGGTGCAATCAATAGTTTAGCTGCATGAGCAAATTCTATTTCATCGAGATCGGTCATACTGCATTAAAACTAGTAGCCAGGATCTGTCAGATTTTTTGATTCTAATGGCAGTAGGTAGTGTCAAACGCTAATGTTTTGACAATACCTACTGTCAATAAAAATAAACACGTAAGTGTCATTTGGACGGTGTACCCGGTGTCAACGGAGTACAACATCCGAACACAGCTTTAATCGACATATCTGTCTAGTTCTACTAGTTTTATTTTAATGCTGACATGGCCGATCTCGATCAAATAGAATCCCATGCAGCTAAACCATTAATTTTATATATAGTATGATAAAGTCATGTGCCTGGCCACATCAGATTTTTTTTAAAGAAAATATTTTTGCAAAAACAGTTTCCTAATCAAGTTTTGTAATTTCTCAATCTTCACAAAAAATTCAAACAGTTTTTGTAATTTAAAAACTATTTACCCTATAACTTTATATCAAAACATTCGAATAGTAAAACTCATACTACATTTCTTTAAGCGAGTAACATGGTAGACATTTTTAAATGGGCGGTGTCTTGCAAAATCTTCACATTCGAATACAATTATCAAAAAGTGGGCCAATAGTTAATTTCAACTGTGCTTTTCTCATATTTTTTTTGTGTAACTAGATGTCAAACCTAAAGGTGACCGCAAATAGCGAGCGGAGCGAAGCTAAGCTACGGCTTAAAAAAAGACAGATTGCTCTAAATTCCATGAGAGCGAGCGTGAGATGTTGATCGGGCCAAGCTACGCTAAGCGATACCGAGCTCGGCTGTGCTGTGCGAAACGAAGCAGAGCAGAGCTGAACGAAGCTGGCATGATTTTACTCATCTTCGCACAGCCTGGCCCAGCTTGGAATCGCTCCGCTCCGCTTTGGTCCGCTGGCTAATTTTCTTTGACCGGTACTGAATTTTTGAATTGGTTTGAAAAGAACCAATTTTATATAACACTGAACACAAATTGTACCATGACAACAAAAGAAAGAATAGATTGTGGGAGGTATATTGTTTATTTATTATTATAAAATTTAAATATACTTTTGCCATGGAACTTCACCTAAGGGAGAGATGAAAAACCTAGCAAACTCGTTTCGTATTAGAAATGCTTCTTGCCTGGCATTTGCAGGTTGTGGTTGTAAATTGTTCGATTGTCGGTTAGTCCGATCAGTCTCACTGTTGATACCATACAGACAGCAAGCGAAAATTAAACGAATTATATTTGAAGGTGTTTCTAAGGCAGAGGAAGAATATGAACAAACGAAGCAATTTTCCGTTTAATTCAGTTCCTGGCAGCTGCACGTCCATCTCTCCTGTATCCGTTGATACAATATTTAAATTTATAAAATCTATATAAATTGGTCTAGCATGCATATTGTTTTCTGTTTTTTTTTTCAGAAAGAATAAATTTTATATTTATCGCGTTTAATGTGCTTTATCTACTTTTCCTCAAATAATTAATTACAATCATCAGACTCTCCTAGTGTCTATGCATATAGGTACAAAGCAATTTTTGTCTTCAATAAAATTTTAAAATAGGAAATAGATAATGTGAAAGAAATAATTACTTTGTTATAATGTTTGTATAATTTGTTCAAGCAGTAGCGCAATGATTTTAAAATTTGTTATTCATTTGTTCCCTTTTATTATAATATAGAAAACGATTACCTCAAAGTCTTCTCCTTATATAAGGCATACAAATAGTGGCACATCAAAAACTTCTAATGGATCATTTTTGCGAATACCCTGTCTATTCCTTTAGTTAGGTATATGTACACATACACTTATAAAACATATAAATATAAGAGTGATATTACCTTAAGCATATAGCAAGTCTTTCTTCTGAGGACACAGGCTTCTTAAAGTTAGTGACTTGCTTTTCGATGTCGCACTTTATTATTCCATGTATTTGATTAAAGTCACTTTTACACATCCGAAAATAATTTTTAAATTGTTTGTCATCTACATCCTTGACCAAAGCATTAAATTCGCCAAATTCGTCATGTTTGCGCAAATGTAAACTCGTCCCTGCTTTTCTCAGCGTTTTACGACGACAGAACACAATACTTTGCATAAAATCTTCAGCACTGGAATCTGATGCCGATTGTAATAACAAATCTAACTTCTCCATTTCTCTCAACCTAGTGAATAAGTGAGCAAATAAATAGTTTACAGGTCCTGCTCCAGTCCGCCCTGTATCGCTCATGTTTGCTTTGTGTAGCTACTTTTCGCATAGCTTTGCTTCGCCTAGCATCGCTTTGCCCAGCTTCATATCGCTCACTACAGCTTCGCTCCGCCCAGCTTTGCTTCGCTCGCAATTTGCGGTCACCTTAAAGCGTTACAACAGGCTATTAAATTTTGTTCTCACTGTTTTCTGCAATTTTGACTACACGCTTATATTTTTGGATGGTGGATCTGGAATATAGAATATCCATAATTACCTAACACTAAAAATTATAAATGTATAGTACCAAAATGTACCAAATTAGTAATATTACTATTACACATATCTACATTCGTTCATATTTACATACATGAAGATCTATTTTATAATCTTTTAATTTTAATACGTTAAAAATCCTTTTTAACGTTTTTCTCCTCTTATACGTGTTTACAGGCTCACCTAGCTGTAGGCGAGCGTGCAAACATGCAACCAATTTATATCCGTTGTGTGCAAGTCGAATACGACGTTTTATCTACGACTCACAAATTCCATTTTATTTCAAATATTTTAAATGGATTTGTCAATAATGGCGAGGCGAACTGTCACATAACTGTCATCTACGTGTGTTTTGACAGACTTTGACACTAGCGTTGTATAATGATGACAGTTCGTTCAAATAATGAGGTCATTATTTGAACGAACTGTCATTATAATACAACACTAGTGTCATTATAATCATTGGTGTGTATCATGTGGGAGAGTATATAGTCATAGATACGTATGCAATGAACTTATTATATGTGAGTCGTAGATAAAGATATAAAAAGGAAAAAAGAAGGACAGAAGCATAAGAAGGGTAAAAAGAACGAAAAACAACAGAGTAGACGGATAAAATGAACGAAAGGGCGTAGTATAGAGTGGATAAAAAAGATAAAATACAAAAAGTCATAAAAATTAAAAGAGAAAAAATAAAAAAGGACAAAGAGGACAACGAGGCGAAAAATGAAAAAAAGAAATGAAAAGAAATAATAGAAAATGAAAGGTAAAAACACACTGTTAGATTTTAATCAAAAATATTTGTCCAATACAATAAATATTTGAGCAAAACAAAAAATTACTTGTGCATTGAAAAAAAATGTGCAATACATTTATATAAATGTACATCAGACTAAATAATTGTGCATTTATATATTTAAATACCCCTTTAATAATATAGTTGTACACTTAAATAAATAAATGTGCAATACAATCGTTACCTCTATAAAAATATAATGAGCAGCTTAAAAAATACTTGTTCATTGAAAAAAATATATTTCGCATAGTTTAAATAAATCAGCATTTGAAAATATTATAAGCGCATTCAATAATCTAAATTGTCCCATGAGAAAATTATAATGCGCCCTAGAAAGAATAATATGTGCATTAAGTTCTGCAACCTATAGCGCACGTACAGTAAGCGCGTAAAGTATGGAAACAAGAGAAAATCTCTGAAAAGTTGTGTCATTTTAAAAACATAGACGTCGACGTCGATTTTTTATTATTAAAACCTACATTTTTTGAGTTTTAACGTCATCACCTTTTTTTTAAATTCCGACACCATTTTTTCTTACTGAAACTGGTAGATCGTTTAATTGTGTAAATGGCAGCGGAAACATTTTATGGTTTTACAAAAGAAAATTTTTGACAAAAAGATGTATAAAATGTAAAAATGTATAAGTTAGGGAAAATAAATTTTGTAAATTGAATATAAAATTGCGTTTTGGGTAGAACTAATTGCCCTAAAACCCAATATAATAAAATAATTTAATTGTCTATCGCGCAAGGTTTTCGAAAGTACGTGGGGAAAAAAATGTATTAAATGCGATTTGGTAATTTTGACAAGTTTATACCAGGTGAACCTATTGTTCTATGAACCTCAAAATGGTCTCATAGTAAACCTTAATCTTTGCACTTTTACCTGACATCCCAAAAGTTTGTTCCCAAATATTTTTGAAGCATTTACAGCGATTCTTTAAGTGGGGTGCGGGCGGCTCCGTAAAAAACGCAATAGCCTGACGTGGTATGCAAAATTCAAAAACGCCTATTCGGATTCCATAGACAATAATTATCAATACTACCCTCATTTGCAGCAGTTTTTTTCTCGAAAATTTACTTACTAATTTGCTTACTAATTACCTTTAAAACGAGTAATAGATCTATCAAAATCAGTACAAAAAATATGGGGTTGCCATTAAACAAAGTGTCGATGACGTCATAACTAGAAAACAATAGAATTTTCATTTAACATAATATGTAGGGTGAGACATTTGAATTAATTAATAAGGTCGTATATTATTGAAAGTACGCGCTATCATTAACATACGAATCGTCAAAATCAGATCAGCGTTAATTTCGATGCGCATTAGATCTAGTGCTCAATATGTATTATTTTAATGCACAAGTTATCCATTCTAGTGCACAACATGTAATTTTGTATGCAACATGTTTATACTTATTTAATGCACAATATTTATTATTTTAATACTCAAAGTGTTTATTTTATTGCACATATCTATTTAAACAATGCACGCTTAAATCGCACCCGATTTTAATATGATAGGCGTGTTTATTAGTTTGATAAAAATCAATATACCTCGTTTGGCTGCTGGTCTACCAATTTTAACAGCAAAACCAAAGTAACACTCAGGCCGCTGTACGGAAAATTATAGTTTGCAATACTTTGTCATAATACATGTATGCATGTCTGAAAGTTAGCTACACTGTGGTTATTTAGGACCGCAAGGTGGGTGCCCCTTTGTGAAACAAGTTCGAAACAATGCAACTAGACCGACCGCAGCTTTTGGCCACAGTAAACGCAGGAAAACCGACGTCATAGTCAACACGACACAAACGTTGCCTATAATCTTAGTTGTCCATAAATCCGTTGTAGATACAGCGGTGCACAATCGAGACGTCATTACATTTAAGACATGTATTTACACCTAAGACATGTACTGACACTTCAAACTTGTCCTCGTAATCACGTTCAGACGGATTCTGCACCAGATGGCGGTCGGAACTTCTTGTCTGCATGATCCATGAGTTTCTATAATAGTTCCAATAATATAACTTATTTGCTGCATTAAGATAAACGCCCCAAATTCAGACAGGTTAAGAGGCTGGTTCAGCCTAACTTCAGGTCTGTTCTGGTGGGCCCCTATTGGTGCAATTATTCAAACTGTTTAGTGCTCGTGTGGGATTATTATTGAATAATGATAGCATCTTATGAGATTACAACAATCCCAATTAACTCTTCTTGGTCGGACTTGCTCGATATTTATTATACCCATGCCCAATTTTGAACAATTGCAATTCAGGAATAACAATTCAATTATGTTTTTGTGTCGTCCGCCGTAGTTTCAGTTTACGTCAATGTAATATTTGTGAAAATTCCAATAAATAAAAAGAAATAAAGCCACACCTTTGAGAAATCGGCCTCGTATTTTCCCAATTTTTCCATCCATGTTCGAGGCTGGACAGTGTGGCCATCTACGATGTTGTCGAGAACTAGACGTCATTAGACGAAGATAGTAATAGGTCTATCTCTATCTACCATATACCACAAAAAAAGGCTGTAACTCGCTAAAATTCACATTTATATTTACTGCACGATTTACTGGGACAGATTTCGAGAGTTCTAACCTACAAATCAGATATAATGTGAAAATGTAGAAAACTTTGGAACACTGCACAAAGAAGTATTCTAATCGAAATTAGGAGATTACATAAAAATTCTACTATTATATCAGACATCAATCAGGTTTGTGCCTAAAGAAGTATACTATTATTTTATTAAAATTTCCATGTCAATTGTTAGGTTAATTAGCAGAATATACATATAAACAGTGCTGTTTTATCAATTCTACTACCAGAGAATTCAAGCTCCAAGTATGGTATGATGCAGAAGCTCATTACGGGTTTTGTAATTGGATTCAAATCACATTACGAGGAATCAAAATCCTTACGTACTATTTTGTTGATCGAAGAGGATTTCTAGACAAGAGATGTGATTACTAATTTTCATAATTTCCATGAACTGACTATAAAATTATCGAGGTATGCTAAAGATTACCGATTTTTTATCAAATTTGTTGGTAATATTACTGGAAGACGTCTATAACAGTATTATATGAGGAATGTATAATGGGACATAGTCGACTTGTCAACCACTGACTCCAGATGTTCTTCTTCTCAAGTGCAAAATGTATGGAGAATTACGTTTAAGACAACAAACAGCAGATAGTATTAGCCCCGAAGAACCGAACAAGCATTATGACCCGTATGCGTGTGGTCTGATGATAGCGAGGATCAACATTTTTGTGATTTTGATATTATAATATAATATTAATAAAGCTATATGATATTATAATGCTTATGTTGTCTAATTGTCTTTTATAAATAATATATGAATTACAAATTGGTAAATAAAGAATAATTTATTAAGTGTTTTGTTTTTCTTATACGTCATCAGATCTCTATGCTGTTAATGTACATATGTATGTAATATCGACCCATGCAACAAAGACTATATTAACTACATTTAGTTTGTTAGTTACGATAGTCTTCGTTGCATGGGTCGATATGTATATTTGTCTTTTTCAGTATCGGCTGAGAAATGAGTGCATAATCTATCGTACCAAGAAAAAGTAATCTGTGACCAAAGTTATTGGTACGGGGTTTGTTTTTAGGAGGTATAAATGTATATGGGCACATAATCTCAATACACTTTCAAATATTCCACATATTCATAGTACGTGTGTTCTTGCAGATATCACTTCATAAATCGTAGACAAATGTTGAAGTTATTTATCATATAAATATATGATAAATATCTCAAATTCTCAACATGTGATACATAGGTTATGTCACGGTTATGTCAACAATTTATCACAGTAATTTTTAGAGTTACAATTGTTATGTTGGCAAGCGTAAAGAATCACTAGACAGCCTGATTACGTGTGTAAAAATAAATTGAAACAGCGTTAAAGACGTTAGATCATATAATGTTGACCGCACGTCGGCGAAGTCTATCTTGTTCCAAAGTAGCTTTAGCGAAAACGTCGACATCCCCACGCAAAGACCAATTCTCAACTGATTTTTCTAAACTTATCAAAAACAGCCAAGTCTCTGTCGATCAGCTGTTGGACCTCCCGCTTAAAGAATTTTTGTTACATTTGTAACTGTAGAATTTATATTTATGTGGTACTAATGACTATAACAACTTTTCTTAAACAAATATTTCCTTCTTAAGATATCTGGCTATTCATTTTAAAAGAAAATTGATAGATAATAGTTATGTAATTTATATTAGATTTTATAATTTTAACAATTGCCCCTAATTCCGACATTAAGCATATATTTTGATCCGAACATATTTAATGAAACACAGTATAAAATAAGTCCTTAGTCTTCTTCAGTGTGGCCTCTCTACCTAAGGTGACCAGACGTCCCGCTTTTTCACATTTTGTCCCGCGTCCCGCGGTGTTTTAAAAATGTCCCGCTTCTTAGTAAGATTTTAAAATTGTCGTAGATACGCTATACCTTCTTTAGATTAGTAAGTATTTTTTGTTCTTATTTGGTCCAAACATTCCTTTTCAAAGCGTATGATAAAAAGCAGCAATAGTGTTTTTGTTATTGTAGTTAAAATGTTTTCCAAACAAACTTTTAATATATAAACATTTTAATACTTACATACCACAATAAACATTTGTATACATACATCCACAATAATATATCAGTTATAAGTTATTATTATTAATATTAAAGTTAATAATGATCAGTTTCTCAACATGAATGCTCAATGAGGCTGAATGGTTGTAAAGTCCACGTTCCATTTGTACGTGGAGATAATTTGGTTGAAAAGTCAGGCATAGAAATTAGGTTATTTGAACAAAGTTAAATTAGCAAAAATTATTAAACAAAACTGTAATAATACACATAGTGTTCCAAGAATATAGTTTATAATTTTTAATTTAACATTATAATTTGTACAACTTAGCAGGCTCTAGTAAGGCACGTTAGTAATTAAAAATACCAACGTGCTTTTGTTTTGGAATTTGCAGAATGTTTCACTAAAACATACTGACTCCATTGTCATTTCACTCCTTTGCTTTGAGAGTATTCATGAAATTTGCGGTCAGAGGTAAATAAATTTCTTAGTCTTGTCACCATAATTTTTCTGCCAATCTTGTTGACATTAAGTTGAAAAAATCTACGATAATACATAAATCTACGATAACTTTTTTAACTTGTAAGAGCAATAATTGTTGATATTTTATTTTTTTTGTTGTTCAGTTTGTAATGGAATCTCACAAAAGAATCTGCTTTGTTTTTTAGACCGTACCTCTCAACTTGGCATATTTTGTTGTAATATTCAAAGCCAGTGAATTAGAACATTTGTTTACCGTCTTCTTGGAACTCAAAATATATAAAAATATTTAAATTTAACATTTAGGTAATTCCATAGTCAATCTTACACTGGAGCGACATTTTGTATAATTCAAATAAATAAGTTACTTCATTAGAGGCAACAATCTAGTTACTAAATCTTACTAAATCTATTTGTTAATTATTAAGAAAAACGTATATTTGAAGAAATTGAAAATAGTAAGGATAAGTGTTCTAATTTACAACGTGAAAAGCTAAATAAATAAACACTACGGTGTACCAATATTTTTTTGTAAATTAAAATTCAAAAAGTTTGTGACGTGTTGTCGAATTGAGCTTTTTTCCCAAATCAAATGACTTATCAAAAAGTTGATATAAAGTTGCCTTTATGGAAATAATATATCACAAAACAACGTAGCCAATTAAAAAAAAATAGATCTACCGCCTAAAGAGGCCTTAACTTTATAATTTTCTTCAAAAAGACACGTCAAATTATATCTGTGTACCCCACCCAACTCAAAATAATATTGATAAAACAAATATATAGTTTTTAAAAACCTATAATACATACGTCAATTTTAGACTTTTCCTATAACGCTTATGTCCCGCTTTGTATCAATCAAATTCTGGTCACCTTATCTCTACCCCATCTTTATTTTGTGTTTTTTTGCATCTGGAATTTTGTGTTCTCTTTTTCTTGACGCAGTTTTTTATTCTGTTCCTCTTTCGCTTCCTTTCTTATTTCTCTAGAATGATTCTTATTTTGTACTTCCTTCATTTTTATTTACAAATTTTCTCTTCAAGCATTAGAGATACTGTTACAGAAGAACATATTCTTTTTACGTTATTTGGGTGTTTCGGGCCAGAATAATGATTTGTTAATGGAGATGGCATGAGTTCAACTGTTATCTCCAAAGGTGGTGTAGTAATGCCAAAATCGCTACTCTCTGCTGTTAGTGTTGCATCATTCTGTCTTATTTCATCATCTCCTATGATGTCTATCTATATTTATGACTATTAGGGACTATTGATGATCGTAATTCCGACACCCTGTAATAATTAGGGTTTATTGATGACCGTAATTCCGACACTCGTGTCGGAATTAGGACAAAATGCGCACAATTAATTGTAATATAGCAAACGATGTAAAATATGTTATTTTCTTGTGTAAAGACAGCAATAGAGCTATATGTATTACTTCTAACCATGTACACAATTCCGACACACATGTCTGATTTACGGACGTGCTGTATTTACATGTACCTAATTCCGACACCCGTAAATTTGTAAATAATAGTGGTTAAAAGTACACCGTATTATTATGAAAATATAAAGCATTGTTAGTCAGCCTAAATAGATATTATTAGACTTTTCTTAATTACTATTATCCTGTAGCGATGTAAAAGGAAGTCGAATTGCGGTTACTTTATAACGAAAAAATCAACTTTTAGCATAACACTCAATCAAGATCAGTTAAACTTCTAGGTTATATTCTGACCGTAGGCACCAGTTATAGGCGGTGTTTAAAGCTCCTGATGTCTGCTGTCTACACCGGTTAATATGGGCAAATAAATACATTTCTGGCAATTACGCTTTATTATTGCAATTATAATGTTTGGGTTAAAATTGTACTTAATTAAAAAATATATTTTTGTATCATGAGTTGGGCTAGATGTTTTATATTTGAAGAAAAACCAAAGATGTAGAAGTAAAACTAATTTTTATATTTCCAAAAAATTATTTCAGCATCCAGCAGTCTACGGTATTGGATGAGGAAAAATATTATTTAAGTGGAATAGTACACGTGGCAAATGACGTGTTATTTGTGTCGCAACCGTTGATATTGATGATGAGGTAGATTGTCATGTGATCAATCTCACATCAGGGGACCAATTGCCTCCTCTTTCAGTTATTTTAACGGACATAGACATCTCTAGACTAGCGAATGAACGTCAAATGGGGTGCACTTGATTATACCTCGCCCTTCCTCGTCTGATATAAAGTTATAAAACGATCAAGTTATACATTAAATGCCGGGTATAGTACAGTCAATGCCCTACATGGTTTACGACATAGGAGTCGTGTAGAAATTCGACGATGTTATTAATGAAGAATAAAACAGAAGTGGCGCAAGAACCGATCCTTGAGGGACCCCAACACCAATAGATAAAATTGACGTATCGATACATCATTTATGTATCCATACTTGATTTAAAATAATGGAATATAATAAAAATAATAATCAAAAACAATCTCCTCTTATGAGTTTCGAAATAAAACCCTTTATCGACTACAGTATGATAATAAAATTGAGAACTAATCAATAACTAATAATATTTCGGATAATAATTGAGCATTTTTGAGTTTTTTTAACCATACAGTTCCGCTTATCTCTAAAACTTTTGACTTTGGCCCTAACATATTCGGCGCTCTCTATGGAAAAAATACTCAAATCATTTAATTTGCTCAGCCCAAAGAAGACCGTAAATAATTTGTTATCCCTTTCAGTGCTGTAAAAGATCTTTTGCCGCTGCAATTTGTAGTGGCATAATGCAGAAAACACGTTGATTTTTACTACAAAAATAAACTTGTATGTATAATTCAAATTTCGAAAAATTGAAAAATGGAAAAATTGATATCTGTGGGAAACAGGGATATTCTGAATGGAATATGAAAATGCGTTTTGGATAGAATTAGTTGCCCTGAATACGAATACGTAAGATTTTCGAAAAAAAGTGAGATGAATATGTCAAAAACCTAAACCCAGTGTTCTAGAAACGTCAAAAAATCCTGAAAATTTGTTCACAAATATCTTTTTGAGTCGATGTAAAATCGATGTAAATGATTCTTTAGGTAATGTGCGGGTGTATCATTAAAAAAAACAACAAAAAAGTCATTTTCAAATTTTCATGGTCATAAAATTTTTATGCTACCATGATAATTGAATTAACAGATCTATCATAATCAACAAAAATTCGAAAATATGGGATTGCCATTTAAAAAAAAAGTCGATGACGTCATAAATAAAGAACAGTTGAAGGAGGCAAATTGAAGTTGTCACAAATCTGCATAATTAAAAATCGACATGTCCAAGGATTTTTGTAAATAACAAACCGTTTCCGAGATTTTGTTGTTTTCATCCTTGGCGCGTTCACGGTATATTTCTTAAGAAATAACATAGAAAAGTCAATACCTAAGAACAGTTCATAATTGAATAACATTTCTAAAAAAATAATACATGATAACAAGCCCATATAAAATAAAAGTACAACAATTACAAGTTATGCATGCATATAATATTTTCTCTTCCATTTAGAACAGGTTATTTAGTTATTTTTGTCATGAAAAGACTGAATGAACATAACTAATAACGCCCCCAAACGGTTGGCGCCCCGGGGCTATAGCCCATTTAGTCCTATGGATAGAGTGGCCCTGCATACTGGTAGAGAATTATATCCTCTACAACTTTGCTACTCACCATTCTGGATGTCTAGGATGTACTGAAAATTACTACTACATCTATAGGTAGTTAAAACTAAGGCACTAATGGATTATAAATATGTATAAGCCGATAAAATCAATTAAGAATCACGAACCAGTGTATAAACTATTAAATTATAACAAATTCCCCACATAGCAGCCTATAAACAGACCAGAAAATTGGCTACGTTCATTTAAAACCATAGATAAGACAACCAACAGCCGATACATTAAACTGCGAAACTATTATGTATCTTCTATAAGCAACCGATAATTACATTCACATATACAATAAGTACCTACCTAACGCTAAAGCTATAATCCCAATAATACATACATTAATATTTATAAAATAACAAATTGGTGCCGTAGTTGACGTTATTTAGCAACGCACTAATATGTATGCATCTTCCTACCATCTCACATCTGTGTGTACTTGCGAGCCGCGCAGGCTCATCGCAGGCTTTTGTTTTTTGTCCGTGCTAACACCTTTGTCGTCCAGTTACGCTTGAAACATTTTAGCGTCTTCCAATAGTTACGCGTTTCTCGATGTTTGCTTTCAATTTTATCCTCGGTTTAGTTTTATAAACTTGATAAATGTGCGATATTTCATGATGGTGATGTTCCCGTTGACTTTTTGATCAATTTCGTCGAATTTGAAGAGATGAATTTGCGGAAATAAGGTAGGATGTTTCTCTATTTCGCAATACCTGTAGGTATTGCTGGAATGCATGCGTTTTAAGACCGTTTTGGTCTTGATTTTCTTTAATATAGTAGTCCAACAATAATATTTTGACTATGCGGTGTTGATTATGTAGAACTATGTTTAAAGCGTGTAAATTTGTATGAATTATATTAGAGGTTATTATACAGGATGAGTCTTTAGATAAATTCATAGTATATAAGGACGCATAATAAAAATTAAATACGAATAACAACAATACTAGAAAACTGATCGCACTTAAATAATGACCACCCAAAGTAAGAGCAATATTTACGTACTTAGAGATCTGAAGAATGCGGTTTATTATACGCCCCTACTAGTATTTATTAGGATTTAATCCAAGTGCGTTTTCATTTGTAAGTATATATTATATTACTACATAGTTTTGTAATTATCTTTCCAGTCTTTTCTGTAGTAAACATCTTATACGTGGAAAGTGTATACCGCTCTCTTGTTGTATTTTTTTTTATTGTTGCATGCGCACTGTGTAATAATAATTATAGATCTTTATTACTTATAATTAGCAGCTTGAGAAGATGTTGCCATTGTCATATAATACAAATTTACAGATTCAATTGGATGTATCTACAAATAGTCTGATAAACATGGTAATATGATATTCAAATATACAGGGTGTCTCAACAGTGCGATCTCCGATGATTGTGCCTCTGTTAATGAAGATATTTTAAAACTGACTTCACTCATTATACTTTTTGATTTATTGGCATTTTTATGGGAAAACAGCAGTCTAAGAAAAATTGTATATCTCAATACCTGATTATAATTTTATTGCGCACGCTTAGATTATGATTAAGTAAGAAGCGTTCTATTAGCCTGATTACCTACCATATCCACATTGTGTACAGGCTGGTCATAATGTGCAACAAAATATTGAAAATAGCTTTTCGTAAGAAAGTTAATTTTTTTAAATGGAACACTGTACCTAATTAATTTTTTGAATTCTACGCATCGTTCTGCAGAAAAAAGTACTGGAACACACCATTGCAGAGATACTAGTCTTCGTCATAAAAAAAATCGATTTTTCTATCAGTACATATGTGTTTCTACACCTACATTAACCATTAAACCAGCTAAATATTTACCTAAATTACTGTTTTCTCGCATGATTTCATCTTTTTGCACCATGTCAATTAGTTCCTCCTGAGAAAAGTGCGCCATATTTCCAAAAATTATGCAAATCTAACCTAACAATATCACCACCACTGACAGATACCTTAATAACTTGTTTAGCATAGTTTTTCATAGCCTACAGGGTATAAGTAAAATTTTATTTCAAATTATAATATTAAGTTGCAGATATGATAAAATGTTTTGATTTATTAAAAAAAAAGATGAAATCATGTGAGTAAACAGTAATTTAGGTAAATACTTAGCTGGTTTAATGGTTAAAGTAGGTGTAGAAGCACCAATTGATAGAAAAATCGATCTTTTTTATGAAGTGTACAGGGTGGTCATCCTGTACACAATTCGGATATGGTAGGTAATCATGCTATTAGAACGTTTCTTACTTAATCATAATCTAAGCTTATATATTAAAAAATAATAAAACCTAATTTGACGTCTAGTGACCATTAAAAAAAAAAGTAAACAAACAAAATATAAGAAGAATAAGACAATTTTGCAAACGTGCATCATCAACATGATACCTCCGTGGCATATTTATAAAACTCATAATTCAAACCAAACTCTTAGTAGAAATCAGTTCTATTATTTATGTTCAACCCTGGAACGTCATCAAAAAGTTACAACGTAAAATTCAACTAATCAACATTACAAATTTCAAACGTCATTTCATTTAAATGTTTCATAAATATTTTCTGTACAACAACTTATGAGCAATACGTGGGCAAGTAAAACATATTTTGCTGCTTTTGTCGTTAAAACATATTTTACTGTGCAGTTTTAGGTTTTGTCGTTAAAACACATACATATTTTGCCATTCATTTACACTTTTTGTCGTTAAAACACATATTCCGCCGTTCGTTTACATTTTCTGTCGTTAAAATGCACATTTTGCCGTTATATTGCATATTTTGCCGTTCAGGTTCATGAACTTGTCGTGAAAAAACTAATTTACCGTGCTGAAAAGTGGCACAAAGATAATTCGATTTGATAAGATTCTTCAGATAGGCCCAAATGAAAGTCTGAACCTTGTCCTGAACAAATTCCAATTCCAAAAAATATCTTGCCGATAGTCATGCAACACAGAATTGCGTTATGCCATATGTGACACTACCACAAAAACTACAAAAAAAGGTCATAGGAATAAGTCATATTATGGAAAATAGTTAGAAGAAGCCAGTTAGAAAATAATTTCTAGAGAATTTATCTCAAAATGAACAAATTAATTTAATGATAAAATAAAGCAAATAATTTTATGTATTTAATTCTTTTTGTCTAGCTTCGTATCGTTTATTGACAAAATCCGTTTAGATGTTAGACATCGTACGTACAGGGACGCCGTTACATATGGGCAGCCCCCCCCCCCTTCCCTGGCTTTCGAACCCAACTACCGCTACGCGAAAAACGAAAAAGAAAAACGAGAAATTCGTGATCGATCTTTGAGCACAATTGAAGACCGATAAATAGATCTGATCGATAAATCGGTTATTGTCGTATCAGATGGATCTTTTGATCATATAAGATCAGTTTGATCTTTTTGATTAGATCAATCTAGAAAATGTCAAGCCGAATTGAAAGCTATGTATTTATTGGACAGACAGGTCGGTCGCCGCCCGGCCTGTGTGTAAAATATTTTCCCGGCAAGGCTTGAAAGTTATTAACTAAACGCTTAGCGGGCAATTAGCATCTTTCGTATCCCCACAAAGATGCAAAAATTACATTTTCGTATAGTGAAGGATGAAAAAAAAAATACTAGGTAAATGATGACTATTCCGATTATTGTCGGCTATTGTCACCAATGTCAGTTTTATTAGATATTGCGATATTACCCTCTCGTAACAGTCGCGAAAGAGCCACAAGATGACAAGATACGGTATCTAAATTTCGAGCTGTAGTCCAAAATAAGTATTGTTGTATGCACTTTGATTTGATCGTACTTATTAGATTCCATTACTTCGTAATTTTTGGCACTGCTGAGTAGTTTATCTTAATTACACTGGGTGTTAATAGTCAACTTTTGATAGTAGACCAACTTTTGATAACGAACTCATGTCCAGATAGACGGCGTTTAGGAACTGCAGAGAGCCGGAATATTGTACCAACTTTAGAAATTGCTTTAGTAAAGTAGGTTGTATGAAGTATCATAGAATAACTATTTTAAAATCAAATAATTTAAAAAGATTTAAAGATAACCCATAATTGGCCAAATCTGGTACTAAAATTACAAAACTTCCGTTAATAAAGCAGTAGTTTCAAAAACGTTAATTAATAAAAAATATCACACTAAAGTTATTTGGTATTAAAAGGGCCATCCTATGATACATGACAATAATTTCTCTATGCTGTTTGTAACATTGGTACCATTTTCTGACTCTCCAGCGATGACACAATACATTTCCGTACATGAGTTCGTTCAAAAGTTAGTAGTTGACCTAACATTGTCGCCTTACAAGTGTTCAAGTATAATAATAAAATAAAAAAAATATTATTTCATCGTCGATTTATCCCTAACACAGAATATTCAATGTAAGCCACTTTTCTCTACATTTAGTCATTATTTCTCGTTAACGGGGTAAATTTGAAAATAATATTGTTGCCTTTTTATTGTTTATCAATTTGTTATTAAGATATTGTATTAGATGCTCGATGACCACGAGCTAGAAATTATTATAGGAAATTAACAATAATTTCTCCTAGCGTATTAAAAAGTAATGAAAGGTTACAATATTGGTTGAAAATCATACACAATCTTAAATTCTAGAATAAGAGTTCAATGATTCAGAAACAAAATATATTTACAAACAATTATTAATTAAAAATATTAATCCCACATTAATAAACGATAGAAAGACGGAAATATGACTTGAAATTCTATGAATATCAATATATAATAAGTAAGTGTTGTCGAGCATACAGGGATCACGACCATGGATGGCTATTAACATTAAAAATACGAAATGTGAACAAGAACATTTCACTACCTACCTTAAAGCGATAGAGATTTTTCAGTGTGTATGCAAAATAACACAAGACGAAAATGGTGCAAAACAGTTAATGGCATAGTCCTTAATATTACGTCACCATTTAATACTAAAAAAAATATCTTGCCCCCCCCCCCCTGGAACATTTTCAAACGGCGCCCATGCGTGCGGGTATTCCAAAAATATGTCATTTCCAATTCCATTTCCATAGCTGTTTATCAAAAACTAAAACTCCATGTTGCACCGTTTTGTCATGTCGATTCAGAAATTGATTTTAATCCATTTTTGTGTTTGTTATTAATGTCATTAGTTAGTCTCACTTATATCAAGTTAATCCACACATTTTTATCCACTAAATTTAAATGTAAATTAATAATGAGGTACACTTTGTTATAAGTTTTTAACAAATATTGGTACATGTTACTAGAAATGACGATTTTAGGGACTTCATGTTTCCAAAAGTTATCGAAATCGCATGCCTTAAGTGGAGAGTCCTTAAGATAAAATTACCAAAGTTACATCATCAATTTCACCCCAATTCACGAAGAATTTTAATATTCGATGGCAATCGATGGCCATCGAATCTCAGAGAACCGTGAGTTGCGTTCTTTCCCTTTTGAAACAAAAAACGCCGCAGTTATCGATATGCAAATGTGAGACAAGCCTCTGAGTTACCAGCTTAAACAGTATGCAATTAGAAAATCGGTGGTAACCTTCGGCGGCGTCCAAATAACAGGTCGACGATGTCGACGACAACGGCGACGGTGAGAAGGGTGAGATGCGGCTTGTGCACATCAACGGCAGCAGGAGAGACGACGCGCCGGTGATGGCCGTCGGGACGCTGCATGGAGTAGTATTATCGGGACTTCCACTGACGACGCCTGCAGTACCCTCGCTCTCGCACTAGCGTCTCTCTCGGATAAGTTGGGAAAAGTCAACGGTCGCTCCGATCGAAAACCAACAAAAAATAAACAATCGTACGATTTTAACCGGACTTTCGAACATTTTCTTCATCAGTCGATTTAACGGGAGTTTTAGTGATAGTTTTTTTTTTTGGTAACTGGTAGTTCGACATCCCTAACAAGTGTTCTGTGTGTCAGTTGTTGATGTACTTAAACTGCAGGTGAGTTTTTTATGTATGCAAACAGAAGGTTGCAGATAACGTCGTTCGAGAGTTGTTTACTTTGCAAATAGTTTGATAAGGTAATTCAGCTGACAGTGTAAGCTCTGACTGATTAACTGACATAACAGGAGCTTTTGATTTTATCATTGTTAGAACTTAAAATTAGTAACAACAATATTAATTGGTTGATTCAAATATTCCATTGAAAGAGAATTGCTGCATATATTGTGAAGAAAATATAACATATTTCCAATAATAGAACGTTTCAATTCAATGTTATCGTACCTTATTTATGACCATCCAAATCCGGGAATATCTGATAATAGAATTAGTAGGTAATAATCTCATTTGTTTGATTTTGGTCAAAATGAGCAAAATAAAATAATGTTTTTTTCTTAAATCCGTGAATCTAGACGTTCGCACCAAAAACATTGTAAGGTTTACAATGTCCAGTCATAAGAAATCCCATTTATTTCAGTTTTAACTTTAAATATGGCGGAAAAACATGGCCAACGTGGATGATTGTCTTACGGCGTAGGTTTTAGACAAATTACTTTTTTTTGCAGAGTGTTTTGAAACTAAAATTAACTGTTTTTTGTTAGATTAAAATAACATGATAACAGTACACATATAAAATGTGTACTGTTTTTTAACCCAATAAATGGCATTAAAGTAGGTACTTTTATAAATAATGTAACGTAACACTAGATTGAAATGTTTTGTAATTGCAAATATGGTATGTTTTCATAATGTTCATAAATAAATTTCCATAATTACACTGTGCAACAAATTTTAACAATTTGTTTATTAATGATGGTAAATTTCTGTTGGTCTATGGCAACAGATACACGCTTTAAAATTAAAACTATTTATTGTTTTAAAGAATCCTTGGAAATGTTCATTTTATTTTATAGAATTACACATTTTTAAATTAGATTGATTTTCTAACCTTGAATTTTGCTTGAAGTTTGACGTCATCATCATATTTTTTATGTCAACCCTTCTCATTGACTTTGATAGATTCTTTAGTAATCCTAATAGTAGCATAAAAATGTCTGGCCTTACATAAGAAAGTTATATAATAATTATATAACAAAAGGCAATTAAAAATTGGGAAAATAATGATAACTCTGGGGGCACCGATTTTGTGAATAAAAAGTGAAAAAGTGCCCTTGATGCGAATTTGACTCAAGCTTAAAGTCAAAATAAAAAAATCTTAATTTATTTAATTTTATGATAAACTAATCCATATTAAATTGAAAACTTACACATTTTGATATTAACATATTAAATTAAATTTCTGACCTTTAATTTTGTTAAAAGTTTGATGTCAACATCTTATTTTGGTAGGCAACCCCCTATTGTTGTTATTGATTTTGATAGACTTTTTTATCTTAATGGACGTATACAAAATGCAAGGCCTTACATCAGACACTTTTTGAACAAAAGGCAATTGAAAATTAGAAAAATAATGATAGCTCTAGAAGCACCGATTTTTGAAAAATAGGAGGATAATGAAAACTCTGGGAGCACCGATTTTGTGAATAAAAAGTGAAAAAATGTCATTGATATTTTTTTTGCGCTGCTTACGAGTTTGAACTCAGAAGGTGTCCATCAACTGTCAGAATAGTTAAGGTCAAAATATAAAACCCTAATTTATTAAATTTTATTATCTATATTTTATGAAACTAATCCATATTAAATTTAAAAATGTTTGTAGTTTTAAAATATCCTTGGTAATGTCCATTTTATTTTATAGACTTACACATTTTCATAATATTAATTAAATTGAATTTCTGACCTTCAATTTTGCTCAAGGTTTGACGTCAACATATTTTCTTTTTCATGGCAAGTCCCTATTTTTGTTATTAATTTTGATAGATATTTTTATCTTAATTGTAGCATATAAAATGGCATGGCCTTACATCAGAAAAAGGCAATTAAAAATTAGAGAAATAATGATAACTCTCGGAGCACCGATTTTTGAGAATGAAATGTGAAAAAGTGCCCTTCAAACATTGTTTTGCACTCCATACGAATTCGAACTCAGAAGTTGCCCATCAAAGTATTGAAAAAGTTGAGGTAAAAATAAAAAAAAAATAATTTATAACCAATTCTACATTTCTTGGTGGTGTGCACGCTACCAAATACGAAATACAAAATCTCGAAAACCTGATCTTACAATGGAGGAAACGAATGCTGAAATAAAGTAAGAACCCCAAAGAAAGCCCCATAAAATATCCTTCTGCATTATCAGAGAATCCAAAATTTAAGAGCAATTTTTTAAATGTAATTTTAAGTTGATTTTTTGCAAAGTGTTTTGAAACTAAAATTAACATATCTTGTTAAATTAATATTATGTTTATTAAACTATTGCGCAACGCGACGAGAAGAACACAATTTATAGTAACACAATTAAAAAAAATCACTAATTTAAGCTGCAAACTAATCTTTGCAAAAACAATAAAAAGTTGGGATAAAACCTACAGCCCAACAAAAAACGTGAAACTTGAAAACGCCACCGCAAATGATTTATCAGAAACTCATTGACTTTCCTAGTTATGTATAAAGTGACTAAACACTTGATTAAAATGTTGTGTTATTACTTATTACAAATATGGTATGTAAGCTATTCGTTTTTTATAAACTTTTTAAATCGACTAATTAGACTGTGCAAATTACAAATTTGTTTCATAGTCTTTAATAGTTATGTATAAAGTGACTAAACACTTGATTAAAATGTTGTTATTACTTATTACAAATATGGTATGCAAGCTATTCGTTTTTCATAAACATTTTAAATCGACTAATTACACTGTGCAAATTACAAAGTTCATCATTTTGTTTTCCTTACATTTCCATACTTATGATGGAGTATGGCGAATGATAAACGTATTAACATTGAAACTATTTGTTGTTTTAAGAAATCCTAGGAAATGCCCATTTTATTTTATAGAAGTACACATTTTTTTATCAAATAAAGTTTCTGACCCCCAATTTTGCTCGTGAAGTTTGACGTCATATTTGAAAACATATTCTTTTTGTTGATTTTCATATTCATTTTTATTGATTTTCATCGACCCTTTAATTGTCCTGATAGTAGCATAAAATTGTATGGTCGTACATAGCAACATAATTTAACTAAGAATTATAAATTTTTAAAATAATGATAACACTGATCACCGACAAGGGTATCCAAAAAGTTGAGACAAAGAAAAACCTATATATATAAGCAATTCTACAATTCCTCAGTGATGTGCAGGCTACCAAATACGAAAAACAAAATCAGAAAAACCTGACGTGATATTGAGAAACTCAATGCAGAAGCCAAACAATAAAATATCAACTGTGTTCCACACTTAATTTGTCAAAAATACAATAATTCGAACTAAAGGGTTAGCCTGTCTAACAATTTAAGAAATAGGACAAGTGAAAAAAGAAATTGTGTCTACTTTTTGAGAAAATCAGTGCCAATAAGCGTAAGAAAATGCAAAAGCACGCGTGTTTTCTTAAAAAAACAATTCAAAATTTCTGCCTTCAGATTTAGAAACCACGGTAAAAAGGCATTTCAAAATCGGTTGTTATTTGTTAATTTTTTTTTCTGTTGGCCAGTTCTCGTTTCGTTTAGATGAAATGATATGCTTTGATCTGTAAACTCAAAAGTTTCATTTAAAAAGAATAATTAATTAGAACTGTCATGAACATATTTATTTGAAGGACAGTAATTAGGAGCAGTGAAGCATACCACATCTTGTCTTAATATAGCACAATACATTTTATAATATTGTAAGTAAGTAAAAAGTAATTACAAAATTGCTGTGGCTTTTGATACACGTATCTCATGTATTATGATGATGCAACTCTACGTAATTATTGGTTCAAGAATACCATTATTATAATTCCATGTCATGAGAAACTTAATACTTCTTTTCATCATAAATACTTCATGAATAGAAAACATGAAACAAACTAAATACATACGTAGAAATGTAATAATTTTATAATCCAGGTGATACTCGTGGGCGTCCTCAGTAAAATAATCAAAAAATATGCATTCGTCCTTAGAGTTTGAATGGTTTAATTAACTCAGTGGCGATAATCAATTCGTTTCAAGGGTACCATCCGCTACACAAATTCGAGGTATTCGCCGTTATCAAGGGCGGGCACGTTTTTCGCGTTAATTGGGCGGCGTCATTGCGCATTGGAAATAACGACACGTTTTGATATACAACGGTTGTAAGCCAGTTTTTAATACTCGTAAATCTCCCTGCTGCATACCTACACGTATGTACCTTTTTTAATTCTGTTAACACTCTGTGTTCGACTTGTTTATCCGGAGGGTGAAATTGATCAATTTAAAAGACCACTTATCGTAAAAGCGAAGAAATTATTTCATGAATGGTAAAATTTACAACTTTATTAAATGTTTTCTTGTTTGTTCTGGGTGGATATGAAAAATATTAACACTGAAGTGAAATAAAACGCAACATACAGACGCTTCAGTTTTTGAGAGAGACAGTGTCAAGAATGCCAGGAAAACGACTATTTTTAGCATATAGAAAGACCTCTATTAACAACACACGTAATTGGCGTTGTTAATAGAAACTAAAACATTCAGGTCAACATTTTGATTTAACCTACAAGGTGGTCGCAATACACAGACATTTTTCAATTTAGTCAACTGTAAACAATGAGTCAGGAATTAGAATCAAACTGCTACTATGTACTATAATGACTGTAATGACTATGTCCTTTAAATAATTTTTTATTTCCATTCTATTCACTTGATATTTTTAAACAGTATTTAAAAAATTAGAAAACACTGTATCGCTATAACCAACTTAAAAGTAAAGAATGTATAATTTTCCGCCTTATAGTAGATTTTGGATAATTTTTTCTGTTTTTGTATGATCAGTAAAAGAATCTGACAACAGAATTTGCTGATTTTAACATTTTTCTTTTTACAGAAAGCACAGGTGGTGCATCAGTTAACACTAGCAATAGTACATTATCAAATGCAATAATCTTATTTTGTTGTTAAAGTAATGTTGGTTTAAGACCAAATGATAAAATAAGAACAAACTATAAGAACAACAGATAAACTATGAACATTGATATAACATTTTCAAATTTGCTATCTGGGCTACTTTTCTGTATGACATTACATTTATTTTTGAAAAACTGATCTTTACTCTTAAGCAAATTGAACTATTTCTTGTTTTGCAACCACCTTTGTTCTGACTATAGCTTCTAACTGTCTAGAATATCCACTACTCTTTATGAAGAATGACTTTATCTCGAGAAATAAAAATGTTGGTCTATTATAGGTTTCGTTAGGTCCATAGGGATACACTGTATATGTGGTAAAAAAACTGTAAAAATAAAGTCCATTTAACTTATGTATTGAAAAAATAGTTAAATTCTGGATGTTTCTGTATAGCTCTTTCTTTAACCGTTATTTTAGTGGAAAATAATCACCATCTACTTCTAAAATATTAGAAGCAAGCTGAATTCGTGTTTACAGTTTGATTTTTATCTTATATTTCTGAAAAATGCCAATCAAAAACTATCATTACCATAAAATAATAGTTATTATGGACACTATAGCTCGTAAAATTTTTGATTAAACATCGGAAGATTTAGACCTGGATTTTCTAGATTTTACTGTGCATCTTTATTTAGACCTTCTAAACAATATCTTAAAATTTCCCATCAATGCCACTGCAGCAAACATTTGTGTATGGTATGAAAGGCTGTGTTTTGCAAATAATTCATAAACTAGCATTTTTATAGAAGACATGTCAATTTTAAAAATAATAGCTCTACATTTTTTTTTATATAGAAGGGAAACCACTTTCTTAACTTTCTAATTGTCGAGTTAAAAAGTAAATTCCCGAGAAAGATTAATTTTCCTGCGCTATGATGTCGACAAAAGTACATGTTTTATGCAAAGAATTTTACTTGTTAGCTTTTTCTCGTCAGGTGACCATTGATCACCTTTTGTCCCCGAATATATTGTTTCCATTCTTTTGCAGTTTAAAACTTGAAAATAAAGCTGTGTACAAGGAATTCACTTGTTTCTAATTGTCTATAAGTTGATGTTGATTATTCTTTATAACTTTAGTAATTTGGCAATATTTCTGAAACGGTTTGTTTTACAGAAGATTTTTAAAAGATTTATTATAACAAATTTTAGCACTATTAAGTAAGTACGTAGGCTTTCACGGCCAGAATCATTTAGAAAATGCTTCCGGGTTATGCCGTGTGTCAAGATTTGTAAATGCTGACGTTTCGCGAACCATGTTGCTCGCTTCTTCAAAGCTAATTGAATACTATTTAGCACTATTATTTTGATGACTAAAATTATTTCCGAGAAACTGATATTTTCCGAAATAATCGCAAAGGCTCAGTTTCCCCCTCTTTCACCCTCCATATTTTTAAAAGCAGCAGTGGTATCGGCGGAGAGAAATCAATGCTAACTTTAAAAATCTCAAGTTCAAAATCTAATTCACTAGACTATACCGAAAATCCACACAAATTTGTAAATCTTCTGAAAAATCACTGGGTTTTTAAAAACGAAATGAATTCCTTCCACCAGGATGGATTAAATATTTTATCATCTGTCATCTGTTTCCATAACTTTTTCGACGACCGGTAAAGTTCAATAATCCCTGCCCTTAAATATAAGCAACCGCTCAGATAAATTTCTGACGACATTCAGGAGAAGATGGGTTCAATGCTGGATTCCAATACATACTTTATTTATACGGGAGAGTCAAGAACTTTCCTATAACATCACCGGTCTCGAAAATACCTTTCACCGCCCGTCAAGTACACCAACAGCAGACACGTGCTGCAGCATTTCAAATGTAAATCAGAAACTCCCAGCGGAACCGATCTCGAAAAGTTTCTACTTTTCGCGAACGGTCCACCCACTAAAGCAATTATACAATTTCCCGGTGTGGAAGGATGGCTTTTAGCGGCCAATTGCAAATTGGACAATGAATATTAATGCTCAAAAATTACGTTGGTTTAGTTATTAACATCATTGGAGTGCAAGCTTGCTAAAAATTTGCTTAATAAGTTTGAAACTGTTCAATATCATAGATTTCAATCTAACATTTATTATTATTATTCTTCACAGGCCGACAGAATTAATGGAACTTCTAATACATATTTTGCTAAACTTCGATGTTCAATAACTTTTGTAATCTTTAACCGATTTTAATTATTTTTTCTGGACAATGTAAAGAAATTCATCCAAATTATCACATACCATAGTAAATTAGAATAAAATAATGTTACACCTGCTTATACCGTGTAAACGAAAGTGATATTGTTGGTCTATTTTCAATATATCCTGTGGAATAAGTGAGGTTCTTGAACAAGTTCTGAAGTATTCTGTTACAAAGCCAAATCACTACTCAACATTTTGTTTCTAGGTTCTTTCCAATATAGAAATTTTGGTTGAAGATACACGGTACAGCAAATGTTACCAAAGTTATTTAGTCTAGTCTGTTTAGATTTGAGGGAGACAAATAATACACCCGTCTATGAAAATATACCAATAGAATCAGAAAAATGTCCTGAAAATCATATCAATATGTTCACTGATTCTTTGATGATATTATTATTAAAATTAATAGAAAAAACTACCGGGGAATAAAAAATATGTCATGATGCCCCCTATGCATCAATATCCGCAAAAGTATTAAATCCTAGCAGAACAAATTACGATATTAAAGACGAAGGATGTTGGTACATGATAAACAAAGAATTAGTTAATAGTTATTTAACCAACAAGTGTATTAAGAAGAGCGATTAATGGTCGAGACTAACGCACGAGCGACTAGCGAGTGCGTTAATTGTCGAGATCATTAATCGCCGTTTAATATTCGAGTTAGTTACAACATTTTTTCGTCGATCGTATTCTTCTGGCGGCGTCTACACAGATTTTATTCGTCGATGTCGTTTGAGGTTATATGGCCATTTATGTAGTTTGACACTGACAGTTCTAGGCTGTGTGCCTGGATAACGGAATGTTTTTATTTTACGTATGTTCAATTGGCTATAATCATCCATTAATAGAAATCGTGCATTTATAGAGCTTTTTAATAAACGATTTTCTATTCAGTAAACATACTCATAAATAAGCCATCGACGGAAAACATATTTAATGGTGTTGGTTTGGGAAAAGGTGAAACAACGGGTTTTCAGAACCGAGAATTATGTCAATATCTATTCCGTCAAAAATACAGAAGTTTGCTGATGACCAGTGGCCGGACAAAAATGTATATTTTCCAGTGTCGTGCATGGGACACGTGCTGGTGGGGACGCGACCGGCTAGCCGGTCTGGCTTCGGCTCATGGTGTACGTACCACTACACCTGCTTTGGCGTTGATCGAGTACAGTCGCTTGCCTTGTTTAAATTTCCGCTTCGTCGATAGATAATTTGAGCAGTTTCTTTCAATTGTGTTGTTTCTTGAAATTTTGTGTGAATATCTGTTTTTATTTTCCATTTCGAATTTGTTCTTCTGTTTTATACTTAGAGTTGAATTATTTTTTTATTTTATAGTTGTACTTACTTAGTTTGAAAATCCTTCAATGAATCGTTTGCTAGCTGAGTTTGGCAATACTTTCACGTTCGTTAAGAAAGGGGAAGTGGTTTGCAATTTCTGCTCACGAAATTTAATTATTCGTAGTAAAGAATGTCTTCGGGCTCATGTAAAAACAAAAAAACACATGGAAAATGTATCAGGAACGTCAACTAAAAACTTTTTTGATGATTTATGTGAAACATTTATTTCTGCTAATATACCTTTCACAAAAATTAATAATCCCGTTTTAAAAAAATGTCAAGAAGTATACTGGACGAGACTTACTTGATGAATCCACAATTAGAAAATATTACGTACATTTGCAATATGACAAAACAATTTCTAAAATAAAGTCAAAACTATCCGATAAATATATTTGGGTTTCTGCAAATGAAACTACGGATATGAAGGGTAGATGTGTGGTCAACGTCGTTGTCGAATTGTTGGACCCGCAAGACTTATATGAACCCTATTTAATATCTACTCAGTTTCGCTGTACCGTCAAAGCTGAAGAGATATGTACAATAGTAAATGACGCCATAAAAAAAGTAGGAATCACAGACGCTACCAAAGTATTACTGTTTGTTTCTGATGCTGCTGCGATTATGTTAAAAGTTGGAAAATTACTTAAACAACATTTTTCAAATATTCCTCATTTGACATGTTTTGCACACGCTATTCATAGAATTTGTGAATTTATTCGGGAAGAATTTCCAGACGTGAATACGCTAATAAGCACATGAAACAAAATTTTATTGAAAGCTCCTTCCAGATTGTCTCTTTACAAGGAAAAGTGTCCTAATCTACCTTTGCCACCACAACCAGTTATTACGAGATGGGGTACATGGTTTGAAGCGGCACTTTGATATCATCAAACCCTTCGTCTTAAATTTGCCTGATGAAGCAGTTAGTATTAAAGACGGCAAGAAAGTACTATCATTACAAGATTTGCATGAACAATTAAAATTTATTGATACAAATGTAGCGCAAGTATTGCCAACCATAGAGTTTCTAGAACAACAAAATGTTGAACTTGCAAGCAGTTTTCAAAGGATTGAATCTCTGTACGAAAGGTTACGAAGCATTGAAGCACCAATCAGTAAAAAATTACAAAAGAAAATTGATGCGGTAGTACATAGAAATCCGGATTTTAATATTTTAAAACAAATCTCTACGAATTCATTTACGGATGAAGGAATTTCTCAAAAATATTCCAATTTGGTGTTGGTTTATTCTTTTGCGCCTGCGACTAGCTGCGATGTAGAAAGATCATTTTCAAGGTTTAAAGACATTTTAACATCCAAGCGAAATAATTTTACTGAAGATAATTTAGAAAAATATTCAGTAATACAATCGTTCAATGCATATCCAAGAAATGAGTAAAATATTTCAGTGGGCACGTGTTGCATATATTTACGACAAACATTTAATACTAAATTCACTCGGTTTACTACCGACCGCCAGGCGCTTCGCGCCTATGCATATCAATCCAATCGACCGCATAAGTCGTCATTGACTCATGCGTGCCCGCTACGCACACTCATAGCTGGGCGACTTCTAGCACTCCGAGACATACATTTTTGTCCGGCCACTGCTGATGACAGATGACTTGACAGAATAGATATTGACATATCTCGGTTCTAAAACCAGTGTTTTCAACTTTCAAATCTTTCAGTTTTTTTAAGTAATTCTTTATTTATCATGTACCTACAACTTTCATCTTTAATATGCTGTATAATTTGTTCTGCTAAGCTTAATATGTTCGGAGAAATTGATGCAAGCATTTCATGAAGAATTTTTGAATCACTGATAGTTTTTAATTAATTTCAATAATATTTTCATGAAACATTCAGTAAACATGTTGATTTGATGTTCAGGACATTTTTCTGAATCTATTGGTATTATTTTCTAAGCCAGGTGAATTATTTATGACGTTCAATGAGTTTGCATCTAATAAGACCAGACTTATTAAGCATGAAAGTTCAGCTAAATTGATTTAAATGTGTAATGTTCTATACTTGCAAATAATTTTAAATTGATGAAATAGAAGAAGGAACCCTCTTTTAATTTGCAAAAGAATATTTTATTTTATTTATATAGGAAACATGTTTCGGCAGTTACGCCATTATCAATCCAAAATTGTCGTGGGGGAGATTCACAAGTTATGTTCTTTGCAAGACGTCATAGACAGAGGCATTGCTGTGTTCTACTGCGTTTCAGGTGTACACGTCTACTTTGGTCTCTGTAAATTCATTTTATAATGTTAACTAAAAGTTGTTTTCAGTACATACGAAAATACCCCTACACTTTTCATTTTTAATCAATTGAAATGTAAAAAAAAATAATCAGTTGAAATCAAACGTTTCCTATAGACTAGAGATTGACCCAGCTGATCCTATAATGCCAAAAGATTTAAACTCTGAAACCATTTCATCTAGTAAATTTCCGTTTGGTTTGAATAACGTTGAACCGTGTTAAAATAACTCGCTTTTGTGAATACGGACCTGAACCACTTAAAAATAATATATCTCCATACTGAGATAAGCTGACAGGAATATCTATCCAGTCAGCAGAATTGCGTAACAAGCGTAAGCCTAAAGGGAAAGTTTAATTACTAACGAACAACGTGTTATCCCTGCAAAGCTACCCCGTTAGGTAAGTTATTCACTTTTAGTATAATTTCAATGGTAGGCCAGAGACCGCTCACAGCAACCGTTTCGACTAAGTTAAGTAAGTTGGAACAAACCTGAATTGTTCACTTAAAACGTAAAGTAAACGTTAAAAACGAAATTGGAATAAAACATTTGGATATATAGTACTAAAGAAATAAATATGTAGGCAGGCTTTAAAGACCAAAATCAATTTATTGTGCGTGGTATCATCGGTATCGTACGTGTATCATCTGTATCCATACTAATATTGTAGGAAAGTAATGATAATTTTCATGTTCTAAATACACATAGTAAAATACATACCGTTATGATGAGGTACTCTCATGCAGCTAAACTATTAATTTTGTATATAGTATGTCAAAGTCATGTGCCTGGCCACATCACCGCGCAACTGAGTTACGATACCGTATAACTACTACAACAAATCGGAATTAAGGTGGCCGTAGTTTGGTATTATAGCACATTTGTTAACAATTCGCGTAAAAGTAAAAATTTAGCAACGGTTGAAAAATCCGTTCTTACAGAATTGACAAATTGGAATCTTTACTTTCCTAGTAACCGAAAAAGCACCTGTAATACAGAATTGGACCGAATATAATTATTATTATGTGCGTATGTTGTTTGAGAGCGTTATAGGAGTCAAAATCAATTTTAAAACCTTTGTCGACGCCAGAAGGATAAACAGAGCATAATATGGAAAATCAACGGAGTCGCTGCCGAAAGAGAACCCGGATTACGTTAAAACAAGCAAGATAAATACGTAATTATAATAATAATTTGCGTTTTGCGTAAATATTGAATGTTTAATAAAATCGGAATTAAATATTACTTACCTGTTTAAACTATTTTAATTTAAACTGAAGTTATTTGAGATTATAAAGATAAGAACATTTGTCAAAACAAACAAATGATATTTTTAGCAAAATTTGCTTAAGAAACACTCTTATACTTATACTTATATATTTGTAATAGAGCTAAATTTAAATTGGTCAGGTAAATCTCATTCTTTATAAAAGATTTTGCTTGCTATAAGAAGCTCACAGCGTTGTGTGAACTTTGATTTGACATACAGGCAATATATTGCAAAATTTTCCAACGGGTATACTTACAATTTACTGTGTTTTAAACAAAAAGCATGGTGTACTATTTCCGTATTTTTGTTAGAAAGGAAAACGTTTTATACACAGAAATTTTTTTTTGTAAAGCTGCTTCAAGAAACGCTGTTCAAAAAATCAGTTCTACGGTAAAAAGATTCATATGGTGTGGTGACTCAAAATGGAAATAGACGTTTTAACCAGAACTTTAACCGTTTTATCCAGAACTTTCTTCCAAAAATGTATGGAGCAGTTTTGTCTAAATTTTGATTCAATTATGAGTGCGTCATCTAGTAAGAAGAGCATGTATCGTTATACATGACACAAAGCGTATATTTTGATCCGAAATCCGACACCTCAGTGAACCTAATTCAGACAGGGATCCTAAACCAGACACTTGTGGTACATTATGCCGACAAATACAAACATTCAAGTAAATATTAAGTGTTTTAAATATTGGGGAAATCCTGGGGATGAATACACCCGATATATCTTTTGTACGTATCAAATTTTACCCCGTTTAAGTTTGTATTTGTATTGTTAAATAATATTAATTATTAAGAATTGTTTGTAATTTTAAACATTTTTACTGAAACACTGTATAAAATAATTTCTTAGTCTTCTTCAGTCTGCCCTCTTTACCTCATCTGTATTTAGTTTTCTGCATCTGGAATTGTCAGTGTTCTCCTTTTCTTGGCGCAACTTTTTATTCTGTTCCTTTTCCGCTTCCCTTCTTATTTCTCTAGAATGATTTTCTTCTGTGCTTCCTTCTAATTATTATTAACACATATTCTCTCCAAGCATCAGATATTGTGTTACAGAAGAACAGTTTCCTTTTACTTTATTTGGGTGTTTCAATAATGAATTGAATAATGAATTTTTTAATAGAGATGGATTGAGTTCAACTCTTATCTACAAAGGTGGTGTATTAATGGCAAAATCTGTGCTCTCATTGCATCATTCTGCCATTCATCATCCCCTATGATGCCTGTCGATATTTATGACGGAATAAGGGACTATTGATGATCGTAATTCCGAAACCCTGTAATAATTAGGGATTATTGATGTCCGTAATTCCGACACTCGTGTCGAAATTTGGACAAAATGCGTACAATGAATTGTAATATAGCAAACGATGTAAAATATGTTATTTTCTTGTGTAAAGACAGCAATAGAGCCATATGTATTACTTCTAGCCATGTAAACAATTCCGACACACATCTGTGATTTGCGGACGTGCTATATTTACATGTACCTAATTCCGACACCCATAAATTTGTGAAAGGGCAGTACACCGTATTATTGTGAAAATATAAAGCATTTTTAGTGAGCCTAAATAGATACCTATTATTAGAATTTCCTTAATTACTGTTACATATCCTGTAGCGATGTAAAACGAAGTCGAATTGCAGTTACCTTATAAGGAAAAAATCAACTTCTAGCATCACACTCAATTATCAAGATCAGTCAAACTTCTAGGTTATATTCTGACCGTTAGAACATTGGTAGAATAAGAAACGAGTGTGGATTGATAACTGTAATGTCAAATCAACAAACCAGATGTCCTAAAATAAAGTTCAATGTTGTAGATTTGTTTTATCCAACTAAGCAGAAGTATGTCGCAATTTAGGACAGTGTCTGAATTTGCTTTAATGGATTGGCTATATTCTTGAATAACCCTTGTTCATATCTAAAATTTTAGGTAATTATTAATTAATCTTGATAGTAATCGTGGTTTCTTTCTACCCCATACTGCATAGTCGTACTTATTTATAGTTTTATCCATAACGGTACATAGTTGCTAAAATTAAATTACTATGCATAACTTAGTCAGCTATTTTATAGTTTAAAAATATCAAAGTTTTAAAAATATCATTCATATGCATATTGATGGCCTAGCTGCAATATCACGTATCATGTATACATAAGTATGTATGTATGCTTTAACTATGATGACTACGTGGTATTGGAGCTAGGCCATCGATATGTAACTACGTTTTGAGATGGCTGGGCAAGTCAAGAAAAACTGGCCGGACGGGTTTGCCTCGCCGAACCCGAAAACACAAACAAGTCGAGACTCACAGTTTTCCCGAAAACACCTCAACGCATATAGGTACTATGTTGGCGCTGCACAGTTGTTGATCTCTCGTTGATGCGGTTGTGTGTACATTTTAAGACCGACGTGGTATTGATTGTTTATTCACCAGTAATTATTGCAATTTTTCGATAGCGTACGGTATCGGTATTCGTGTTCGTGTGACTTGAAATATTGTGTCGTGAAACCGTTCATAATCTTCCGGAGTAGTTTGACATGAAGTATTTATTTTGGGCTTGAGCTGTTGTTAGGGCGGCAGGGAAGATAGCCACCTAATATGGTTATGAAAGAACCATCTATGACCACGCGATACCTTATTCAAGATGTGTGCTAACGAAAATGACCATAATTTTCGAAGAACGACGCAGCAAAGTTCTTGGAGAACACTAAGGTACCTAGTTATTTATTTATTTATCTGCGTTGTGTTCAGGGGCGCCGTTACAAATCGGTAACTCCTACTGACATTTTACATAGCATAGTAGATTGTGTAGCGAGAAAATGATCTTTTATTGAGGCTGGGTACTTTTCGAGGCTCAGAAATCACTTTTTTACCCTAATGATGACTATACCGATTACAATCGGCACCAATGTCAGTTTCATTAGATGTTTATCTCCTGTTTTCATCGCGAAAGAGTCACAAGATAAATTGTGCCAAGTTTACGGTTTTGTGCTGTAGTCCAAAATGACCATGTTTGGGCTTTCATTTAATCATACTTATTGGCTCCATTACTTCGCACTTTTTTGCACTGCTTAGTTGTTTATCTCAAATATACTGGGTGTTAAAAATAAGTGTAAAATATAAGTCATAAGTAACATTTATTGGTGTTTGTTACAGAAAGTGTACACAAGTCAAAAGGGAAACATTTTTACACAATAAAATAACAACAAAAATAAAAGTGTTAACTTTTCCTATGCTCAAAACAACAAAAGAACATTACAACGGTCACTTGTCATATAATCTATAACACAATAAAAATAAACTTTTTACAGGCAATTACGAGCAAGGAAAATAACATAAGTACAATAATTAGTCATCACATCAACTGATTGCTCTCTAAAAATATGTCTAGTGTAATAGGTGTTTTGTTTCAAAATATCCGAAACATATCTTTTAAAAATCTTCACACTGGACTGCCTTACCGCACTTGGCAACTTGTTGTATAGTTTAATGCGTTCATAATTTACACCCTGCTGACAGGAGTTTAAACGATGATGGGGAATTACTACATTGATAGATAAACTATACTGAATAGTCAACTTTTGATGCCGAACTCCAGAAACACACCTGACATCGTTTAGTTGTTAGGAAAGTAGGTAGTGTGAAGTACCACAAGTTCCTACTTATTTCAAACCCAAATAATTTGTATGTGAAAGTTTGTTTGTTTAACGTAATTTCTAAAAAGAATTAAAGATAACCAAAATTGGCAAAAATTGGCACCAAAATTACAAAACGGTTCTCATTAACTCCTTCCAAAGACGTTAAATAAGTCAAACAAATGTTATTTGGTTTTAAAAGTGCCATCCTATGATATATGACACTATTTTCCTTATGCTGTCTGTAAAATTGGTTCCATCTTTTGATTCTCTCTAGCGTTCAAAAAACACATTTCCGGACATGAGTTTATGAAAAAAATGTGTCTATTTTTGTCTCTATGGTCTGTATGATCTCTATACTGAGTACCTATACAGCTTATACATACCTATATAAAACCATAATTATTAATTAGTTGCCTTAGTATTGTACCCTTTTAGGTGTTTACGTATAATAGTAATAATAACAATTTTGTGTTTCGTTGTGTTTCACGTTAATGTGGCTAAATTTGAAAATAATATTGTCGCCTTTCTATTGTTTACCAATTTGTTATTAAGACTTTTTATCGGATGCTCGATTAACACGATTATAGAATTGAATTATCAATTATGTTCATTTTATGCCGGTATTTTTGGTTTTAATCATTCTCTATTCTCTATACCTGAGTGAATTCCAAATAATATTGCCTTCGCATCGTTTATTAATTCTCTATAAGAATTGTTGGCTAGTGTTCTTAGAAAGCAGTAGAAAGACGACAATATTAGTTTGCAACCACTTGAATTATTGAGAGTTATGGTGGGTTCAGTCAGCTTTTATTAGTCGCAATATAATTTAACGTCTTAACTTAACAAGTTAAAACATAGGGAAACCATATACATACGTTCACTCGGCATTGTCTTAATTTTCCCGGTCGGTATAAAAGCTCGCAGATTTTTAACTTTCTAGGTCGTGTCCTAGGATTATGATTTGACAGGTATGTAATTGCGATTGCATTGTTGTTTTTGGATGAAATTGTTATACGTTAATTTTGTTATTAATGTCCTTCGGATTTTATTGTTAATCGCATTGTTGGTGCATTTTTAATATTGTTACTATAATATCTTCTGGGACTTTTGTTGATCAAAGCAGTGAAATTTTCCTCAGCACTGTTGGCATCACTAGCGCATACAGTGCGCACGCTGTTTTGAGCATTCTTGTTTACATTTGTCGAAGTAAACGTTGATGTTTGTTTTTATGTCTTTGTCTTTTATTGTCTTCATAAGGAGACAATAAACAGATGCGCCTAATAGTGCCAAACTACTTAGCAGTAATATTTGTCCATTGCCATTTGACATTTGTCAATTGCATTCATTTTAGGCGATTTCGCGTGGCTAAACGGTTCGATTTGGTTCCGGTTGGCGGTTGGATCTGGTTGACAGAGCGGTTCTAAATCGTCATCATTTTTAAAACATCAGTAAACGCTCGACGGAAAATGATCCGGTTCGATTCATAGGTTAGGTGCCCTACTTACTGTTAAATATGACAGTAATGACATACGCAGTGGTCTACCGCGCATTCCGACAACGACATACGTATCCATTTTACCAGCATTTTACAACTTATAACCTAAAAATGACAACCCAAACGAACCGATATTTCAAACCGTCTTGCCAGGCAGGTTCAAGATTTTGACGGACCGAATCGAACCAACTGCAACCGTTACGTCATCAATCGCCATGTGAAAATTGTTGGTTCGAATCGGTAGTCGAACCGCAACCGAACCGTTCCACGCGAAATTGCCTAAATACTGTGGAGCGTTTGTCAACAAATGCAGGTTTAAGGTTATGTTGAATTCCGCCGTCAGCTGATATGATCCACTGTGCACCTCGCAGTGCGCATTAAGATAAATCATAAATCGCTGACTGAACGGCCTATAATTTTCTCAGACCGGCTTAATTTTTAATACTATATTGCGATTATATTGCGACTAATAAATGCTGACTGAACCCACCATTAATGTTTAAAACCGAAAATGCAGACATAATCGTGTTTATTGAAAGATGATAATTGTTCATTATACATTAAGCCTTGCTCGATTAACGCGATCTAGAAATTCTTATAGGAAATTAACAATACTTATTCCAGCATATTAATAAGTAATACAAATTCAACAATATTGGTTGACAATCAGAACAAATCTGAAATTCTAGGACAAAAGTTCAATGATTCTGAAAAAAATATATAATTACAAACAATTCTTAATAAAAATTACTAATTGTACATTAATAAACGATAGAAAGGCAGCAAATTATCTTGCAATTCACTTAAAATCAATATGCTATAAGTTGCCAAGAAAACAGGGGTCACAACCGTGGCTAATAACATAAAATACTGTGTAAAAAATGACACAACAACCATAAAGGCGACGGAGTTATTTCAGAGTGAATGCAATTTAAGTTTAACGAACAATATGGGCTGTGTTGTTTATATTTTTTATGTTCATGTTTGTTGTTTCTCACTTTAGAATAGTAACCAATAAATAAGAATAAGGTCTCTAATTATCAATGTTATTTACCACAAATAACACAAGACGAAATCTTGCCCCCCCCCCCCTGGAACATTTTGTAACAGCACCAGTGATTGTGTTATAATCAAGCAACCCTTTAGAAGTTAGACTATAACAAAGTATATTCACATTCATTCCAGGGTAATATACGCAAACTGTACGCGAATTTTTAATTTAATTTAATTTAATTTTAATTTAAAAATATTCGATGATTAGAAATGCGCTCGTCATTCCAGAAATGACAGGGTAGAGTTAATGGTTTGACATTTTTTAAAACTTTTACTGTGATTTTAAGTAAACTTTAATAAATCTAGTTACAAATCAGTGAACACCGCATGTATTTTAACGAAACGATGGTAGTTTTGTTGAATTTTGAAGCATTTTTTTTGTTGATATTTCGGATCTTTTTACGACTCAATTTTTGGGAATTTATGTTGCACTTTGTGCTATTTGTGGCACCCAATTTGGTGCCAGAAATAATGTGCAACAAATAGATACAACTTATAGAAAATAAGTGTGTGTTAAATCCATTATAAATACCTAATTTTAGTAGATAACTTATTAAAACAATAAGACGATAACAGTATCGAAGGAACCTTTCACGGGAGCATGAATTGATTGGGCCAGTAAGTAGGTTCTCAAGGCACACGATTACACGTTAATATACTTTACCATGAACCTCATGATCAAAAGCTGTGCACTAGCTTGAAAGGTCATAGTTAAGATATGAATGCAACGGTCTTTGAAATGCATCCTGTACGTTTTATTAAAATATCTACTGAGGAGCCGCTACTGGTATGCGCAACAAAGGCAATCTGATACTAATGCAAAATAAAATAATGGGTTTTCTAACGAAACAACATGAAAAATGGGTGCTTAATAATTGATACACTTAAAATTGACGTACACTTAAAAGCAGTAATGTGGAACATCTGTGACAACTGGCTATATGTTCCTGTTGGTTAAACCTTGTCCTTTAAATACATAAAAATGGATTTTATGCCAATTCACGCCGTAAAATTGCACCACCGAAGGATTCTAAAAATATATATGTGTAACAGTAAAAAGGAAATGGTTTATTTCCCTTGATAATAGTAAAACGTCGATCTCAGCATTCCTTATCTGAGCCTGATTATAAAAATTTTACCACCGCGTCGCAGTTTCAGTTATTCTGTTTCAGTGTTTACATTAGGTAGCAAATGAACAAGCTTTAAAATTCGTAATAAGGTAGATAATATATTTTTTTTGTGAATAGTTAATCATGTTTAAAGGAGTGCTGTCTTTATAGCCTTGATTATGCTATTCATATATATAGGGCAAATTTTTCTAGTTATGTTACACAGTTATAAGTTTCTAGTGAATAAATGGGTAGTAATAAACCTATTTTAGATTTCCTCATTTTTTTATTTTTTGTTGTTACTGGGAGTGTGTTGCACCTTTTATATTTAAAACCCGAATTGTGTTTTTATCAGTTCGAATTCTTAATCTTGAATTATACATAGTTTTTTTTTAAATTGGGTTGGAACAATATTTTCCAGGCTTTTCTAAAATTCCTACCGTTATTTTAGAACCCTTACGGGACACTCTAAAAGTATCGTTTTGAAAAACATATCGATGGTCAATTTTTATCACCAAGATAACGAAAAAAACACTTTTATTTATGAATAATGTTTCGATAGAATAATGGACATTGGTTGGCTATATTAAGTATAGTCAAATATTGCAAAAGACCAGCGCCCTCTAGGCCTATGGTTTTTGCGAAAACCTGATTATGAATTATTCTTATTCGTCATAAACATTTTTTACTGCAATTAAAATATCAAAAAGAGAGATCTAAAATTGATATTGATTTTTTGTATATTATATGAACTGCAGCTCAATTATACGATTTAACATTATTAAAACATTGTTTTGTGCCCTGGGAAACTTTGTCCTGGAACTCTTGAAAAACCCTTGAAACACTCATATATGTATATGGTTAGCCAAAGGCTTTATACATGCTATCGTTTTCAATATACAGGGTGCTCTTTTTATTATAGAAATCTGGTAGCCTTGCTTTTTTTAAATAGAACAACCCAATATATTTAAAATTTTTTAATTTTAAGATTAATTCTTAGAATTTTATATAGAAATCAGTGCACGAATAAAAAGCATACCTACACACAGAAAAGTGATCTCTCGAACGAAGAGAGAATTACTTGGCTGAAGTAGTTGGTAGGTTCGTATATACGCGAGAGATTATTGACTTCAACCAAGAAATTTTATTTCTTGGAATAATTACTAGATTTAAGAAAGTGGTTACTCTGGTGAAGTAAGTAAACAGTCTTCAATGAAGTGTATATTTTTATTCCCGATATTTTTAGCTACTTAATGTAAGGAATTTTAAAGTTTTGGCACAAATACGTTTTCTATTGCTAATTAACAAGATAGGTATGTTATATTTACTTACTCGTTCTAAACTGTTGCGTGCGTTACATTAAACTATTCCGTGTTGAAACGTTTATTGTACACTATAAATCACAATACACATCCCCAATAAATCACAGGGCACATCCCCTACGCTGTTGTTTTCGTGCTAGGTTAGGCTCCTTTGACCTTTACGGCGCCAACACCACGCGCGGGCTCGCAAGCCTTGACAAAATCACGGTGCGCATATTTATTCCAGAGAAACGGATTACTTGAAAGAAGTGAGAATCACTTCAGTTAAATAATTGGTGGGTTTTTATTCAGTAAACAATACTTACTTATATTAAATGTCTTATATTTTCTTGGATCAAGTAACTACGCACTTGGATGGATTTACTATTACTTCGTTGGAGAAATTAACATTTTTGGGACGAAAAATTCAATTACTTCTATCAATACAATATTGGTTCTTATAAAGAAAGAATTTATTTGTTGACAGCATTTATCTGTGAAATTATTTTACTTATATTGAGTATGTGGCATTTCTTGTATACACCTAACATTCTACATCCAAGTAAATATGCATTTGAATTTAGTAAATAAATTCAAGAAATTACTTTTTCTCGTTCCAAATAATCACTTTTCTGTGTGTACAGAATCCGTTGTCATTTGTTGGATTGGTTTTTCCTGCTGAGCAGAGTCATAATTGTCCTCTGTTATATAATTTTTGGGAAATTACGAAATTGAAGATATGAGAACGAAGTTCTGACATCTATACTCAAAAGTTTATAGATTACTATTTGTTTTTCATTCCGTTGTGTGCATTCATTTTATAAAAATAAAACTGATTGGTACAAAGTTCGTAACTCAAATTATAACAAGAAAAACACAAATAAAAACAATTGCATGAGCAATTCCTAGTTATGACTAAAAAACTAATTTTGATCAAACACCGTAAGAGAGCACCGTAAGAATTTTTAAAGAAAGAGAAATTAATTAAATAAAAACAATAAACAAGAAAAATTGTCATTTAATCATGTCCTTCTTCATTGACACAACATACACCAGGTCTGACGATGCTATTAAACTGAAATTTCCTTTGAGTAGGTAAATTAAATATTAATTAAAGATAGAATTTTTTCATGGTACAACTAGAGAATATCTTATTTTTATTTTAATATTTGCTCTGAAACCATTATAACATTATAACTGTCCCAGTCCGTGATTTTACATAAGGTCGCAAAAAGTTTATAATTGGCTGTTAGGTATTCATTGAAAAATAAAAAATTTGCACCCCTGGTAAGTTCTGGGAATCACCATTATGAGTCACCCTGTTTTCCACCTGTTTTACCACGTCTGCTTTTATTTTCCATGGGAGTGTTAATAATTCATATATGGTTTTAATGCATTTATGCAAATTTTGATTTAAATTGTAAATATATATTTGTTTTCTTTGCCTGCATTTTCAATGACCGACCCAACCTTTTATTTAGAACATCTAAAGGGAAACGGTTATTAAAAATTATCTAATATTTGGCCAATTTTTTGTGCACCAAGTATAAAGAAGTTTCTGTAACTTGACTGGGTTGCAAATTTAGACTTTTATTAGGGCCACAAAGCGAACATAATTCCTCAAAAATCTCTCCAAACTAAAGCTCAAAATGACACAGAATCGCACGTGTGGATTATCATATACTCCTAAAATATTATTACGTTATTGTTGTGCGAATTATTTTCGGAGATAAAATCTAATCTGATCAACCAGCCGAATGGTTATTTGGCGACTGGCAATCTTATCCGTTTCCGATAATCAGCTTCGGATGGAAGATATTGGCGTTATAACGAATTGTATTTATTGAAGAAACGGACGAAATTGGACGTTTGCCTTAGCGGCGCACAAACTAGAGATTGATGGCCCGACTACCCTTCTTTGGAACTTTCCACAATCAATCATAAGCATGCGCCAGATAGAAGAGAGTTTTATCTTATACGTTAATGGTTTACAATCTTTTAGTTGTTTTATTCGCAAGATGTCATTTTCTTGGAGAATTTTCAGTTTAAAGATTGATACATCAAACGATTGTTCTCAAGTCATTACACAGCTTGCGTCACAGAGTTTCGTGTTGACAAGACAAAGAATAGATTCTTTAGTAGCTGCAGTACGTAGGTACCCAACATTATCAGCAAAACGGAAATTACATGCCGAATTGGGAACCGCTTTTAAGGTACAGCTTTTAAGTACAAGTCTGTTGCTGATAGAATAGTTGGCAACTTTGGGTAATACAGGATGACCCGCACCATATGTGATTACAATCTCTCGTTTCGATAGTATTGACTTCTGTGTTGGAGGCCCATAACTCGAAAATGCTAGCTCCACACTCAGCCTAAATAAATCGGCGAAACGTTCGGCGAGGCTGGGTGAGACATAGCGATCAACGAAGGCGCACGCACAGTGTGAAAAATTCCCAAAACCCTGGCCAAAAGTAGAAAGCATTTTCTATTTAGGTAAAACTCGGTAATCTAAGATTTGAAGGGTCGCCGATTACAAATCCGAAATCAAAAGTTGAAAAAACAAAATGGCCGATCCAATATGGCGGACATCAATACTTACATTATTTTCAATTTAGCTGAAATTCGGTATTAGGGGGGATTTGGGGTCGCTGATAATAAATCTAAATTCTAAGTTTAAAAAACAAAATGTCCGATGCAATATGGCGGACATTTGTTTGAAAACTATTTTCAATTTAGTTGAAATGAAGTATTTGAGGGGATTTGGAGTAGCTAATTATAAATTCGAAATAAATAAACAAAAAATCAAAATGTCGGATCCAATATGGCGGACATCAGTTCTTAAATTACTTATTACACGGTGATTTGGGGTCGCTGATTATAAATCTGAATTCAAAGTACGGATATTTGTACGAAACCTACATTCAATTCAGTGGAAATTCAATATTTGTGGGCATTTGAGGTAGATGATTATAAATTCCTAATAACAACGACAAATCCTGAAAAGTATGTCCCAACCAGGTTTAAATCCAGTCGTTCCCGTATTATAAAATGGAAACGCACTTAATTAAGTTTCTATCATAGTGTTACTAAAGGTTAAAATGTAAATATGGTTTTGCTTAGTATTCTTCTTTAATAATTATTGAAATATGGATGAAATAAATAATTTTAAAAATTTAGTAAATAAAAAGATATTGTGCCTATTGAATACTCTAAAATTATAAAATAGTATAGTATTTGTTCATTCGTCTTTTTCATCTTCATCATCAGCTTCACTATATTCATCTACACTTCATTTTCTACAACTTCATATTCGGAACTGTCTTCTTTATTTTCAAGTTCCATTGATACAATTTTTGGTACTAATTGTGATGATATTAGAAAATAAATTGATTCCGGGTCATCCCATGCGTCAAAATAATTAATTGCTGACGTTTTGCAAACCATGTTGTTCGCTTCTTCATAACCAATATTTGTCATTATGGCTAATTTTAGAGTTCTAAAACTCCTTTTGCGTCTAAAATCATTCTGCTTTGGATCCAAAAACGACATTTTAGCAATTTTTATTACCAAGATTAGCAAAACTCATTTTTTGTTGTTTATTGCTACATTATTTAATTTTTGTGTTCAGTTGTCGGCAGTTTTTCAAATCGTCCTATTAAAACACAAAAATTTAAAGGATGACGCAATTTTTGGCAAGGAAAAATCAATCCAACCTCAAGATTCAAGAATATCTCATAGAACTAGAAATCCTTTAACAAAGTTGATTCATCTAGCTTCATAAGAAAAAAAATTAAACAGCATTCCCTTAGACGCATACGTAAATTGTATGTATTACATTCTAAAAATAAACAGAAATTCATTTTGAGTAAGTATGAGGAGAAACTGTCTACACATTCAAAAAGTACAAAGGATGATCTTTACAATAAGCTATAATTCTAACCGGGGATATGCGTGGAATTTCTTAAAAGTCTAGGCGAACTCTAAGTTTATAAAATTTTTGCTACGTTGTAATAGAAGTTGCAAAAAACATGTTAAATTATTTAACTGCGTAGAAAAATTATAAAACGTATTTAAATACCTTGAGAACCACTATTCATTTTAGAAAAATACTTAAGTTATTGTCAACAACCCCACAGAAAATTACAATTGTGATGGTGTCAAACACTCAAACATACGCTTTGCACAAATCGACAACTTTGAACTGATACCATTCTTAACCGGTTCAGCAGACATTTTTACAATTTACGATTCTGATACGCGAGTGAACAAAGATTTGTTATGTAGGTTCAATTCTGTTTATTTTTAAAACTATGAAATATGAATTTTGGCCAGATTTTTGGGAATTTTTCACACTGTGCGACGTGAAGTAGCTGCTGTCTCAGCGTATACTATGTATGCATACTTTCATTGAAATTGTGGTTATTATTAATTGATAATTAATTGAACAACCTAAATAAAAATTTAATATAAAATATATTAAATATTTGAAAAACTTATTTGAAAAACTTAACCGCTATTGATTTATTATTCTGATTATTTATACTAGATACCATATACTGATATATGCCATAGTAATACGATTTTACATAAACAAAAATTAAATATTTGTATAATTATTATTTTATTATTTTGTATAATGTATTGCGGTATAAATCAAATATTATTGTGCATATCTATACAGAGTTTAAAATTACAACTAAACAATTCATCAGCAATTAATTAAAAGTCCTGAACTTTGAAACTGAATATTTTCCCACATACATACACATTTATTTTAATTTGCTGTTTGAACATTTAATTAACATTTCATTTTATTTTTCTATTTAATTGTTCTGTTATTTTTTATCCGTTTAGTTAAAATAAAAGTTTATGAGTTTTGATTAATTGCTTTAAACCTGAACAATGTTTTGCGCAGTTCGGCTTCCCTCGCTTGTGGCTTTTGGTGCGAGGCAGTAGAACGAAGTGCATTCGAAAAGTTTTGACGCCATCAGTCAATCCGTTTGAATCAGTTTTTGTAAAATATTGTTGCGTATCATTAATTGTACATCTAACTTCGTTATCTATATTTAACTCGCACTATTATTCAAAATTCTGCAATTAAATTGTTCTGATCGTACCGTACTAATAGTAAATTATCTTCCACTCTCCCAGCTACGTTTCCATTTACCGTTACGATTGACGATTGAAATTTATATCATTCATATTAAATCGCTTTAAAAATTACTTATAAATTATTATTCAATCCTTTTTCTACAGTCGCATTAAATAAAATATGACGATTGTTTACGTGCATATCCCGTTATCGTGCTAATATTCGTTACTGAGATATCCGCTTCCATGAAAATCTTGTTCGCAACCTTTATTACACAAAAACTAAAGAAAACAAAAACACCAATCTATAAACCAGGGTCTAAATGCAATCTAAACAAAAATTGAAGGTTTTGTGGCAAGGGGTTTACGAGGAAAAAAATCGGAAAGACGAACGTTAATTTAAAACTCAAAAATCGGGTAGTTTTGTTCCCCTCCCTCGCGCTCATGTTTACACCGAGACTCGAGAGGCAAACAATTTTGACAGTCATACAACTTTTGTAGAAATGATTCAGCAGTATGACACACTTTATGTCAATTTTTTCTGTTCAGTAGTTTTAGAGTTATGCGCCTTCAAACACAGGAGTCAATATTATCGAAACGAGAGATGGTAGTTAGAGCGATTCTCTTGTGCGGGGTCTCATTTGTGTCCGGTTTATTTTTTATTTATGACGTTATACGAATGAAGTTAACAGAAGTTCTAGTAGACAAAAACGCAATTTTTTGGGATACTCTATGTGGTAGTATGACTTTTCAGAATGATATTCCGACCACAAAAACATTTTTATCACCTTTTTATCATTCTATTTGTAATAGTAAAGCAACTAAAAAATAACTTTTTTGTTTATTAATTTAGGCGGCTATGAATTCGTGAAAATAGTTGAAAATTGTCAAATAAACACTGACTAAATCGGTTATGGCCGATATTGTACTATTGGCGCCCTCTAGCGTGATTTCATTGGTTATTGGCCAATCTATCATTTTTTCGCTGTACTCTATGAGTGCACCCTGATTATTCGATAGATAACATTTTTCCGATTACAATGACACTAAATACTATGGATAAATGGCTATAACTAGGAATAATTCATCAAAACAGCGTAGCTACTGAAATATGGATGAATGCTAACAACAGAATTTGACAGTTCTTTGTTTCCTTATTGTTGGAGGTTATTGCCAGCTATTTTCGATTATTAACATAATTATTGTTTGTTACTTATTGTTGGTTATTGTTGATTCTTTATTAATTTGTTGCTTACTTCGCAATTATTGATGTTTGAAATTTAAAAAATGCGTTTGTTAATTGTTATTTAACCAACAAGTATATTAAAGAGAGCGATTAATGATCGAGACTGTTTAACGCTCGACCGTAGCGAGAGCGTTAATTGTCGAGATCATTAATCACCGTTTAATATTCGAATTGGTTACAAATTTTTTTCGTCGATCGTATTCTTCTAGCGTCGTCTATATAGATTTTTCTTCGCCGATGTCTTTTTAGGTTATATGATAATTTATGTAATTTGACACTGACAGTTCTAGAGGCGGTATGTTTTGATTGGAAGGTTTCATTTCACATATGTTCGATTGGCCAATCAAACGACGTCTTTACGTCGTGTGATTGATTGGCTATAACAAATCATGCATTAATAGAAATCGTTAATAGAGTTGGTTAATAAACGATTTCCTATTCACTAAACTGACTCATAAATAAACGATCGACGGAAAATACTATTATTAATCAAGACGGTGACGCGCAATACAGAGAATTGTCAAATTCGGCTGTTAGCACTCATCCATAGTATTTGGTGTCATTGTAATCGGAAAATGTTATCTAACGAATAATCAGAATGCGCCCATAGAGTACACGGGAAAAAATGACTTGTTGACCAAAAACCAATGAAATCGCGCTAGAGGGCGCTAGTAATAAAATATCGGCCAAAATCTATTTAATCAGTGTATATAGGTAAAACCACGAGAGCTGAAAGCGAGTCATCGATTCCAGCTGTTATTTTGCTGATACGTTACAGACCAGCGTTAGAAAGAAACAGAGTGCTTTTCATGCGTCTGTTCTTACATTTTTAGGCGATGACTCACCTTCAGCTCTCGTAGTTTTACCTATATTTGACAATTTGAAGCTATTTTCGCGAATTCATAGCCACCTAGATTAATAAACACAATAGTTATTTTTTCGTTGCCTTGGTGATTTAATTTAAAATATACAAATAATACAGGGTGGCATTTAAAATTTCAATGATTACGTAAATTCCGGAAAACCGTAAATCTCAACCGCAAGAGTAACCTTAGGAGTGATCTTAACCTCAAGAGTATCTCAAAAAAATGAATTTTTTGTCTACTAGCATTTCTCAAATGTCATTCGTCCAGCGTCATAAATAAAAAAAAATAAGCGGGCGTACCTATGCCATGAGGCACCCGGTATATCAAACAGTTCATAGAACGCTTTTCTAATCTCAAATATCCGTCGCCTCCGCCAAAATGGCAACATTAATAATAATACAGAGAAGAGAGGTTATATGCTGCTTTTACAGCATTTTATGATTTGTTAGACAGACAGACGGACAATCGAGTAATCCCATAAGGGTTCTGTTTTTTTTTACTTTTCAAGCACCTACGGAACCCTAATTAAAAGTAATGAGTAACTTTAAAGTATAGACCAGTGTTTCTTAACCTTTTCAGTACTTTTACCCATATGATCTGCTTGAGATTAGGTTTTTTTCCCCTTCTTAAAAAAGACTATGCGGTACGATAATAACGTCTTATATTTTTAAACATGATACATAATTAATCTGAAGGTTTGTCTTGCTTTTTCTTAAGAAGAAATGCCTCTTTATTAAGAAGATTTTTATGCCGATTCCTAGATTTTGTTTTGACACTAAAGTTGAAAATTTAGTTCGTATCTTTGTCCAAAATGTAGCTTGACGACATAAATATGCCCGGGAAATAGCGATTCAGCGAGTCTATCAAAGAAGATAGATAGTTGCTGAACGATGGAATTAGTGAAGCAGCATTTTTTTCTTCGTTGTGAGCACTGATTGTCTTGGACAATTCTGTGAACATTGATATGTCACCAGCTTGAACTTCACATTCGTACAGTACAGTTCTAGCTTTCGCAGAAAACCGGCAATTTTATCTTGCGCTATCAAAATATAGCTCATATTTCGTTGCAATGAGACATTTAAACTGTTAATTTTACTGAATTTTAATGAGCCAAACACGCTAGCATATGGATAAATGTTTTGTTTTCTTTTTGTGTGAAAATTCTTCTCCTTTTCTGTCCTGGGATTTTCAAAACAAAGATATTTCTTCACGCAGCTTAGGCACTCTATTCAAAACTTTCCACCGAGACAATACAAATTCTAGAATTTGAACTATGATATAGGGACGATGCATACATGAGTCAATTTGCCTAAAAACACCCATTCCAAATTGAAATTTTACCCCCAAGGGGGTAAATACCCACAGGTTAAGAACCACTGGTATAGACTAATGGTAGAATCCCCCTAGCCACCATATTTTTTTGGACAGGCGTATGTCATCTTGTTATTTTAAAAGAGAGCGGTGCTTTTAATTCAACGATACTCAAATTTTATAGATTTACATAATAAAATTTTCAAAAAAAAGACAATTGGTAATCGTAAAATATTGATAATTCTGGGGAACGTGGTTTTTGTCAAAACTGCAGATTCTTCGCACTAATACGAAAAAGTTGTTGTCAATGTGCAAAAATTGCGATTTAAGTAATCATGATTATAAATTTTACAAGAAATGCACCTTATTATTTTTTCAGGCCTCAGGTCAATATTTCAGATCAAACAGTCACTTTGAAGACGTCATGTGGTTCATTAGTTAACATTAGATTTTCGTTAAAAGTTGTCTATTAAGCAACAATAATTTAATGAAAACGTAGAACGTAAAAATAGGTTCAAACAAGTTCAAGTACAGATCCCATGCATTAAGACCTTGTTTGCGATTTTATATATTTTACCGTGTAACAATAACTGTTTGTATTGACTATTGTATTAAACTAATTGTGAGCATTGCCGTTTAGATAAGCCTGATGATGTCAAAAGACGAAATCGATCGCTCAACTTTTGAAAATTAAGTATTCACTTTTACGTGATAAGTTTTCTTTAATAAATTATTTTTATTGTTCGCAAGTATGACAGGATGGAAACCTTGGTACACCTTCCTGTCTACTGATGTAACCTCATACGTATGTTTGCATAACATTTCAATAGACGATACTATCAAAAATTACAATTACATCATTTTATTTAAAAGTTATTCCAAAATAAACAGTGCGCTTTTACGAAAAAAAATTATAGTACGGACTTAAATAAATAGACAGATAACTGTATTATATGACATAAAGTCTACTGTAATTGTACAAACTCTTTTCTCTGTGGGTCTCCATTCAATGTTCAATCTTGTTTTCGCATCTCTTCATACGAATTACTCTACAAATTAAAATAGGAGCTTTGTGTAAGAAAGAATCTTGTCCAATTATCAGAAGCATTCACTACAAGCGCAACATTCCCTTTCGTCTCTTGACAGAAGTCGTTTTATACATGAAACGCGCACCAAGAGATTTAATTACTAACTAAATTGTACAGGTTGCTATATCCCCCGAGCGTTTGCGTTAATTAAAAGTGAACTTTTTAGTCGCAACTCCGCGACCTCGTCGAAAGGAGCCCGCCGTTGTCGTCAGCTACGAAGCAATAATTACCTGAGGAAATTGAAATTTACGTCTCCTGGTGCTCGGCTACGTGTAAATCAAGGCAGCCCCTTCAGAAAATTTATGAGCCACTCTCCAACGGAGGTTCCAACACACATGTACGGTCTGTGTTTTATGGGTTGAGATGACACCCAAGCATTTTATCCTGGTTTTCCGGAGCATTAAACTGCCTCCGAATTACTTTGTTTGCTGGAAAGTAGAAAAGATTTGGTTTTCATGACATATGATGTATAACTATAAAAGATTCCGATAAAAAGTTGTGGGAAACTTTAAAACGCGAAGGGATTTTAAAGAAACTTTAGTTTGTAAATTATTTTGCTGATGCATTCTGTACATCATTAATAACTTACTCAACTTTGCAATTAAACATTAATCTCTTCATGGTTGCAGGTGCGCTATCTTGGTGTTCAAAAGTTCGCTATTTTTCTAATCACTTTATCTATTAAATTGACTGCTTAGTATAACAGTTGTTAGTAAAATTGTGGCAAACTGTCAAACTGCATTGTCTGCTAAGGCGTCACACCAAGTTCTGCGTGATGTTAATCAAAAAAACACATTATGGAGTATTTATAAAAAAATAACAAGCGGTTTTTGTCATGCAAAGTGACAAATGTACATTTTTCTTCCAGAGAATTTTACTATGAATTTTACCAATACAAAGATATGTAGAAATACGTATATAGTAAGAATATTATTATGTACGTTCTTACATATCTATGATATACTGTTATAAGTTATAATACAGCACTTGCAGCTACAGGTAACATAATGGTTATTTATAGATTTGTTAAAGCATAGTTTTACAAACATGGATGGTTACATGCAAACGATATAAAAACTGTATAATGTTATCTATTCTAAGAAGTTTATTTCCACTATTTGAGTTCTTATAATCATTAGAATTCGTCTTTCTACCTCTTCGTGATTGCTCGTTATTGAATTATAGTTCTGAAGTAGTTTCCAAAGTTTGAATCTGGAAATCAGTGTTGCGCGTCTAAAATTATGTAATGACGTTCCGGCTTATAATTAATTCGAATAATGAATAATTTCCAATCGCGGAAAGGTCATCTAGTAGGAAAAAATCTAAAGTTTTAAAGTTTTCGCCTAACGTTGTAATTATACATGTAAAACCAAGAGTGCCAATTACATTGTATTACAAAGAAACAAAAAGCGAAATATACTTTCACGAGACATAGCAGAAGTTGTTGAGCTGGTAGAGCTGAACCTAATGGCATAGCTGAAATTTTCCAAACACCCACAAAATCTCATTTTTTACTTTATCATACGCAGTATGTAAAGTATTCTAATCATGCCAAAAAAATTTTTTGTCTTTTTGGGTCCCCTGAACATTTTTGACCAAGGTACAAAAAAATGTCTGTGTGTGTGTGTGTGTGTGTGTGTGTGTGTGTGTGTGTGTGTGTATGTGTGTGTGTGTGTGTGTGTGTGTGTGTGTGTATGTGTGTGTGTGTGTACCCGTTTTTGTGGAGACGATTCCGGAGAAACTACTAAAGGTATCGGGACAAAACTTCATATTTAGAAGTTTCATAACCAAACTTAGAGCTGAAAAGCTTTCTGCTGAAAACGGTCCAAAGGAACTGGTGGTTTACTCTTAGCATTTTTCGAAGATTTTGTAAATGAGCCGCTATTTGTGTAATGTCGTCAAAATAGTTAAATAATAAATTAAAGGAGAGGAAATTTTCTATAATTTATGTATATGACACTTTTTGGTAGAATTTACAGTTTAGCTGCATGAGCAAATTCTATTTCATCGAGATCGGTCGTACTGCTTTAAAACTAGTAGCCAGGATATGTCAGATTTTTTGATTCTAATGACAGTAGCTAGTGTCAAACGCTAATGTTTTGAAAATACTACTGTCAATATAGGCTGCGTTCGGATATTGAACACCGTTACAGGTTTTACACCCACTAACACGTAAGTGTCATTTGGACGGTGTACCCGGTGTCAACGGAGTACAATATCCGAACGCAGCTTTAATCGAGATATCTGTCTAGTTCTACTAGTTTTATTTTAATGCAGACATAGCCGATCTCGATCAAATAGAATCTCATGCAGCTAAACTATTAATTTTATATATAGTATGATAAAGTCATGTGCCTGGCCACATCAGATTTTTTTTTTCAAAAAAGCCGTTTTTGCACGTGTATAAAAATTCACAACTCCGCCATTTTCTATTCTATTTCCAAAATAAGAATTTCAATTGAAAGAGGAAGCATAGACCATTATAAAGATGTACTATTCGGTCAGATCCAATAACAAATCGAAAAGTTATGGACGTTCAAGTTACGAAGTTTCCAATTATTTTCAGATTTCTTCAACTTTAACAACAATTTGATGACCTGTTTGAATCAGTAATATTTTTTTGCTATTTTTTTATTGAAAGCACGTTTAAATTTGCGTCTAATACGCGTTTGTTTTTTAGAATCGGTTGAAATTTAACAAAATTATCAAATTTTATTGACCGGCTGACACATCACCTACTGAGGTGAAATATACTCGCCGACTGTAATAAATCCGTAGTCTTTGTACACATTAATTAGACATTACTAGCACTTATATTTCCAATTTTATTCTAAAATTATGACACTGTTTTTTTTTCTTTTCCTTTTTGTTGTTACCTGCCAGACTATCACAAAATGTTACAATTAGAGTTTACGTTCATTACATTTCTAGGTATATTTGGGTTTAAAATAGATTGCACCAACAATAAAAATTTCACCCGTTTATTGGAACAGTACTGAGTTACTATCGCGATTTATGAAAAATCGTGCTCAGATTTATAAGATTCTTCAGATTCAGCAGCAGGTTGCACAACCCAATCATCAAGAGCTAATGGTTTTGTTACAGTCAAAACATTATCATACTTCATATATTTACACGTTTTAAAAAGATGGCCTTTAACGTCCGATTCACAAAAATCGGACTCCATCCTCAATCCTCCACCTTATGATAAGTTTCATGTTGCCATATCATCGGAGTAGAAAAGGCCATTCCAGTTCTTGAGTTATCAACATTTTTTGATTTCCATAACTTCAATTTTGACGAACAAACTACTACACACGTATTCTAGTTCATACTAGCGACTTGCGGTGTAAACACGGTCAAAAATTTTGTTGTCTACCACTGATTTACTTTTTACTAACTATAGCCGATGCGGTTTGTCCACAAACAATCCGCAGACGTAACAACACTTATTGAAATTGTCACTCATTTTACTTTTTTTTATATTTGCACTAAAGCATGCACTAAAGCTGCTTTCTTACGTATGGATCAGTTTGATAGTTATTATGAAATTTTATATATTATGAAATATTATATGAAATTTGGTGATACTAAAGACCTACATCGTCTTAATAGTATACAATTGTAATATGTTAAGATTGTCGATTAATGATTTTACGATATTTGGGTATAAGTCGAATAGCACTTAATAACATATTAGATAGACTAATTTACAATAAAACAAGGTAATAAACAAACAAACTAATGTCTAGTTAATGTGAATCAAGAGTACGGACTTATTACGGTCGGGCTGTACGTATATTCCTTCTGCCTAGTGCGAATGTCAAGACGGTGATTAAACTTCTATAACTCAGTCAAATTTCAACCATCTCTAATAAACAAACTCGTATTAAACGCAAATTTAAATGGGCTTCCAATAAAAAAATTGAAATAAAATACTATGGATTGAAACAGGTCATCAAACTGTTGTTAAAGTTAAAATCGGAAAATAATGGGAAACTTCTGAATTTGAACGTCTATAACTATTCTACTTTTTATGGAACTGATCAAACAGTACATCCTTATAATGGTCTGTGTTCCCTCTTTCAATTGCATTTTTTGAAATCGGATAGAAAATGACGGAGTTCTGCATTTTTACACACATGCAAGTACCCAACAACAGTTTTTTTGAACAAAATCGACATTTTGGGGGTGTTTGGAAAATTTCGTATATGCCATTATGTTCACCTCCACAACTTACACTATGTCTCGTGAAAACTATATTTTCACTGTAACACAGTGTTATTAATTACTTGGTATGGTCAACAATAAAAGTTTAATAATCCTTGACTATCTGTGATACCAGTTATCTTTATCGATTTCAATATAAAGAAACTTGCTTATTTGTATTACCATTTTTACAACTTAAGTATGTAAACCCTTCAACGGTTTACTTAATAACTAAGTGTTTGTTTTTGAACAGGTAATCCATTCACAATTAAATACAATATCTCCATACCAACAGGATTATTCCGTGTTTAGTGGTTTATAAGCTATAATATTAAGTCATATTTTGACAATACCTACTGTCAATAGTCACCCAATAGGACATATTTCCGCTAAAATCTCAATTTTTTTTCGGCACGAAAAATAACTGAAGTAACCAACAAACTGAAACCTAGATGTTTTAGAATTTAGATTTATTAACAATCAATCTAAAAATCATTCTGAAAGCGTTTAGCAAGGATTGATAAGTAAGTTAAACTTCACTATGTAAACGATGCAATGGGAGTACCACTTGTTCCTTGTTCCACACTTTTGGTGGTTTTATTAAGTTAATGGTACACAGTGAATGACGATAGATAATAGTACATTACTACTATTACAACTAAAGTAAACACTTAACAATCAAGTGCATTTATTTTGTGGATACCATTTAAGCCAAAAAGGCTGATAGCGATCTACAATAATCTTCCTACATTGCCCTATTGACCGATATTTTAGTAATCAAACACTGAATTTTATCGGCCAATACGCCGCTTACATTAAATTTCGGTCGGTTTCGTATTACAATGTCAAGTGGGGCATGCCATATACGCAAACCGTAGGCCTCTCACATGCGCAGCTAACAATACAAAGTTCGCGTTCCACGCGAAATAAAACCACAAATCTCGGCTCAGTCACGTGAAGCACGTTCGCCTCGTTTTTACGACATTTTCCCGCAAAATTAAAGACCTCTCTAGCTGTCGAATTGGAACTGTATTGAGCCCGTAAAAAGGCGAGAAGAAAGAAGAAAGTTGAGGTCGTCGCCGAGAGGGGTCAAATTAGGATTCCACCCTTGTAATTAACGTCGGATCTAATTGCCAATACCCATAGCAAGTGTCGTTAATTAGTCGATCTATAGTCCTTTTAATTAAGCGTTGGAATCGTCACATGTTCTGTTAGAATGTATTCAAAAGGTAGAAGAAATTTTAGGATTTAAGAAGCACAATCACTAAAAAAAACATCTGGTGTATAATGTATAAACAATATCAAAAATATATCTCAGTACAGCTTCATTTTCAGATCCATGTAGATTTGATAGTGATTTTTTTTTTTTAATTTCAGAAAAAAAGGTTATTTTATGTTGTTTCTCGTTTGTCTTGTCAGTTTAATTACTCGGTCTTTGTTACTGAAAACTGTTTTTCAACCAACATTTTCACATATTCTGAATACAGTGACAAAAATTAAAAGTCCATGTAAAATTAGTACAGCATAAGACATAAGTATTAAATAAGACTTCTATCTACTGTTCGTTATTTTATAAATGTTTAATGATATTTTATAGGTTTATGTGTTACAGTGTGTTACACCTAAATAACTGTTTTATATAAAAAATCACATAATTTGATCCCTTATTCCATGTTATGACTTTAGTTAGACTTTTACTCAACTTCATGTCGTGATTTATAACCGTCATATGGCTCGCAATATACGACATTTTTCTCACATCTAAAAAGGTTTGTCTAGGTCGCGATACGAACTCTCGGTCCACGTAAGTGTTGACATTAGCAATGAATAATAATGACAGTTTCTTTGAATAAAGAAGTCACTATTCGAAAGAACTATCATTATCATTCAATGCTACTGTCATCATAATCATCGGCTAGTATCCATGATATTTTTTAGTTAAATTAACATATTTCTATACACGTTATATGGATTATGTGGATTTTACAATGAACTTATAAGTCGTAGATAAATATGTTGTATGACAGTTCTTTTGAATAATGACTTACGTAGTTGACAGTTGATTGACAGTTTGCATGGCCACCATTGACATTTGAAATATTAGATATAAAATAGAATTTATAAGATAAAACGTCGTTTTGACTCGCACATAACGGATATAAATCTCTCGCATGGTAATGAGCATGTTTAGAGCATCATTTCCTGCTCTCGATTTTATATCCTGTAACTGTCATCCAGTTCTACTAAAAGATGCTTGTTAAGTAAAAAAGAATTATTAAAAAAGAATTATCTTAAAATGTAACTGTACGAATAAAGTAAGTCTTATAAGATTTTGTTGAGAGTTTGATCTTCACTTGTAAGTTTTAGAAGTTTATCAAATCAAATGATGTATTGATATATTTTAACAATAATGTATTTGTCTATTAAATTAGGCAAATATAAATTATTAATCTATTATATTATTGACGGTACAATAACTCAAATTGTAAATGAAAAGTGATTTGGTTCACTTCAATCGATCGATTAATAATATCGTTATGGATTGCTTTTGTTTAGAGCAGATTTTTTTGTTTTTAAAGATCATATTCTTTTGTATAAAGACATTCGCATTTGGAACAAGATAAAACTGTATTAAATACTTTATATTATTTTCTTGTAGAGATTAATTGATGTGGAATACTTATTTAAGGTAAATAAATAAATTTCCATACACGTTTGTCTTGTATTGACAACTGGCAACCTTGTGTTGTTTTCTTTTAAAGTAATATTTTTATTTCTTTAAAAATGCGTTTAGTTTGGTCAAAATTCAATACATTCAACCAAATATACTGCCAGTATTACTTATGACGGAATTGACATTTTTTAAAGACAACCCCAAAATTTGTGTTATTGATTCTGATAGATCATTCAATTGTCTTAACAGTAGCATACCTATTATAGACGTACATAAGAAAACATTAGAGAAAAATAGTTAAAGGTTAATAATTAATAACATATTGATACTTATGCGCTAAATACGAATCCGTGCCTGAATGTTGCATAGGAAGTTAAGCTTTTGCGTTTTCGTTTTTTTATTCTTGCATCTGGAATTTCAACTGTTCTCTTTTTCTTGGCGTAGCCTGTTATTCTGTTCTTTTTTCGCTTCCTTTCTTATTTATCTAGAATGATTTTCTTTTGCGCTTCCTTTTTTTAGTAATAAATATTCTCTCCAAGCATTAGAAATAGTTTCACCGAAGAACAGTTTTATTTTATTTTATTTGGGTGTTTCAACCAGAAAAATATTTTTATAATAATGGAGATGGCATCAGGTAAACTGTTATCTCCAAAGGCGGTGTATCAATGCCAAAATCGCTACTCTCTGCTGCTAGTGTTGTATCATTCTGTCTTATTTCGTCATCTCCTATGATGCCTGTCGTATTTATAACGGAATTAGGGACTATTAATGATCGTAATTCCGACACCCTGTAATAATTAGGGATTATTGATGTCCGTAATTCCGACACTCCTGTCGGAATTTGGACAAAATGTGTACAATGAATTGTAATATAGCGAACGATGTAAAATATGTTATTTTCTTGTGTAAAGACAGCAATAGAGCTATATGTATTACTTCTGACCATGTACACAATTCCGACACACATGTCTGATTTACGGACCTGCTATATTTACATGTGCCTAATTCCGACACCCCTAAATTTGTAAATAATAGTGCTTAAAAGAGTACTACACCGTATTATTATGAAAATATAAGGCATTATTAGACAGCCTAAACAGACATTATTAGAATTTTCTTAATTACTGTTATCCTGTACCGATTTAAAGAGAAGTCGAAATGCAGTTACCTTATAAGGAAAAACTCAACTTTTAGCATAACACTCAATTGTCAAGATCAGTCAACCTTCTAGGTTATATTCTGACCGTTAGCACATTGATAGAATAAGAAACGATTGTGGGTTGATAGATGTAATGTCAAATCAATAAACCGGATGTCCTAAAATAAAGTTGAATGTTGTAGATTTCTTATTTTATCCAAGTAAACAGAGTTAAAGGACTCATCATAAAACGATTTTACACCATTAACTGCTGTTTTGAGTTGGTGCCATTTTGTTATACTTTACAATTTCCGTGTTATGCTAAACTATTGTTAGAAATGTTATTTTTATTACTTATAATTTACCCTGATGGAAGATCAAACTGACTAAACGCACCAAAAAATTGCAAATAATGTTAGCGAAGACGCAGAAGAAATAATTTGATTTAAGCCTAAGTCCAATATTCAGGAGAACCGTGCACTTCACAAGTGACATAATCCTATCAACAAAGTGCCGATCGAAAATGGCGTCACGATTTCTGTCATGTCAAATTATCCTTCATCACGTCCTTTGCAACATCGCCGAATCGTAGAATTCAGCGCAGGTCCTTGCATAATCCCCGCACACTGCGAATTTAGTAACTACCTTCGGACCGTCAGACCCCTAGACCGGGTACTGTTTGCCAAATTAAACGGCGGTGCAGTTGAGATCTAACTAGTTTAGGCGAGCTTGAATAGGTCGAAAACGGGATCTAGCCACCACTGATCAAGAGGATAATTTAATGACATCAATAGGTTAGTTACATTCCGCTGGACTGGCTCTTGCAGACGCTGTTAATTCGGTTAAGGTAGCCAATTTACTTTTTTAAACACGATGACGGTATACGAGGTTGAGCTATCAACTGCATGGTGGAGCATGGTAGAGCTCGCCGACTGTAATGTGATTTCGTGTAGATTTAGTGTGATTAGAGAGAGCAGCCACGTCATAGACAGTAATTATACGATGGTTATACTGAAAATTATTTGTAAAGACATTAACTACAATTTTGAGGATTCTTTTTGGTACGTTTACATATTCCTAGAAAAAGTACGAGCTCAGAAATCTTTCTCATTGTTTTATTCTGGAGCATTTTGGAGTACATGCAATAGCATTATACATAAATAATGACGCATATATTCATTGCATTTCTACTACAGGTCTTGTACTCCTTCTTGCGACTAATTTGTAAAATTCTGTTCAATAATAATAGATAATAATACATAGGTTATGTTTCAAATCTCACCTATACCATGCATCTTTTTTAGTTTTTATCTGATTTAATTTTCCTTTTTCCAAAAATTGTTACCTCAGCTCAAAAACCTTCAATCAAGAGTTTCAGGAAAAATAAAAATTAGCAAACTAAATAACTTACAAACTTAACAACACCTCCACAGGTCACGTTTTATTATTAAAAAATTTCAATCTAGCACTTAAAACCGATTAACATGATTTCTTTTTTAAATTTTCATAAAACTCCTGTATTTAATGGTTTTGGAGAATAATTTTTTCAAGTAGTACTTTTTCAAACTGTGCCATGACCTGATTTATTCATTATTAATTCATTTTAATAAATCTGCATACAACAATTATTATTGACTTGAAAAGAAAAACTTAAAATAAGTCGCTAACTTTTTAGTATAGATGTATAATTTCCAATTACGTAATTTTTTAAAAAGACAAGAACGAAAACAAATTACTACTCAGTACAATAACAAAAAATTTAGAACAAATGCTAACCGATATTGGAATGTTTTTTTTTAAATTTGAATCAGAATTAGAAGATATTGTCGATAAAGGAAAATGGCAAAAGTGTGTTTTGTAAATTTTTTTGCAATGTTTAATTTTCTGCCTTCAGATTCAGATTAATTCGAAAGATACCCTGTCTAGTTTATTTTTGTTAACTTGTTTTTGTTTAGTATTTCCAACGATTACTGTTCCAATGTTTTATTACTATACCTAACTAAGATTTCACAGAAAAATGTAAAAAACTGGAAATATAAAAGAACAGAACAATACCAACTATTATTATATTTTATAAGTTTAACTATTGCCCCTAATTCCGACACTAAGCGTATATTTTGATCCGAAAGTAGACACCTCAGTGAACCTAATTCAGACAGTGATCCTAAATCAGACAGTTGTGGTGCATTATTCCGACAAATATAAACATTCGAGTAAATATTCAGTGTTTTAAATATTGATACATAAGATTTATTATTAAGAATTGTTAAACATTTATATTTTACCATTTTTAATGAAACACAGTATAAAATAAGTCCTTAGTCTTCTTCAGTCTGGCCAAGTCTGGCCTCTCTACCTCATCTGTATTTTAATGTTTCTGGCATCTGGAATTTTTAGTGTTCTCTTTTTCTTGGCGCATATTTTTATTTTGTTCCTTTTTCGCTTCCTTTGTTATTTCTCTAGAATGATTTTCTTTTGGGCTTCCTTCTATTTTTATTAACAAATATTCTCTCCAAGCATCAGAGATAGTGTTATAGAAGAACAGTTTCTTTTTACTTTATTTGGGTGTTTCAGGCCAGAATAATGATTTTTTTGGCATGAGAATCATGGCATGAGTTCAACTGTTATCTCCAAAGGTTAACGCCAAAATCGCTACTCTCTGCTACTAGTGTTCCATCATTCTGGCTTATTTCATCATCTCCTATGATGCTTGTCGATATTATTACGGAATTAGGGACTATTGATCATAGTAATTCCGACACCCTGTAATAATTAGGGATTATTGATGTCCGTAGTTAAAAATGCGAACAATTAATTGTAATAGCAATAGAGCCATATGTATTACTTCTAACCATGTACACAATTCCGAGACACATGTCTGATTTACGGACGTGCTATATTTACATGTACCTAATTCCGACACCCCTAAATTTGTAAATAGAAGTGGTTAAAAGAGTAGTACACCATATTATTATGAAAACATAATGCATTTTTAGTCAGCCTAAATAGATACTATTACAATTTTCTTAATTACTATTATCCTGTAGCGATGTAAAAGGAAGTCGAATTGCAGTTACAAGGAAAACATCAACTTTTAGCTTAACACTCAAATATCAAGTCAAACTTCTAGGTTATATTCTGATCGTTAGAACATTGGTAGAATAAGAAACTAAAAAAACTCAAGTTCAATGTTGTAGATTTCTTATTTTATCCAACTAAACAGACATACGTCGGAATTTAGGACAGTGTCTGGGCATTTGGGACGTTTACCTAATGTGTGTATGTATTATAATATAACTGTTACTGCTAGAATTTTTCTTGTATTTCTTATAATAAAAGAAATATTCGTTTGGACATGCAAAATCCCGGTCAAGAATCTCCCGAATGTGCCACCAAAAAATATGATCTTATACCTAAGATATTCTGAAAAACACCAAACACCTTTCTAATTGAAGATGGAAAGTGAAAACCTCTTTATTTTTTTGCTTTTAGATAAGTACCGGATTTGACTTTCAGCACCTGAGTCATCTTTAGCTTAATTCTACAAATACAAAAACATATCAATGAAACGAGAGAAGATTAAATAAAACATTCGAACATGGTGAATGGTTACAAATCGTAGAAATACAAGAAAAATCTTTCAGAGGTGTAGTGGTACAAAAATAATTAATAAATTTAGAACGCACGTGTGTGGAGACGATCACTAGAGCTGAAAAGAACCGAAGTACGCAGACATACGCAGAAAACTAGGTACCAGTTTTAGTAGTAAATATTATGTTCACTACCTTTTAAAATTCCAATGTCTTGCCTATGCTCATGGTGTTATCATTTGCGAATGAATCATAACTCATCCTAAAAGTAAATGGCCAAACGGACGAAAAGCTAATCATTTCTACTAATTTACTTACTTTTGTATCCGGGATAGATTAGTTGTGCGGTACTTTGATGTTTGATTTGAGACGCGGTGATGTTATATTCTCCGGGTACTGCCAACTTCGTATTATTGTAAACTGGAGTTGGTAAAGATCGCCACAGTCGCATCTTTTGGAGAATCATGCAGTAAATAGACAATTTTCAAACAATAGCGCACTTGTTGTTGTTGCTAAGCGACGTATTCTATTGAATTGAAGCGCTTTCACATTTGTTTGCTTTGGTTTGGTGATGAAATCTGGTAGATTATCAAATCAAACCCGCAATTGTTAAAACCCAGGCGACGGACGTACGATCCTTCAATTGGAAACACCACCAAATGCGAAGAGTTTCGGCCTATTAACATGTTACCAAAACTAGAACAAATACTGGAAATTACTGTTAAACAACAGCTCAGTGAGTTCTTGGATGAAAATGAATTTATTACTGACCAACAGTCAGGTTTTCGTGCTAAGCATTCAAGCGAGACAGTCCTAAATCTGGTATTGGCAAATTGGAAAGGAGAATTAGAAGACGGTAAAACGATAGTTGCAGTTTTTGTAGACTTGAACAGAGCCTTCGAGACTATTTGTCTTCAAAAGTTATTACAAAAATTATAAACTTACGGAATCAGAGGAAAAGAATTGAAATGGTTTCACAACTATTTAACAAACAGGAGACAGAAGGTTAGGATTGGAGAAAATGAGTCAAGTGAATTAATAAACAGCTTAGGGGTACCACAAGGTTCTGTTCTGGGACCAGTTTTATTTAATTTGTACATAAATGATGTTGCTTCACTAGTTAAATCTTGTGATATGCACCTATTTGCAGACGATACACTAATATCAATTGCAGGAGATACCTTACCTGATGTAATCGCGACATTGAACTCTGAACTGGTTTCGATATCAAATTGGTATAAAGAAAATAAGTTATGTTTGAATGTACTGAAAACAAAAGCTATGATATTGGGGAATAGAAATTCAGTAAACCCTACACCAGAAATAGTTATCGATAACACAGTTGTTGAGATGGTGGACGAATTTAAATATCTGGGTGTCATTTTAGACAATACCTTGAAATTTACGAGTAATATGGAGTATATAGTTAAAAAGGTGAGCCTGAAGATTAGCTACTTAGGAAGAATATCTAATAAAATAACATTAAAAGCTAGAATATCTTTGTACCATACGATTATAGAACCATATTTTAAGTATTGCAGCAGTATATTGTTTTTGTGCACAGACATACATTAAAAAGATTCAAGTACAACAAAATCGAGCACTCAGTATTTTATTACAAAGCTCCAGGTGAACCAGTATCGAGTCAATGTTGAATAAATTAAATTTCTTGAATGTTAAACAAGGAACGATATATCAGGCACTCACCTTGGTATATAAATGCATAAATAATAAACTCCAAAATTATATGAGTAATTATTTAATATACAATAGTCAGCAGCATGAATACAATACTCGGCAAAAGGACCACGTCAGATTACCAAAATATACAAAAGAGCAGTACGCAAAATTCATTTTATTATAAAGCACTAAAGATATTTAATAGCCTACCAAGTGATATAAAAAACAGTAGGTCGGTAAGTCTTTTTAAAACATCATGTCGTGTTTATGTCATCATTATTATTATTATTATTATTATAGGCTCTTTATCGCGTTTTGCGTCCCTGTAAAGGCCTATCGAAATGTTCAATAAGCAAGTAAAACAGCTTTCTTTTTTTGCTAGTGAATGATGATTTAAAACTTCTGAACTTACTTTACTATATTATGGATTAACCAGTGGCGGCTCGTAGCTAATATTAGTGGGGGTGCTGTTCCAGAAATGTTTTTGTCATTGTTTTAAAAAATGTTGGGAAAAGAAAGTATAAAAAGAAAGTTTATTCAGAAACTTGATGAAATCGTAAAAGAATTTAGGGAATAAAAACGGATTTCTTTTTTTACTTTACATAAATTGGTACAATTACATTAATAAATTTATGTAAAAAATTAAAAATGTTCCATATTTTTTTAATGTTTCATGCATTGTCACCAGAAATCGTTTACATGCAAAAATTGAACTCGTTTGGACAATGGGAAGTAGGTAAAATATCGATTACAAGATTTATACATAACAAACAAACAAGTGAAGTTAAGAAGGTAAGCGTAGTAATAAATATGTAAATGATACATTTTTTTAATAACAACGCTTAATGAAAAAAAAACGCATTAACAGTTAAATTTTGAAAATTGTGGCAAAACATTTTTTCAATTTTTATTCGTTTATGCATTGTAACCGGCAATCTGTCCACGTGCAAAATTTCAACTCAATTGGATATTGGGAAGTAGGTAAAATATCGATTACAAGATTGTAGCAAACAAACAAGTGAAGTTAAGATAAGCGTAATTCTTCTTGTTTTAATTTGCGCGAAAATATCAATAATTTTATCCTTGGGTCTCTGGATGAAAACTGAGGAATTTTTTCTTTGTTGAAAACACTGCAATTGTTGTAAAATACGTATTGCCTTTAGATATGCCATCCGCAGTTTCTAAAACTACCTTCCACCAGCCAAGGGTCGACACGGTCGGCACTGCGGGGACAACAGTTCTCTCTAGTCTCTGTATCTGTATCCAACAGGCCGCTGCCTCGCTTGCCGCTGTTGTGTGCGCATGCGCAGAACAGCCAAACAGCTCGCCTACTGGAACTGTGCAGATCACAGTTCCATACAACCATTTTTGAATCTTTTTCTTAAACTGCCATTAAGGCTTAAGGATTATACTTTTTACAGTTATAAAGAAAGAATTAAAGGAAAAAATACTCTTTATATTAAATGCTATCCATAATATTAAGTGGAAATAATAGGGGGTGCTGCAGTTCCACAGTGCCTATACGCGAGCCGCCACTGGGATTAACTATAATACATACTATCTAAGAGATAAAGTAGAGACATTTTCGGATGCGCCCACAAACACAGCCCACAAATTGCTAGTTTCAGACCGTAATCAAGGGAGTTCTTTTTGTTCCACCCGTCGTCGTCATCCGGGGTGGCATCCAAGTTTTAATTACATCCAGCATTCACGTGTGACACTGACCTCTAGGGTCCGGTTCACTCCGCTCGCTTCAGTTCCCCCATTACAGTGTTCAGGATGTCGAACACAATTATTGATATTGATTTCGATACATTAACTTATTATATAGACATGATATATCATTTACCGTTTATTGTCTGCCATGAACCAAACCAATGAAAATATTTCTACAATAGATGCTGAAAACCATACAAGTCGTACCTAAATGCGTATACATACTTAAAATATGCTTGTAAAATATCTTATACTGATAATAATATACTGAAAATCTCGTTGTTTTGTAAACAGCTATACTATTACGGATATTAAATCCATCCCGTACATTAAATTCTTGCAAACAATACAATGTTTTTGGGTTTAAATTGAATAAGCCGTTCTATATCGTTACCGCAAGTGAAAATACAATTTTATTGAAAAGGAAATGATGGACGAAACAAAATATGGTGAATTTCGTCTCTGCGCAATTCTATGAATTGAATAATATTGATGATATAAATAATAATTTGTATTATATCATTATTGTTTATAATATGAAATAATATTAACTTTATCTGGATGTCTTGGCTGCTGTTAAGTTAAATAATTTTATCACGTCATTAAACAGATTAAGCCGTGATATGTGTGATAATCCAGTGAGCTTTTATCGATTGGTATATGCCGTTGCTATTATCTGCATGAACTTGTACAATTAAACTCTAATTACAACACACCGCAATTTCTGCGAAAACAATTTATTGCATGCAAAATCAATATGACATGTTGCGTCGATGACTGAATACACAGCGGTCCAGAGGTCACTAGGAAAAATACACGCGTGTAAACTTTAAGTGTTATTACAGTTAATTTTTCAATTAACGATAAATTTATTTAACGTTTTTACTAACCCTTGTTTTTTTTATATGATAAGAATACTATTAACATAGCAGGCAAAAAATCGCACCATCTGAATCAGCATTTCGCAAACTTTTTACCCTTGCGGAACCCTTGAAATAGGGTTGGAACCTAAGGAAAGCCACAAAACAAACATACAGGGTATTCGACTTTTATCCCGGTTTTGTTAGAAAGTAAATGTCATTCTGAGTGAAAAGCTTCGTACACGCAATTTACTTGTAATCACTTCTAATGTAAACTTAGACTACCCTTCCTGTAAAAATACAAAAATATTGTGTAAAATTACTGTGATGATGCTGTAATTTCACAGGAATATCTCAATATCACAGATAACGTATTCAAACAAAATATACAACAACATACCTTTGATAACCAGCGATGTTGCAGTAAAAACACATCTTATTCTTTTTTCAAATTTTTGTTGTAGTTTAGTACATTCAGTTTCAATAACATTAGAGTCATTTTCTGTGTGTATAGCTTTTGTTTTGTTTTTAAATTGCTTCAAGCTGTATTCATTTAAAAAGCAAAAGAAAGAAAAAGTTAGTTCTGAAAAACAAGAGCGAAAAAGGCACATGATAAGGAAAAAAATTGTTATTTTTACACTTTAATTTCATCTACAACAGATGATTTTCTTTTTGTTAAATAATATGCTGCATACATACAAAAAGTTGAAAATTCAATATTACACGATAATTCAAGGCGATAACTTTCTTAGAACTTCTCGGGGAATATATTATCAAACATTTGTTGTAATGTAAATAATAATACCGCAAAATAAATTTTCGGCGGGATATATCGTGTATTTTCTAACTGTTTTTAATTTTTGAATACCTACCACTACCACAAGGTTAAGAATATGTCAGAAATGATCAACTTTGTTTGACGGAAATAATTTATTTTTTAATGATTCTGGTCGTGAATGCCTTGGGATGTAAATAGATATTTTTTATAATTTCTTTTGTTTATTAAACTTTTTTTATTGCTAAATTTTGAATTTTACCTCAAAGTGTATTGTTTGCTTTTTAGGAAACGAAGCTGTTTTATTACAATTATGGTTAGCTATATAATTTTTTGTCTAGAATTTGAAGTCACCTGTATTTATTGATTTCCTATGGACGGTAGGATAAAATTTCTTTCAAAAAAGCTTATAACTTGTCTGGAGATAGGTTAGTAATCTTATCTGGTATGCAAGATAAGATTAAAAACCACAGTACTGTTAGATAATGTTAGATTTTGACCAATAATTCTGCGAGGTGTTATTTTCTAAAAATTATTATTTTCTTTATCATACATAGTATGACAAAGTATTATAATCCTGCCGAAAAAATTCTTTGAGATTTTAGTGGAGATATGTCTTTTTGCGCCCCCTGAAAATGTTTGACCAAGGTACAAAATATGTCTCTGGGTGTCTGTATGTGTACCTGTTTTTTTTTGTGGCGACGATTCCGGAGAAGTGACTAAAGGTCTCGGGACGAAACTTCATATTTAGAAGTTTCATGACCAAACTTAGAGCTGAAAAGCTTTTTGTTCAAAACACTTCAAAGGAACTGGATGTTCATTTTAAGCATTTTTCAAGGATTTTGCAAATGAGCCCCCATTTCTGTAATTTCGTCAAAATAGTGAAATAAAAAATTAAAGTAGAGTGTCTATGACATTTTCTGGTAAAATTATTAGTTTAGCTGCATGAGCAAATTCTATTTGACCGAGATCGGTCGTGCCTGAATTAATATAAAACTAGTTAGCCAGGATTTGACAGCTATTATCATTCTAGTGACAGTAGGTAGCTTTGATGCTGATGTTTTGACAATATCGACCGTCAATAAAATCAAAATATCTGTCAAATCCTGGCTAATTAGTTTTATTTTAAGGCAGACTTGGCCGACCTTTATCAAATGAATCTGATGCAGCTAAACTATTAATTTTATATATAGTATGATAAAGTCATGTGCCTGGCCACATCAGATATTTTATCAAATAATTTGCCAGATTTCATCACAAAACCAGAGTATGATGTGAAAGCGTCTCAATTTAATACAATGCACACTGTGCCTGCAATCTTCAAGCTGCAGAATTCGCAGACTGTCAAATTATATGCCCAGCGGAGTGTACCCATACCACGCATTCTGCTCCCAATCTTGGCCGTTCTACAGCTATTATAGCAAAATCTACTTACAGTCCTACATGCTGAGAAGCTCCATACTGTACCGACTGGAGCAGACCTAAAGCTGTTGAATTCATACTAACCCTTTTGTTACTTGTATCCCGCATTGTTCCAATATAAGGATCATATTTAGGTTGACCCAAGGCGTCCAAAAATGAAATAGTACCTTAGGGGAATCGTCTATTAAATAGTTCTATCAATGCACGATTAATTATTGCCAGGATTATTCGCCCTGTGCATACACCGTGGAGGGGACTTGAGAAACGATCTAAGCGCCCGTAGCGGAGAAATACCTGCCTACACTATGTGCAGTAGTTCACGGCGCATTATGTTGTGTTCCAATCCGTCAGAACTAATGACTTATCGTTGGTATAAATAATCATAATGGAACACGTGTTGCGTTATCAACTGTAATAACACAGGAAGAAATATTAACAAATGCAATATTGTAATAAATAATATAAATTTGATCGGACCACTTATACACTACAGATAACTGTAACATTTATTATCAATATGCACCATTTACGCCTCGTGGACATACTACCGCCTACCCCTGTAGAGGCGCTTGCATCGCGCACCCGGCCAATAGCCAATAACACCGCTTCATAGTTAATCGATCATACTTAAAATAAAACTAACCAATAAAAGGATTCAATGTTTTTAGTAAGTTTTAGGTATTTTTTAGGCTTTAGGCTTATACATAACCTCATTTTCTTGTGGAGATTACAAGAAGACAGTGCCTTTGATATTCGGCCCAATTTTCATCATATTTTTAAAGAAGAAGACCAGTTTGACGTCATATAAATCTAGTATAATAATATACTGTTTTAAAACGGTACATTTTTTACTATTTAATAAGCCTACGTACATTTTTCAAATTTTTCACACAGAATTGAAGCATAACGAATTATCATTAATCTTAACCTAATTCTTTAAGGAAAGAGTTGTAATGAATAGTAAATCAAGACTAGAAATGTTGTTTCTCCTCCTATTTTGAAGTTGGTTAAAATATAAAATAGAAAAAGAACATGTCAGTTATTATAAGAAGTAGGAATTGAACCGAAATAGAAAATGTTATCACAAAATCTAGTTCCTGTCAGTTAGGTACTTAGCTCTAAAAATGTGAAAGATGCGTTAAAAATAAAGTTTTTTCATAATAACCTTTTTAATCAACGATCAATAACAACAAAGCTACATAGGTTTAAAATTTTTATAAATTAACGTCCACTTATTGAGGGGGACCTCTGATATTTTCAGAAATAATTATTCTTTTCGTTTCTATGGTAACACCTCCTACGAAACCCTTTTACCTAACTTCATAATTGGGAGGAAGTACTCCATAAATAATAATAATCATATCGTCATATTATCTTAAGATGATGTAACAATACTACCAGCTACTATCAGTAAGTATAAGTAACAGGTATTGCTGCTTCAAACTTTAACTTGCTGTAACGTCCTAATTTAAGTGTTTATTTCATGAGTTTGCTAAGAAAATATATTTAGTTAGGTCTTCTCTTGCTACTCCTTCAATCTCCTCCATAGTGGTACTGGTAATTCTAATTTATTTAACGAATAAAATGTCATTTAACAAATAGAATTGAATGCAAATTAATAATTAAGCATGTGTTCATAATTTTTGTCGCATTTTGGCATACCAAAAAGACAGTAATGGCTGTCAATAATAAATTCAATTCAGGTAAAGATAACAATTTTTAAAACAACATTATTTTAAAATTACTGTTATTTCAAATGTTATGATGTCCCTACGCTCCGTGTAGCTTAAATACATAACTATTTATTAAGCAAAATATATTTATCAGCATTCCCTACAGTTTATTGATCCAAGTTACACACAAAATCTATCGTCAAACACCCTAGTTAAAAAAAAATCGACTGAAAACTGTTTTAATGAAGCTTTAACACAAACATTGTATTTTTAAGCACATTTTTTGTTATTGGGACCAAAATCAAATCGAACTTGTGTTTTTATTGCAGATATCGAATCTGTTACAGTTGGGACATCTGTCTGCTGTATAAATACAACTGCATTATCTTCCCGTGATCACAAACTGTTGAATATTTATGGGCATTTGCATATTTTTATGTGTCTTTAATCGTCTGCATAATTTGAGTTCGTACAGAACGTTGTGTTGAACATCCCGAGTAAATATCATGCACAAAGCTCGTTCTGTTCAATGTAGCTTTGCACATGTTGGTGCAAATTGCCTGAGCCCTTTGGATAATGTTTTATACTCTCTCAAACCCTCATTTATATAGATATTTATGCCAAAAAATCATCTCGTATCTGTGACCGAAATAAGGCAGCATCATCACAAACTTTATAATTTCATTAATGATTGAACGACGCCATCCATATTATTTTTTTAATATGTGCCAAAAATTAGTCAATGTTAATCGCCACATTTTTTACACCGAGTGATGTTTTTATGAAATTCCATTGCGTCGGCCCTAAGTAAGCTCATCAATCACTTCGTCGTGAAAGCTGGCTGAAACTGCCGTATGCAGCGATATCCGATATATAAGGGAGATTCTTCTACAGGAGCTTGACTTACGCTGAAATAACAGCGACTATCTAAGCGAAATTCCTGGCATGCTGGGTTTCCGCTCAGCTAGGCAAAACAAATCAGATTATATTCCATGGCAACTGCCGAGAAGAAGAATTACACCACTCGAGAAGGGGTGGCATCAAAATAAAATCAAAGTAAATTCGTGCCTCGAGATAATTTGTAAGTTGTTTAATCTTGTTATTATAATTTTATGGGAATATCGTAGGTACGTAGTGTATGAAAATTATTACTAAACAATATAGTTTTTAGAGCAGTGGTTCTTAACCGGTGCTCCGCGAGCTTGTTGCAAGTGCTCCGCATAATTATGAATGCCGAAATTATTGACCCATTTAACGTATGTGATTGAAATAATACAAAATATATAATAATAAATAAATACCTTCAACAAAACTAACAATTAACATATTTACAATTTCAAATAGTAATAAATATGAATAAAATAAATAAAGAATCTGAACATAATACAATTAAAATCAAAATGAGTATAGCTCTGGTACACATGTCACATAAAAAGTTCGGAAAATATGCAAACATTTTGAAACACATTTCCTAAAATAAACATGATAAATATGATGTTTTGATAATATATATTTTTGCCATCATCCACATGTTACGTGCGGATTTATTAAGTTTTATAATAGTATAAAGCTGTATCAAAAATGAGCTTATCAAAATGACTTTAGTAGGTGGTACATAACTTCTAATATAAAGAATCCAGTCAAATTAGAAAAAGCCAAAACTTCGGAAGCAATTCGGTACATCGAGACCGCTTTTTCCCTCAAACATATTTAAGAGTTCGTTTGTAGAAATAAATTCCAAAATTCCCGTATATTTTCGGAATTTATACACAAATGTATCTTTTTATTTTCTGTATCACATTAATGATTTTCGCCGCAAATAAATTTCATTCGAGTATTCGTTTATTCAATTCGGTAAAAAGTTAGATAGACCTGATGAAAATATCAATAAAACCGTATTTTAAATGGCTACAATTTTTTAAGGAATTGAGAAAACCAATAAGTCCAAATGAACCTTTTTACTCGGAATGACATTTACTTTCTAGAAGAAAATCGGTACAAAGTTTTATATGGATTTTATTTCGTTATTTTTAATATTATTACTTAAACATGTTTACTTTTTATTGTTGTAATGGGAATTGACTGTGTTATTTTTTCGTTTTTGTATTGATTGATATGTATTTTATCTTTTATTTTTCTTTGCTTTTTAATATTTCAAACGGCTGTAGATTCTTAAGGAATAGAAAAAAACATATAAGTCCATATAAAACATTATACTCAGAATGACATTTGATTTCTAAAAATTAATTTTGCAGAAAAGAGGTAGACATAGAAGGTATATTTATATTTTTTCTAATTAATGTTTTTTTTTAAGACCCAGTTCTACCTCTCCTAAAACGCGTTTGCAAATAAAAGCGTTATTTATTGTTCAAAGTTTATGAAATTTTTTATGTAACTTCTTAGATAAATAACGAGTTGGGCTGGATGAAAAAAAAATTTTTTTAAAGATAAAAATCAATTTTACTTCTACATCTTTGGCTTTTTTCAAATATAAAACATTTAGCCCAACTCATGATACAAAAATAGATTTTTTATTTAAGTACAATTTTAATCTAAACATTATAATTGCGATAACAAAGCGTAATTGCTAGAAATGTATGTAATTTGCCTATATTACGGGCCCGGTGTAGACAGCAGACGTTAGGAGTTTTAAACACCGCCTATAACTACGCCACGCCTACTGCTATTTTTAGATTAGACTGTTCACAAGTTATGACCGTAGCGTATATTGAATCGGGAGAACAGAGTTCTCGCATTTCACGTTTATACGCACGGTTTACAAATTTAACACATGATAAAAGTCATATACTGTATGATATTATACTTAGTGTAGTTATACCTGCTAGGTGTTAGGTACATTTGTTTAATAATGGGTAGAAGTCGTGGCAAAATACCTAAACATCCGCGTCTGTCCTTTAGACGAATTAGTAAAAGACGACTACGTACCACCTAAGTTAAAATATATGCATAGATAACCTAAAAGAACAATATTGTAATTATTTAATTACAAATGAGACAAAGAGACCAGAAGATGACTCAAATGAACATTTTATTTAAAATGTCGGTTTTATGGACAGGAAGAGACAATTAGCAGTGACGAACTTGGGTCGGCTCTAATGGATATTAGTTTAGCGACTGTATTGGGCAGTATTACAGCGGGAATTGGATATAGCCAATGCCAGAATTTGTTTTCATTCATGAATGAATCTTGCATTCATGGCGCCAAAAACGTTTATAAAATATAGCGAACTTGTAGGTGACATAATATTTGGGATTTATATTAGAGCTGAAAAGCTTTCTGTTGAAAAGGATCCAAAGAAACTGGAGGTTTAGTCTTATAGCATTTTTGAAAGATTTTGCAAATAAGCCGACATTTCTGGAAATTTGTCGAAATAGTTAAATAATAAATTAAAGTACAGGAAATTGTGAACAATTCATGACTATGGCATTTTTTGGTAAAATGAATAGTTTAGCTGCATGAGCAAATTCTATTTTATCGAGATCGCTGCATTAAAACTAGTTAGCCAGGATTTGTCAGATATTGTGATTCTAATGACAGTAGGTAGTGTCAAACGCTGATGTTTTGACAATACCTACTGTCAATATAATCAAAATATCCGTCTAGTTCCAGTAGTTTTATTTTAATGCAGACATGGCCGATCTCGATCAAATAGAATCTCATGCAGCTAAACTATTAATTTTATATATGGTATTATAAAGTAATGTGCCTGAACGCATCAGATTAATTTTTTTTTATTTGTCTTCGTGTGTCACTGCCGTACGTTCGTTCGATATCCAGCATGTTTATAGATGTATTGGGTCCTCATTGCTCGATTTTAATTAATTCCTTTCTAAATTGAAGTCCATAATTCACCGATGAGTTATCATGAGTTAATACATTTTTGTCAATTTACTATACAGTATGTATGTCACCCTGTTAAAAAGATTAAATATTATAATAGCAAGCGCGCTCTCTCTAACTTAAATCAATATATTTTCTTTTACCGCCTGGCGGCCGCCAGCCAGCTGTATGCAGTCCGGGATGCATATGCGACCGTGATGAGTGAGAACACTAATACATTGTAACTTGAGCGAAAGCGAATGCGCCGACGTGCGGCGCTTTCTGGTACAAACTGGCTGAGTACTTCCCCTTCGAATGTACTCGCATCGACTATGCTCCGCCTTTGCCTGCTTCCTCTAAACCCCCCAACTTCCCCTTATCATAAAATTGTGGCCTGGTTGACGTTGGTGGGGGCCAGGCAGACCACTCCCAGCAAAAGAAAACATCGCAACGAAATATTTCGTTTGGAAGTTGCGATGTTTTTAAAACGGAGCCTTAATTGTTATGTAATAATCGTTTTAATTTTTAATAAAAGTTATGTCTATGTTTTTGGTGCTCCGCGAATTTGTCTTATGATCAAAAGTGCTCCCTGACTTCAAAAAGGTTAAGAACCAGTGTTTTAGGGGTTTCTGCCCAACATGCTTTACTTGACTGGAGGATAAGTTTGTCTGTTTGAATATTAAATACAGTGTACTTATAACTTAATAAATCCCAAAAAGCTAAATAAATTAATAAATCGTAGTCTGGCACCTTTTCTATACAAGAATGTCAATGTTCTAGGCTGGAATCTTTGATTTTATTAATTTTTCTAGCAATGTACTGTGTGTACACACTTACCAGAAAACCGGGTATTCCCATTTAAATAAGATGATTGTGACAAGATGTTGATCTTGATATTGTACAAGATAATGATCTTGTAAAAAAATGCTATGAAAGGCAAACGGAAATCAATATTTTTTTATGATTAAAACTTTTTATGATTAAAAATTTGGTTAAATCTTGAACGATAACAATTAAAAATATTCCAAAGTTCATCCACTTTATATTCTTCTTATCTTCCTATATTCTTATCTCACTTTATATCAATCAAGGTTGAAATTTACGGTTAAAAAAATATCATTTTATGTCAAACACCAACAACCACAGGCCGATATATAAATAATCTTTTTCAAATTAAAAAGGACTTTATAGTGGCTGAGAAAAATAGAATATCAAAAAATGTGCATCCGTCGTTGATTAAACACATCAACAAATTTTGAAATAGGTATATGAGTTAAAGTTACCAAAAATTAACTTTTTTCGCAGATTTCCAATAACTAATTTTTAATCCAAATACCTAAGGTAAATCATTATATTTAGTCGTAGAATCTGTGGAAAAAACGTATATTGTTCTTTTGACAAAAGCAGTCCAAAAACGTCAAAATAAGAAAATCGTGTTTTCTCAAAATCAGAATCATCCTAAAAAATAGCCTAAAAAAGGAAATAAATCTAGTTTTTCAGATGCTACAGAAGAAAACATATCGTAATCAATACCCTGTTTCCTTTTTTACCAGGGTGGTAATTTATTTGAGATTATATTGTACTTTTGAGGAATGAAGTACCTAATTGGACATCTTTTATTATTAATAAATTAATAATTGTGGACTGTAAATTAAGTAATATACTTAAAATATTACTTTTTGTACAGCCGGTAGCAACAACTTTTTGTTTATTTATAAGAGAATAGTGACAAAACATTGCCATCGAGTATATTCTTATATTGTATATTTCAGATGGGTACGTATCTACATGAAAACCGGACAGATGATTGCCACTTAGCACGTTCAACCAGACACCAGACAATTCATTTGAAAACCGCTCGGTTGGCAACCCTAGTGGGTTGATCTATTTTCAGTAGCAAAGATGTTGACAGGAAGCTTAGTTCTAAATATAAAATATTTTATTATAGAGCATAAAAACAAGTCTTATGGAAGAAATTAGTTGATATTTTCTTCTGATTCAATTATGATGTATAACTCTTGTTGTTTATGTGTAAATTTTAGACAAATGTAACTAATTTTTTATTTGTCTTGACAAAGATTGAACTGGAACTGGAATCAACGTTTTTTGAGTGAGCACATCACTTCAGTCAAAGACTTCTTTCATGTACAACTGGCATTTTTAAGATCAGCCTGAACCGTCTTAATACAGGATATTTTTTTTCATTTTATAATATTTTTGATTATTTATTTATCCATGTTTAATTGTTGCGGGAAAAACTAACAGGCAAGACCTAGCCGCCGGAAGAGTGAAGGAAAAACGTAAAAAAAATATGACATTTAGTTGAATAATAAAAGATATTGATTTTAGCTCCAAAACACTTAGCAAAAGCAAAAATAGAATTATTTGTCATACATCTACAGCCAAACAAATGTGATACATTTCGTGTGTCAAAAGCAAAACGAATTCTTCAATAATGCCAAAATCAAACATGCTGCCAATAAAAAAGCTAAAAGTTGGTACTTAATTGGATTTGTTTTGCCTGTGCAATGTTTTCTCCACTGCTTTTTGAGTAAAACCTATAGAAAAACTATACTTCAAAATTTCATCCTATATACCAATCCTTAAATTTAGCATTGCTTTTAGCACAAAAAAATAAACTCGTAACAAAATTCAGTCATATTTGCTACGTTCCTGTGCTGACTTAATGCAATAAATAGTTATGTTTAACTTTTTGAAGTTTTATTTGGAAGGGGAATTTTTTACACAAACCGCAGAACGCAGAAAAATTCCTCAAATAGTCGAAAATCTTGCACTTTTTGGTTGTATATCCTGGCAAATCAAATAAATATTTGGTTTTCAATAACCCTTTCCACCAATAAGAGAGATATGACGTATGTAGGTTCAAAGAAAATGCAAATCTGTACGTTTGAAAAGGATTTTGGTACATACTATGAATTCACTCTAATATCTTTTTTTTTCTGTTTTTTTTTTAAACTCCACACACTCTATTTCATACCTGTTGTGGTACTAGTAAAGTACATAAGTATATTGAAACAAATTCAATTTACAAAATCGTGTTAGCGTAGGCGAAATTACAAGCACACGGTAGCTTGCCTTCATGAGCATTTGCAACGCCAACGTTCGCTTTTACATACGCAGACATAGAGAATGGTAGCAGTTTTCAACGCTATCGATTCAATTTCATTAACAAAGATCGCACCCACGCATATTCTATGTGCCAGCTTCCGGAATAAATACACCTACATCAATGTTAGTAAATCTGTTTGTACGACCGTACTGCCCTATCAATTACCAAATAATTCTATTTTCATAACAAAATTAACCAAACCATACATCGATATATGTATATATATTTATTATATTGATGTAATTTTACATTAACACATGACAGATTACCACTACCTACCTTAAATACATATTTGTACTGTATTGCAGTCGGTAGAAAGGATAATGGACTAGAAATAACCATTTTCTACCTGAGAGGAGTTCAATCCAAATAATAAATAACCTACCTAGCGAAGAACTTTGATTATAAAGGCAGGTATTATAATGCAATTGCGAATATAATTGAATACCAAGAAGAGCAAATTCGATTTAAGATCGTAATTTTGAGATTAATTGGTCCCAGACAATGACTTCTCCAATCGCATTAACTACTGGTCGCAGCCATCTCATTATGGGCTCGATTCTGCAAGAATTCGTCTTTATACTAAATGGAAAATCGATATTTCCTTAATACAAGGACGTAGAAATACTTGTCTGTTTTGAAATGCGTTTATAATAATGAAAATGCAACCAATAAAAGGTTGTATCGATACAGGGATGGGGTATGGGTGTGCTTGCCCCCCCCCCCTCTGGAATTTTGAAAATCTCGCAAAAGCCGACCATTTGAATTACTAATAGCTATTGTCACCAATGTCAGTTTTAGTAAACTGTTTGTCTCTAGTTTTTGCAATAATACGCTCTCGTAAGAGTCACAAGCTAAATTGTTCCAAGTTTAGAGTACCTAAAGTTTTGTCTGTAGCCCAGAATGAGCTGACTTTACACTTCGTTGCACTGTTAATCCATTTGTCTCAAATATACTGGCTGTTCAAAAATGAGCGTACAACATTGATCTGTTATACTGAATGATCAATAGACAAACTTTTGATAATGAACCATCTCCAGAAACACACCGTTTAGGAACAGGAATATGGTGCCAACTTTAGAAACTTCATTAGTAAAGTGGGTTGTGTGGAGTATCATAGAATAGGTGGAAAAGGAAAGGCCTCTTCACTTTGCAAAGTTGAAATAAATATAGAGTACCGGTTTCGATTTTAACAAAACGTTATCAGCCCTAACCGCAAAAAATAAAAGAGAAGATAAAATGCGTGAAGCTCTTGACAGGGTTTTAAAAAATTTAAAAAAAAGGTGATAAAAGTTAATAAAATTACGTAGGCTTTCACGGCCAGAATCATTTAGAAAATAAACAGCGTCCGGGTTATGCCACGTGTCAAGTATGTATTTATAGTTGGTTTTAGAGGAAGATGAAATGTTAAAGAGTGTTAAAGTATAGGGTGATGGGTTTTAAAAGCTGGTGTAATATTGAAGCGGTAAAGAGTTTGAGTAAGCTTTGAATTAATGGTATTGAAAATAAAGGGTTTATATTTAACGTTGTCTTTACACACAGAAAAGTGATTATTTGGAACGAAAAAACATAATTTCTTGAATTTATTTACTAGATTCAAATGCATATTTGAATTACTTGGATGTAGAAAGTTAGGTATATACAAGAAATGCCACATACTCAATATAAGTAAAATAATTTATTTCTCAGATAAATGCTGTCAACAAATAAATTCGTTAAATTCGAATCAATATTGTATTGAAAGAAGTAATTGAATTTTTCGTCCCAAAAATGTGAATTTCTCCAACGAAGTAATAGTAAATCCATCCAAGTGCGTAGTTACTTGACCCAAGAAAATATAAGACATTTAATATAAGTAAGTATTGTTTACTGAATAAATACCCACCAATTATTTAACTGAAGTGATTCTCACTTCTTTCAAGTAATCCCTTTCTCTGGAATGAATAAGCGCACCGTGATTTTGTCAAGGCTCGCGCGCCCGCGCGTGGTGCTGGCGCCGTACAGCTGGAGCCTAACCTAGTACAAAAGTAACAACGGAATACCCGTAGGGGATGTGCCTTGTGATTTATTGGGGATGTGTATTGTGATTTATAGTGTACAATAAACGTTTCAACACGGAATAGTTTGATGTAACGCACGCAACAGTTTAGAACGAGTAAGTAAATATAAGATACCTATCTTGTTAATTAGCAATAGAAAACGTATTTGTGCCAAATCCTTAAAATTCTTCCATTAAGTAGCTAAAAATATTTACCGGGAATAAAAATATACACTTCATTGAAGACTGTTTACTTACTTCACCACAGTAACCACTTTCTTAAATCTAGTAATTATTCCAAGAAATAAAATTTCTTGGTTGAAGTCAATAATCTCTCGCGTATATACGAACCTACCAACTACTTCAGCCAAGTAATTCTCTCTTCGTTCGAGAGATCACTTTTCTGTGTGTAGGTTCTTTGGTGTATATAGGGTCTAGTTCATTCAAATAACCGTGGAAAGTTGGTTACTGTTTTATGTAATTCAACATAATTGTGTAGCTCGGAGGTGCTGCCATTTCAAATACAGAGAACAGCGTTCTTTCATCGAAATCCACCTTTTTGTGGAAATAATTAATTGGGTTAATTATAGTTATACATGTGTCTTCCTATACATAGTACATATGCTAGACATGACGTCACAATAATTCGAATTATTAATACATAGAATGAATTGAAGTGAATCACGACGTATTTTGCATAGTAGACCAAAATGCATGTAACGATATGGCAACCTTACACTTCTTTGCCATGCTTAGTTAGAAACACTATCTTATTGGTACGAAATGTAAGCACAATTAATTCTACATCTAACCAACTACGATACAAGAAAATTATTCAGCACGTACAAATTGAAATTAGGATATACGAACAATATGCAAACAAACAAAGTACCTACTAGATTAGTTTACAGTATGAAGTTTCTAGTATATTCCTGAAATTTGGGAAATTCGCCAAAATAACAATAAATTATTATTATTTTTTAAATATTGACCTCATTATTTTAATTATCTTGATATGCTAATTTTGCATTTGTAGTCATGAATTTGTATGATGAGCTGCACAGCTGCACAAAAATATAAACAAACCCACAACAATGTTTTGATAGGAAGCTTCTATTCGTATTCATCATGAATAAAATCTATCAGACACGCTAGCTATCGTTTGATTCGCATCAAAAACAGTATAAAATAGTTTATCAGTGTTGATATAATACAAATATATATATATATATATATATATATATATATATATATATATATATATATATATATATCAAATCAAATCAAATCATATTTATTGGTCTTAATGTACATTGTATATGTGTAAGACATGTCGGACATGTCGAATATCAAGCCGACAATTTATGTATTTGCAACGGCACGTTTTGCATCACACAGTAAGGAATAAGCACTACAAATTAGGGATTCATAATGACAAGCTCGTAAACGACCGAATGTGTACTTATGACGATAAATTGTGGATTCTTAATAATAATCGAGATTGACAGCACGACAGATTATCTATTTTGACGCTTTTGTTTGTTATATACAGTTCTCGGAAGATTGTGCCTCTGTTAATGAAGATATTTTAAAACTGATTTCACTCATATATACAGTACGCCGAGGCGCACATCTTAAAATTATTAGCGTGTATACGGGGTGTTCCATAAGGTAGTACCAACCCAAACTTATGCTTTTTAAATGGAACAATTTATATTTCGGCACAATTTTGAATTCCTCGCAAAATTTTACGACAACGAAAAATAACATTACTTACCCTAAACTTTATACTTTTTGATTTATTGGCATTTTTGTGGGAAAACAGCAGTCTAAGAAAAATTGTATATCTCAATGCCTATTTTTAATTTTATTGCGCACGCATAGATTATGATTAAATAAGAAGCGTTTTATTAGCGTGATTACCTACCATGTCCAAATTGTGTACAGCGTGGTCATAATCTGCCACAAAATATAGCAAATAGTTTTTCGAAGAAAGTTGATTTTTTTAAATGGAACATTATGTAACTAATTATTTTTTTGAATTCTACGCATCATTCTGCACAAAAAGGTACTAGCACACACCAGTGCTAAAATAAACAATTGCAGAGATAACTAGTCTTCTTCATAAAAAAATCGATTTTCTATCAATAAGTGCTTCTACACCTATATTAACCACTAAATCAGCTAAGTATTTACTCAAAATTACTGTTTTCTCGCACGATTTCATCTTTTTTTTAATGAATCAAAACTATTGATCACCTGCAATTTAATATTGTAATTTGAAATAAAATTTTACTTATACCCTGTCGGCTATGCAAAACTGCGCTAAACAAGTTATTAAGGTATCTGTCAGTGGCGGTGATATTGTTCGGATAGATTTGCATATCTGTTGGAAATATGGCGCACTTTTCTCAGGAGGAACTAATTGACATGGTGTGGGTTCTTGGCGAATGCAACAAAAATGCGTTCTGCACAAAAAAGTACTAGCACACACTAGTGCTAAATTAAACCGTTACAGAAATAACTTGTCTTCTTCGTATAAATTTGCATACATTACCGTTATAAATTTCTATTTCTTGCAAAACAATATTAAGTATTAATCTTTATGGAATAATAAATGTACAGTGCTTGATGTTGAGTTGCGTTATGAATGTTTTTATTTTAAGATAAGAACAGCACCTGCTCTTTAATGACAACTTTATATCAGCTTTATACCATAATTTGTTTAGCACAGTTTTTCATAGCCTACAGGGTATACCTAAGTAAAATTTTATTTCAAATTATAATATTGAATTGCAGATGTGATCAAATGTTTTGATTTATTAAAGAAAGATGAAATCATGCGAGGAAACAGTAGTTTAGGTAAATCCTTAGATGGTTTAATAGTTATAATGTATGTGTGGATTGTAGAAGCACTTATTGATAGAAAAATCGAGTTTTTTGAAGAAGTTAGTTATCGCTGCAATTGTTTATTGTAGCAGTGGTGTGTGCTAGTACTTTTTTGTGCAGAACGATGCGTAGAATTAAAAAATTTAACTAGATACATGGTGCTCCATTTAAAAAAATTAACTTTCTTACTAAAAACTATTTGCTATATTTAGTTGCAGATTATGACCACGCTGTACACAATTTAGATATGGTAGGTAATCACGCTAATAGAACGCTTCTTACTTAATCATAATCTATGCGTGCGGAAAAAAATTAAAAACAGGTATTGAGATATACAATTTTCCTTAGACTGCGATTTTTCCATAAAAGTGCCAATAAATCAAAAAGTATAAAGTTTAGGGTAGGTAATGTTATTTTTCATTGTCGTAAAATTGTGCGAGGAATTCAAAATTATGCCGAAATATAGGGTGTTCCATTTAAAAAAAACATAAGTTTGGGTTGGTACTACCTTATGGGACACCCTGTATACACACTAATAATTTTAAAATGTACGCCTCGGCGTTCTTTATATGTGAGTGAAATCAGTTTTAAAATATCTTCATTAACAGAGGCACAATCTTCCGAGATCGCACTGTTGAGACATCCTGTAGATAATGTGACTGATTTATGAAACAATTTAAATACTTTAAATATGCTTGTTAGTTAAATTATAATATTAACCAAATTCAATTAAAAAATGTAGGTATTTAATTTTAACTGTCAATAAATTCTGGTAAATTAATTATACAAATTCTTAGTATAAAAATACACATTGCAAAATAAGCAAAGGACGCATAATAAAAATAAAATACAAATAAGTACAGTATTGTAAAAATAATCAATTTTGAAGAACTTCAGATACTCTGGCCTTTGAGAATCCCCTGCTCTTATATACATATAGACCAACCAAAATAATAGCAATAAATAATAATTTGTCGATATGAAGATTTAATCCGAATGCACGGTCTTATTTGTACTTTTTAAATATCCTAGTATAACATCCAAATTTGTTGTTTTGATTTTCACTAATCCAAGTATTTAAGCAATATTTTTGAATTATTACGTACTTTGCCAGTCTTTTGTATTTGTATAGATACCATTAATAGCATAAAATATAAGTAACCACAAGAATAAGACAATTTTGCTTGTCCTTTGTCGGTCACAGGCATCAGCAATAAACACACACAACACACACACACACACACTCATCAAGATCTTCAACAAGGTATCTCTGTAGTCTTTTTAAAAGTCATAAAACTAATTTCGGATTTTATCCAGTCCATTCTCCTTTTAAATAATCTACATTTTGCAACGTTTATATTCCTATTTGGATTACTACCTTACGATTCCGTACAAATCACTTAAAAACCATAAATATTTCAAACTTAACTCCTTCCAACAAACCTATCTATTTTTATGTTGAACCGCGGAAAGTCATTGCCGCCGTATTTTCCGCCTTTTGTTTACATTTTCTACCGTTAAAACACACATTTTGCCGTCATTATCCATATTTTGCGTTTCAAATAGATAAATTTGTCTTGAGGAACCCTAATTTACCGTGCTGAAAAATGGCACCCATACTTATTTAGATTAATACGAATGACGATTAACTCACCGACGATAACTACGCCATTTCAATTCCTTCCGAATTAACTTTATACTTATCCTTACGCAATCGGAAAAGGGAAAACAACCGTAGCTAAAAGCTATTTTTCTGTTAGTGGAAAGCTATTGGATAACGGAAAACGACGTGCTCAGTAAGATTAAACCTCCGAGGCGTTGTGCCACGACAATTTCTAAGAACAAATCCCTCGTTCTCACTCTCGTCTGCGTTGTTCTTGGTGCTGTATTTATTGAATTGAAATCCCGAGCGGCTAGGAGAAGGACCCTACGGTTGAAACGCTTTTCTGGAAAATCGAGTTGACTCGCGCTTTTTGTTGGGAAGGTTAAACGGTTAACGACCCTTAAATTGAGCTATAGATAAAAGCGAAGATCGTAAATTATTAATAATTTCGTCAAAGTCTGCCATAGTTTGGAAATAAAATCGAGCCTCCGCGCCGGGGGTGTCTGTGGGTTAGGAAAGGCGTTTAAAGTGGAAAGTTTTATAACCAGATTTTGAGGGACGTTTTCGACGTAGATTGGATCGAATATCCGTAACATTACACGATCAAATTGATGAAACTTAACCGGAATAGTTTTATTATCTAATATTAAATTTTATTATTGTTTGTAGTTTATATCAATCTATATTTTTCATTGCTTATTTGTCAAAAATGATTTCTTTGAATTTATTACGACAGTGTTGTGTAGAACCAAAAAGACAGTGATTATAAACTACACAAACTACAGTACTTTAATTTTCGTAAGCCAAAATCTTGAGATATTTTTTCTTAAATAAAGCGCTCTGTGTTGGCGATGAATGGTTATCCTAGCAACCCCACGTTTGTTTACTTGAGTTCGTTAGAAACCGATTATAAACCTTATGGGATCAATAGTTTGTCCGTCTTTCTGTCTCATGTCTGTCAAATTCACATTTCACTAAATGAAGATCAAAACTGAAATTTTGTTCCCTTATCAGACTTGCTAACTCGCATATTTTTATACGGTCATTTGGGGTATCGTTTGGCAGGGATGTTCTTAAGGATATCAAAACACGAAGAACAAGGTTTTTGTAACGCGAAAAAGAAAATAATAATTCAAAAAAGCGCACGTTGTAGCCTAACAAAATAAAATTCTTAGCTAAAACCAAATCAAAATTAAATCTAACTTAAATCAAAACAGAGCAAAACCGTATTAAATCTCACAGCAGATGAAGACTCCTTGAAGTGAAAAGAATAACAAATGACTAACGACACGTTTGCTGCCAAAATACAAATTGAGAAAAAACTACTATATCTCAAATTCACGCACCAGTCAAAACGAGCATGTCCATATCAACCACGGGAAATATACCGAAAAAGCCCCAAGGTGAAAAGTTGGGATCATATTCAAATACCTAGTAGCACGGTGTTAAATTACGGTAATTATTTTTTTTCGTAAATTACGGTTGAAATTAAAGTTATTAATTACATATATTAAATTACCACGTAATTAAAAATTAAAAATGGTAAATTAGGCTGGTTTAAATTACCGGGTAATTAAAAACTCAAAATGATTAATTACGCCTGTTTAAATTACAGCGTAAAGAAATAATCAAAATGGGAAATTACGCTGGTTTAAATTATGATTAAAAATTCAAAATGTTAAATTAAACAGTTCACAGTAAGTTATGATTACTACTAATGTTAATAAAAATGTTTGGTAAAACCTTAAGTCATTATTTTGTTTAATAACTAGCTATCTCTGATCTTTTGCCTGATATGAATACTAAAACTAAAGCAAAGACTACATAGAAATACTATTTATAGCACTACTACAAAAACAGGAAAATCAAACAGAATAATTTGTTGGATTGGTCGCAATTGGCGAAAGGGCTTTCCACTTCTCTATTCATTAAATACAAAATATTAGTTCTGTATTTTCTCAAGTAATGTCGGATGATTTGGAATAGTAAAAATATAACGTTTACGGGCAATGGGACTGTCATTGGATGCGTTAACATTACCCATAGACCCATTACCATTACCATATACCCCATTACCCATAGACCCCACTGTAAAACTTTGAGCCCCTTTTACTTGATTTTTTCTTATACAACCAATTTTATTTAATTTTATACTATTGAATAATATTTAAAAAATCATGTCAAAATAAAATATGAAAAGTGTAGGAAAAGAAATGTTTGACGTCATAACAAAAAATACTGGAAAATCTTAAAATAGCTTCTTGATATGCGCTGTAATTTCAATCATTATACCGCGTTTAGATATTTGCACTATCGCAATAACTAACGGTGTTATCGATTTTATCCGCTTCTTAATTACCACCCTGTATATTATTATTGCCACAGAATACAAATCTTGATATGTTTTTCTTTGATTTTTTATACCCAATTAACACATAGGTATACATAATTTAGCGTAACTTCAAATAAAACCATGTAATACTGTAATAGTGTAATACTGACCTGTAATACTGACAAATGACCAAGGTTGCCAGATGTCATGTATTCGATATGAGACTCATATATTTTTATAGAATCTCATTTCTCATATTGAGTTACCAAATCTCATATATTTTAAGAACACCTTTTTAAACTCCTCCAGAAATGTTTAGAAAAGGCATGAACGTATGTTGTATGTTGCAAAATTTGGTTAACTACATTCGGATGAGTAATTATTTAACTAATTATCAAAAAAATGAATAAATTCATTCATCATTAATGCATTACACATGGATTATATTTTAAAAGACATACTACATACCAAGATATTATTTTCTCGAGGAAACTGAAACGTATTAAGAAATGCAAGTAGAAAAAAGTATGGTTCTGCGGAGCAAATATTCTAACAAAATTCGGCGTAGAAGATATTTTACGGCCATAAAATAACAAGTTTCTGCCCAGCAGCGTTTCGAGAACTTGATACTGTTACGTAGCTCTTAATGGGGGACGGCTCTAGGTCAGGATGGAGATGTATAAATAAAAGTCGCAGTGTTGTTTACATCGTTCGTGTATTGCTGACCATGCAGAATTCCAATACTACAGCTGATATATAAAATACAATAGTCGCGCTACACTACAGGTAGGTGCTGCAAACTACTGATCCCGTTCCCATCCTTTGCCGTGGCTTTTATATTGAATTTGGCAAGACGTCATGACCTGTTTTGAGCCCCCAAAAATCCTGAGTTAGGATTTTTGGTTGCACACGGTCTTTGATATAAATCATAGTTAATTTGCACGCTTGCCACAAAGGAATGTCTTTGTTCCGATATGAAAAGCCTGACGTCTGCATTTCTGGACAAGCAACTGTCTGCAGATTGGGTTGGATGACCTGACCTCAATTGTACAATGCAATTAAACTATACTTCGTAACAACCCTCCTCGCAAACAATTGCTCGACCCAGAGCAATGAAAAGAAATTGTACAGCCACGGAGCGGGATAGGAAAGAACGCACCACTTATAATTTTATTTGCCTAACATAAGAAATAACAATACAAAAAAAATATCCATAGAAAGAAGTTCAACGTTGTCGTGCCAGTATCGTATGCGATTTGCCCCGTTCTCATCCGTCTACGTCTAGTTCTTGGGTCCTCCTGCTAACCTTTTTCTTCTAGGATTGTGATGGTCATCTACGTGAGAGATACCATTACGGTCGGCTTTGACCGTGTACCCAGATTCGTGTTTCAGAATCATCTCCTGTTGCCTCTCAGAATTCTCCTAATTCTTCTTGTCCTTCTACTTTTACTCGGACTAGTCGGGACCCCTTGTCCCGTGCGAGGTGGTTTGGTAGAATCCATAGGACCGTTCCTCTCTAGTCGATTTGTTTGTTTTTTTCTCAGACTGGTCGAGACATCCCTTGTCCCGTGCGGGGTGGTTCGGTAGAATCCGTAGCGCCAAATCCCCTCCAGTCTACATCGCCAGCTTCCTCTGGCGGTATCGGCAACCCTAAAACTCGCATATAACTCAATTATGCCGGTATGGTACCCCGTTTCGTCATGTGTCGACTGCTTCTTGTAGATGACCACCATCCGTGTATTTCTCTCTTCGTGATCCCGGACCAGCCAGCGCATCCATCGAAGTGAGAACGGGCAAATGCATATTCTTCCTTACAGTGATGGCATCAACCTTCAACAATTAAACTACACAAATAAACACACTAGGTACTAACTTATTTCTAAGACGAAGAGTTGAGCGTTATTTGACTCTAACGCTATCCATCCATGCGGTTGTTAGTAGCTGTCCTTGGAACAGCATATTTCTCATTGGGGGAGTGAGAAATTTTACAAAACCTCCCTGCAGATTGACCGCCAACCCAATTCGTCTTGTCTCCGAGTCGCTTCAGCCATGCTTCTTCTTCGTCGCGCTGGATTTTCTCAGATGTTTCCACCCTGACCAAAATGAGCCGTTCCCAATCTTCCTTGGGACCATTTTGCGCCTCCACCATGTTACGTAGCTCCTAATGGGGGACGGCTCTAGGTCAGGATGGAGATGTATAAATAAAAGTCGCAGTGTTGTTTACATCGTTCGTGTATTGCTGACCATGCAGAATTCCAATACTACAGCTGATATATAAAATACAATAGTCGCGCTACACTACAAGTAGGTGCTGCAAACTACTGATCCCGTTCCCATCCTTTGCCGTGGCTTTTATATTGAATTTGGCAAGACGTCATGACCTGTTTTGAGCCCCCAAAAATCCTGAGTTAGGATTTTTGTTTGCACACGGTCTTTGATATAAATCATAGTTAATTTGCACGCTTGCCACAAAGGAATGTCTTTGTTCCGATATGAAAAGCCTGACGTCTGCATTTCTGGACAAGCAACTGTCTGCAGATTGGGTTGGATGACCTGACCTCAATTGTACAATGCAATTAAACTATACTTCGTAACAATACGTGTTAGTAAATCCACATTTACGATGCCTTGAAGCAATATAAAATGATTATATTTTACGTATTATCAAGCATACTACAATTTGCAAATATTAATGAAATAATATACTTGGCGTAATAGAACTGATCACCAAAATTTTGTCTCAAATGAAAAACTTATCAGTTTCATGTTGAATAAGTTATTACAAAATTAAAATAAATTAAAAAATGCCTGTCCTAAGCTATTTGATATCGTATAAAATACCTACCGTATTTTATTAAATAATCACAAAGCCATATATGTATATAATCACGTATGATCATAATAAAATTCCAATGTTTATTGTATTACTACGTTAGTTACCACGTTAATAATTGTTGGGTATAGTTATCATCAGTGTCAAACGCTGATGTTTTGACAATACTTACTGTCAATAGAATAAAAATATCTGTCAAATCCTGGTTACTTTTATATTAATGCTGACACGACCGATCTCGATCAAATAGAATCCCATGCAAACTATTAATTTTATATATAGTATGATAATGTCATGTGCCTGGCCACATTAGATTTTTACTAGTAGTATCATATATTTTAATAAGTAAAATCTGGCAACCCTAGGTAAGACAGACGCAGCTAGTTTTCAGCGTAAGTGAAGTGAAATCATATTGTTTTAATTTAACCTTGATTGTGGGTGGGACAGGTTTGATGGTTTAGTAAGAAATCTGATACACACACATACGTGCAGGTATACATAATAAATACTGCGTTTTACAATTTCACTGCTTGTGTGTGTGTAGTGTTAAATATACGGTACCCTTTCACGCTACTATGGCATTGTTTTGGAGGTGCATTTAGTAAAGCAGCAGTCTGTGTTAAACCCTTTCTATGCTTCGGGAGCAAAATGGCATTGTGAACAATTCACTTTAAACCCTCGACGGGAACTGCACAGCCCGCTAACAGTAGGTGGTGACCCACATAACCAGAATTACCGCAAAATTACCCACCACTCTGCCCAATTCAGTCCGTAGAAGGAAGAAGGATTGTTATGTTTAATTTACGCTTCAAATAAAGTTTTCAGTTTTATAAAACATACAGAATTATCTTAGATACATTTTTTACCTTTGTCTGTTTTAGCTTGAGTTGCAAATGATGGTTTTTTTATTAAAAATATTTTTTTCTAGATATACATTAACTCGAAATGTTTCAAAATGTATTTTACTTAATTGACATGACATTTACTTTTAGAAAAATAATGCAATAATCATACTAATGACTGAGTAACAATAACCCTTATAGAATGCTTTACAACCACAAATCTTTCAGTCTTTGTTGTGAGCCTTAAGACTGATTCTAGCGGAAAATTCCTCAAGCAGATAAGTTTCCAATAAGATGAAAGTGATTCACTTCGATTTCGCTTCGAGTTCTTGAAAGGAAACGAGACTTCATTACAAATATAGCATTCAGAGCCTATACATTCAGACAGAATATTGATAATAAAATAATCCCTGTACATTCAGATCATGTGGTGTTACTTAGAACATTGGCTAAAATGGAATGAATACAGAAATGGAAAATAAAAATGGCTTATTTTAGGGGTACCTTCGCAGTACTATTATAGCCCAGTAAAATTTTAAATAAAACGTTGATTTGATTTTTGCATACACTTTTGGTTAGATATCACAAATATAAGAAAACTCTGCCATTTCCTTATTTAAAAAGTGTACATTACCGGGTGACCCATGCGATAGGTACCGCCGTTTATTTTTTTTTATTTATGATGCCGGACAAACGAAATTTTGAAAAGTGCTAATAGACAAAAAAAGCATTTTTTTGGGATACTCATGACGTTAGTAAGACTTCCGGTTTTTCCGGAAATGACGTCATCAGTGAAATTGTAAATGGCACGCCGTATTATTTGTGTGCTATTTTCAATCAGGATGACATTCTGAACACAAAAACATATCGATCGTCAATACTTATCATCAAGACAACGAAAAAAATAACTTTTTTGTTTATTAATCTAGGTGGCTATGAATTCGTGAAAATAGTAAAAAATTGTCAAATAAACACTGCCTAAATCGATCGATTTTGGCCGATATTGTATTACTGCTATAAAGAACTATAAATCATTTTTTCCCGTATCCTTTGCGGGTACACCGTGATTATTCGATAGATAACATTTTTCCGATTGCAATGACACCAAATACTTTATATTTTTCTGAAAATCGTTGTGTGGAAATGTAGTTTAAAGCAGGGAAATAGAAAAATATAATGATTAAAATCAGCGTAGTGAACTGTGGATGATGCTAACATCCGAATTTGACAGTTCTCTTTAGTATGCATAATAATTGAGGTTGGCTATTCTGAAATAGATAACGAAGTATGTCTAGTTATCTCTTGTTACTTTAAAACTATTTTCTATTTACTAAAAAGAAGTTTAAAAAAGACGAAAGTAGTGTAGTGTAGTGTAAAATAGCCTTAAACAAGTATATTTTAAATCATATTTTGCGTCCAAATGACAGCGTTGGTTAGTTAAAAATTATTAATTTAAATTCAGGTTTAGAAAAAAAAAACGTTTTTTCCATTCCAGTCGAAAGCTAAGTACGTTGTTTAGAACGTCGAAGTGTAAACATCAATTTTTGACCTAACTGCTGTTTTTTACATCTACAATTTCCTATAGCTTGGATTATCACATACAGTGAGCGCGTAAAGTATGAAAACACGACAAAATCTCAAGAACGGTTAGGTATTTTTAAAAATCCTCGAACACGTCGATTTATAATTATCAAAATACACCTTCTGATATCAAATTATTTTTTTTACCTTCAATTGTTTTTAACAGATGACGTAATCGACATTTTTTTCAAATGACAACCCTATATTTTTTTTAATGAATTTGACAGATCTTTTAATTGTCTTAATGGTAGCATAATATTTTTATGGCCTTACATAAGAAAATTTTCGAGAAAAAGGCAATTGAAGGTTATGAAATAAAAGTGACAAAATCTCCGGAACGGCTCGACCGAATTTAACGAAATTTTGGAATTAAGTATTTTGCAGCCATGTGAAGTCACTGGCGTTATTATCGTTGATGCAACGTTTACAGTTTTTGAGATAACCTCAAACTTTTGAATTTGAAATAGAACATCCTGTATATTTTGACATTTTCTCTTAGTCTTCATTATTCAAAAACATCTAGAAAGTAACAAAAACCTTCATTACTTAGGTCTAAAAATTAACAAAGAAAAAATTGATAACAAAACATTATTACATTTTCTACTGCAACTACTCTAGTTGGTTTATGAGGATTCTCAACCATTGACAAGAACATTGTTTTAAGTTTGATCGGTTTATTTTTTTGTTGTTGTTATTTTTTGCTATCAATTTTTCTTTGTTAATTTTTAGACTAAGTAATAAAGGTTTTTGTTAGTTGACTTTTTGTTGAAGACTAACAGAAAATGTCAAAATATACAGGATGTTCTATTTCAAATTAAAAAAGTTTGAGGTTATATCTCAGAAACTGTAAACGTTGCATCAACGATAATAACGCCAGTGACTTCACATGGCTGCAAAATACTTAAATCCAAAATTTCGTTAAATTCGGTGAGCCGTTCCGGAGATTTTGTCACCTTCAATTGCCTTTTTCTCGAAAATTTTCTTCTGTAAGGCCATAAAAATATTACGCTACCATTAAGACAATTAAAAGATCCGTCAAATTCATTAAAAAGAATATAGGGTTGTCATTTTAAAAAAATGTCGATGACGTCATCTGTTAAAAACAATTGAAGGTAAACAATTAATCTGATATCATAAGGTGCATTTTGATAATTATAAATCGATGTGTTCGAGGATTTTTTAAAATAGCAAACCGTTCTTGAGATTTTGTCATGTTTCCATACTTTACGCGGTCACTGTATAGAGGAAAGTTGCAGTATGTTTGGTGTATCGCTATTCACATCAAAATGATTTGTAGTTTACACGAGTTCAATATCATCGCACATATACGAATCCCGGTATCTTATCGCGTCTCATCCTCGCGGTTATAGGAAGTAAATACGGTGGCTGCGAGTACACCGGTAGCTATAAATTTCCCCCTTGTTGCTAACGGCCATTAGCTCTCAAACCGCACGAGCTCGCTAACATATTACAGATTGTCAACGAGCTCAAGTTCAAACAAACGCCAGCCGCACTGAGACCTCGCAATACATCAGAATGGCATGTACCCATTCATCAGAGCCGCCCGGTAGCTGTCCTGCTCCTGTTTCTGTATAATCGACCAGAATGTATATTATAAATTGATCTAATTAGATTAACGACACGCGTGGACATGCAGGTGAGACATACGATAGGTGTAAGATACTGTAGTGATGGTGATCTGTACGTAAATAGATGATCTGGTTGTTAGATTTTTTTTGAGGAGAAAAATGAGGTTTGTAGTTTTTTAGGTGTGTTAAATTGTTATGGATACGGGACAAAGGATACCTACCCAATTAACCAAAATATATTTTGACTTCTGATGGAATCAATAGTGAACAGTTACAATAGAGAATAAACTGCGTTGGAGCATTTGTTGAAAACTAAAATATTACTGGTTGTTGTTTATAATTTGAAAAAGTGTATGTCCACCAGTGTATGTCCGCCGTTTTGTTTATATTATATTCAATAACCATAAGCGCACATGAGCTCCGCGCGCCAGCTCCGAGGTGATTGTTTGACACAGTTCATCTGATCAGGTTGCGATGTTGTGTGACAGTTCTTCTGAACAGGTGATTTTAGTCACGGTTCTTCGGAACAGGTTCTGATTTTTGTCAGAGTTTATCGGAACAGGTTGTGATGGGTTGACGGAGGGGGCTGGAGGGGAGGGGAGAGCGGAGAATGGATTCGCACGCGAACGTGAACAGACAGACATACAACAAAAAGGACTGATTATTTTTCAATTGCCCAATTGTACCTCAACTCAAAAAACCAATGTTTCTGGAACTCAAACTCGCATATTGGGCATTTTTTGTTAAGAGTTTAGAGACAACATCCATCACTATCGATCCATCCAACATCAGTGAAAAAATCGCTACTGAAATAAAGCCTGAAAATCTACCCCACACTACCACATCTGTGTCTGTGTCTTATGGTGATGTTAGAAACGTGTATATGTTATTATAAGTTATATATGTATCTACGTAAGTTATATTAATAATAGTACGTAGACAGTCCAGCAATACAGGAAACTATTGACCTAAAATTCTCTAGATACTCATGGTAGTGCTAAAAATATTTTTTCTACTCCTAGTGGCGAATGCATTCACTAATATGCAATTTATGATAAGTAATACTAATCATTCCCAACATTTTGTTCCTGGCTTTTCATACCCCACGGGTCGTAGGAAATTAAATATTTCCTACCAACTTTAAAACCAATCAGTGTTCTAGATTTCCATTTTCTCCGAGTTTTCAGACAGTGCCTAGTGACGCTGTCATGGCTTTGATACGTCGCCGTCGTGACGAGCTCTACAAACAATTTTAATTTGTGAAAATCCTGAAATACCAACGTAGCAATGCCTACAGTTAGTCACAAAAAACTCCATAATACTACTTTCAATTGCCATATAGTAATATACAATACATAGGGCGATAATATTATAATATATATATAGTGTGTCCCCGATGGACCTAGCTGTACCTACAATGGACGTTTTTTTTTTAATTTCTCGAGAAAACGTCATTCTTTATAAAGAGTTTTGGATGTCCTAAAAAGTCGAAAGCCATTGTTAATATTTTGATTTAACATACAGGATGGTTAGAAAACACGAAAATGTTAAATTGGAATTAGAACAAAAATGCTATAGGTAAAAATTGTTTTATATTTAAATTTATGCCCAGATATCAAATTTCAATGTTGTAATCTAAGTTTTATATTTCATTTATTTTTAACAAAGTAATTTAACAAAACATTACTCCACATGTTCCCCTCCTACAGCTACACATTTTTCCAATCTTCTTAAACTCCCGATATACCAAATCAATTGTTTCTTCATTTATTTCGTCTACTGCTTCCCTAATTTTTAATCTTAGAATGTCTACATTATCATAAAAATTGTTCGCATACACCTTCTGTTTTAAATAATCCCACAGAAAAAAATCAAGCGGGGTTAAATCAGGTGAACGTGGTGGCCATCCTATAGGGCCGAATCGTCCAATCCACTTTTTGGGAAAATGTCTGTTCAACCAATCCCTAACTGGATATGCGCTATGAGCAGGACAACCGTCGTGTTGATAGTGTAGTGAACACCTGAGCTGTAAGTTGATTTCGTCCAAAGTAGGTAGCAAAACATTTTCCAACATATCAAAATAAGTGTTTTGGTTTACAGTACCGTCAAAAAAGTATGGTTCTTGTAATAAATCCCACACCAAACATTCACTTTTTTATATTTTTGAGAATTGGTTGTAATACGGAAATTTGGACTTTCTTCGTCAGAGAAAATAATTTTTCTGTAGAAAAATAATTCGTTCTCCCATTAATAGGCAAAATTCTAATCGACGAGCATCATCTTCTTTTACTAAAGTGTGTATCAGTACTGGTTTATAAGGATGAAATTTTTGATTTGAAAAGATCCTTTGCAGGATTTGACATATATTTACATTCTAATGACAGTAGGTAGTGTCAAACGTTGATGTTTTGACAATACCTACTGTCAATAGAATCAACATATCTGTCAAATGCTTGCTAACTCCTTTTATTTTAATGCAGACACGATCGATCTGGATCAAATAGAATCTCATGCAGCTAAACTATTAACTTTATATATTATATGATAAAGTCATGTGCCTGGCCACATCAGATTTTTCTCGAATATAATGCGTTCAACGATATAATCTGGAAACCCACATGTCTAATGTTTGGAAATATTTTATTATGTCGATTTCTTATTGATATTGTATTGCTGATAAATTACAGCTGATAAATTGTTCACGCGTATTTTATTTTAATTAGGAAAAGCGAAAATACACATCAAACCATGCGACAACGATGAACGCAAAGGTACCCTGTACAATAATAAAATGTAAAAATATCAATAATAAAACTGAAATGAATACAAAAATTAGGAAACATTCATTATGAAACATTCAACCGGCTGTAGTTTCGTGGCCATATATTATGTCCCCTCTTTTGACGTCGATTTTCTCGCCAATCTAGGGGCGGAAAAATTTGAAAAAATTTTGATGCTGTCCTTGATTAATATGCTACAACTCATAAAAATTAGAAAGCTGTATATGTTGGCGTTTACCCCGATTTTTGCAAATTAAGAAGAAATGGCGCTGTTTTTGCCCCGTAAATTTCATTCACTTAATTTAGCAATTAATTACTCCGGAAGTAATCCATAGATTTCAACGAATTAAAAAGTAAAATTACCTGCGGAATTGTAGGTTTTAATGTGCATTTTTGTAAAATGATCGGATTAGTGGTTGACCCACAAACAGCTATATTATGCAATGCCCTCAAAATAATATGGCCACGATAGTACTTGTTTCAAGGGATTGAAAAAATAAACAAATTCTAAATCTTCTATATCCTTTTTTTGCGGGAAATATTCGTCCCGCCAAAAAAAATGGAATTTTGTTCAACGCTTTATAACTTTACTAAATTTTGTCCGATTGGTCTCGGAGAAATTGCATGTTAAAGAAGAAAATTTCAGCATTCCTAATCTGCCAAAACCCCAAAATTCGATAATTTAGCCGTAAGACCCCTTTCTTCGGAGCCGGTCACAAGTTTAATTAAAATTAGTACCTCTATTGGTCATTCTGACGCTTATCAGAGACAAATAGGTGAAGGTTGCAGTTTGCTCGTTTTGTTTCATTGACAAAAAATGCCAGTAATGAAGTACAGCTAGTACATATTCGGTATATCCAAGAATTGTCAAGATTAATTTTTAGCGAGCTCGTTTCATTAACGAATCCAATTTCGATTGGCCTCGGTGCCGGACAGTCGTTCGACCATTGTGTTTGCTTCCTGCCGCTCGCCACTTTTGATGATTCGGGCTGGCAAATATGCGCGCAAAAGTCAAGTTCATTAGGGCAGTAAATATCGACTCGTCTGCTCTCTGGTGGTTTTCCGGTACAATTAACTTCTCGTCCGACAATCCATTAAAACTTTTAATTTAATATCAGAAACGTGCCCACCCACGCCGACGTTATGTTCATGCGAACATAACTGCGCTCTATGCTTTACGATAAGCAAATATTTACAAATCGAGTATGTGAGTTCTTAGATATAACATTTACAAACCTATGCCAGCATCTGAAAACACTATTAAATTGTTATTAAATTCTGTTTCAGTGCACATAGAGAAAATAACTAATCTGAATTGGTAGGCACAGGCTGAATTATGTCTAGTGTTTCTCAAAAACTAGCTCAATTCAGAATTTTTGTCTTCAGATTCTATGAAAAAAAGTACCTGCTATTGACAGTAGGTATTGTCAAAACATCAGCGTTTGACACTACCAACTGTCATTAGAATGAAAATATCTGTCAAATGCTGGCTAACTAGTTTTAATGCAGTACGAGCGATCTCGATGAAATAGAGTTTGGTCATGAAGCTAAACTATTAATTTTACCAAAAAATTTCATAGACATAAATTATTCAGAATTTTATCTACTTCAATTCATTATTTAACTATTTTGATGAAATTGCAGAAATGGCGGCTCATTTGCAAAATCCTTGAAAGATGCTTAGAGTAAATGAATCGGTCGGTTCGAAAATACTACAAGTCCAAGAAGTGAGTTCTGGGAAAATTAACAAAATAATTTTGTCAGTGCAATATCTTGAAAAGTATAGCAGTCAGCTATTTTGTGCCAACAGACAAAATAGAAAGTAGTTCACAGAGAATTAAATGTATTACATATTTTATTTATATTTGCATTAAAAGCAGAGCTATGATTAAAACAATCATCATGGACGTGTACTGTTTTTGAACTCGACGGAAAGACAGCGTACATTTTTAACAATATTTGTTTATTTAAAGCATTTAAATAATATTTTTATTGTGATGTAGGTATGTATAGTGTTTTTGGCGTCAACAATAAATTCCTTATTCATTTCATATTATTATATTTTCCGAAACGCGTTAGTAATGCAGCAAAAACAAACGTGCATACTTCGTACAAGGATATTATTTCCTTGTCGAAAATGAAATGTAAAAAGACATCTCTTACTATGCCTCGAAAACAATTTCTTTAGACAAGAAAAATATATTTTTCTGTGGTGCATTGACGGTATGAGTATGTTTTCGTCAAATATTCGAGCAACATTCGGCGTAGTTATTTGACAGCCATAATAGAACACGTTTTTGTCCAGCCGGCCGGTCCGCTTCGAGAATTTGAAACGTGTTTTGTAGTATGTTTCGATTCGAAATAACATTTTTATACTCTAGGAATTTTTAAGCGTTGACTTATTTATAAAATATCAATCTCAGTTTAATTTGCTTAGACGAATAATATACTGGCTATTAAAACAACTTAACATTTTTTTTTTATTTCTGCAACGAACTAAATTGAAAATTCTAATACTTCTAGTACTGTTGTTGGACTAAAATTCTTTGTTTTTTTTTAAATTAACGGTTATATTATCTAAATAGACACCAGATCTAATGACCCAAAGAATTTTTAAATGAAGATTTGCAAACAAAAACTTATTTGTTGATTTATCAAATGAATCGGTCGGTTCGAAAACACTACAAGTCCAAAAAGTGAGTTCTGAGAAAATTAGCAAAATAATTTTGTTGGTGCAATATCTTGAAAAGTATAGCAGTTAGCTATTTTGTGCCAATAGACAAAATATAAAGTAGTTCACAGAGAATTAAACGTACTACATATTTTATTTATATTTGATTAAAACATAGCTATGATTAAAACAATCATCATGGACATGTACTGTCTTTGAACTCGACGGAAAAACAGCTTACATTTTTTACAATACTTGTTTATTTAAAGCATTTAAATAATATTTTTATTCTGATGTAGGTATATATGATGTAGGATTTGCATGAAACTCCCGTAATATTTGAAGATTGATAATTAAAAATGTCATGTCAGATTTTCAAAATAAATTCAAAATGGCGGATTATACATGATTAGTCAAAAATACCGGAACACCTTAGTAATTCTTTAACCGTAAAGAATTTCAAAGAAAAATTCAAACAAAAGTTTTTTGGTTTTAAACAAGCTATATATTTTCAATATACGGATGTTCATTTTATTCTGAAAATTTGGTACACTTTTCTTTTTCTAATAGGACACCCTGTATATTAAAAAATAATTAATTCTAAGAGGTTGTAAGAATAATTCTTTTATAAAATGCATCATCTTTGAGTTATGAGCAATTAACCGATCATTAACGAATAAAAAAATCAAGAAAAAATAGCTAAACTATGAAATAGCATTATAAATTAAATATTCAAGCTCGCAAATTAAATAAATGTGTATGTATGCGGGAAAACATTCTCAATTTGAAGTCCAGGAATTTTGATTAATTGCTTACAAATAAAAAGTGACAGTATTGTATTTAAACAAAATGATTTCTATAAAAGAATTAATCCTAGAATTAAAAAACGTATGTTACCAAATTTCCAGAATGAACAATAGTTTGTTTAAACACAAATTTTTTTCTCAGTTGGAGAATTATTTAGGTTTTCGATAATTTCGTCTATTTTTGATTAATTGATCATAACTCAAAAATAAGGCATTTTATAAAAAAAATCATACAAAAGATTCTTAGAATTAATCTTAGAATTAAAAAATGTAAAGCTATACAGGATGTTCTATTTGAAAAAGGGAATGTTACGAGATACCCAGAATAAAATGAACACCCTGTATAATAAAAATATAGTTAAGCGATAGATTGTTTAAAACAAAACAACTATTACTTGAAAATTTTTTTGAAATTGTTCACAGTTGGAAAATTATTTAGGTGTTCCGGTAATTTTGACTAACCCTATACATATATGGCGATATGATAGAGTATGATATAGAGTTTGATAATTATATATATGATAGTATTAAATTTCCTCTTCTACGGTGGTAGTAAAATTCTAAGTTTTGCACGAATTACATACATACTTGAGGCCCTTTTTATTATTATCTATCTTTTTGATATTGATATTCATATTGATTACTCAGGCGTATCTCAACAACGATCTGAACGCAAATTTCGAAGTTGGCGAATGTTTACGACTGATATCAGTAGAAACTGAGTAGAAACGCGTTGCATGAGCGAGCAAAAAAGCACTGTTCTGGACTTCTTTATTTTGCCCAAGCATTCTTTTTAGGTCTATTCGATAGAATAAATCATAGTGAACATTTTGGCTATTTCAGTTCAAAATGGCCAATTTCGGACTTGTACTGTTTTCGAACTCGCCGATTCAAATATTCAGTTCCTTCGGACACTTTTGAACAAAAAGCTTTTCAGCTCTCAATTTTGTCATGAAACATCTAAATATAAATATATCCCGATACATTTAGTGTGATAAAGTAAAAAATAAAAATATAAAATGGAAAGGTTTGGAAATTTCCATAGTACAATGAACACTTTGTGTATTAAATCTATATTTAAACGAAAACTTGTTTGTTCTGAAATTTGGCTAATTTTGATTATATATTATCTATCGCTTATGATTGTAATACAAAATGATTGTATTTTATAAAAAGAAATATTCCTAAATTCTTGCAATTAATCTTAAAAATGTAAAAATATACAGGCTGCTCTATTTGAAAATAGGAAGCGTTACCAAATTTCCATATAAAATGAACGTATTAAAAGCATAGTAGGTATATTAAAAATATATTTAAACGATAGCTTGTTTCAAGCCAAAAAGCTTTTGTTTGAAACATTTTTTGAATTTTTGTGTGTTTAAAAAGAATCTGATACATCATATTAAGTTACTAAAATCTCATATCTCTTCAAAATTACAACGTTGAGTTTTAATTCAAATGACTATGATTCAAACATTTCACGAAAAAAGAAAAGAGTACTTGATATGAATGAAAAAAACGTGAGATGATTCTAAATATGAAGTTTCGTCACGATACCTTTAGTAGTTTCTCCGGAATGGTTACCACAAAAAAAACGAGTACACACACAGATACACACATACACACACACATACATATATACACACACAAACACACATTTTTTTGTACCTTGGTCAAAACTGTTCAAGGGACCCAAAAGGACATATTCCCGTTAAAATCTTTCTTTTTCGGCACGATTACAATACTTTATCATACTATGTATGATAAAGTGAAAACCATAGCAGAAGCAGTATGCACTTGTTTGGTTTTCGCCATGTTGGCCCAGTGTTAATATGTATTCGATCGATCTCAAACTTCACAGAAATTACGTAGGTATGAACTATGAATATAAAGGAACAAGTTGAGATGGTCCCGCAAAAAATACAAAAAGAAACACAAATTAGGGACCACCCTAAAAGGTACCTTAAAAAGTATAATTTAAAGGTGAATATTATGATTAATTTATACAATTTTTACCACAAATTACAAGTTTTGTGAATCCATGAAATGCTTTGTATTATTTTTGAAACATTGTTCACAAACATGAATTTTGGCACTAATCTCATGCCTAAGTTAACGAGTTTGTTGAATTAGAAACCGAAATTTGTTCCTAATTGAGGAATTAGATGTCTTAGGTTAACTTTTTGATCCTTTATTTGCGAAGGTATACAAATGAAACTTGAAGGAGGGTTCATAGATATATTATCAAATTTTATAGATATTTTAGAGGTTCATATGACGCCATCTTAATAATTTTAAATACCACCCTATAAATTTTCAATTTGAATGATATTTTGAAGTCAAAAACTGATTCAGTTTGTCGTGGATTTAAATAACAAGGTTTCCCTTTTAAAGACAACCTTCACCTTTATATTTTTATTTGTGTAGTTAGAGGAGTGAAACTTTGGGTTCATAGACGAAATTGTTTCAGCGTTTCAGATAGTTTAGAGGTTGCCATGCCTTCCGGCTCGTCTGGAAATTACCATAAATTACCATGGAAACCATAGAAATAAGTAGCAAATAGTTGTGGATTTAAATATGATTTTTCATTTTGATATGATTTCTCATATGATTTTTCAATTAAGCAACAAATTTAATTACTACAAATACTTGTTTACTTTTTACTTATTTATTTTATAAATATTGTCCACTGCTTCTCCTTTAAATATCCAGCAGTAATCAGCATTAAGCGTGCGCTCCTCGTGTTTATTGCTCACATCTCGCATACTTTCTGGACAAGAATCTAAACGGGAGTGCAGAATGTGTATTTTGAAAGTCTTGTCACAACATATCTTTGTACAGAGCCTGGAGTCTAATATCGTTGACATGTATTTAGGTGTATTTTTGTTTTTATTGACTTTATTTATAGTATATGTAAATGTTGTAGTTGTTAGCTGTTGTTAGTTGTAGTTTGTTGTAAACAAAGAGAAGACAAATCGCATCAACTACACCATGGATCGCTGGGTGGGTAGTGGGTACTGATGACCCGGTTCGACTTCTAGGCGTAATGGTGGACTCTCGACTCTCCTGGGGTGCTCAGGTTGAGGACCTTAGCCGCTCACTGTCAAGGGTGACCTTCGCAATCAAGCGAACTAGACAAACCTCGGGAGAGATTGCTGCCAAAACAGCATATCACTCGCTTTTCCATGCTAAGCTGAGCTACGCAATAGAAATATGGGGCCACACGGCGTTCATGAATAAAATACTGGTTGAACAGAAGAAGGCTGTACGCAGTATAGCAGGTGTGACCAGGCGATCATCCTGCAGACCCCTATTTGCTAAATATGGAATTCTGACAGCGGTAGCATTGTACATCCTGAAAACCCTTATTGACATCCACAAAGAACGTCGTCTGCACATGGTGACCAGAGGGGCTAAGCATAACCACTACACTAGAGGTCATGAACTGTTGGATGGAATCAACAGCAGACCACTAACCACTAACTACCTAAATAGGGGCATTGACTGGTACAACTTGTGCCCCCGTCAGTGGAAAGATGATACTTTTGTTCCAAAACTGAAGGCTTTCATGACATCGAATGTGTTCTACAGTGATTATGAGTTTGTAAGTCATATTACACAAAATAATGCAAACACTATGTAATCCTCTCGTAATTTGACAAATACTGAACAGTACAATAAACTTATTATTATTATTATTATTATTATTATTATTATTAAAGATGATTCTATGTATGTTGGACCACAACTCTATTAAAGATCCTGTTGTATTCTCTGTCATACGTATTCCGTCATGATATATTTGAGAATATTGTGAAGATACAATTTATTATATTTATATTTTCTTAGACAAAATATTTCAGAATTCTTGTGATATTCATTTTTACTAAAACCAATTCAAATTTGAAATTACGTGCTCTTGGCTTGTATAAATATGGTTCAAATCTCTGCAGGGCCCGCGGAAGGGAAATATTTGGACAGGGCCACCTCTTTTGCCGCCCTTCAAATTATTAGCTGTTTAATGTAATAATTAGTATTTAATAATTAAAGTACATATTATACTATATAGTTTGTGTAACCAATGTACACTGCCGCTCATGGAAGTTCGGACACATAGTAAACATATAGGAAATAATGATAAAAGCACTGATAACGTTGCAATAGGTACCTCTATTTCTACCAAATAGCGAACACATTCTGAACGTTGATTTCCAGTAACATACATCATTAAATGTGCTAACTTAAAATAATTTTTATATTTAATTATTATGCAACATTTAAGCCGTTTTGTAAATGTTGGGAATTTTCTAGTTCGCATTAAAAAGGATTAAATACGAAATAACAAATAGAGTCATAAATACTGCTGCATCTCAGACACATGTTGCGACTCCATTTTTACCAGATTTTTGCATCAAATGCTCGAATTCGTATTCAAACGAGTCTGTGCTTGCAATTTGTTGTTTGCACAGGATAACTCTGTCACGCGGAAGACGTCATGCGACGCGGAAAGCAAGGAACAGCGTTCTGTAATTATCGCTTTTCATCAGGAACGATTGTCAGTTCGTGAAAATGCAAGAAATAAGTCAACGATAAGTGAGTCAACGATGTGACACTCTTCACCAATATGAAGAAACATGGAATTTGGATGACGTTTTCGGCCGGGACTATCACGAATAATTTCCCAAGCGGATGAAGAACGATTAAAATTAATTTTTATGCAAAACAGAAAATTGACCGCACCTAAAATCACCTCTGAAGTCAATCCCGATCGTGAAAGACTAATTGTCGTAAGCACAGGGAAACGAAGTCTCCAAGCGGAAAATCTGCATGGACGCGTTGCCGTACGAAAACCATTTCTTCCTCGTCGAGGAAATCGTCAGAAACGACTTCACTGTCGTGGCCACTGAAGTCGTTTCTGACGACTTCGAAGACTGTAAACAGTAGTGTCTGGCGCGCCAGCGCAACTAAGCGATGTTGTGACATTGACCGCAAATAAGTTTGCTAATATGAATTTCGAGAAACTTCGTTCCCGTGATGCGACGGTTTACGGGGAATCTTAATAAAAGACGCAAAGCTACAAATGTATAAGGAAAATTCTAGTGAAGACAATAATAGCTCCTGATGATTACCATCTGTTCAAACGATTAAGTCTATAATTTTGGCATTTTTTAATAACTCTTTGCTATTGATTTCACTATTAATATCATATGAAAAATCATTGTGCTAATGAATTTTTTAGCTATATGCAAGATGAAAAAGAAAATATCATAATTATTTGTTTCAATTACTGGATCATCCATCGCCTTCTATCATAGTATTCATAGTTGAACTGGCGTTTAATTTTTCTTTGGCGAATTCTTATAGACTGTTCAAAATGTGTTTCTATTTCTAAAGTTTCTGTTAAATCTCTATTTAATAAAACAGGAAACAATCATGAACATAAATCGGAAACGATTAAAATTGAATACATTACATGTTTATGTTTTTTTAGTCTATGAACAAAAATCCAGCTAGGTGTAAATTTTTCCGAAGTGAAATGTTACTGGCTCCATTTTTAAATTAAAGAAACTAGTTGAATGAAAATGTGATATTTTAAATGGACCAAAGCGGCTTTTTTAATTACTTCTTCTCGATTAACAGCTAGAACAGGAGGTATGATTAATTAAATAACTTTCTACGGTATCGTTGATAAAATGAAACGTAATCAATTTGTGTGCAAAATTGCATTAGTATCTCCCCTCCATTAGATGCCGTTAGACCTAACAGCTGTTGCATCATTAAAATAGGAAAATAGTGAACGTTTATCTATGGCTGCAAACTGCTGCGAACTTATCGGCTTTCGCTAAAGTCGCGCCCGCGTAACTCGCACGGAAAGGCCTTTAGTTTTAGAGTTGTTTAATCCCGATTTATGTCCTGTGCAAACTCGGTCACGAGGTCTTCTGTTTCCAGTAAGTCTTCATCATTTACATCTCATTTAAATGCATAATATGTTTGTGCTAGATTTTTCTATGGTTCATTCTTTTGATTTATTGTTGTCGCAGATTTTTGTTATTTCTCGTGTCAATCATATCTAACCTCACTTACCTAGAAAATGTTATTCCCGGTGAAGTCTTGATGCCAGCATGCTTTCTAGTGTGGAAGCATCATATATCACACAAGACGATACTAGTTATTTATTGTGGTAATGGTCTAATAGAAGAAACATGGGAAATGAAGTCAGGATTTTTTACTACATCATACGCAGTATGATAAAGTATTGTAATCGTGCCGACAAAGAAATTTGAGATTTTAGCGGAAATATATTCTTTTGGGCCCCCTAAACATATTTGACCAAGGTACAAAAAAATGTCATGAGCCCCCATTTCTGTAATTTCGTCAAAATAGTTAAATAATAAATTAAAGTAGAGGAAATTTTGCATAATTTATGTCTATGACATTTTTTGGTAAAAATAATAGTTTAGCTGCGAGCAAATTGTATGTGATTGAGATCGGTTGTGTCTGCATTAATTTAAAACTAGTTCGCCAGGATTTGACAGGTACTTTCATTATAATGACAGTAGGTAGTGTCAAATGCGGATGTTTTGACAATACCTACTGTCAATAGAATCGATATATCTGTCAACTCCTGGCTATCTAATTTTATTTTAATGCAGACACGATCGATCTCGATCAAATAGAATATCATGCAGCTAAACTATTAATTTTATATATATATATATATATATATATATATATATATATATATATATATATAGTATGATAAAGTCATGTGCCTGGCCACATCAGATTTTTAAAAATGTGGAGAGATAATATTCAGTCCGATATATACTGATATTATGTACTCAATACTCATAAAGGAACAAAGAGTTTAAATATTATTTGATAATTTATACAGAGTACATACCATTTCAGTGTTAAGATTTGTTTTATTAGTTTAGTAGTTTTACTAGTTTGGTGCAGGTGACGTTCGTGTTAAAAAACAGGTAAACATTCAGTTCAAAAAGTATTTAAGATAGGTTCCTTAACATTTTAAGAAACAAAAACTATATCTCATATACTAGAAATTTGTTCGAACTGGTTCGTAATTGTGGACTACGTATTTCAAACAATTTCCTTTCCAAAAAGGCGACTTTCCTATCGAAACAGCCTATATATGGTTAAATTTTTAATATCCAAATATTTTTCACAGACAAAAAGTACGAGCATACCATTGTGCAAAAATCTACACTTTAAAAAATTTCGTCAAATTTAGTCAATCGTGAATCTTATTGATAAAACACTTATGTGTGTATTCGAGGGATTATAATTAAACCAAATCGAAACTACGTAGTTACACATAATTTCAATTTTAGAATGCAACCGACCTATACTCTGCAGAAAATAAGACAGAAAATTGTTGTATTACATCTTTTGGGTTATTTCCATCTGTAGTATATATTTTAATAGCATGGTTTCGTTATTAATATGTCATTAAATGCTCAATAATCTTCAGTATGTGCAAGGTTGAAAAATTGTTTTCTGGTGAGTTTATCGATTATCTGAAAACTCTAATTTAAACTTAAACAAAACATATTATTGCTACAAACTTTTACAGGTGTTTTTCCTTAATCTAAAAAAAGTTATACAATATGGAGCAATAGTAATGAAACAAGTGTCCGCATTCACTATCAATTTAATAGAAGAAGTTTAATTACTAAAATTCCAGTCGGATCTTACATCTGTCAAATTTCTATCAACAAAGGCAGTCTAAATAAAATAGACATATGTATTACATCTAATAAGCACAATACCTGCCTGCTTGAAGTTCTTGAAAACCGATGATATTTTTTTATTATTGCAACAATTGGATGAATAAAACACAAAACAAGATTACAAGAAAAGATTTAGCAGTATAAAGAAGGTTGTTTTTGATTATCATTTTATGTGCCAGAATAATAGCTTTAGATTAATAAAGTTTGACTGCCAACTTCTCAAAACATGTTTAGAAATCACTGAGGAGTAACATAATTGAAATAATTATATCACACTTGCAAATAGGGGTTTGCAAGATAATTTTTAATCTTAACAGTCTGTCAGTTAGCGCATTTTAATTAATAATTAATTTATAATACGACTTAATGTTAGTCGAATTGGATCTAAATTCGCATTTATATAAACATGTCCTACTTTGGTGGAGGAGCCGGTAGCCACTGAAAAAAATATAGTTTTTTATATATTTATTGTGTACAGTATAATTACAATGAATATCAAATATGTAAGTATTTTAAATTAGTAATTTACATCCTAAATTTCCAAGGACGTTTGGCTATATCGATAAATAATAATAATAACGTAGCACTCAACCGAAAACCTAATAAATAATTCATATCGGCCGCGTCGTCAATATTTAATCACGATTTTATTTAGATACATATTATTTGCGCTTAATCAGTTGAAATTTATTGGCAAGGCAAATATGTTTACAAGATAAAACGATCGAGCGGTGTTGCTGTCCACTGTCTGGTAGAATTTATGCGAAACGACGAATTTTCCACGAACAAAGACACTCGAATTTTACGTACCAACTACTGCACATTCCCTTTTTTATTCGTGGTCTCCCATCACTGCGCTAACATAATGACATATTTCGCAAATTGCATTAGCTCGGGAGCGATGGCATGTCGCATCCGGCGCAACATGAATTGCTTTGACATTACGCTACATATTCGTCGCATAGAGTATAGAGCAACGCTCCTGCTTTAAACATCGGCAGCGCTGTGAATTATTTGTTCGTCCGGTCCAGTGTTCGATATGAAATATTTCTCTGTGACGAAACTGTCCAGGCTTTCAAATTATAACAATAAATTGGTTTGTGTTCATTTCTGGGTTCTAGAATCTAGATTGGCTGTAGTCCCTGGGGTCAGAAACCGGATGACGGTCACTGAGCCGCAGTGTCTCTTTTGTGACAAAGGGGAACGCTCTGTGCTTGATAATTTTATAATTTAACAGAAATTATTTTCTGTATAATGTGCCGTATATTTTTTACCACATCATATACACTAGGGTGGCCCTTCTCAATGTGCTTTTTTATATCCATACTTAGTTTATTATATTTTTTAAATTTATAAAAAAATGTATTTTGTTTTTCCACATTAAATTTACATACCACCAAAGCATATTACGCATTTCCAAGTACAGTTTATATCGTTTATAACGATGGTCAAGGGACTGGACGTATTAGGTTGTTATATCCGTAGGTCGCTATAGGAAATATGCATATAAATCATGAAATTTTTTTAATGTATATACAGCATAATATGTACATAATTTTTATTTTAAAATCTACATAACGTATGCACCTATTACATGTAATTTATATGTATTTAACCAATAAGTATATTAAAAAGAGCGATTAATGATCGATATGTCTTAGCGCGCGAGAGATGGCGAGTGCGTTAATTGTCAAGATCATCAACCGCCGTTTACTATTCGAGTTAGTTACAATATTTTTTCGTCGATCGTATTTTTCTGGCGGCATCAACATAGTTCTTTTGTTTTTGTGTGTTTTTTTATTTGAGGTTATATCACAATGCAATGTGGCATGTATAGCTCTGGGTGACGGAATGGTTTGATCGGATGGTTTCATTTTACGTATGTTCGATTGGCTATAATGAAGTCGTTTAATTGATTATAATAACTCGTGCATTAATAGAAATCGTGCATTTATAGAGTTTTTTAATAAACGACTTTACGAATTTACTAAACAGACTCATAACTAAACGATCGACGGAAACGTTATTTTAACGAAAAACTCTGCTGATTTGCTTTGTTTAGGTACATAGTTGTTTACTTTTCAAAGATCCGCCTTTGATTGTTCTTTCTAAAGTTGTAATTGCGGACTCTGTACCTACTTGCATTTTTGTACCTACGCCACTGTGGCTTTCAACAACCCATATCTACGGTACTTATGTACTTATATTAAATTTCTTGCCTATGGAAACATTGGACGCCATATACCTAATTGAAGCTGAATTTAAAGATTTTCGCATTTTCTGCGCACAGCTGTGGTAATGTCAAGCGTAAATTGACAAATGGAAATAATTTTTCGCCACTACAAATCTTTCACAATGCGGTCTGGATTTTTTCGCCGCTCGTTTTTCTATGCGATATCTATGCGCTATCCGACCTGGTTTGTTTGGTCGTTATATCAGTTCGGTCGCTATTTCCGATGTCGTAATAAGCAATACATTTATGCTATATGTTTTATGGAGCCTGTCCGGGACTTTAATTATCCGTTTCTATAACCAATATGTCGTTATATCCGATGTTGTTATAAACGATATGAACTTAATTTGTCAAAAACACAATAATCTAAGCTGTGACCACTGACCAACAAATTATATTCTACGAAAAAGAATGCGATTTTGTTAACTGTTTGTCACTTAGTTTAGATTATTGTATTTTTTTCATATTAAGTACCTACTTGGAAATATGAAACATTGTGAAACGCTGATATCAAGACTAAAAAAATGTAGCTAGTTTACTCAACAGTTTAGACAAAGACCGTTTTTTGTTTGTTTAAAATTAAAAAACGAACCATAAGATGTCCTGTAAAGCTGCAAATGTTTACTTCATTAATATTGTTCCAATTCTAGATTCGAAACTAAACAGTACTTTGGCCAGTTATTATTGAGTGTCGCACATAATGAATTTTCTCATTCAGCAAAATATTATTTTTTACGATTTTCAAATCATCTATGAATTGATATTTCCACGAGCGTTGTCTTGGAACCACAACAAGATCAGTTCTGTTGTCTATCCTGATTCCAGCCCAAAACATCACAGATCCACGACCAAATCTATCCACTTCCTATATAATAGCGGCTGCGTAGCGTTCACCAGGACGTCTATATACACGTACTCGACCGTCGCAACGAGTGAACGAAATCTGGATTCGTCTGTAAACAGTACAGGCGTCATGTGGCAAAGTTGCCAATCTCTGTGATCCAGAGCAAACCTCATTCGCGCTGCTTTGTGATGCTGCGTAAGGCGTGGTGCGCGGACAGGTCTTTTTGGTTTCAAATTCGCTTCTCTTAATCTGTTTCTAACAGTTTGATCAGAAGTTTATAGTCCATGTGCTCGTTCTAGGTCGTTTAGGAGGTCTCGTGCTGTGGCAGTACGCTGATGTAAAGAGGAAAGGACAAGAAATCGGTCTTTCGATTTAGACCTTGTCCAGCTCTTCTAACATATTGGCCAGTCTCTCGAAACCGTTTCCATAAACGCTGAATAACAGAAGGGGAAACTCGAAGGTCCCTGCTAACATGTCGAATAGAGTGGCCATGCTGAATAAGGGCGACAGCACGAGATGCTTGCACTTCACTAAGATGCATCATTTTACTTCTAATGACGTTTCTAATCAATGAAAATTGACAACTGAATTCATTTGTCATCTTTAGTAGGCTTTCATACGTGAATTCAAAGCAGACTTGACATTTTTTCCATTTTGTTTTGCGTTATTAATTTACATTTTTAAGTGTAACTTAGAAGTAACTAAGAGTTGTAACATTGTTTTTGTAATTTTGTTTAGTTAAATATTTGCCCTTTAAGCATACCAAATTTGATTTGCCTAGAACTATTATTTAAGAAGTTACAGGTTTCGAAAAAGTGTTCCCCTAATATTTTGGGAAGTTTGTCATGATATCATATCACCGTTCTAATAAATTCAAATAATGTAACAGAACACAAAATTACCACAATCTTACCAAACGACTTTCCTTCTTTTCCTTGTAACTAACGAGGCATAAAAAAGGTGTTCATTTTTCCACCAAGTCGGTCTATACGCACTTCTTTTATTACATTAGATTTAATGCCGGAGTCGTTTGGGAAGAACTCTTCTCCCGTGGGTGCGATATCTTACAATTTAAAACTGGAGTGCGCGCAGTGCTGGATTCTTTTCCTCAGAAATGCCGGCTCATTATTTCATTAAAATAAAGGTAGGTGGGACTAAGGCATTTTTTCCCTCACTTTCGCTTGGGAATTTATCGTTGGCCTTGATTTCTAATTGTCATTATGTCAAGAGCTGTCCTATTAATATAATTCAAGAATTACATGGATATTGTTTAACAAAATGTTCGTAGAGTTAATTCCTTAAGGTGATTCTTTAAACTGTTGACTAATTTTAGACAATCTTAACTCATAAAATGTCTCTAATATTATAAACCATCATGTTCTTAATGATTTTTTACAGAAAGACATAAATATTTGATAATTTTACAGAAACTGTACCTACTCTATTTTGTTTTACAAATTATCTGTCAAAATTCTTAGCTCAGTCGATAATAATTCAGAATCACCGACCACATTCCACGAATGTACGCACAAATTTCAACGCAAAATTCACTGAAAACCCACTTATCGGTGGCTGTATGGCCCTGAAATGGCACGTGGATTGTTCTGGATACTTTTTTGCAAAACACAAACGGATTCAACGCGTGGTAAATCGGGAAAATTCGTGACAAATCCGTGGAATAATATCGAAAATTTACGACCCACTCACATCATCTTGAACTGCTTTCATGGCACCGACAAGCGCGGCAGATACTTTGTCATGGCCTGCTGATGTTTCCAGAACATTTTTTGTGTGTGATTTATAAAGTAATGTGGATGGATGAAAATTTCATTTTTATTTAGAATATTTTAATAATTAATTGTTAAATTCTTTTTACAAACTTTAATTGTTTGATACAGAGTATGAATTTTTAGGCATTCACTTGTTTTTTATCGTTTTTTTGTTCTTAAATTTTATTTTTAATTTCTGCTGTGCTTAGTTCCACATTTCGTTAACTGGATTCTGCATATGAGCGAAACAAGCACACTCGGTAACCTTTGATGTTTAATGACTTTTGTAAATAGTGATCGATTTATATGAATTATTCAACATATTGTAAAAAAAATTTATCAAGATTGTCACTATCTTTTGCAATTTAAAAGAATTAAATTCGTAGTACTTGTTATAGCGGGAGAAACAACATGATGCTTTTGTGGTATAAGTGTGAGATTTTATACTTAAACAAGTGTATCAAGATTTTCAATTATAAAAACAGAAGGTTTTAGTATTAGTATTATACGGAAATAACGAAAATGATGTTCTCGTTCTGGTTTCAAGGTTGAACGTTTAGGACATCTTGTAAGTTATAGTGTGATTTGTCAAAATATCTCAACTCAATATCTCAATTTGTAAAGATGGTCAGTTAAAGAAAAACTTAGCTTTTTATCAAAATTGTAGTAGTTATTACTATATATTTGATAAAAAATTAATTTGGAATAATAATAATTATTGTGTGAATTCATAGATAACCCTTAAAAGTCACAGTTCTTGTAGAATTGATTTTGACAGAAACCACACAAACACAACGAAACGTTGTCACAATTCAAAGGAACCTTTGTTAATCCAAAACAACGGTTGATTTATATATACGCAAAAATATATATATCGTTCATTGAAGAAAACCGTTATTTTGATCGGTTGTCTTACTTTAAGATTGTACAATTTTAAATGGATAATATACTTATTTGACTTAAAAATTTGTTATTTTAAATCAAAAGGTTGGGTAGTTAGATCAATCAGCTCACATTCTTGGATTAAACATTTACCTGCTTCTTTTAAATATGAACATGTTATTATGAAAGCAATTATAATTTTACATGGAATGCAATTAACGCATCCAAAGAAGAATATCGTTATTTTCCAACTAGAGAAGACACCCGGTGTCCCTTCTTAGTGTCTTTCCATTAATATTAGAGCTGTTGGGCATTTCTACATCAGGTACATTGACGGTATAATAGCACAATCACTGATGCTGCCTGCATAGACATGTATGCGGTTATATAGCCTCTAGGAGACCTCTCTTACGACGAGAAACTAAAGCGCCATCTATCGGCAGCCTTCTCATAATTTTCAAAACACCGACTTTCTTAAATCGAAACAATCGTTTTCTTAAAGCAATTACTTAGGTTGTTTTCTATTAAAGAAATATTCTTATTATAAGTATGTATTGTCTTAAAAAACAAATTATGTTAAGAATGTTATTTTCTTTACATTAGACATCCATTTCTCTGTGTGTGCGATAGGTCTGGATACTCATAAAGCCTGTATTACAAACGATAAAATGCTGAAACAAACATGCGGAACAAATAAATGGACGGTGCATCTTTGCAACAGTGTACTAGAAAATCTACCGTCCACCTTATTCTCCACAGGATCTCAAACTTTGACCGCCAGACCATCATTTTGACTCCCGGTTTAAATTGCATTAAACATTTTTTTCTATTCTTCTATTATTTATGTGATGCCTCATGTATTTCGTCAATAGCAATTAATCAAAAACGTAGCATAATTTGTATTTGCACTTCCGGTCGTCCAGGTAGCACCAATAATCGTGTGAAGAATTACAACTCTGCAGAATCAGCATTCAATGTGTAACTTGAAACCAGTGCATTCTTATATTATTAAATTTCATAAATGTTTAGCACCGCTGTGATAGTTTTTAGTACATTTTTGATATATAAAGCCAAATAATTTTTGAATAAAAGCAGTATTAACCTTGTGTTTGTACTCATTCCTTAAAACAACCCATCTGGGCTGTCCGGAGTTTTTTTTTTGAAAAGCTATAATTGTAAATCTACATCTTTCAAGAAAATTCTGATGATTGAGATGAATCAGGAACGAAAATAGTGGGAATTTATACATATGGCTTTATAACAGATTATTTTAAAACCTGACCAAGTAGGCAACTTAACAACATTACACCATAGGGTGTCTCAAACTTAGTTCTCCAAATTTATTTTTCTAAATAGCAAAAGAGGATGATAATTTTTAAGAATTTGTTTAAAATACGTTAAAAATCATCTATAGTTAATTACAAACGTTATTAAACATCAAAGTTCAGCAAAATATTAAATGTCCAGTTTTTTTGGGGCCCCGGGGAAAAAGATTTTCTGCCCAGACTACAGTTTGCAATAAACACTGTTAATACTATGATTATACATCAACCTGTTTCTTTTAAGATCTTTAGCATCGAATTAAAAAAATCAAAGCGATGAAAGCCGAAAATAATTAGAATAATTACCCAACGCTAATTTATTTTTTTTATATTACGTTATAGCACACCGTTCACTGTTTTTTCGTTTTATTATTTCACTAATATTTAAAATATAAATAATGTATAAATCATCGTCCAAGCGATCAGCTGTCCTATACCCGACGTTCTCCTAGGAATTGATTGCAGTTTGCGCAATAATGATGTGTGCTCTGACATGAACTGCAGAAGTACGGAATACACACGCATGGCCATAAACTGTAAAAGAAATTACAAATATAAATATTATAATACAATCTATGTAACAACATAACACCAACAATAAAATAATTTACCTACTATATTTAGACATAACAATCTGCGTAATTCGAAGTGGCGATTATATAATGACAGTTCGGTGTTTTATGGTGACAGATCGGTGTTTTATGATGACAGATCGGTGTTTTATGGTTATAAAACACAAAAATGTCAAAAAGACAACGGAAATTTACAAGAATCGTAATTTATGTTTTGACAGAGAGAATAATTGTTTCTTAAATTTTTGATCAGATACTTACATAAAGCAGCACAATACCAATGCTATCAAATGCGTGGTTCCTGTTGCTTTGGATTCAGTTTTTGTGAAAGTTTGAGCACCACAGTTATGGCATCTAGCAAATTGGCTTTTGGTACCAAACTTTGCAGGGACATCGACCACATTTTGGACAACGTGTACTGCAAAATTAAATTAGCCTACAATTCTTATATCCCATAATTTTAATGATTTATACTTACTGGTGGTAGGTGGTTGTACAGTTATTGGCACTGATCCAGTATTTGTATGTGGTGGTGGATATGGTGGATTAAAGTGTGTACCTGTGGAATAATGATTTCGGTATTAGTGATTAAATGTTAAAAAAGAAGTAAAAAAGACATTTCACAATGAATATATCACAAAATACTTTTTCTCAGCCATCTTTCGTTGCTAATTGTTTAAAGCGATATAATTGTCGTTTAGCAGGCATATGATTCATTTTCTTGCTAAAAATTATTTTGTCAAAAAATGACCTGACAAACAATTACAGTATTTTTTTCATAATTGTAAAATAATATTTATTACTTTATCATACGCAGTATGTAAAGTATTGTAATCATGCCAAAAAAATTTTTTGAGATTTTAGCGGAAATATGTCTTTTTCGGTCCCCTGAACATTTTTGACCAAGGTACAAAAAAATGTCTGTGTGTGTGTGTGTGTATGTGTGTGTGTGTGTACCCGTTTTTGTGGAGACGATTCCGGAGAAACTACTAATGGTATCGGGACGAAACTTCATATTTAGAAGTTTTATAACCAAACTTAGAGCTGAAAAGCTTTCTGTTGAAAGGGGTCCAAAGGAACTGGTGGTTTACTCATAGCATTTTTCGAAGATTTTGCAAATGAGCCGCTATTTGTGTAATGTCGTCAAAATAGTTAAATAATAAATTAAAGGAGAGGAAATTTTCCATAATTTATGTATATGACATTTTTTGGTAGAATTTATAGTTTAGCCGCATGAGCAAATTCTATTTCATCGAGATCGGGCGTACTGCTTTAAAACTAGTAGCCAGGATATGTCAGATTATTTTGATTCTAATGACAGTAGCTAGTGTCAAACGCTAATGTCTTGAAAATGCTACTGTCAATATAGGCTGCGTTCGGATATTGAACACCATTACACTTTTTACACCCAATAACACGTAAGTGTCATTTGGACGGTGTACCCGCTGTCAACGGAGTACAATATCCGAACGCAGCTTTAATCGAGATATTTGTCTAGTTCTACTAGTTTTATTTTAATGCAGACATAGCCGATCTCGATCAAATAGAATCTCATGCAGCTAAACTATTAATTTTATATATAGTATGATAAAGTCATGTGCCTGGCCACATCAGATTTTTTTTTCTTGCCACAATATATGCCACGATTATCATCTTAATAAAAAAAATTCTGATGTGGCCAGGCACATGACTTTATCATACCATTAATGGTTTGGCTGCATGACATTCTATTTGATCGAGATCGGTCGTGTCTGCATTAATATAAAACTAGTTATCCAGGATTTGACAGCTATTGTCATTCGAATGACAGTAGGTAGTCTCAAAAGCTGATGTTACCTACTGTCAATAGAATGTAAATATCTGTTAAATCCTGGCTAACTAGTTTTATTTGAATGCAGAGACGACCGATCACATAGAATCTCATGCTGCTAAACTATTAATTTTATATATAATATGATAAGGTCATGTGCCTGGCCACATTAGATTCTTTACTGTACATAACCTTTATTTTTCATGATATACTTTTATAATGAATCTGGTTTCTGACAAACACCATAAATATATTTCAATTACAGTGCTTTATTTATGTGGTAGAAAAGCTCATAAACCGACCGTAAGCCGATTACATATGAAAGCACCGTGGAAAGGTCATACGCGAGGGAGCTGATATAATTCTTGATCCAGCATTTCATAAATTTTACAGAAAAATAATATTTAATACGAAATAATACATAAAAATAGGGGAACATGGTTGTATCAATTATAAGATCTTGTTAGTTGGCAGCTGGAGTATGGATACCAACAAGACGTCGAATCAAATGGTCAAAAATGGTTTTGTTGGCTTAAATGGCGTAAAAACATGTCAATAATAATGTATGACATCATCCATTGTTGAAACAATAATGTAAGTGCTTGTAAACGACGAATTTTCAAAGCAAGTCTGAGTGCTTCAAAATGACAAAATGAATTTCGAAGTGAGTTTCACTATATTTCACTATATAGTTTCTAAATGAGGTATAGATGGCGTTAGTTAATAGTTTGAAGCAAATATTGAACATATTATGTTGCCTGTGTAGCAATTTTAGCCGTTGGCATAGAGAACGCGTGTTGCGAGCGTTGTGTGGGCAGTTTTTCGAAACCTTGTTTTAAAAAATCTGATGTGGCCAGGCACATGACTTTATCATACTATATATAAAGTTAATAGTTTACCTGCATGAGACTCTATTTGATCGAGATCGGCCATGTCTGCATTAAAATAAAACTACTAGAACTAGACAGATATGTCGATTAAAGCTGCGTTCGGATATTGTACTCCGTTGACACCGTCCAAATGACACTTACGTGTTATTGGGCGTAAAAATGTAATGCAATATGCGAACGCAGCTTATATTGACAGAAGTTATTGTCGAAACATTAGCGTTTGACACCAAGACTACCTACTGTCATTAGAATCAAAAAATCTGACATATCCTGGCTACTAGTTTTCAGGCAGTACGACCGATCTCGTAGAAATAGAATTTGCTCATGCAGCTAAACTATTGATTGTACCAAAAAATGTCATAGTGATAAATTATTCAGAATTTCCTCATCTTTAATTTATTGTTTAACTATTTCGACGAAATTCCAGAAATGGCGGCTTATTTGCCAAATCTTTCAAAAATGCTAAGACTAAACCTCCAGTTCCTTTGGACCCTCTTCAACAGAAAGCTTTTCAGCTCTAAGTCTGGTTATGAAACTTCTCAATATGGAGATGAAGCATACCTTCAGAAGAAAACCTATTGATTACTTTGATGTAATAATGTTTATTAAATACTATAATTATAATAAGGAGCAAATCAACAAATTTAACATTTGTATTATTTTTGCGAACACACACAACCATCCCATCAAGACTCTCTCACTCTGCATGACGGACTAAGCTTCGTTTTCCATCTTCTTCCACTTCATCCAACAATTCATTTAAAAGCGACAGTACACCGGTATTAAAATTTCGAGGACGTGGCGACGGAGTTTCTTCGTTGAGAGCTAAGTCTTCTACCCCCCACTTTTGAATTTTAAGTAAATTTTTATGCAAATCGTTTGGGAATCGTTAGAGAGGGTTTGGGAGTACACGAAATACACGCAATTTATCGAAGCGAAGGCGCCGATAAATGCCATAGTTGAGTATGTAAATAACCTCAATCTTTAATTTTGATTTGGGTCAAACTAATATACTCCCTTATATCAAAAGTCGACATTTTAATCCTCCCTAATGATTCTTTAACGGTTTATTACAGAAATACGACCAATTTGTGTAAAGCAAAGCCGATAAATACATTAGCTATGTCGGCTTCCGCACTCAAAGTTTTTTATTGATTTGCGGCCAAAGAATGAACTCTCTTATATAAAAAGTGGCATTTTGAATCCTCCCTAACCATATTCTAACCGTCTGTGAAGAAAGGGGTAAAATGTATAGCAAAGCAAAGCCGTTAGCGTAACTTTCCGCCTGTAAACTAAAAAGTGAGGATATGTACTAAACATTCATATTACTTTGCAGTTAAACTAATTACTCCCAAACGTCGAAACTAGACTCCCTAATCCTCCCTAACGATTTCCAAACCATTCCAGTAAAGAAAATCACAAACTGTGAAACTTGGTGGCTAACTTGACGGTACAAAAAACAATTTTCATTTTCTCAAAAACAATGTACTCCCAAACGAAAAACGTGTACTCCCAAACACTCCCTAACGATTCCCAAACGATTTGCATAAAAATTTACTTAAAATTCAAAAGTGGGGGGGGGCTAACTTGACAACGGTAAGTCTTCTTGCTCATGGATATTGATTTTTAACGACGTTTCCTCAAAACCTCCTCTCATACCTTTATGTCGGCCCATAAACTGGTGTATAAAATTCATTGCATTAAACAAATACCACAAGACATTCCAAAACGACTTATTGCGACTAACCGCGTCTGAGGTGACTAAACGCACACATAAAAACTATGGTAATATGTACATAAAACACGTTTAGACGAAAACGTTTCGTCTAAACATGTTTTGTTCCAACATGACTGATATGTGTGCGCCCACCCTAATTCAAAGTGCTTCCAAATTTGCATTAATCAACATTTCTGAATATTCATGCGTACTTCTGTAGCTATACTCGTGTATATCATGAAAAGGAATCAATTGATCCAGATACGTTCGTTAGAGACTTGTGCTGCTAGCCGCGGGACGCCTAAAAAGATCTAGGTACATTTTTTTCGTCCAGTGTTGAGCCGCCATTTTGTCATAACAATTAAAATAAAAGATGTTTCTTTGCACCTGAAGACAAATGCAATAAGCCAAACTCACATTGATCGATTCGTTTGTAACGTCACAAAAAAAAACTAATTTTTTCTTTGGAGTAGGTATTACATCTGGGTTAAGTATGAAAACAATTACTTACTTGGACCTGGGGCCATTGGGTGTGCAGGTAATGGTTCAGCAGTATATGGTGGAGGTGGCGCCCTCTCTTTAGCGTGTTCTGAATCCATCTAAAGAATTAGGAGCTATTAATTCTATGCAACTACATATGCTCAAAACGTAAAAAGGTACGTTCAAAAAGCAGTAATTTATAATGAGTGTGCCAATAAGAAAACAAAGAATATAAATTAGAAAATGAACTTGTTAATTGTGTAGGAAATTGTAAATAAAATGATTATTTCACAATAACATTACCATTAAAACTGTAAATTAATTATTGTAGAATGGATGTACATATTTTCTTGTAACAGATAACAAATCTAGGGATTAAGGTAAATAAAGACTAAATGATTAATATTATGATAAGAAAGTGGATTATTCTTATTAAAGCTGACGTGTTGTAATAACACTTGTTAATTAACAAAAACAAATAATAACTAATTAGACTATTAACTAACATTATTTACTGCGTTGTTTTATGAACAAATAAATATTTTAATAAAACTCTATTAAATACAACACAAAAATATAAATAAATTATATTATTAAATTTTCATAGTTCAATAATTATAGGGAAAAAAAAATAGTATAGGTCCCTAAATTAAACGAATGGTTAGCTTCAACAAATTGATCACCAAAATAGTATAATTATCTGATACATCTTCTGTATGATAACAAAAATGAGTACAGAATTATTACAGTGCAATAATGTTTCCATCATTTTCTCTAATTTAAAAACTATTTATACAATACTTACCTCAAAGAGTAACAATGCAACTAACGAAACAAACTTTCAATGTGCTCAAAACACTAAGAAAAAGAATGGAACACTAAGAAGAATGGTGACAATCACTATGCACGACCACTCATAATATTGGGAGTTTTCGTTTACACAATTTATCTATATAGTGATACAAATCATTGATTTTCTGCGTCAAAGGGAGATAATTTCGTCTGTTTAGATAAACATGCTTAACGTTAATCGTCGATTTAGATAATACGCGTGCCAAAATAAAACACAGTCAACTTACTGTCATTTTTTATATATTTTTATCAGCAAAATCTTGCAGGTGACTCACACTAAACAACATTCCGTGACGAATTTGTCATATTGTACAATAACTTAAGTTTCTTTTATTTTAAAAATGTAAAGATTTGATTCTGTTTAGTTTTTTTAATGAGCGATTTTTTTTCTTTGTTATTGTGTACGTAGGCAACCAAACAGAAAATTATTGGATGGAAATGCCGCTTAATGCAAGAAAATACGGACAAAATTCTGGTGAAATGAATGACATCATGTTGTGGATTACTAGACTGTAACCTAGGGTTGGTTGCACATTGCACATTCGGTTTTCGAATGTATTGTCCGGTGTCCAATTAATTTGAATACTAATTATTATACTTATTCAAGTGTCCAAACTATTAATTTCCTAGTGTTCTGATTATTTTACTGCAAAAGTCGATCCACTGTTTTAACAGTTGATCGAACTACTGAATTTAACGGTCGACAGCAGTACTCATTTACTGTTTGATATCACCTAATTATTGAAATAGCAGAGAAACCTAGTACTTCAGTGTTTACTTCGTCAGATTGCTTTGTAATTTAAAGAATAATGTTTATCAAGTGCCCCACATTTTTATAATTTTATATCAGAATCATAATTTTACTATTTTTCTTTGTTCAGAGAAAAAAAAAGTTTAGGGGTTACTATCAACAGTCAAAATTAAGAAAAATAAATATCTTTCATTTATTTATTTTCTTTTACAGTAACTTCGCAGTCCACAGTTATTACTTGTTACTTATTAACAAGTAATTTTGGTATACATTTTCCGTAGAATCTGAAGGCAAAAACTGTAAATAATTTGAATTAAAGTTTTTGAGAAAATATGTACAAAGAAAAAACATCAATCAGAAGAATTAAGGAATTGGATATCTGCAAAATTGTCTGTTATCTAAATTCAGACGTTTGAAGTAGGTACCTAATAAATAATAATAGTAGAGTGCAAATTTATTGCAGTAAGAAAACTTACACTTTTGGTAAATTAAAAGACAAATAAAAAATCTGATGTGTCCAGGCACATTACTTTATCATACTATCTATACAGCAATGTCAAACTGTGTCAAACTGTGATGTTTTGACAATACTGTCAATAGAATTAAAATATCTGTCAAATACTGGCTAACTAGTTTTAATGCAGTACGAGCGATCTCTATGAAATAGAATTTGCCCATACAGCTAAACTACTAATCTTACCAAAAAATCTCCTAGACATAAATTATTCAGAATTTCGTCAACTTTACTTTATTTATAACTATTTTGTCGAAATAACAGAAATGGCAGCATGAATGTCTAATGACAGTACTTCTGTCGAAAGCTGATGTTTTGACAATACCTACTGTCAATAGAATAAACATATCTGTCAAATCCTGGCTAACTAATTTTATTTTTATGCAGACACGACCGATCTCGATCAAATAGCATCTCATGCAGCTAAATTATGAATTTTACATATGGTATGATAAAGTCAAGTGCCTGGCCACATCAGATTTTAACAATTCGAACAGTAGTAAATAACTTTTGACATGAATCAGTGGCGTATGGTATCTAAGCTAAAAGCAAGATAAAAATCAATTACTACCATAAATGTATCCAATTGTTTGACGACATTATTTTATGGAACGAGTGCGCCAATTCGTCTAATAAAACGATTGTTATATTGTTTATACTTTACGACATTAATTTTACATAAATTTGAAAAATTGCCGTTGCCATTTTACAATTTACAGTAGTTTTATCTTCAACAGTTGGTAGTTGTGGTAAAACTGACAAATACGATTGTAATATCACCATTTTTAATGACATTATTTTTCGTTAATTCTGTAAGTTTTAAACTAATATTGTCGCCTTTATATTGTTATTTCTATGAAAATTCTATCGTAAATTCTTTTACGATAGAATTTTCAGTTTTATTTTTTACGAGTCTGGTTTACTAACTGTTTTTCAATCCAAACGTTTTTGGCTTTGATATTTTACCATTTATTGTAATACATTTAAAAAATACCGGTTTGGTATTTAATTATTTAGTTATGATATTTACACCTTTTCCAGTTGATATTCAGAAAGTAATTCAGATAATACAATTGATTTTCAGAAAGTAGCAATTGTAATTCAACTAGTCCAATTGATTTTAAGAAAGTAGTATGTAATTGTAATTCAGAAAGTAGTAAATGCATATCAGATTACATCAAATGAAATTCAGAATTTTCCACCGCAGCATTTCTTTTCAGGAACTGTACTTATAGTGGGTTGCATGCAGTAAATGGATGACACATGACATAATGATAGTGAATCATGCACGCTTAACAATGATAGTTAGATAGTTATTAAATATGTAGGTGTGTACAAAGGTGTAGCTTAATAGAAGTAAGTAAATGTAAGTAAAGTAAGTAAATCAAGTCAAGAGATAACTACATACTTGTAACAATATATTTATAATTTCTTGAGAACTTTTGTTAATTTCTAAATTTAAATTGACATATTCTGAATATGTCTGTCTCAATATCATTTGTAATATCTGAATATCACTATCTGAATATCATTTGTAATAACTCAATATCTATTGCTACAATCTGAATATCTTTCATTATATTCAGCTTTCTGAATATCAGTTGGTATTTTCTGAATATCAACTGGAAAAGATGTAGAACTGCATCATGTGTAGTAAGATAATCAAATATTTTAAATTCAAAAGACACCCGTTAATACTAACACTACTACTACTTTAATTTATCCTAAATTGCTTTCCAATCGAGATTGGAAAATATTGCACAATTAGCACCACTATTCAAACTGCGCTTACGTTTTTTAATTATGTATTTTAATTATTGGAACATAATTCCAAACTACTATTATTAGATAGTAAACAACACATTTTTCGGAATACATTAAAACAAAACAATTTTACAGAGATTAATAGTGTGAAAATGTCGTTTTTCTACTTTGCATTCACAATGCACACATTGTAACACTGTTTTCGGTGTTACAATTAACACATTGTAACACCGAAAACAGTAACATTTTTGTCTAAGATTGCCAGAATTGGTACACAATGATATCAAATGCCAAATGTCAAACGTACAATACATAACCACACACTGCCCCTTTTTAATCGCTTGCAATCGCATAAACTGCGAAATATCAATATTCTATACATATTTAAACATGCGTGTAGCCTGCTATAGTATGGCCAAAGGTTGTGGCTTTCTTAGTTTTGCTGTGTTTATCAAAATACGCCAGCATAACGTTTTCGGTGATGTTTTACGACTCTGGTAAGTGATCGTTATCATTCTTTTCAACTAAACATCAAATCCCTTTTTCAGATATAATTCAAGGACCACATTTACTTTAATAAGGTATTATGCGAAGATCAAACCTACATCGCAGATATGAATGATTTTAATTACTGCTACGAGATTGTATATGCGCAATCAATGGTTTATCAGCATACACGTATGAAGCTATAGTACATTTAAAGTGTAGAGGATTTCTTAGTTTATGTAACGTATAAGTTTTCGGTAACATTTTGGACCGAATTCTGTTCGGCTCAATTCGTATTCATTTTTGTCCGTCGCTTTCGACTTCGTCTTAGTTCTGGTTGTGTGCAACATATTTGTATTACCTCCATCACATGTAATTTTACTAAGTATAATTTATTCTAATAAACTACTTTGCCGAAATAAAAATTGGGTTTCAATTATAAGTGCTTGTAAATATATAAGCCGCAACGGCTACGTAGCGGAATTAGGTAGACACCGCTATTAAACGTTAGGTGTTAAAACTTAGCATAATTTATTCTAATAAACTACTTCACCGAAATTAGAATTTGGTTTCAATTATAAGTGCGTGGAAATGTATAAGCCTCAACGGCTACCTAGCGGAATTAGGTTGACACCGCTATTAAACGTTAAGCGTTATAACAATTCTTTAGTAAGTTCTTGTTCTTCGAAGTAACTAATCAGTTACCGCCAAACACTTCTAACACTTCCAAACAATAAGATTCTGATTATTATACTTATGAAACCACTATTAAAGTTGTTGACTTTTTAGGTTAAGTTTCATATATTTATCACAGTAGGGTTAAAAGTGTTGCCCCAAGCTCCATTATGATCATCGTTGAGACCTCGCTGAATATTTATTCAAACTTGTAGGCTAAAGTAGAGTAATTTTATTCACAATTAGATTTTGTCAAGATGTTATCTCATAGATCTCATCCTTAACGAAGTTGTCAGTTACTACAGTGCTGCCACGTGGTACCCGCGAAATACCCTAGATTATAATTTAGCGCAATATAGTAACCACAATTTCTAAATTTATATAAAATTAATGACGCAAAGTAGAAAAAATAGTATATTACACTCGTTTTATAAGACGTATTGGCGCACTCGTTCCATTTGGTTCCACTCGTTCCAAAACAACTCGTGCGCCAATTTGACGTCTTATAAAACTTGTATAATAATATACTATTATAATCTGAGAAAATCCGACCATAATCGTTTTTCTTTACTATTTTCTGCTTTAAATGACATTTTCACATATGTATAGATTAGTTTATTGATTCATTAGTATAGTGGTAAAATGGTAAAATTACAACAAAAAAATAGTTTCATCTTAAGTATCACAATTTCAACTAACAGTTCCTCTCTTTAGGACGATTTCTCTCCGAGGTAGGCATCACAATTAGCACAGTGATGTTTTACTGTTTGACATGAATCTGTGACGTATGGCACCCAGGCACACGGCCAACTGAAACACACAAGATAAAACAATAATTATAAACTTAATCTAAACTGGTGATATCCAGGCGGGATGCAAATTTTAAATAAATCAAAAATTACACCCACAACGTAGATTCGAACCAGAGACCTTTGCGTTTCTAGCACAATGCTCTCCCATCTGAGCCACTGAGGCAATAATCTAAACTCATTATATCATTTTAATATGCAGGAAATTATCAAATATCACCCGAAATAAGTTTTAAAAAATCCCCAAACCGTCTTTAGAAGATGATTTTCTGGCATTTAACAAAAATTTTTGATCAGAATGTTTGTTCCAGTTATTTGCAATGCATCTTATCTAAAGCATACGTACCAAATGCATAACAGCAAAATAGCAAATAGATGGGTTGTTCCATTTGCTTCGGTTTTAACTTTAGTGAAGTCTCTTGATCCGCAGTCTGGACATCTAGCCACCTGACTTTCAGTTCCAAATTGTGTTGGTCCATGATATTCTACAACTGATAAATGCTTAAGGTTATTTGTATCCGTTACAATTAGGTTGGTATTTGTTACCTCTTATTACACGTCGTTGATGGTTATGTCCCATCTCATTTGGTTGTAGATGAACTAAAAGAAGCTAATTGGTGTTATCCATATTGCAAGGTTTCTGCTTTAATATTGAAATAAAATGAAATATCTTCTTCCTTGCGCTGTTTTTATTTTATCGAGACATGTTTCGATGCCTAGGCATCATCATCAGTCGGGAATCTACAAAATTTCTTTTCTTTCTCTTTTCTCTCTCTGTCTCCATTTTGTATGTAAGGCTGATATCACAATGTAACAAAAGATCGAATATTTGTCCTAGGATCTGAAATTTTGTAGATCCCCGACTGATGATGATGCCTACGCATCGAAACATGTCTCGATAAAATAAAAGCAGTGCAAGGAAGAAGAGTTTTATTTCAATAGTTTAAAAGAAACTAGTTTAATTCTCTGTTTTATTTGATGCACACCATACTGTACCTTGTGGAAGCGTGTCTGCTTTTTCTGTGTAAGAAGGGGGTAACTCGCCCTCCGCTACGTAAGGCGGGGGTAAAACGTCTGGCAGAGATGGAGGAACATTGCCATTACTTTTTCCAGCTTGAGCCATCTAAAACTCACAATTTGAAAATAAATCTGTCAGTATTTTATATGTAAGCAAAAGCAGTGGTGAAGCACAAAAGAAAAACTGCTGCATTTTTTTAAACGTCTGATAGAAATCACGTAGCAGTTTTTAGCATTTTTCTATATCAGTATTGATTATTTATAATTACATCCTAGATTGCGATGTATGGTCAGATAAAAATAAATCTTGCTTATCAATCAGTAGCAAGTATGTACGCCATATTTTTATTTAATAAGGTTTTGTTTGCAAATTTATTTGAGAATTATAATTAGTGCAGAATGCAAAAAATTACAGGCTTTTTAATCACTATTTCTCGTTAATGCTGTTAATTTAAAAGAAATATTTTCGCCTTCCTTGTTATTGTTTATCGATTATCGAATTTTCAGTTTTCTTTTTGACGACTGTGGCTAGTAACTGTTTGACAGTCCACACATTTCTGTTTTTGATTTTGAATTTTACCAATCATTGTAATATACTTTTTATCCTACACTATGCGAAAATGTCATTTTCGCGTCTCTATGGAGACACGAAAGATGCTATTTGCCCACCAGGCGTGTTACAGTCCTTAAAACACAGAGTCACACCTCAAGCTTTTAGAATCAAGATTATGTTTACTTTGTTGGTAAAAAGGATCATTGCATCATTGCACATAACTCCCAAAACGACCACATGACACCTTTTATTGTTTGACACTAGCACTTGACTTGTTGGAATTATATTTTATTGTGAATCGCTCTACATTTTTTGTCTTTTTATCGTAGCACGGCCTGAAGACGAGGTTGTACCTCGAAACATGTAGCCACGAGAACAAATAAACGAAACATTGGAATTTTACGCCTTTTATTTAACTGAACAACTCATCCAGTGGAATGGAGAAATTTATATCAATATCTAAGTGATTAGTCTTTAGAAACGGGTGATTTTATTACGATATTGTTGTGTAGGATAAAATATTATTTGCGCACCACGCCTAGAAAGTGATTTTTCGGGCCTCAAGAAGTGCCCAGGCTCGCTATGCTAGTCTGTACAACTCTTCTCTCGGCCCGGAAAAGAACCACTTTCTCGGTATGTATAAATGTCCATTACGTCACGGACTGCTTCACCCGTATATCGCTTATGACAAACATGTGCTTTTAGTTGTGCTTTTGTGTTTTTAACGCACGTCATAATGTCATCACAACGCAAATGTAGATCCATATTTTCCTATTTGAGTATAATTTCCCTCTTGTCACAACAGTTCAAATGCAGTTCCCCACAGTTGAAATAGATGTCGCGCGAATAATTAGCAATAGATAAAATACATGTTTGTTGAACTGTCAAATATACTAACCTAACCTAATACATCGACTTCTGTCGCAATATTTCCTCTTTATTTAAAGTAAGTGATTGGATCTGTAATTGTCGGTCGTAGGTGAAATTATGTACAATACTCTACTATTAAGTGCATCTGTGGTTTAAATTCAAACAACACCCTTTAATACTAAAATAAAAATTGATATAAGTACGTACTTTTTGGAGTCTAAAATTAGGACAATCTATTTTAAAACAAGAAATTAGTTTAATAGTCATACCAGAGACACTTTCAGTTGCATTGGTGTTTATTAACTTTTACAAAATTGGTTTACCACTCGATTTATATTAATTATTTTTCCATTAATTTCCATTCAAATTGCGCGTTTATAGTTTTTGGACAAAAGGGTATTTTGTACTGGATTATAATAATCGTTCTTTTCGATATTTCTGTTTTAAATAACATTTCACATATGTATGACATTTCACATTGATTCATTAGTATTAGTCCATGATAAAATTACAAAAATAACTTCATTTGAAGTATCACAAATGCAAAACAGTAGTAAATACGTACGCGTCATATTATTATTTATATTTGCAAATTTATTTTAGAATTATAAGTAATTCAGAATGCAAAAAAAATACGGTATTTAGATTAACATTCTTCCGATTCGTATTCAGATCAAAAACAAAGATCAATCGTAACCGCTATTCACATAAATCGATTATACGAATTTTCAATTGCGTTTTGCTTTTAACTACCACCATGTAGGTACTATATTAGTTGCTTATTAATGAGAAAATTAATAATACTTTAACAATACTTTAAAAAGGAAGAAGTAAGAAAACATTCATCAAGCGTAAGAAGTTTTGAACTAAACACTCTATAAATATTGGCATAATTATGTGATATTTTTGGAGTGGGGAAAACCTTGAATAATGCCTGATGGCTCACAATTAACAAAATGATTCCTTAATTTGAAAATAGATTGTGGAAAAATTAAGGAACTTGGTGAAGTTCTCGATATAGTTTTAACTATAAAAACGTGATTTTTGTTGTTGTTATTTATACCAATATCTTAATTTTTGTCAAAACTTTAATAGCACGAATTAGGGTTGCCAGGTGTCCTGGAACTTTATAAAGATCGTTAATATTCTGGAAATAGTGCGATGATGTGCTCTACTTTTTCCCCGCATTTTTTTAAAGTAATTGTCATTACGCGTAAAAATTTCATATGGACCTATTTGTTTTTTCAAAACTTAACAATTTACTGCCGTTTAAAATAATAAACAAAATATATCAAACAATGCAAAAACGAAGATTGAACACAATCAACGCCTATAGTACAACAATAAAAGGTAAATACATTCAGGTAAAAAAAAATTAAATAATAAAAATAAATGGAATACATACATGAAGAAACAAATAAATAGAAAGTAAATGTCAGTCTAAGTAAAAAATGTTATATAGACCTAGATTTTAATTGATTTTTCAATTCCTTGCAGTAAGATCCCTTTAAAATATGTTTTGGTTAATATTTCAATGGCTGGAACTTGTAAAGGAATCATATAGGAATATACATAAGCCCATATGAAACCTTTTACACAGTAAGATACTCTATTTGAAAAACTAAAAAGCGCTAAACCTAAAAAAGCTTTTCGGGGAAAAAAGTACACATGTATAATCTACGCACGGTGATTCACTAATTTAGAAGAAATACTGTTTGCAAGATACACATTTGTTTTTATTGAGAATTGTTTTATTTAAAAAATTGAGAAATAGAATTTTAAAATTAATAAAATTTTGATAACAATGGTTTGTGAATGGAACAACACATTTAGTAGAAAGTAAAGTAAAGAACAAAGTTCGGTTTCAGCTTGAATTAATTAAAAAAAAATACCAAGGTCCAGCTTTTATATTATGTCCTCACTTTTTCAGATTTTAATACCAAAGTTATGCTTTTATTTAATTAATTTATTACTACCGTCAAAAACAACAGTATACAAGACAAAATTTTTTATGTTGAAAAAGGTACAAATATTTGAGAACATAAATGTGAATATTGGTATGAATCAACGGTGAACATCGCGCCAGTAGGTATGTTGTGTTGCACTGATAAGATAATAATAATTAAGTGACCGAAATAGAACATTAGTCAATAACTGGTAATGTTTTGCATTTCATTACAACTCCTTACAAAACCAACTCTAAAACTGTGTATTAATTTCATTAACATTACACAGAATTCATTACTAGAATAAATTGTCACTTACGATAATATAAAACTAACATAACACACACAGAAACTAGGTTAAGCGTTTCCTTGTGATTTTTTAAAGTTACACAACTGATAGATAACGAACACTTACCATAGGCTATGGCGAATATTATGAAATAGTGAATATTATGATGTAGTGAAGCCACTGCGTTAGCTTACACACGTACGAACAATAATAATTAATAACACTGCATGAATAACATACCTTGATAGTAGCAGAAACCACTAGCTATTGTGTGAGTAATGTAGGTTTTTTCGTATTGCCAAACCAACGTTAGATATGGGATTCCAGATAAACTCCTATCACGTAGTTGATAACAGAAAGCATTGTTTGTTGTTGACTAGGCAACTGCTAAAACTAAAATAACTGCTATGATGTCTGTATGACCACTCTGCATGCACGCTTTGATGTTTCAAGTAGTGGGTAATGTAAATTTGTGAACGTAAATACACTCTAAAAATAACTTAGATAAACAATTCAAACGAGAAGATTCAAAAGTACCTACTGTAATATGGGCAACTGCTATCTTATTTCGAACAAATTGTTTTGTTTTGCAATGTTTCTTGAATGGGTGCCTGAATGAGAAAGTGGCATTGATATTAATTACTTGGTGACACATATACCTATCTATTTTTAATGGTTCTGGATGTCGAACTTTTACTCTTAGTATACTGATACTTCAAAAATACATTAAAGTAATGAGTAATATTGGTGATATAAGTATAGGTAAAATGAAGCAAATGAGCAGAGTGGGCTCTCATCATAGAGAGCTGGGCCTTGTGGTATGTTTGGTATAGTATGTTTGGGCCCCGGTATGTAAAAACTTTAGAGCAGGGGTCATTGCTCGTTCCTCCAAGTCGTATTGAAGTAACTCTTGGATTGTATTTGTTTTTGTCGTTGATATTTTGTTTGTATAAAATAATTGTAGATATACCTTAATTAATGATTCCCTTGCATTTGATTGCTCAACCATGTTTTTTTTTTGTTTTTGATTAACTCCAATATCTGACTGTTCGTAAAAGTTACGTAGGTAGTCACTAACAAAACTTTGCAATTTTAGCTTAGATGATAAGTTTATCACCAAGAAAATTTATTGAGAGTACCACATGGCCTCGAAATTTTTGGGAAAAAAATCTTAAGGCTTGTTATACCGGAAAGACTAAATTCATGTATTGCTGTTCAAAGTTTGATGATGTTTAAATCAGGGCTACGGGTTTGCTCACTTTGAGTTGAGTTTACATCGTAAAAAAGAGGGATACAATTCTGTCGATTTTCTATAGCGCAAAATGCGTTAAAACTCTAACTTTCTTGAAACTAAAGTTTACGAATAATTCTAGGATTTTTCACTGCCCAAAAATGGCTATTATGGCGATTACAGATGCCCTTGAGACGCTTGAATATTTTGCTTTACGGGTATTATAGTTCTGGTAAATTCGCAATTTTCCTGTGTATTGTTGAAAACCCATGCTCACCCGTAATACCAAATCTTTGTCGATCAAATGTCATGAAATTTTAAAAAATACCACTTTTTCCAAATTCGGTGGTTCGGTGTTTTGCTTGGTAAAAAAAAGTATATTTGTGCCAAACCATTTATGTTTTCAGTTAAAATTTACAATTTGTATATTACAGTAGAGTCCCGATTATCCGAGTCTCGATTAACCGAGGGTCCGGATTATCCGAGTCTCGGTTAACAGAGCGAGGGTCCGGATTATCCGAAGTGCTAGGCGCGTCGCGGGCTCGTTCTCGAAGTTACTACATATGTACAAAATTATGACGTATATTTGGTTGCCTACTCATTCCTCGCCCAACATATCCTGCAATCCGCTTTATCCGAGTTTTCGATTATCCGAGTGGGCCCACATTACCTCGGATAATCGGGACTCCACTGTATATGGAACGAGATTTATTAGTTCAAATAGTAATTATTGTGTTGGGTGAAAGAATTGATAAAATGCGAGACTTTAAGGTAGCAATAAATAATTCTTTGATTAAAGAAATCATTAATTTGTTGAAGGTATAAAATGTGGGTCATTTCTATTGACAACAAACTTCTCGGCGGATACAGAAGAGCGAAATATCCTCGTGTCACCGCCTTTTGGGACATACACACATAGTCAAGGTCCATGTTTTCAAAATCTACACGGATGGTTCTAAGAAACAGAATGGAACCGGAGCTGGCGTCTTCTCGCACGACTTCCAAGTGCGTAGATCAATCCCTCTCGGCAAACTTCCTTCTGTTATCCAGGCGGAGCTTTTCGCCATCAAAGCTGCTACTGACATAATCACCGAATCCAATAAGTCAGGCAGAAACATAGTGATTATCACTGATAGTAGACAATCCATCTTTACTCTAGAAAGATGTCGTTTCACCTCAGGGTTAGCATTGGAATGTCACAAATCCCTAGTAAAGGCAGCTAGGCATAATACAATCACCCTCACCTGGATCAAAGGGCACTCCAAGAACAAAGGTAATCAACATGCCGATAGGCTTGCTCGGAGAGCCGCAGGGCACGCAGCCATCGTACCCGAACCTTTCATCCTGCTACCAACTCCGCCCTACGGGACATGGTGAGGGACATCACCCATAACGAATTCCTTCACTGGTGGGACAACACACCGGGCTGTTTGCTGGCCAAGGAGACGATCAAGTATCCCTCCATTAAAGAAGCCAGGAAATACACGCAGCTAACCAGAAGCAAACTTCGTCTTATTACGGCGCTCCTTACTGGGCACTGCAGACTACGGAAGCATATGTTCAATCTGCATCTGTCAGTATCTCCCACCTGCCGTGCTTGCGAGCTGGACGACGAGACAGTAAGACACATCCTGTGCGAATGCCCCGCCCTAGAAGACCAGAGGGTAAGTGCTCTTGGGGAACCCTGGCCAACCATGGACAGAATCCGGAACGCCCCTCTACCATGTCTCGTTGCCTTTGTCCAGGGCCTGGACTGGCTTACGAGACCAGAGTGAGCAGGGGAGGTCTGCACAAAGGGCCTACTGAGGCCTTGGTGCTATGGGTACTATGCCCAGCCTCCTTCCCCCTACATACATACACATGGTTATATAGGATAGCAAAGTGTACGTACACTTATTCGGGAATCGAAATTTTGTACCTGCATGCAGAGGGGCGTTTATGCAAGTGAGATCGACGTCGGCCTTGAGTCTGTAATACGCCCAGGATGTGGTTCCATCTAACGGTGAACCATTGTACTCAAGTCCTTGTGTATAAACAAACATACCTACCTAATTTGTTCAGCCGATTTCTGCCCTTTGCCAATAGGCAGCTAGTAGTTGATGTCAACTGTTAGTTATTATTTATCTGAGCTGTTGGTACTCTTCTCCCTTGTCTCGGTCTGTGGACTTTATTACAGAAACCTTCTTTACAGAGCTCCGCGTTAACAGTTTGTAGTAATTCGACACAATTGCATAAAAAGCAGATCAACTTGACAACGGCCGGGTCAATTTTAAAGAGCTCTGTCTTAAAATGTCACCCATATATTAGCTTGTGTTCCGAGATTAATGCTATTGGCTTAATCACCATGAAAGCATACCAAATCAACCAGTATATTGTGTTAAAAATTAGCTTTGTTGCTCTAATTAACCTCATGATTAAAGCAAGCGCGGTTGAATTTTATTTTTATCTCGAAACAATGCCCTATGCTTACAAATTCAACAGTAGGTACCTTATTTTTACACATCAGTGCAATAATAATAATAATAATCCACGCCTTAACACCCTCCAACAGCTTTCGCCACTACGGGGGCATCGGCAGGCCCGAATTATCATTATTATGGCCCGCGTCTGTGGCACGTCTTAAGTTGTTTGGCTTTCAGCATTCGCCTAGGAGTAAAGGAAAACCACAGAAAAACCTTTACTCTGAAAGCAGGTCGTGAGGCTCGAACTCACGACCCCCAGACTGATAGCCAAGCGCTCTACCACTAGGCCACAGTCTGGCTGTCAATGGTTTCGCAATGGTTTCGACTCCGATCTGCTTTTTATGCGCCCTTGTTTTGCATGTAACTGGTATATGGATAAAAGCCCCTCTTAAGAGGGGCTGCTATTTTGCTAGTCGACAGAATGGATGACAAAAGGTATAGACACCAGTGGTGGGAGATCTATGACTTGGTATACATAGAAATAGGCCAAAAAAATTGGAATATGGAATATGTGGGGTATAGGTATTATAGTAGCTGCGCACCGAGGCCACAGTTGGCCCCTTTTGCTTCCCCGAAATGGATGCCACGCTTCGCATACCAGCCTCTCATCCAGAACAGTCTGGCTGAACACGGCTGGCTAGTAGCCAATGCCCCTTGAACAGAGAGGGCGACTTCTCACGTGGGAGCACATGCCCTCCCAAGCCGAGGCCTGTCTCTGTGAGAGGCACGTTAGGACGTGACACCATCCAATGCAATGTTATCGAAACCACAGGTCGAGACTAGTTACGGGACCACCGGCTTAACGTGCCTTCCGAAGCACGGCGACGGAGTGAAAAATCCGTATGTCTACCATAGGATATGTCTACCCCAAAAGAGTTTACAGCGCCGTCTAACAATACAGTTGGACTACACACTAACAATATATCTATTAGAATCAAAACAAAATTATTACTTTAAAGGAAAAAAAATTTTGGTTGTATCCAAATATATTTATTTCACTGAAATAAATATTCCAAATAAATTAATCCTTACAAGCAAATAAACTATAGTATTCAATGAAGTAAATGTTTTTTGTGCCAAAGAAATATATTTTGATCCAAAGAGGTAACTTCAGACCAATATATTTCTTAAAATCAAGAAATAAATATTTTCTATCTGTGTACAATTGACCAAAATTTAAAAATAACGAAAAATAACGAATTCCATCAAAATAAAATTTATCGCGACTATTGTAACTGATTTCTTCTTTTTTGTTGTGATTACAGTGAACTGAAAGCGTGCAATGCCCTGCAATGTGGAGCTACGTAATGGCAGCCGCGAGAGGTGACTCTCGTAGTCGACGACCGGGGTCAGTTTTTACGGTGCAACAGCAATCCTCGAACTGCGCCCCAGGACCGTGCAGGGACGGACTGAACACCGGCTGCAATTCAGCAGCGTACGGACGACGCGCGAACAGAGATGCCTTCAATACGGTCCTGTATCCGCGACACGAATTCACCTATAATTATGCTGGCAGGCACCCGCTCGGTTCGGCGGTATCCAGGGACGGCTCCAAGGATCCACTCTCGGAAGTACGAGTCCAGACGCCCATTTCAGATGCTACGACCACTTCACCGGCTCACGAGGTTTGTTGGTTTTTACTTTTTGTTGGGTTTTGTTGCTTCCGACTGTGGCCTTCCGGTCGATGCACTGTGGTCTATAAGTAACGGAGTAACACACATTATAAAACAAAATTTCTGCTCTTTTAATGACAAACTGGAAGACGGCTTACCGATGGGAATGGGACTTTCTTCTGTACTTTCTGATATTTACCTCGATCACGTAGAAGAACGTCACATCTTAAATAACAACAATCCTTTTAAGTCCAATATCGTCAAATGGGTCAGATATGTCGACGATGTTTTTTGCTTATGGAAGGAAAACGAATCAAACCTCGATAATTCTTAACTTACATTAATAATACATAATAATTTAAAATTCCATCGCCATACTTGCATTTAATATCCTCATAAAAACCCATTGTACACAGGAAAGAGGTTTTAGCCACTGACAATTACTTAAGAGTAAATGTTAGTCACCGGCCTCAAAAGTTCGACGAAACTGAGGCGCGAGAGGAGGGAACAAGCCGCGCCCACTGTACACTCTGCAGAAAATGCAAGCAACGCACGCACTGATTAATTAGGGGAACGGCGCCAGCGGTATCGTTCTTTTGAGGCAAAGATCAAAGGGGCCGTGCGGTGTCGACTGGCGCCGAACTGTTTCCTCTTAATTTTGTGTATGTGACTATCGCATGTTCTGAAATGCTTTTCTCGTATATTTTAAATGCAAATACAATTCCACAAAACAATACAGTGATACAAATTAATTAATTGCTTTATTGAACTATTCGCTATTATTGGTGGCTGTAATGATACCACATATAAATGAATTTGAACATTTTAGTCATTATACATTTCAGTAGGTACATATTTACTTACGTTTTCTATTTCCATTCCATTACTTTTGTTTTAATAAATAGATGCAACAATGATACTTTTATTGAATAAAAAATTACTATACAAAATCCGAAGTATTCTTATAAGTAAATGCTAAAAGTTTACAAGAAAAAACATATTTTGGGTATATTTTTTCTAGAAAATTGATATTTATTTATTCTATTGTATTATTTTTATATAAATACGATTGCGCATACAGTAAACTCTTCTATAACGCGGTTCCTACAACGCGAATTTCTACCAACTCGATCAAAATTTTGCGACTACATCTTCATATAACGCGATTATCGTACAATGCGCATGCGTCTAAATTTGCGATCCTCAAATTCCTATAACGCGTTTTCATAAAACGCGTAATATTAAACCGCGTTGTAGGACAGTGTACTGCGTACATACGTTGTGCAATTTCAATTTTACTCTTCAAATATGTTGAAGTATCTTGTGAATAAAGCCTGATTTAGCCAATCGGATGTCAGATTTGGGTTCAGCGCATAAAAATACTTCGGAAATGATGTACCGCAAGCACCTCAATGTACCTCAATCAATACTGTGTAATCGTTTTTGTCACATTTACATACTTACTACATGACATGACGTATTAGGCGCAAGAGTTTCGGTTAACGGATGTGTAACACCTTTTCTAAACGTTTTTTGCCATATATGGTAATCCGGCACGCTTACACCTATAAGAGAGTATTGCCCAAATTAACTAGCGAAGTTAATTAGCGAAGAATTACACTACACGTATAATATCTACATGTTGTACAACAAGTCGAACTAAACCCAACCCTACATAGATTGCGATTGCCCTGAATGCATTGCCAAGCGACAAGTGTTTGGTATTAAGATTATTTTCTAAATCTAAATACCAATATATTTGAAATTCTATGACGAAAAATAAATGACTGATTAAAAATTAAATTACTTGTATGTCCTTATTAATAATTTATTTAACTCCTATTAATTATTTAGTAGTTGTAACATTGTAAGTAGGTATTGCGGTTGTTGATTATTCTTCGTTCCGTGTGTCGTACGGGGACTGCACTATAAATCCTCGGGGGAACATGCGCTCCTAATTTATAACTCGCTCTTTGCTGTCTTCGTAGAGTCCATCTGTCCATCAGGACGGCAAAAAATTATTTCTCGTATTCGGTTTCTAGCCTATTTTGGTCGAAATTCAACAATTCATGTTGCTCACATATACTTCCGCAAGAACATGCTGTCCTAATTTATAAGCGAGTGGCTGCTATCTACGTAGCACCAGCACGGTAAAATTTATTTTTCGTGTGGCTTTCGTTTGCCGGGCGCCGCGCCCTACACCTCCCGTGTCAACATGCGATCAATATTTTTGTTAGGCCGAAATTGCTCAATATTTGTGATTCCCCTGGCTGACGTATTCATGCTGCTGCTTCAGACTGTACCATTTGAATTTGATTGGTCGAAGAAAATGATGTGGTGTTTATCCAACAGATGGCTGCACCGTACGACGATAAAATATGTTATTCTCGTCTCATTCACGTGTTCAAAAAACCAAAGGTTAAATCATTACAACATTCATATTTTGTTGCCATTTTTTTACACAAGTTCCTGAAGGCTCAATACAAAATGTTGTAATATTGCTTTTTTGATATTTGGTTCTGATTTGGAAAAAAAAAATAACAGAAATTACCAATTATTGGCTTCTTTAGCAAGGGTAAAAACAAAACAAAAACGCAAATGAAAAAAAGTGGCATTCGTACCCGGTGTAATACACCTTTATCTATAATTTAATGTATTACACGTGAGTATTAACACACAATTAAGCTCAGTATGTTTGGTTTTATGTAGTGTTGTTTTGTAGTACGCTACTACCTCTAGTGATTCCTCTTAATGTTGTTTCTTTTTTCGCTCCAAAGATCAAATGTTGTGTTGGTTTAATAGCGTTAGGGAGCACTTGAATCAAATAAAAACTATTTCATCCTTGCTGACGTTTCGATTTATTTAAAATCATATTCATAGCTACAAAATACAACAAGTTACCACTAATTACACCAAACAAACAAGCAACCTTCCTCAGATGGAAGGTATTAAAACTTAAATTAAAAATAATTAAACTGCGCATTTGCTTAGGTCGAACAGACATCACAGAATGACAAAATACGAACAAGAAAGAAGCAACTGCTAGGTTGGATTTTGAGCTGCCGTTTTTATATATTTATGTTGACGATATAGTCACCGCTATCCCTGGTGACAAATTGGAGTATGTCATTTCAGTTTTCAACTCCATCAATCCTTTAATCAAGTTCACGGCTGAAGTAGAAAATAACAACAAATTGCCCTTTCTCGATGTAATCATTATAAGAGACGATACTAGTTTGAAGACTAACTGGTTCCAAAAGGAAATTAATTCCAACAGATTTGTGAATTTCTATTCGGAGCACTCAATGACACAAAAGATAGCCATCATAAAGAACTTAAAACATAGAGCTGTTCATTTGTCTGATTGAGAGTTCCACAAGAATAACTTTAAAACAATCACTGACTACCTTATTAAATGCAACTACCCCAAAAGCCTAATACACAGGGTACTATATAATGAAAACAGTATAAGGGACAACCAAGGGAACCAGGGTAACAGTCTTAATAGTAATAATAAGGGGAAAGTGAATTACATGACATTACCAAACATACCAGGACTTACACACAAACTTATCCCTATACTAAAGACTGACACTATAAAAATGTATAGCAATATATACTCAAATATGATCTCGCTTTTACCGACTTAATTTTATACTGTATGATAGGCAACCCATATGACATTGTTTTAAATTAGAATAGATTTATAACATTTAACCTGACTGATTCGTGTCTTGTTCGTATTTTGTCATTCTGTGATGTCTGTTCGACCTAAGCAAATGCGCAGTTTAATTATTTTTAATTTAAGTTTTAATACCTTCCATCTGAGGTAGGTTGCATGTTTGTTTGGTGTAATTAGTGCTAACTTGTTGTGTTTTGTAGCTATGAATATGATTTTAAATAAATCGAAACGTCAGCAAGGATAAAATAGTTTTTATTTGATTCAAGTGCTCCCTAACGCCATTAAACCAACACAACATTTGATCTTTGGAGCGAAAAAAGAAACAACATTAACTAATGACAATATTCAATATAACATATACAGAAAACCTAGAAAACCAGTTTACGAACTATAATTCCATTTGATTCCGGTTCCAGCGTTTGTCTTCCTTCCATTCTCTATTGAATCGCTGCTTAAAATACCCTATTAGTTATAACTCCAGAATAGATGAACTAAATTATATCTTCGACCTTGCTTACAATAACTCTTTCCCCAAAAATCATATTAATAAACTTCTACATCATACAATAACAACAAATGACCCTTTATATACAATCGAAAAACCCACTAATAGAATATACAAACCTTTTCATATAATAGTATTAACATAAAATTGAATAACATTTTACCCAAATTCAACATATACCCTGCATTCAAAAGTAATAACACAATTTATAACATTCTCTCAAATTTTAAAACCCCTAAATCTATTATGGAAGAGTGTGGAGTTTACTCAGTCAAATGTTCAGAATGTAACTCTATATATGTAGGTCAAACCGGAAGGAAGTTAGCAAAACAAATGGCGGAACATGAAAACAGAGCAACATCTAACTTATTTCAACATAGATTAAACACAGGTCATCATATTAATTATAATACACCCAAACTAATCCACCGATGTAAAAAGGGTTATGAAATGGATTTATTAGAACAATTAGAAATAGAAAAACACAAAAGAAATAATAACGTCACTTTGCTAAACGATCAATTAATATTGAATAACAAACCAATATTTTCTTACACTTTAAATTCCTAACTTTGCCCAACCTGTTTTCATCCATTACGCTGCTAACTTCACAACGGTCGTCTTGTCATTCGTCTTGTGTGTTCTGAAATGATAGACATGTGTTGTTGTGTACTGCGTATTTTATTCCAATTAGACCGTACGTAATTTATTAAAAATTTGTATGTGCTTGCCTAGATTAAGTTATATGTTTTGATATATTGTAGATTTGGGCTGAAGATGTCGTAAGACGAAACATGTACCCATTAAAATAATTTAACCAAACAGAGGAAAAGAGGTTTTTATTTACACATTCCCATAACGGATTGTTGGTCAATCGTCAAATTTTCGAGTTTTGAATTCAGTGAAATTCTATATCCTATATGACAGTAAACAAGTTAATTCAGTCACAGTAATAAACTCTAATGGCGCTGAGGGCGCTCCTATCTACCACTATTCATTATTTTAAACGCGCTTAAGAAAAATTGATATTATTTAACTATGTATTTAAGCGATAAATAGCGAAACGCGATATATTGGACTATCCTACTGAAAGTATGTATTTCATATTTCGTAAATATGAATGAAGTTAATTTTAAATCAACACAATTATAGAAAACACAAAAGAATGAATTAACCTAAAGTTTCGTTTGGCATTCAAAAAAAAATGTTTGCATTAGTTTGGCCTTATAGTAGCATATATTTATGATTCCACTCTTTATCTACAAATCCCACTTATATTTTGCTGCTCATAGCTGAGCATTCTCAGTACCTAATCAGTATCCTTTCGTTTAACACGCTAATTTGCAATTTCAATTTTCAGTTTTGGCTATTATTTATTTATACAAAGTACAAGCATTGCATCAAATTAAAGAAAAATACTTATCTCTAGAATACCATTCTGGTCTAAAAGTAACAAATTATTGACAAAAATTCGGGTTGGTGCGCATGCGCCGTGTTGTCACTGTACATACTAACCTAAAAATCACTTATAGGGCGCAGCCTTCATTATAAACCCCGTGAAAGTGTATAATGTGGTGTATTTATTATTTATTAATACAATTTTCCCTATTGGAACTAACTAAATAGAAGCAGAACAGGCAACGTTTCAGGTGAATAAAAGAGTTTTGTATTGGTTTACATTGGATCCTCCATTTTGTTTTAAAAACATTGCAGTACAGATTTATAATTATGACTAGTCCTCGAAACATACCAATCTGCCACATTTTCATTAATTAAATATTTTGTTAAAGCAATCAAGTTTAGATTCTTAATTAGCAACCGCGAAAATCCCCAAAAGGTCACGTTTCAAATAAATAAATAAAAAAGAAATGTTTTTATCAATTTGGAGCACCGATTTGTAATCAGTGACCCCAAGAACGACCCCAAAAAGGTCGTTTGAAGTAAATACATAGTAAATAAATAAAAACTTATTTTGAAGCACTTGTCCGCTATATTGGACCCACCATTTTTTCGGAAGTTTCGCGTTCAGATTCATAATCAGCGACATGAAAAACCCGAAAATGCCACGTTTCAATAAAATAACAGCATATCTTAAACTAGTCATCCGCCATTTTGTTTTTTCGCAATTGTTTCACAAGTTTCAGAATTTTGGACAACTTTTCGCGAGTTTAGACCACTGTGCGATGCTGCGGTTCGGCTTTTAAACGTTTTGATGTTGTTGAAACTGGGGGTTCATTACGCAAAATGATATTCCCTTCGGATGCATGAAAAATCATTATCCATTATTACGTTTTCGTCTGCCGGTTCTTTTATACTTGGTAAACACTGTTAATTTCGGTGTTGCGTGGATTCTAGGGATCTCTGTGTACTTTAGGGCTTCGCTTTAATGAAATTTGTTTCTGTTTTATTGGTATGAATTGATATTGAAGGAGATGGGAGAAAAGCTGGGCTCCAAATAGCAAATAGAAAATATGATATGATATGGTACCTTGACGTGAATTAGTTTTGAATTATTTTAGTTGCATAGTAAATAAAATATCACACTTGAATAATCAGACTTGAATAAACAATCCTCAATTTTATAGAAAACGACAATTCTTACACAGTAATATATTTATAACTGGGAAATAGTATATTATTCTATGAGCAAGTAATGTAAGCAATTACTCACGAGAACGAAGTTTGCAGCACGAGCCGTAGGCGAGTGCTGCAAAACGTTCGAGTGAGTAATTGCCATTACTTGCGAATGGAATACTATACTTTTTCTACGACTATACAATTTTTTTTAATTAATTTAGTCCGTTTGGGACGGCGCGGCGGTGGCGCGGTGGTACGTATAGGTATTCTGATGTATGACATTATGTCGGTATTGCAGATTTTTTTCTGAAAGTGTCAATTATTGACAGCGAAGAAAAGATAACAAGGTATCTAACCTACAAAATGACAGATAATTATTATCCCTTGTTGGTGCGTATTGATGTATTAAATAAGTCACATTATTACACTTTTTGGGCGACTTAAATTTGTCGGCAAGCTTACCAAAATAGGCTATCAAAACATTTTCGGAAAATGAGCTTACATTTTTTCTGATTCGCCAATCCCTAAACGCTTTGTAGGTTTTTTCGTATTTTGTCCTCTATTTTTCGTGCAATAAATTTAATGTGCGGATTTGCGCGGCTTGTATTACATCAGGTGGAGTACACATTCAGAATACATTTTTTTTATAATTATGATTAACGAATTACAGTAATTACTGTACACTGTACGTATGTGGTGGTATGTGGTAGTGTATTTCGTTAAAATATCTGACAGATTAAAATTGTTTGTAGCGCTAGTCGCTTAGCGACGTTGTCGACGCCAGACGGCGCAGGCTCTAAAAACACGATGAAATGAAAATCCGCGCTGTGATTGGTTCGTAAAGCCGTGGGGTATGAAATATTTCTCACGGCTCGCGGAGTGAGGAATGAAATATTTGCCATGTGTGTGGGGAATGGTTACTATTACTTATCATAAATTGCCATGATAATGAATGCATTCCTCAATAGGAGTAGAAAAAATATATTATGTGCACGTGAACGTAAAGTACATAAGTATTTCTGTAGATTGCCGGACATAAAAGTCTTTATCACGTAAGCTTTTTGAAAAAGTTGAGGTTAATATGAAATTTGTGAACCTCTGGAATTTATAGAGTCTGAACCTAATTGGCCAGAAACTTCAAACTTAAAAATTCCAAACTTAAACATATTTTACTGATTTACTTTCACATAATCATTATATGAGGTGAGGTTAGTACCCTAAATAATTATTTAAGGCACTAAGTTATCTTGATCATTTTTGATAGCGGATTCATATTTATCACAAAAAAACAAAATTTCTGTTTTCTTCACTATAAATTCCCAATAAGTGCCAAAATCTTTGTCAATTTTTTTTTCTTATTTTCTGCCTAGTTTTCAAAATCTTGATGTGATATAAAATTTGTCAACACGTTTTCGATAATAATAATAATAATAATCAATAATAATAATTGTCTCGAGGAGAGAATAAAACGCTTGTATATTAAATAAACGTTTTTCTGATGGAGCTGAAGAATGTCAGCGAACCGTAGGCTGATGTAAGAGTTTTATAATATTACAATCTCAAGACTGAACAAGCATTTTAGTCTTTCCTCTTAACAATCAGTCGTCAACACCCAATCAAAAATAATTCTCTCTTTTATGGTCACAACAATGACAATATTTTCTGGTTTCATACAGTAAGATGAAAAACATAACTTTTTCAAGATTTTAAAGATGTTGAAATGTGATTGGCTGTAACGGTTTTGATAATACAACTTGTAAAATTAAAAAAAAATACGTTTGTTAGTCGAATTCTGATATTTGAATATGAATTCTGATACAAGTATATTTTTACTTTATTGTTTAGATAGATGCAAGATACAAAAAGAAACACTTTATGTTAAACATTCTAATTTGTGATATAGGTATACAAAATCAATCTATATATTCTGAATTGTCTTCTTAAGTGGATTTTATGCACGATAAGCAAACATTTATAAAATTGTAAATATCTAAAAGCTGCCCAACCCATCCAGAAATGCCAGTTTTATCATTTTCAGGTCTCAGACAGTTTTTATCCCCAGTATGGCCAGGGTATAGTTAGGTCCAACTATACCCATAACGGACCAAAATTTGCATTTCCCAAGAAAAAGTAATTTTTCATAAAGTTTTTGATGTATTTCGGCCGCCACAGTGTTGATTTCACGTACTGGCTTGTTGCAAAAAATGAAATTGCTAAATTATACTTTAGACACCCAACACTTTAAAAAGAATAACTTTTTGTCCATATATTATACTAAAATTCCTGATATAATATGACTTTTACAAGTGTCATTTGACTGGAGATTAAGATTTTATCCCAATTGTTACAACTGCCACATTAAAAGAAAACTACCGGACAACTACCGTTTTTATTTTTCACATTTATTTGCCTAGTGCTGCAATCAAGTTGACATCAACGGTGCAAAATTTTGGCTACTTAGATTACTTATGCTAAGAGTATTGATATAGAAACTTCTTATCAAAGTTTAATCCTCTTGCTTCCACAAGTTAAAGATATTTATATCGGTGTTTTTCACAATTTTCTTATATTATGACCCCACTTTCATTAAATTATGATTGAATTTAGAGGAAAAAAATACCTCTACTAATTTATGTAGAAAAAAACATTGCAAATGTTTACTTTCTACTATACACATGTCAACAGAGAGGAAAGTCAGTTTTGTTCAAAGGGGTATTGCCAAGGTCTTTGGTAAAATTCTTGTAAGAACTCTAGGTCACCATTTTCCATGGCTGCCTAAACTTGAGGCTACACTAAATCAGCTAAATCACTATTCCCCCAACAAGGTAAAACAAAATTAAACATGAACGTAGTAGATCTACGTGCAGTTGTTATATCATGTCTTTTATGCGTTACCAATGGAGGAATTTCAGTGTACAAGAGCAGCTGAAAATTAAATTCCCCCCAGGAAGCGAAACAGCTCAGATTTATAAGGCAAAAAGTGTCGCCGACATAACAGCGAATTTACTTTTATTGAATTCCTGTGAGCTTCACAGCAGTTCGCTGCGAATTCAAGAGGGAATAATAAACCAATTATGTGTCATACTCGTGCGAGTTGCGCGAGATATCAAAGTTTCCCCTTTCTGTTTAGGTACGTGGTTTAAAACTTTTCTTAACGATGTGGCCGTTAAAAACTCGTGCTTGATATTTTCGCTATGGGATAGGATAGATTTTAAATGAACAATTTTGCGCTTTTAATGCTCTATTACGCTGTGCTACACAATTAAAAACAAACCCGATATATTTTTCACGAGACAGAAATTTCTCATTCTCCTGCAACTTGTTTTTTGGGGGGTATTTGTATTTCAGTTAATATATATTATATAAAACACCACTAGCATATTTTTAAACGTAAAACTTGCATAACAGATGTTGTTTGCTTTCATATGATTTCATATGCGTTGTTTTTTTTTTAAAATTCTTCAATTTTTTATCTTTTTCCGAATTTCAAATTGTGCTGGAAAGAACAAGTACAAGCCATTGAATATGTATACCTAACTAGTTGTTTTGTGTGTTTTACAGATAAATCACAGAGTCAATATAACATATTTAAGTTTCTCCTTTTTCAGTTCTGGTCAATGTTGTGGCAATTTTGACGTGAAATAATTTCTGTAGACTAGTGAACATGCATTCACGTGACACATTGAGTCCAGCTAGACGCCAAAGCTATCTAGTAATGTTATTTGTTTGCTCTCTTATTTTTTAACAATAGATTACAGTATTTTAAGTGACAGAAAACACAAATTTTAAAATTAATATTTTGTAATATCAAAAATAAACCATAAGAACTAATTAACGAACAAAAAATGATATGTCAGGAAAAAGTAGTGTCTGTTTATCTATGTTGATTTGTAATTATTTACATAATTAATTAATTTATTAAAAATTAAATAATTGTGTATTTAATAATATCAAATATAATATTAATTTTAATAAATATTTGAGAATTGGCAACAATAAAAAAAACGTATTCAAGTTTTTGCAGTTTTCTTTTTTATTTTCAATATTTGGCTCAATCTAAGGCGTCCTTAGGAAATCTACAATAAATAAGTAATTTGATAAATTTATTTCCGGGTGGAAACCGCGTTGAACACTTTGAAGCAGTCATCAACGCGGTTTCCGCCAGGAAATCAATTTGTCATTGACTCAGACCGCGGAAGTTCACATTCTAGATATAAATACGTAATTGTTTTATATAGTTTTATAATATAAAATCACAATATCCGAGAAATAATAAATTAATGAAAATTAAGTAAATATTGACTGTACATTGTAAAACCATTTTTTAATGATACCCATTGTAGCTATGAATAAGGTTAAAAATATATAACCGAAACGTCAGCAATGAAGTGAAACTTTTTAATACCATAGCTCCCTATAGCCAAAAAAGAAATATTAATATTAATTAAAACTTTAATAAATGTTTATAAATAATACTTATATTTATTGCGTTAGTTTTAAAATTACTGTATTTGATTCATTAATAAAAAGCCCTTCTAAAAAGTTTCTACTTCGCTGATTTGAACAAAGACCTAAAATTTTTACATTACCAAAATCAAACTTATGGTTTTCCTGAAAATCATGTTGAGCTAATGCACACCTTAATTTACTAGTTTTTGGATCTGATTTATGTAACGAAATTCTAGTTTTTAACTTGTTACCAGTCTGACCAACATACATTTAATGACAACAAGAACAACGAATAGAATAAGCAACCCCTACATTTAAAACCAAATGCATTTTATCTTTCACAAAGAAAAACAACTATTAATTTTGAACAAATTATATTTTACAAGTATAATGTTATTAAATTTTAAAATTTTAGTCAAACTAGGTATTAAACCCATTATACCGGGTGACCCACGCCATAGGTACTCCCGTTTATTTCTTTTTGTGTATAAAGCTGGACGAATGAAATTTGGGAAAGTGTTAATAGACAGAAAATTATTTGGAGTACTTAATTGAATGAGGACAAAGTTGGTGTTCAGTTATTACCTGGCGAAAAGTTAATTGGTCATTCATTATATATGGATGATTTGAAACTTTATGCCAAAAATGATGAGCAGTTGAAGAGGAGCCTCAGTATAGTTAAACAATTCTCTGACGATGTTGGGATGCAATTTGGTCTAGAGAAGTGTGCCAAAATTAGTATTGTCAAAGGCAAAATTGAGAGAACCGCTGACATATGCCTGAATGATCATACTAGTATTAATGAATTAACAGATAATACTAGATATAAGTATCTGGGAATGGATGAAGCCTTTGGTATAGATGATGAAGGGATGAAGGCGAAGGTTATAGGCGAATACATTAAGCGAGTCGGAAAAATTTAAAAATCTGGTTTAAATGGAAAATATAAAATGCAAGCGATAAATGCATATGCTATTCCAATATTTCGATATAGTATTGGAGTTTTAAACTGGACTAAGAAGGAAATACGCGATTTGGACATTAAAACTAGAAAACAGTTAACACTAAATTTTATGTTTCATCCTAGGTCTGATGTCTGCAGGCTATACCTGCACCGTTTAGATGGAGGTCGTGGCTTGCAGCAATTGGAAAATATTTATGATTTGGAAATGTTAAATTTAGGAAATTTTATAAAGGCCAACAAGGAGGATAAAGTCATTAAACAATTAATTAGGGATACTTCTGGTAAGTCAATAATTAGTAAACATAAACTAATTATAGAAAAATTTCAGGTGGAAGAACTCGGTAATTATGAAAATAAAATTTCAGTGGAGAGTTTAAAGCGACAGATAAAGTTAAAAATGAATCAGAAAATGAGAGAGGATTATGTTAGTAAGCCAATGCATGGCCAATTTTTAAGAATTGTGGATGGTATTTCAAAGTCTGGATCGTTATCTTGGCTTTGTCATGGAAACATTAAGGCTGAAACGGAATCCTCTATCATAGCGGCGCAAGATCAGGCAATACGTACAAGATATCATGAACAGAAGATTATGAAAGTTGCTCATGATGGGAGTTGTAGACTGTGTCATCAGGCTCCGGAACATGTCTATCATTTGTTAGCGGCTTGTCCAGTCTTAGCTGAGTCGCATTACATTGCTAGGCATGATAGGGTGGGAACATACATACATTACAACTTGTGTTCCCAACTATTAGGTTTAGCAATGGATGTGTCTCGGTGGTATGACCACGTTCCATCTCCTGTTGTGAGTAATGATCATATTACCATATTATGGAACATGCCTATTGTCACTGATAGAATGCTTGATGCTAATAAGCCAGATATCGTGGTAAAGGATTTCCAGAGGAAGGTATGCACGTTCATAGAAATCTCGGTACCTGCTGATGCGAATGTTGTAAGGAAGGAGCTTGAAAAACAACTTAAATATAAGGATCTCTCAATAGAAGTTGGACGTATGTGGGGAATGAAAGTAAACATTATTCCGGTGATTGTAGGTTCATTGGGAGCAGTTACTCTAAATTATAGTAAACATGTCAAGGAGTTACCGTGCAAAATTTCGCCCTGGGAAATTCAGGAAATTGCGGTTTTGGGAAGCGCGAATATTTTGAGGAGAGTTTTATTATAAAGTATCCTAAATTTACTGCTATCGTACTGCTATATTAATATTTTATCTTTACCTTCCTTTGTATATTGTCTATTAATAAATGTCTGCATGTGTTTTTACTGACCTGTACGCAACGCTGTACGGGGTTTCTGCAGTTTTCCTTTGCTTTGCAACCTAATGTTGCAAAGCATAAAGGGCGTTGCTTTTCAAAATTGGGTTGAGCTGCAGTGATACCCGCAAAGGGAGTACCCTAGGCTTCAGCGAAGCTCGGTACTACCAATTTGCCCTGATGATCTTAATTACTTTTCAAAATTTATTAGTGTGATTTTTGTATTTATATGTTGTATCTAAATTATATTATCTAGGTTTAATGTATTTAATGAGATGTATCAGAGAATTCCAATAAATAATAATAAATCATTTATTAGTTCACTGTTAAGTACAGAGTGCATCCAGAATACATATTTGTTACAAACCAGTTAACTAAATGGACCAGATTCAGATAAATCTGTTATTCTATCTGGTCCAGAAAAAAAAATATACAAGTATATACGTAAAAAAAAGAAATACTTCAACAAGTGACAAAAGAAAATCAATTTCGGGGAACGACGGAGACGCACAGCAGCACACATTTCCACTGGTGGCTTGTCCATATCTATAGACTTCCGGTTTTTCCGGAAATGACGTCATCATTGAAATTTTAAATGACATCCTCTTTGTGTGATATTTTCAATCAGGTAGATATTCTGAACACAAAAACATGATCGTCAATTTTTATCACCAAGGCAACGCAAAAATAACTTTTTTGTGTATTAATCTAGGTGGCTATGAATTGGTGAAAATAGTCTAAATTTGTCAAATAACAACTAACAGTTTGATTTTGGCTGACATTGCATTACTAGCGCCCTCTAGCGAAATTTAATTGGTTTTTGGCCAGTGAGTCACGGGTACCCAATGGCAGCACCCTGATTATTCGATAGGAAACATCTTTCCGATTACGATGATACCAAATACTTGATACTTTCTTGAAATTCGTAGCGTACAAATGTTGTTAGAAGCATGGAAATCGAAAAAAATATTGACCTAATGATCAATGTCAGCGTACAAGTCAAAGTCACTCAATGGACTACTCGAAGGAAGTACCCTTAAACGTCAGTTTCACGCTACAGCAAGATATCAAGCATTTGGTATCAAGCATTGTGTCGGAAAAATGTTTTTCCTCGAATAATCAGGGTACTTCCTTCGATTTATAGACCATTGAGTGACTGACTTGTACGCTGCCTTTGATCATTAGGTCAATTTTTTTTCTGTTTCCTTGCTTCTTACAACTTCTAACAACATTTGTACGCTACGACATTCAACAAAATATCAAGTATTTGGTAGCATTCTAATCGGAAAGATGTTATCTATCAAATAATCAGGATGTGGCGATTGGGTACCCGTGAAAAAAAAATGACTCACTTGCCAAAAACCAATTAAATCACGCTAGAGGGCGCCAGTAATGCAAATTTGATTTAGTTAGTGTTATTTGACAATTTTCGACTATTTTCACCAATTCTTAGCCACCTAGATTAATATACAAAAAAGTTATTTTTGCGTTGCCTTGGTGATAAAAATTGACGATCGATATGTTTTTGTGTTCAGGATGTCATCCTGATTGAAAATATCACACGAACAATATAGGGTGCCATTTAAAATTTCAATGATGATGTCATTTCCGGAAAAGCCGGAAGTCATATCAGCCTCAAGAGTATCCCAAAGAATGGTATTTTTTGTCTATTAACACTTTCCCAAATTTCATTTGTCCAGTTTTATAAACAATAAAAATAAACGGGAGTACCTATGCCATTGGTCACCCGGTATATGGAAGTTTTAAAAACAAAAGAGCTTGTTGATGAGAAGGAATATTATTCTTACGACTTGGCCGAGAACGAGAACCAAAAAATAAATCAAAAATATTGATAACAAATCTTTTTAAATTCTTGTGTACGGCCATAAAATGCTACCATTAAGACAATTAAAAACTCCACTAAATCACTAGAAAAATATAGGGTTGCCATTTAAGGAATATCGAATGTTCGAGAGTTTTTTAAAATAACAAACCGTCTCAGAAATTTTCTCTAGATGTTTCCATACTTTACGCGTTCACTGTATAAGATTACAAAGATTCTCTTTGTTGTTTACACAACTATTTGTTTAGTATGTTAAGGGAGAGTATATAAAATATGGACAATCGGCACAAATATTTTCAAAAACATTTTAGTACATGGCGACAACGACAACATATGGTCACAATATATAACAACATATGTATATATGCAAGAAAACGTAATATGCTAGGAAAAATTCTCACCATTACATGCAAATTAGGGGCTGTTTTTTTGGTATCACTAGAAATAGTCTTGTCCTAAGTGAAAACATTAGTCGTTTATCCAACGTTATAGTTCAGAAAATGACCGTCTATATTGCTAAAATTCTCTTCAATATACCTTGTGGTAAAATAAAAAAAAAACATCTGCTACTATAGAACTATATACATTAGTCTGCCATTTCTAATTAGTTTTCCACCAGTTTTATTGTGGATAAATAAAAACACAGACCTTTGAAAAGATGAATAATTACCGTATTTATTAAAATGGTGAACACCACCAGTAACGATCCACCAAACAATAGTGGTCATGCTTAAAAATATGAGCTTCCGCCAGCATTTAAAAAGAAAATTGTGATCAATAAATAGACGGGAGGGCACGACATCTTCGTCTTGTTTGAATAAGACCTCCGTAATTTCATTTATCGGAAAATGTTTACCGTGCGGCTATCGCAAAACGAAGAAAACAATCAAATTAGAAGCAATACATCATGCAAGTGGTGACACCTATCGTCCCGAGACCGTTAGATTATTCCATCGTACTGTCGACGCGCTACTTTTAAACGAACTAGTACAGTTTTACCCCCAGACACAAAGACATCAAACAAATAATCACCGGCCAAATACTAATATGATTGCGAAAGAATATCACACGAATCAAATAATACATAGGAAGAACAAACGTTTGATCGTCCTGGCGAACGAACTTCGTTAATATTCATCAGTCATGGACGAACAGACTAAATTGGAACGTCGAATGTATCGATAGTTAGTAATTAGGTTGTTTGCAGTTTTCGCGAGTTTGTTTTGCGACAGTTGCTGTTGTTACATTTTGTGCGGGTGTTATGCTTCGTTTAGTATAATCTGTGAATCGTTAAATGCGAGAAAAAAAATGGTGAAAAATGTGTGCATCAACGTTAATGGAAGAGGCAATCCGGTACGTTTTTTTCTTTGTTGTTGGTTTTTTGACGATCCATTAAGGTTGAAGCATTTTATGAGGGCATTCGCGTAAAGCTGATGCAGACTGTAAAGACGTAAGATAAAGTAAATGGGGTTCGTTAAATGTTGCAATAAATGATTATAATGTGCCACTTTATATATCTTGGAGGAAATGCATAGAAAGCCAATCAAAGTTTATAAGAAAAGAGTTTGATGGTTAGAAAAACGAAATATGCCGTCTGTAAGTTCAGAATTATCGAATATTGTCGATAATTATACAGAAAATATCCTATTGGCAAATTAATTGAAAAAAAGATTAATAAATTGGATGAGTCCTAGAATAAAATTGCCTCAATATTGAAAAGTACCTTTATGAATAAAGTACAAAAATCAAAATTGTAGTTTTCCATAAAAATTATATCAGCTATTTTACTCGAATCCGAAAAGGAACACTTTGAATGTGGAAGAATGTTATAAAATGTTTTCCATAGCTAATTTTACGAAAATTTAAATAGCAAATTTCATGAGCAATCACTGATAGCAGTCATATTTTCTTATTTTTTTCCCTTTGGCTACACGGGGTGCAAATATTAATTCCCCATTTTTACTTTATCATACGTAGTATGTAAAGTATTGTAATCGTGCAAAAAAAAATTGCTATTTTAACGGAAATATGCCCTTTTGGGTCCCCTGAACATTTTTGACCAAGGTACAAAAAAATTTCATATTTAGCAGTTTCAGGACCAAACTTACAGATAAAAGGCTTTCTGTTGAAAAGGGTCCAAAGGAACTGGAGGTTTAGTCTTAGCATTTTTGAAAGATTTTGCAAATAAGCCGCCATTTCTGGAATTTCGTCGAAATAGTTAAAGAATAAATTCAAGTACAAGAAATTCTTAATAATTTATGACTATTGCATTTTTTGGTACAATTAATAGTTTAGCTCCATGAGCAAATTCTATTTCATCGAGATCGGTCGTACTGCATTAAAACTAGTTAGCCGGGATTTGTCAGTTATTTTGATTCTAATGACAGTAGGTAGTGTCGAACGTTAATGTTTTGGCAATACCTACTGTCAATATAAGCTGCGTTCGGATATTGTACACCGTTACACTTTTTACACCCAATAACACCTAAGTGTCATTTGGACAGTGTGCCCGGTGTCAACGGAGTACAATATCCGAACGCAGCTTTAATCGACATATCTGTCTAGTTCTACTAGTTTTATTTTAATGCAGACATGGACGATCTCGATCAAATAGAATCACATGCAGCTAAACTATTAATTTTATATATAGTATGATAAAGTCATGTGCCTGGCCACATCAGATCTTTTTAAGTGAATCTCTAACGTGTCGGTGTGAAAGCGGTTTCTAACGAAACAAAACAAACAAACATCCGGTTGCTAGATACTAGATGGTCATAGTTGCAATGACAGATCGGAGAGCTATGGAAGAATATTTTGCAAGATGGTCGGAAGGTTTGAAATTCAATAAAATATTGTACTGCAACGGTAGGTTAATTGTAGAAATTAAGGTAATTATTAATTGAATGAAATATATGAAATTTTAGGATAGAGGTTAGGTTTGTTATGAATCTGCTTGTTATGAAAAACATCTGACGGCATATAAGAAAACAGTTCTCTAACTATTGTATTTGTAAAATTGGGTAATTATAATAATTTAATGAGCATTTCATAGTTAAATCTCACAGAGCCTATCTAGAAGTTGCACTCAATGGCACACAGCGGCGCTGTGGGCGCTGTTATGTAATTATAAATGTCCATTGTGCCAAACTGTGAAACATATTTACCAAACACAATTGCACATCATCGAATAAAAATGTTATAGAAGCCCGGCCGCATTTTTTTTTGTGTACGTTCAGTAAAGTTTTGAGTTGTACTTGTTTAGCATCAAACGTTTGTAAGTAAAAATCAAGTTCCTCCAATATTTTCAAATATAAACCAAAATTCCAAGAGATTCTATTAAGAAAGACTTCGAATTACCAGATAGAAAAATTGTTTAAAAAAACATTTTAGCAACAAACACTACAGTGTGTATTATACCAAACCACAGACAAAGAAACAAAACAGTTACTTTTTCGTTGATAATTTGATAGACTGTCTAAATGCGCTCACGTATCCAGTGCCGTGCATCTACAACAAAAATTTTCCAGCTTAGCAAACGCGCTGCAATAAATTTAACAGATAACCTACCCGGCTATACGGTTTGCAAGTTTTAATTACAACACGAGATTAAATTCAAATGCACCCTACGTAATAATCTGCAAGAATTTATAATACACCCTACAGTCTACACTCTACACACATACCGCACAACTGAAAATTGTAGGCAAGCCATGTTAAATAAAATACCTACGCTTTTTAAATGAATTCTACACTATACTAGGAATTGTACGAAATAAATTTTTATTATAACTCTCCTCCTGGAAATTCCTGCTTTTCCGACAAATTTTCTATTTATAAATTAGGAGATTAATTCAGTTAAATAACTGGAGAACTATAAAATTCATATAAAAAACTCTTTTTGTGTGTATGAGTGAATTCTTCTGGAGTAAATTGCAAAACGATCATCTACGGAATTTTTTATAGTTCTGCTCTACTTCTTAATTTCCTTAACTGAGTGGTTGCTCTTAAAGATGATGCTCACTTCCATCATCTGAAAGTGATAATCTGGGTTTTCGAAATAATGCCCTACGTGTGAATAAATGAACCCTCAAATAAAAGGTTCTCGATGAAAGTGATGTCAAAATTAAAAAAAAAAACGTGAGTTTGTCCATTTTTGCCAAGTTGTATCAGCTGAAACTATTGTTTTAGAACAGGGGACAGTAGGGATAACCCTGTTTCCGAGGGTGCAGTTGCACCCACCGACTGATTTGGATGAACCCGCCAATTTCCAACCACAGCAGACAATTTAATATATTAATAATAATGTATACATTATATACACAGACAGTGACAAAAACAAAAAAATCCACTATTGCTTATCAAACAATCAAGGATTATGCCGAAACGTCAAGTGAATCAAAACAACTGTTCTCTCGCTTAATTAGAAATGTTAGAGCTTATTCATTTTAAAACTTATTCATTATCACACAGGTGAAAAGGAACGCCAAGGAAATGGCGTGTTAAGAAAACAACTTTTTGTACTTGCTTAAAATTTCACATGCTTGTGAAAAGAAAAATTTAATTGTCGGAACTTGAGTTGCAGGTAAAAGACAACTTGTGGAGGTTATGTAATAGGGTGCTTCTTATTTTGTCAAAAATTCTTTTTTTCGTGGGCCACCATTTCTAAATGTTGTATAACCAAAACCACGTCTGCATTAATTTTATAATTTCTTCAAAAATATTTAGTGGTTGGTACCGGCGGTCTCAGTTAAGAAAAAATATTGAAATATGTATTTTAAAATTGTATTTTATTTTAAAAATTAAGAAAAATCAATAAAAATTTTATTTTATAAACTATAATATTTTTATGTCCTAAATCATAAAGTGACATTTTTACATCTTAGATACCGGGACGAAAGAGCTTCTTTTTGCGCCCTAGGGCTGCAAAGATTCTTTTTGCGGCCTAGGGCTGGCATAATGGATTGCCATGGTTATATGTCAAATATATCAAATATTTGTCATTCAAATTGTAAATTTTAATTCAATTATTGTCTTAAAGGCAGTTATTGGCGATTAAGGTTATAAGTTTGACAATTAATTGTCTGTATTGTCATGTCACTCATCAATGTCAATTATTGGCGATTAAGGTTATAAGTTTAACAATTAATTGTCTGTATTGTCACTCAACTCCGAATTGTTTGTATTGTTATTCAACTCCGTAGATACGCATGTCACTTGATAACGTCAAAATTTTTATCAATAGTATTCAAACGGAGGAACAAAACCATGTAGGACATAAAATTTTGTATGTACCTCGGGCATTACTTGATGTTTATTAAACGGTCACCCTCGGGGCATAAACATCCGTCTAATGCCCTTGGTACATAAATAACTATTACATACCACATTTATTACCTTAATAGTCAATAATAATAGATAAACGTATAAACATAATAGATATAAGTTTAGATATCAGAGCAATACAATACCCTTTGACACATATACAATCAATAACCGAAACTAAATTGCTACCTGGCCCAACAGCTAAACAAAAAACTACTAGTTACAACCGAATCTGATATGCTTTTTCCATTGAATCTGAATGTGAAGTTAGAAATTTTGAACTGATTCTAGTTTTTAAGAACACAACATTACTTGTTTTTTTTTTACACTAATTTTATCAAAAACTAGTCTGTATCTGTATCCACAATTTCTATTTTTAGATGCAGATTCTACGAAGCGAGGCACACAGAATCAGTTGTTACTTTTTGCTTTTTTTTTAACAAATTAAGTAATTGGGAATATGTGAAATGTTTTGATATATATCTACACTCAACTAGATTTCTTTATAAACCTAATAAGTATGGAAGTTACAACAAATAATTACAAAGTTGATTATTTAGAAAGTTCATACAAAATTCATTTACCTTAACTTTTTACAGAAGGTAGCGACTCCTAAATATTTCTTTAAATATGAAAAAAAATCTGATGTGGCCAGGCACATGACTTTATCGTACTATATATAAAATTAATAGTTTAGCTGCATGCGATTCTATTTGATCGAGATTGGCTATGTCTGCATTAAAATAAAACTAGTAGAGGTAGACAGATATGTCGATTAAAGCTGCGTTCGGATATTGTACTCCGCTGACCCCCGAGTACACCGTCCAAATGACACTTACGTGTTATTGGGTGTAAAAAGTGTAAGAGCGCGTACGGTTTGGCAGGGTAGGGTATGGGGAGAGCAATGCTCAGATAACCTGGGTCGGCTGTCTCTATCTTATATGCAGATAAACGCCGTATGACGTTAGTCACTCTCACCGTACCCTATCCGATTATCCGAACGCGCTCTTACGGTGTACAATATCCGAACGCAGATTATATTGACAGTAGGTATTCTCAGAAAAAATAGCGTATGACCTACTGTCATTAGAATCAAATATCTGACACACCCTGGCTACTAGTTTTAATGCAGTACGACCGATCTCGATGAAATAGAATTTGCTCATGCAGCTAAACTATGGATTGTACAAAAAAAGACATAGTAATACATTATTCAGAATTTCCTCATCTTTAATTTATTATTTAACTATTTCGACGAAATTCCAGAAATGGCGGCTTATTTGCAAAATATTTCGAAAATGCTAAGATTAAACCTCCAGTTCCTTTGGACCCTTTTCAGAAGACTTGACAGAAAGCTTTTCAGCTCTAAGTTTGGTTATGAAACTTCTAAATATGAAGTTTCGTCCCGATACCTTTAGTAGTTTCTCCGGAATCTTCGCCACAAAAAACGGGTACACACACACATACACACACACACACACAGACATTTTTTCGGACCTTGGTCAAAAATGTTCAGGGGACCCAAAAACACATATTTCCGCTAAAATCTCAAAAAAATTTGTTGGCACGATTACAATACTTTACATACTGCGTATGATAAAGTAAAAAAGTCAGTTAAATTAATTTTTTTTTTAAATTTTAAAAAATTTTTTTTTAAATTTTTTAAATTAAGTTTTTCAGGTCATATATCTAACATTTTGAAGGGGTTGCGGTTCAAAATTTAAAAATAAGTAGCACCCTTTTATATAGACACATTTATAGCTAAACTCTGTGCAGTTTTTCATGCATTTCTCAACTTGGCTTCATTTGTCATCAGCCTCCAAGTGCTTCAAGAACAATTTGAAAAGAGATTTCGTCAGTTTACTGAAATCGAACCAAAAGCTTTTATATTTTTTATGAATCCTGTTACTTCCCAAATGAATACATCAGCGTAGATGCATATTTCAATGGTAAGAAACCAATGTATTAAATAAATACTTCTGAAATGTAGTAAACAGCAAATTTCTTTCTTAAAAAGCGCGATATATCGTTTTCTATTCAACTTCTAAAACCGACTAATATTCATTTCCTACGCAAGCAATGTTGGTGTCAGCAGTCCTACGTTTTTCTAGAATTATCTTTAGTCTACAAAAAAGTTGGAACCACTGCCTTAAATACTTTTGCCAGAAATCTTGAAAGCTTGTTCTCAAGTGTTTTTTGTCCAGAGTCGTAATCAGCGCAAGTAAATCTGTTGAAAACACCTATTAACTTTCCATTCACAACCCAAAGTTATTACAATATGAATTTAAAAAATCTGTAATTGCTACAAAAGCATACATATGTCTCTGACCATACAATCTGGTCACGCAATATGCAGGAAAAATCGGTTACCACACAGATCCAAAACATGTTACGTTATAATACGAAGAGATTGAAACACAATAACCCTATTGTGAGCATTCCCCTTTTGTGCGTGAAATATTACACTCGGTTCGATCAGAATCACGTCTTCGATGCGTTGTCGCGCGTGCGAAAAACATCAAAAACCACGTCGTCAACGACAATGCGATCCTTCGAACTTTGAAATATTTACATTTTATCCATTCGCAGATAACGTGAATATCTTTCAATATATGCCTCGTCTGTCTTCGCTGTTCCCTCATTCCTACCGACAAAATTGCATTACACAGCTTCGCGCACAGACGTTCAGAGGAGGCCAATCTGTACCTACCCCAGAGATTCGAAAGAGACGAGGGAAAAAAAGAGGACAAATGGTCTGGAATCACGAAGTTCCGAACAGCAGAAGCTGAATTACCTTATTGATTTAAGATTACCTAACGGGAAAAATCCCACCGACCATGGGCGTCGGTGGATATGGGCCCCAAAGGGCGCCTGGCCCCTGAATTTTTCATAAAATTACTCTGGCGAAAAATAAAATGCCAGACAACTTATCCCGATTGCTACTACATATTAGCTGTAGTCACTGTGTGTAGTAGTTAGGGATGAGTCGTTCGCGAACGCACCGTTCAAAATCAACGGGTCAAATGTCTGAACCGTTCGAACCGACTCACCGATGGGAAAGTGACCCGTTCACTTCGTTCGTTCACGGCGTTTATGCATTCGGCTCATTTCTGCTCAAGGTAGGCACAGGCCAGCTTTTTGCGACGACCAGTTTGTTTCCAGTGCCGCGTAAAGTATTATAAAAAATTATTTTCGTTCGTTTATTTCTGGTTTGATTGAAGAATGAAGATTCGTCAATCGTTATGGATCTGTCCAAATATTTTCGTTGTGTTCTAAAATGTTTAAGTACCGTATATCTACACTGTAATTGAAAACACTAGATGCAAAACAGCACGAGTCTAATGCATTTATCATTGTACTTGTGCTGTTTTGCATCTAGTGTCTTAAATTACTTTTAAATAATTTTGGAAGCGTATATTGAATCTGTAATGTAAACCATTAGTTGCAATAAATATAATTTATTAAACAAAATAAAAGTTTGAAACTATATAAAGAAAAATAAATGGAAACAAAAAATAACTTAACATTCATTCAGTGTCATATAGACTCAGCACTGTAACGTTATAATTTACAAGATCAGCAATGCGCGCGTCCTGTGTCTCGTTCATTTGAACGGTTCGTTCGTTCGGTCGGTCCATATGAAAGTCGTTCATTTTGAACGGGTATGATTGAACGGGTCATTTTAGTGAGCCGGTTCGACTGAACCGGCTCAGAGAAATGACCGAGAGTGCCCATCCCTAGTAGTAGTAGCTAACTAGCTACCTAGCTAGCTAACTGGGGGGGGGGGGGGGGCAAATCCAAAAGGCAAATTAGCCGCAAAGTCTGGTACCATTGGTACCAATCCTAATATTTAATCAAATCGTCGTCCCAAAATCATAAGGTTCCATAAAGTTCTGTATTTTACAGTGAATTAGATCAATGAAAAAGCAAAACCAAAACAAAATGAACATAAGTAGTAACTACCCAGAAAAATTTTAAATTTAAAGGAAAGAGAAAAGTGGCTTGTAAAAAAATTCTACTTGATCATTTAAAAGGTTGTAATTTCTCTTTTTTAGATATTCAATATGGTATTGTTCAAACGAATCAAGTTTGTAACCCTTATCACATTTTTGTAGTAATTTAACGTTGTCAAAATTAATTTTATGTCCGGTAGCAATTCTATGTTTATAAATGTTAGAAGTAGACGTGTTGTTATGTTCGTTAAGTCGAATGGATAGCTTTCTGCCCGTCTGTCCCACGTAATAGCTATCACAATTATTACAGCCTATAGGAGGTGAACACCACTACTTTGAAGTAATGAGTCAGTAATTTGACGCTGTCTTGACAGAATGTTGATGAGCTGAGTAGAAGCGTTAAAAGCAGGGACTATATTATAGGGCTTCAGAATTTTAGGTAATTTGGAAGTAATAGTATTGAAGGTGAAAGGTCTGTATAAGGGAGGGGGTTTATCCATGGAGGCACGGATGTATAGGGGGTCAAGGGAAATGTAGGTATTGTGTAGAAGTTTGTTAACGATAACCAAAGGAAAACCATTTTTCAGAGCCAGATCACGGATAAAATTAATTTCAACCAATTTTTGTTCGTGGCTAAGTGGGTAAGTAAGTGCTCTACGGAAAAAGTAAAGTTGTAAGTTAGAATAGGACTGCCTTAGTACATTTTATACAATTGGCATAATTCAAATATATACAGAAATATAGGCCATTTAACACATAATGTTTACATCGTTTTCACGCAAGTCTCGTACTCTTTAAGAGCTGTTTTACACGACCGAGAATTATAACAAAAATAATAGCCAAAATTATCGCTATAATTTTGGTGAGAAATATTGGCAAATTAATTTCGAACGATAGTTAAAAGTTGTTTGACACACGGCAATTGATTTCGCTATCAATGTAGCCATGCGCATGCGTACTATAGCAGATTTTCTGATATACGCGGCTGTCACCAAAAGTTGGAGAAAATAAACATAAGCTATACAATCGTTGGTTGTATTTCTAACAAGGGAAGGGAAGAAAAGTATGATAGATTGTTTGGCAGCTTTCTGCTTCAACGACTGAAATTTGTTTTGTAACTCCTGCTGCGCACTTCTGAATCGCATCCAATGCCGTTTTTCTGCGATTTTTATTGTTTACGGACTTCGATTTGTATAGATTAGGCCACTTCCTGTATTCCTCAATTAAAACCATCACTTCGGCACGGGTCCACGACGTCATAACGCAGCTGTAATAAATCCTCACAGAACAACGATTCTTTCGCGGCAATACATGCACAATATCAGATTCCGCGTGGTTTGTTGTCACTCTTTTGAAGTTAACTGCACGGGCAGACCAATATGATCGTAAATTGTACGAAGTGCGCATGTTATCGCGCATATCTCGCGGTGAATAGACCAAGTCTGGTATTTTTCTCACAAAAAGTTTCGCTATTATTTTCGTTATAAAATATTGGTTTTACACGTCCGATTTTCATCGACAAAGCTTTTGGTTATTATTTTCGCTATTATTTTCGTTATAATTCTCGGTAATGTTAAGTATAAAAAGGCCCAGCCTGTATGTATTATATATCTTCACTAAAAATGCAATACAAGCCCAACCAAGAATATATTTACAAATATAACTAAACAACACGCTGAACTGCTTTTACATGCAGAAAATGAATCCATAAACATTCACAAACTTTGTTAAGGCTTAAATCTAATAAACATCCTCATTTACATTACAAAACTTCTTTAAAAATACGATGTTTTCCTAACATAAACATATTGGTTCGCATACTTTCTAATTATGCAACCGAGACTACATTTTCAAATCAACGGCAACGGTTTTATCACTCTTGTCAGAGTCACGAAAAAACCTGCAATCTGTTTTCTTTTTTTGTTTCCAATCATAATATTTGTTTAAACTTCAAGGTAATTTGTCGGCCTGCGGTGTAGGTAAATTGTAAATCCTCTTTGAATATAAACGGCCCTCTTCCTTTAACAAAACATGTAAATTCTTCCCCTCCTGGAAAATTTTCGAACAGCGCCTATGCCACCAGCCGGTTCGGCTTCAGCTACGAGATCGTGGAGTTTAATGCTATTAGCTTACCTGGATTATTAATTTCAATTAACGCCGCCGATGGGAGATCCTATTTGCAGGTCACAGTATTTTATCCGGGGTCTCGGCTTACAGCAATTATTTCCGGCAAGGCTCTGATCCAGAGACACACGTTTATTCTGCGGACGTGCATCGATGTTTCCGCGGCAAATTTATTACAAATACTTTATTTCCATGCCAAATAGGGAACGTGATGAGTACGGCAGCCAGGTGTAAATTGTTTCTTTAAAGAAGAACGCGAAAAGAAAGGTTGATAAAAGTTGATTTACAAGTTTTACTTTAGATGTAGGTACAACACTAAAATGTCTGGACATCAGATTTGTGGCGATATAAATTAAAATCTACTCAATAAATTTTGGGCGGTCTGCATCTTATAAACTCTATATACTCTCAGGAATAATCAAGAAATTGAGAAAACAAAATCAAAAAGCGACCAAGCAGAAACATAACCAAAGTTAGAAGCAATATTGATACCATTCTATAGAAAATTTTTATTGGTAACTAAATCTAAATATTAAAATACTAAATCAAAAAAATTGTTAATTCAATCAACTGAATTGAATAATGTAAACTTATTTCTGAATAACAGATAATATAAGAAACATAGTTTTCATGAGATTTTTTTACATGCATCATCAAGGGCCGGCTGGAGGCTTTGCTGTTTTTTGAGCTCAAAAAATATTTTGTAAAGATAAAGATCTAAGATGTTTGTGAAAAATGTTATCAAATACCCAACTGAGTAGTGTTTGAAAGTTACGTTTCGTATTCTTTAAATTAAAAAAAAAATATTTGATTTTTTTTATCAGATAGTTGAAAACGAAAGCTGGACACAAGTGGGATATAGTTTTATACATTTTTATATTCTTGTTGCTAATTTGTTTATCTACGTACGAGTAGGTGTTATTCTTTTCTAATTCCCTTGATGTATCGCATTTGTTTGGTTTCTGATTTTAGGCAAAGTTTACTGCTTGCAAAGAGTACTTTGAAACAGGAATCAACGTTTGTTGTTTGCAGCCTCAGCTGTTTCAGGGGTTTCTAGAAAAATAAAACAAATGAAGTCATTATACAAATGTGTTGCCCGCCACATAAAAATATGTAAATTACTTCGAAAATAATTATTCCGTAAGCCTATGTTTGGCGGAGTTAAGCTTTACATTCCATTAGGCTGCTATCAAAATCCTGCTAATATTATTCAAATGTGACACAAATGAAAGAAAGTTCTGCAATTTCAAATTTTTTTTGTAGTATAGATAGAGGTGGGTTATTTTACTGTTAAGACATTGAAAATACCATATGGGTGTTATCATGTTATGAGCTGTGGGATTTTTTTTAACAGCATAACTCTGTGATTCTGTTAGAAGAAGTGATTGTCAATCACGTATGATAATACGCCTGCTCCTGTAATAAACATTTTGGGTAAAATTCTTTTAAAATTAAAAATTAACCAATTCTGTTGCTTTGGTAAGTACTGAAAACTAAGCTGTTCTTAAAATACAATGTTACTAAATATATAATATAATTATATAAACAAATAAATACTTAAATCCGCCAGTGGAAATGTTTCTGATTTCAAATAATGTACGTTATGTAAGGATACTTTTGTAATACTAAATTACCACTATATGTAATTTCATAAAGTTATATTGCATTCCTGGTTTAGATTTGTTTTAATTTTAACTAATCGCTTCCATTTCAAGAACGTTATTATGAAATATTGAATATGTGTTTGTTTTAGTAAAGCAGCCAATGGAATGTTAAAGGCAAAAATAACTTTTGTTTGTTGAAGCCCAGAGCTTTCGACAATTTTATTGTCACCATCGGAGGGTTAGCTAGACAGGAAAAGTATATTTGTCATTAAAAATATTTCCGCAAATCCAATGCAATTTCTATATTTTGTTTGATTTTGTTATTAGTTTTATCAAAGTAATCATACGTACCCATAACATTTTCATGTGAATAATTGAACGAAACTTGCCTAATTTTAGGGTGCTCCCTCTTCGGAAGCACCCTTATCTGAGCAACGCCGTGATTTTCTACCATAACTATTGAAAAAACGAAGCCTCTACTTCATAATTTTCAAAAATTGCTTTCAAGTCAGAGATTTTCTTCATTTAAACAGGTTTAATTTCAAGGCAAAAACTTCGTATAATAATTGAAAAGAGAATAAGATAAATTAGATCACTTATTAACTTTATTTACATCTTATTTTCAGTTAACAGAAACTATTATAATAATACGAGTAAAACTATACTAGTTTTACTAACAAATTTTATAAAGGAACATGGCACAAAATGGACCAAAATCTTTTATTTTTTCTGTAAAACAGAAAGTGTACGGATTACCACTTATCAGTGTGGTCACATTAATATTCAATTCTACTCATTTCTATTTTTATTTCCTAATGACCAAACAATTTCAATTTGTACAAACGGTAATTAATGGTTATTATGTCACTTATTCTCTGGCGTATAGGAAAATGCTATCGCACACAAATGAAGACTTTTTAATTTAACTGTTGTCATTGACGCACGTAACGCGAAATGATCGCTTATTTTACAGGTTATTTATTGATGCGCGCCTGTAATTAATCGTTAATGTTTCCTGTTGTGAATTTCAATTATTCAGTGGTCAAACGCGACAGCTGAACGAGCCCAATAGTCAAATATTTCGTTTTATTTGCGAGCAAACCATTAAATTGATAGCGTTTTAGTGCAGTAGAGCGAATGTTGACAATTTGAACTGACAGTAATTGGGTTATGTTAACGTTTTTCATTAAAAGTTTGTAGACAATGAACATAAATATATAAAATGCATCAATTTACGGTGGTGTGTAATCAATACTACATATTGTAATGAGGTAGTGCGAATTTGTCTGAATCTCCTGTATAAATAAAAAGTATGTCTAGAGAAAGTAGAAATAAAATCTACGGCAAAAGGTATATTTTGTATGCGAAATTGATTTTCGAAGTTGTTTTAAGAATTCGTACGAAAAATACTGTTTACAATTCTACAAAAGGCCATGCTGTCATGATCTTCCAGAATATCCTATTATAATAATAACAATAATACCCTGTATATCATGTGTGGAGTGCGGATTCTAGGCATTTTGCTTGGACAGTTTTAATGTAAGCAGTTTAAAATGCTGCCACGAATTCAGAAAAAATAAAGCATTTGGCGCTATTATTTATTTTGCTTATTTTACTTTTTTCCCGGATTTTGCAAATATGCAAAAAGCACATTCCTGCTTATTTTAACATCTTTCGGATTTTTTGGGATGTTTATATATACCCGTTTTTAAGGAGTTTAGGTCATAGGTCTGCGCATTTGCGTCCAAAAATCGCAAAAATCACTCAAAAGCGCCTCTACTGCATTGTGACATATAGTTCGCTCAACGGATCTTTGCGTCCCTGTCAATAAGGACAGCAGTCTGGTGCAATCAACGCTTGTCATTCAGTCAGTGGCGTCGTCAAACAAATTTTGTCTAAAAACATAACCATCAACCCTGCATTAAAGTATAGGTTAAGTTAATTCGGCTTTGTAGTAATTGTAGTAGAGTATAATGTTTTGAGTTCTGGGAATTACTAAGTATATTCATACATTGTACAACGAGATTTCGTGCCTGGGAATTTAATCGCTTTCCTGTCATTTTGAAGTTCACAATGACAGGACCGCTGACAGCGACGCCGCCGGAATTACGACCTATACAATGACATTTAACGATAGTTCCGTCTTTGTTATACACATTAGTACCTAACATTAGTATCCGAGACCGTGTGTCGTAGCCATGTAAGACGTACGTCCGACGAAAGTGTCAATAACTTCACATGTCGTAGAAAGAGTGATCGCATGACAACCTTATCGTAACTAGATTCGGCAAACTGTGACAGGAAGGCAAATATACATTGATCGAACTATACCAGCTATAACCGTGCGCACAACACAACAGTTTTTCGACTTTTTAGTGTATGTGAAATGCTATTAAGGATAAATGGCTGTCCGCCACATAGATAAAACAATTCCGAGATAATTATTCAAAACAATAAAATATTCTGCAGAATGTGCATGAAAACAGTAAGTTACAATTATTATTGATTTTGCGATTTGTCTCCTGGTAGTGATTGTTTTGATGTTAGGCCTATTTTCTTATATTTTGTCGTTTTATTTCACAGTATAAAAATGAATATATTTAAGTTTAACATTCACTTCTTAGCAATACTACATTTAACACATTGTTTCAGTAATACATATTAACTTAATTCTTTTTTGTTCAATTTGTTCAACTACGTTTAAATATAGAGACAATTTGGACTAAGAAGAATGTGTCACGTGGTTAAATCTGTGCCAAAAAATGCAAGCACATATGCACGCGCGCAACTCGGTGGAAAACCACATGCTTCTTAGTTCAATTAAGGTCCCTCAGAAGCAGTGTTAAGTTACATTGAAATCCTATGTACAGTCATGGAAATAAGTAAGTTCGTATCGCTATCGTAGGATTTGCAAATAGTATGTCGGTTATATATTCGTGTACTGTTCTACCTCGACCCGGCCGCATCGCAAAAAGTTGTCCGTCACGAGGTGGTTTTTCGATGGATGTAATGTAACGGGATTTAGTTTATTTTTAGCGTGTCCGACCTTTTCCTTAATGTGATATCTTCATTGCAATGTAATAAATGAAATATGATCACTACAGTTAAGTTTACGAGTAGGTAATGCATTTAATTAAATATAGAATTACTTTTATAATCATATTAATAAACATGTTTGATAATATGATACGAAAAGCTCATTTTAAGATATTGCGCAATATCATGACACATTATATAAATTTATGTTAACTAATACACATATTAATTACGCAAGTAAATGCCTTTGCCCAGCAGTAGGATGACGGGCTTAAGTAAGTAAGTAAGTAAATGCGCAAATCAACTTGATGCCAAGGATTATCACTAAATATAGACTATTTCAGAATTGTAATATTAAAATATATTCACTAAATGTAAATAAATTCTCTAAATTTAATTTAAATTTACATTTAGGACTAGTATTTTGTATGAAGGACAATGGAAATTTTATATCTGTATTTACTTTACAGCAGTTAATGTTCAATTATCTTTCATGACATATAATACATGCTTGACAACCAACATAATTTAAATTATAGCAATATCGACAGGCTGTCCCACGTTTCTTCCGCAAAACAATTTTTTTCAGAAAGTAAATTACTTTTTCAATTCATTAAAAAGTTACAGCCGTTTGAATTATTAACAATATCTTATTTTAAACGGCTCCAACTTCAGAAGGAACAGAGAAAACCAATAAGACCATATGAAACATATTACTTTCTACTTTCTAGAAAAAAAAACAAAACATTTTGCTATTTTCTTTTGTTCATTTGTTAAGACAAATTATTAAAATTTTACTTATAATTAATAATTTTTTATTGTTGTAATATGTATTTATTGTGTTTCATTTTTGGTTTTGCATTGTTTGATAACTAATTAATTTTTTATTTTTCTTTTTTTGTTAATATTTCAAAGAGCTGTACAGAAATTTTATTGTAATATAGTTCCAGTTCAATAAGCATACACTTTTCATTTACTATATATTAGCTGGAACATTATTGGAAATTTTATTTCTTAATTTGCTTTCTAAATAAATTAAGAGGCGTGCATTAACAACGATAATAAGTTAAAAGTAACATTTTGACTTTTGAATTGTTTACTGTAAGGTTAGCTAAAATGCATATACATTAAAAATGAAGGTCTTTTTAATTTCCAAACAATATAAACTATAACTGAAAATGTTTAACGACATACTTTGTCAAAGTAATATTATAAGTTAATAATATGGTAACATACAGGCGGGATGAAAATCTTAAATATATCAAAAATTACAGCCACAACCTGGATTTGAACCAAGGCCCTTTGCGTCGCTAGCACAATGTCAATCTGATGGGAGAAACATTGTGCTAGCGACGCAAAGGTCCCTGGTTCAAATCGTCAAGTTGTTGGTTTCTCGTAAGAGAAACCAACAACTTTTCTTTCTGAAGCGTCTCCTTTTGGGAAATTATATACCCGTTACCAACACAATTTATACTCATCCCAGGTCAAATTTGATGAAATAATTTTTATGTTGTATAAATGTTCTTTTAGATGGTCGTATATTTTAGTTTATTTTTTTTAAAATAATAGTTATAACATATTTACATTCCATCAAAATTCGTCGAAAATTTTTCGTCGTAAATTTCCAAACATTATTGTAAATTAGTGATATACATAATTGTCATTATTTTCAGTTGTCAGATATTTGAAACATATTGCTGTAAAGTAAATACAAAATAATAATATACAAAAATAAAAATGATACATTCATGCTATACAAAATACATACTCCTTTCTGTTTATTAAGTTAAACACTGCAAAATATCGTTGAAGCTACATATCTCGAAAGCACCAGTAAATCACAATTAACAAATTACCATAAAGACAAATTTAAAGCAATTTAATTTTAATTTATTTCTATTTTGTGAATAAATGTTAATACATATGTCAGTTCTGAAATAACCTGAAAAGTAAAAATATTGACAACAACAAATTGATTTTTGTATTTATTAACACAAAAAAAAAGCTATTAGATGCAATAAGTTTGTAAGTATAATTAGTTGTGTATGCAATATCTTGAAACGAGATTTTCATTTCATGTAATCGAAAACTTTTATGTTTATTAATATAAAATTAATGTCATATTTAATAAAAACACAACTACATTGCAATGTATGAATTACATTAATTAATTACACATTAAGCTAATAAATAGAAACATATAAATCATTATAAACCAATTCAAAGCATTCCAACAAGGTTTCGCAAATAATAAATTTCCGATATACGAGTTGAAGCGTAAACGGACCATTTTTTGCACTTAGCGGCCGAGCGGTCGACCAGAATAACAAAAAACTTGTACTTGGATGTATCATCGACACACTGCTAAAATATTTATAGAACTTACTTAATTCCATGAGTGTACTTAACACAGTATAACTCTGAGGTGCTCAATTTAACACTATCTGCGTATAATAAGCGAATACATCTTTTTTAAATAAAATGTAAAAGCGTTTACTTATTGTGTATAGTTTATTTCTATTGTTAAGTATCAATCTTCCCAGTTAAACCAATGTTTTGTATGATGTGTATGTGCTAATAAATATATATTACATATTAAATACATATATACAAAAATAATACAAGGTATACGTATTCTTATAACACTTTTTTGTGTGTTTTTTTCTCATTTTCCGTGCTTATTTTAAGCAATTATTTTCCAAACATAAATGCTTATAATTCCACACTCTATTTATCACTAACAACACTGCTGAATTATATGGGATACAATTTAAAAAGTGGTGCCACTGAACATGATACTAATACACCAAAACTGTGCATTATTAAAATTATGCTCATATATTTGAGCAAAAAAAGTAAAGTGATGGAGTATACTAAGGTAATCATGTATACCCCCCTCCTTTTCCATAAAGCTCTGTCACTGTTTTACAATGTGGAATATTTTAATTATTAATTATTATGTAATTAATAATAATGTAACTTTTAGGGAGTTATCATTATATCGTTCAAACAACTAAAAAAATCCACAAAAACTTAAATAGAATCATCGAACGTTCGATGAATTGCATCTGTGGTTTTTTGTCTGAAACAGAATAGAAAAAAATGATATACATTCTACGACATTCTCTTCAATGATACATCACACGAGCTACTTTGCCTATGCTTTATCTCATGTTAAAGAAAGATAATTTTCTCACTATTTTTCTGTTTCAAACCACGGTTTTTCCCCAAAAATTAGAACATTAGGGTTAGTAGATAAACCAAATGTACCAAAAACCTCCAATCTGTTAACACTTCTTCAAACACCCGTCTGAAAAACTATTTATTTATTTGATCTTATTTGGCTATTCTTTCATCGTTTCTATTATTTGTTCTATTTAAATTTCTCCGTCCTTATTATGTTTTCGGGCTTTTTCCATACTGTTGCTTCTTATCAGAATAGTCGTTCCATTGAACATCCTAAAACTAGAAATCACAAAAATTGTATCAAATATTGAAAAACACTACTCGCATCGAGATTTCCTTACAAATAACAATCGAAAATAGCAATATCCACATACTGATATCTGCTATAGCTTTACAAAACACAAGAAAACAAACTTTAGAACTCGTGCGCAAAATACCTAAAACTTACCGGCCAAAATCGGACTCTTTTTCTCATCGAGCAAAATCTCTCCAATGTCGGAAAAGTTTTAAAACTTTTAAACTTTCTCCATTAACATATCTCTATACCTACGTGAGCCAAAAACTTTTTATCCAATACCCAGTACTATTTCCATCACCATCGATATCGCGTTTGAAAAACATAATTCAATAAACAAACGAAAATAGTACCGTGTTATTATTGGTTATTATAGACTGTCAATCGATACGATATAATTATAAATACGGTTTACACGTTTAATTCGTCTGTACATAGAACCAGAAAGCTGTTGGCAATACATTCTTCATTTGTATTCACGACGTTGGTACACCAATAGAGGCACGCTCAACCCTGACTGTTGTTTCGTATTTAGAGCACCATGAGCCGTTTTTATTGAAGGTTAGTTATTGTAGATTATGCTTGTAATGTTATTTGATTACGCAAGGACGCCTTAAAATATTTTATTGATAATATCGGTGACGTCAAAATTTCTTTATTAGTTAAACTGCTCATTGATACCTTGGTCATAATGTTTGATATTTATAGTGTCGATTGAAAATTGTGGTCATTTTTGGTCCAGTTATAGCCATATGTAGTGCAAGCCTTTGGGATGTTTATTTTTTATACCCTTTTGAATGAATTGCTCATTATTTTGGTATAAGAATTTCATAGAAAGTTCATTGGCCTGATTTTATTATGATTTGTTTTGCATGATGTATATTATGTATATGCATATTATTTTATTCTATCCTGCATCATGGGTATGGAAACGTGTACAAGGTCACCTGGTGAAATTACAAAATAGGCTCAATTTCATCCGAGGTTTCATTGGCCTTTTATTTTTATCATTGATTTCGTGAAACAATCCTAAATGAGAGAAAATGAAAATTAAAGAAAAAGTATGCTGACAAGGAATTTTTTAACGGTCTCTCATGATATATTGGTTTTATAAAAGAAAAGTTGGTCATCATAATTATGGGAAAATCTTTTATTTTACTGTCCATTTCTAAATAAGTATTATTCATAAGAGAATTATGGTTTGTTTAAAAATCAATGGTTTTTTGAGCAGTTGCTAATTTCTGTGTAACTGATGAATAACATAATATGCTTAATAATGTGTATAGTAATAGATATTATAATAATATATTTTATTAATTTTTTATGGGTTCTTAAGGGGAATCCATACCCCCCACGTTTTACTTGCAAAACACGCAAAAGTTCTGAGGCTTTTTCTCAGCAAATAGTTCACATAATCGTAAAAGAAATACACCAAATTAAAGATAAAAGATATATAATTTTGCGTCTAGTGGTAGATTTTTGATAGTTCTGTTCGTTTTTGACAAATTTATTTCTGAATATGACATAAAATTGACTGATTTTGCAATTTTTTTACGAAGAAACAGGTTAAAATTGAAAAAAGTGCCACTTAATTGGTCTAAGTTACACCTTCCTCTATAAGACTACAAAAGGTCACGTAAAAATATCAATATCTTACATGCTTTTTTCACTCAAAACTTTACTTCTTCGAGTACATGAATATTTTATCACGTAGCGTGGATACAACAATAACAAGTAATACATATACATGACCACAGCAAGTAATACACCTTTATCTATAATTTGATGTATAACATGAGAGAATTGATACAACATTAAGCTGACTATGGATGCTTATTTTATAGGACGTACCAGCAGTATTGATTCCTCTTAACAATTCAGGGTTGGCTATCAAAAATAAAAATAACAAAACCCGTTTAAAAAACTTCAAGGACTGTTTTCTTTAAGTTTAGATGGCACTAGTGTCGTGATTGCCAGGTCAACTTCAGTATTTTAAATGGAATAACCTAAATTTCTGCACATTTCTAATTTTTTTGCAAAATTTTAGTGCATGGACATGTCTTTTTGCTCTTCTCTGATTATCTATACAACAGCTTCTTAAGCATCAAATTATTTCATATTCATATATTCATATATTCATATATATATATATATATATATATATCAAATTACTAGTAGAAATTTATTTCAAGTAGTATATGATTAACTTCCGTTTAGAATGGGTGTTTCTATCCATTTCAAGACTTCAAGAACAACTAGTCTGTATTCATAATATTGGACTACATCTATCAAACAATTGCCACTCCAAGAATTTCGATTTTCTGATTGGAAGAATCCACATACTATTCTTCAGGTACAAACGTACTGGTCTATTATCTACTATTTTGGAGATACTTAATAGCATTTTTAAATCGAATATATGAAATATGGCTGCTTTATTTTGTTACATTATTATGATTCTACATAAAAAAATGTCGACGTAGAATTTTTTTTCAAAAAAACAAACAACACACCAAAATCGCTAATCGTCGAATCGAAATTTTTGATAGATGTATTCTAATAATATAAACATGCTGTATGCAAACTAGTTGCCATGTGTGTTGAAATTGATAAATCCTTCCATTTTAAATAGAATTTCGTCATACAATTCGGACAAATTTGTAGTAGTTGATGTATTACTTAAAATGATGTTTTTTAAACAAATAAGACAAAATAACTCAAACAGAGATTGGGGTTTGACAATATTAGTACCTACTATTTGCACTAAAATATAGCAAAGTATTAAAAAATGTACAGAAGTGGAGCCGAATCCATTAAAAACAAAATTTGAAATGTTGTTGAAAATTGCTCTCGAATTGTGGCTCCCTGCGTGCAAGATAAGATTTGTATATTTTTTCGCAGTAGACCCACCCTGTATATGTAAATGATATTTATCTACAACCCACATACAGGGTTAGCCAAAATGACCAGAACACCTAAATGATTCTCCGATCGTAAACAATTTCAACAAATTTTTCAAATACTATGCTATAATTTAAATTAATTTTTCATATTCTAGGTGTTCTTTTTATTCTGGAAATTTGGTGACCTTTCCTTTTTCAAATACATATACGTATTCAAATACGTATATAATTACTATTTTTAATTCTAAGAATAATTCTGAGACTCTTTTGGAATCATTTTTTTATAAAATGCATTGTTTTTGAGTTATAACCAATTAGTCAAAATTAGACCAAATAGCCGGAATACTTAAATAATTCTCCAACTGTAAAAAATGTCAAAAATTTGTTCAAACAAAAGTTTTTTGGGTTTAAATAAGCTATCGTCCATTTTATACTGGAAATTTGGTACCCTTTCTATCTCCTGATAGATAATGATAATATGTATTTTTATATTTTATATTTCTAGTATTAATTCTTAGAATTTTTTGTAGAAATAACTTTTTTATAAAATGGATAATTTTGTCTTATAAGCAATTAATTAATCAAAACTCCTAAACTTCAAATTAAGAACATTTCCCACATACATACAGATTTTTTGTTGGCAGTTTGAGCACTCAATTTAATTTTATTTCATTATTTTGTTATTTCTTCTTGATTTTTTGATTGTTTGTAAATTTTTAATTAGTTGCATATACCTCAAATATGATGCATGTTATAAAAAAAAAGATACCTACAAGAAACTCTTAAAATTAAAAATTTTTTTTTAAATATTATGTGTGTTCTATAGAACCAGAAATATTTTCAAAGTTTCCATACTAAAATGATATTAATCCAATAAAAATATATTTAAACGATAGCTTGTTTAAAACCAAAAATCGTTTGTTTGAACATTTTTTTAAAGGATTGTTGTGAACAACAAAACAAAAAATCCACGTTCTTTATGTAATAAATTTATTACAATGAAGAACGTGGACTTTTTGTTTTGTTGTTCACAACAATCCTAGTTTTGCGCTATACACCAATCATTCTTTTAAGCTTTTTACGGTTGAAAAATTATTTAGGTGTTCCGGTAATTTTGACTAAGCCTGTATTATGATTGTATTTGTATCTATGACGACATAATGTTATATACAATTATATAATTATATAAACATTATATAAAATGTAAGTTTTGAATTGGTAAAGAACGTCGTACCTACATGTCTCGGACATAATAATTAATTATTATAAATTCTTTATAATTAAGTATTCAGTTATTTTAAGGTGTTTCTTTACAAGACAAGTATTTTAGCTAAACAATTATTTAGTATTTCTTTCATCAAAATTCAAATGGTGAATTGCTTGAAAATCTTGAATTCTTGATCAATTTGGTTTTAGTTTAATAGTCTCAGATAAAATTTTACGGAAATAATGAAAATAAAATGCACTCGAATAACACTAACAAAATTTTAAATTTTGTTATTACAATTTGGGTTATTGCAATAATATTAGAATTCTCAATGTCAGGTCAAACATACCTATTATCAAAATTCAAAACATTCCGAACGGTTTCCTTTATTTGCCGAAAGAGACCTTTATTTGACTGGGCTGTAGGTATTAATTATTCGATATTATACATGAAATATAATTTATTATTAATCAGTCAATACGTGCAACACTATACATGCTCTAAAAACATTTTCACGCTACTGAAATACATTTGAAAAAACATTGGGGTATTCATAATTACTAACTAGCACGAATACATTATAAATGTGTTCAATTGTTTGTGTTTATGCTGTATGTTCACAATTTCATAATAAAGTGACATAGTGGAGTATTGATATATTATTCTAGTTATTATTCTATTATTTACAGCATTAATAAATTATATAGAAGTTGATCATTCTATTATCTTCCAAACTCTTCGAAAAGTTATTACATCAAAGAAATAAATCTTTAAACCATCAATGTGATTTTGCAAAAAAAGGCTAATGATTCAAACCACAGTAACTTGTCGCCTATTGTTTCAAACTTCGTTTGAAGTTACTCCAGAACTTTTCATTTCCACAATATTGCTTTAAACCAATTACGGTTCTCATTAAAACAAAAAAGCTTCCCACAAACTATTAAACGAATAAAACTCCCAGGGAGCACTTTTGTTAAGACGCTGCCTTTATATAATAACTTAATTATGGCGTGGTTGAAACGCGTTCGAACTAACTGCGATTCGAAAACCTGCTTCCGGTCTCGGTAACGAGATCATTCAAACGTCTGAAACGTGCACAACCCCCAATTACAAGCCACAAATAACCGCACCCCTACCAACCACCACCACCACCCAATAGTACGCGATATCTCCTTCTCTGTGAGTTATAATAATGGTGAATTGCTCACTAATAGCGTCCTACTTCAGCTTTCAGCATTTGCCTACTCATTTCGGATGCAGTTCAGAGTATGCACCGGAGCGATTACTTGGAAATCCTTTCTGTGTTTCTGGATTAAGCTCTTTCCTTACCAAGGATAAACTTTATTTCTTTCTATTGCCTTCGAACGTAATGGTATAGAAATCGTATAAAATATTCTCTGGAGTTCTTCTTAGTTCTTCTGGTACGAATGCAAGATTTCTTATTTAAAAAACGTAGTAGTTCTACCTATAATCTAATTTGCCAACTAAGCGACAGATTTGGACTGTCTTGCTTATGTTAATAATTTACGTTTTAAGTAATTTAGTTTTTTGTTGTTGGTGACAAGACTAATTTGTTGATTAATTTTAACATATATTTGTAAAATTTTTTGCAATATATTGATTACTTTAATCTTACTTTAATATCTCAGAATATACTCACACGTTTTTTCTACTAGGGTTATTGTAAGTTATTATTAAAAATAGTACGACCGATGCGAAAAGTAGACATCACGATAGAAACCGTACCTGTATGAAACCCAGCTGCAAGGGGCAATTTTTAATATTAGTTTTAAAAGTGTTTTCCTTTTCTCTCTCTAAGGAAATTCATAATAAACACTTTACATTAGTCTTTAGAAAATTGATGACGTAGAGACGCCATTTGACCACATTCCTGTGTACAGTTGAATCGGCGAGTTCGAAAACAGTACAAGTCCAAAATTGGCCATTTTGAACTGAAATAGCCAAAATGTTCACTTAGATTTATCTATCGAATAGACCTAAAGAGAATGCTATGGCGAAATAAACAAGTCCAGAACAGTGTTTTTTTGCTTGCTCATGCAACGCGTTTCTACTGATATAAGTTGTAAACATTCGCCAACTTCGTTATTTGCATTCAAATCGTTGTTGAGGTACGCCGAAGTAATCAATATGAATATCAATATCAAAAAGATAAATAATATTAAAAAAGTCCACAAGTACCTATGTAACTGGTGAAAATTTAGAATTTTACTACCACATGACTTCCGGACCGACTACCACCGTAGAAGAGGAAATTTAATACTATTATGTATATAATCATCAAACTCTATATCATACTCTATCATATCGCCATATATGTGTAGGGTTAGTAATTTTCTAACCGTACAAATTTCAAAAAAATTTTCAAGTAAAAGTTGTTTTGGTTTAAACAATCTATCGTTTAAATTTTTCTATTATACAGGGTGTTCATTTTATTCTGGATATCTCGTAACCTTTTCAAATAGAGCATCCTGTATAACTTTACATTTTTTAATTCTAAGATTAATTCTAAGAATCTTTTGTATGATTTTTTTATAAAATGCCTTATTTTTGAGTCATGATTAATTAATCAAAAATAGACGAAATTACCGCAAACCTAAATAATTCTCCAACTGAGAAAAAAATTTGTGTTTAAACAAACTATTGTTTATTCTGGAAATTTGGTAACATACACTTTTTAATTCTAGGTTTAATTCTTGTATAGAAATTATTTTTTTAAATACAATACTGTCATTTTTTAGTTATGAGCAATTAATCAAAATTCCTGGACTTCAAATTAAGAATATTTTTCCACCTACATACACATTTATTTAATTTGCCAGCTTGAATATTTAATTTATTATGCTACTTCATAGTTTAGCTATTTTTTCTTGATTTTTTTTATCAGTGATCGGTTAACTGATAACTGTTAACTGAGAACTCATAACTCAAAGATGATGCATTTTATAAAAAAATGATTCTTACAAACTCTTAGAATTAATTTTTTTTTTTAATATACATGGGGTTCTATTAGAAAAAGAAAAGTTTATTAAATTTTCAGAATAAAATGAACATCCGTACAATTGAAAATATATAGCTTGTTTAAAACCAAAAAACTTTTGTTTGAATTTTTCTTTGAAATACTTTACGATTAAATAATTACTAAGGTGTTCCGGTAATTTTGACTAATCATGTATAATCCGCCATTTTGAATTTATTTAAAAACTGACATGACACTTTTAATTATCAATCTTCTAATACTACGGGAAATAAGTTTCATGCAAATCCTACATCATATATACCTACATCACAATAAAAATATTATAAAAGTATTGTTAAAAATGTAAGCTGTTTTTCCGTCGAGTTCAAAGCCAGTACATGTCCATGATGATTGTTTTAATCATAGCTCTGCTTTTAATCAAATATAAATAAAATAGGTCGTAAATTTAATTCTCTGTGAACTACTTTATATTTTGTCTATTGGCACAAAATAGCTAACTGCTATACTTTTCAATATATTGCACCAACAATATTATTTTGTTAATTTTCTCAGTACTCACTTTGTGGACTTGTAGTGTTTTCGAACCGACCGATTCATTTGATAAATCAACAAATAAGTTTTTGTTTGCAAATCTTCATTTAAAAATTCTTTGGGTATCCGGTTTTGTTAAGTTAATAGCATCGTTAGATCTGGTGTCTATTTAGATAATATAAGCCGTAATTTAAAAAAAAAACAAAGAATTTTAGTCCAACAACAGTACTAGAAGTATTAGAATTTTCAATTTAATTCGTTGCAGAAATAAAACAAATGTTAAGTGGTCTTAATACCCAGTATATTATTCGTCTAAGCAAATTAAACTGAGATTAATATTTTATAAATAAGTGAACGCTTAAAAATTCCTAGAGTATGAAAATGTAATTTCGATTCGAAACATCGCATAATATCTGCACTTACAAAACACGTTTCAAATTCTCGAAGCGGACCGGCCAGCTGGACAAAAACGTGTTCTATTATGGCTGTAAAATAACTACGCCGAATGTTGCTCGAATATTTGACGAAAACATACTCATACCGTCAATGCTCCACAGAAAAATACATTTTTCTTGTCGAAAGAAACTGTTTTCGAGGAATAGTACGAGATGTGTTTTTATATTTCAATTTCGACAAGGAAATAATATCCTTGTAAGAAGTATGCACATGTTTGTTTTTGCTGCATTACTAACGCGTTTCGGAAAATATAATAATATGAAATGAATAAGGAATTTATTGTTGACGCCAAAAACAATATACATACCTACATCACAATAAAAATATTATTTAAATGCTTTAAATAAACAAATATTGTTAAAAATTTACGCTGTTTTTCCTTCGAGTTCAAAAACAGTACATGTCCATGATGATTGTTTTAATCATAACTCTGCTTTTAATGCAAATATAAATAAAATATGTAATACATTTAATTCTCTGTGAACTACTTTATATTTTGTCTGTTGGCACAAAATAGCTAACCGCTATACTTTTCAAGATATTGCACTGATAAAATAATTTTGTTAATTTTCCCAGAACTCACTTTTTGGACTTGTAGTGTTTTCGAACCGACCGATTCAGTTGCATTATATGTAAAATTTAAAATTGAGATTCTGTCGCCATTATCTGTAACATTTCAGGATTTTTAAGGGCATTTTTATTGATTTGTGATGAACTATATCTAAAATTCTTAAGAACGGTTTCAGTTCTGGTTAAAAAAATAAGCATACCTAAACAGAGCAATATATCTGAGAAATTACCCAACAAATTTTGTTTGAACTTACGGAACCGAAAAATTACGGGAGTTGCTGTATCCAGAATGCTTGATTTACGGACTGTTGGTTATTAAGACTTTTTACCTTATTTTTGATTTGTCTACGCCCTGTAGAGTTCTCAAGCGGTAATTTATCAAATTTATATTATGAACACAAAAACCCTAATTTGCTTCTCAAAATCAGTGCAAAAAAAGTCATTTTCTTTTTTCAAAAGCTAGACTCAATTCACAATTTAGGTCTTCGGAGTCAGCATAAATATACCCACTGCTTCTTTCTTTTTATGAAAAATGTTCACCAGAAAACAATTGCTGTAATTCTTTTATAATTAGAAGATTATATATATTTAGTGATCAGCCGGTAGGAAAGTAAAAAAATAATTACATTTTAATTTTAAGAGAATCAAAAAACGTTTTTTGTTTGTTTTGGAAAAAATTATCTATAAACTTTTCAGGTTAGATATCAGAGCACCTCACAGATTTCCAATTACTTAATTTGTCAAAAATCTCAAAAATCTAAACTATTGACTACCCTGACCACCAGCCAAAAAAGGCGAACAAGTTACAATCGATTCTGATATGATTTTTTCCCCAAATTCTGCACCTGACGTCAGGAAGTTTTGAGTTTTGTCTAGTTTTTGAGAAATAAACGCATTTATTGCATTTTTACGTTTTCTTAGTACTGATTTTCTCATAAACTAGACTCAATTGACAATTTCTGTTGTCAGATCGAGACTTTACGAAAAGAAGGTACACCAGAATATGTGTCATACCATAACGAAAATAATCAATTACGAAAAAGATACTGTAAGATCATATAATATTTTGAAATAAAATAAGAAGCAATTAAAAGCAGTGAGAAAACAACGCAACAAAATGTAAAATGTTACGTTTAAAAATGTACTGTGGTATTACTTCGCAAATAGAACCGTTCTTAAACGATTTATTAAATTCATGGTGAAGTTCTTAAATCATTTAAATTTACTGGATCAACAAAAAATTATTCCATTTAATGACTTTATCGGAAAACGTACAAAAACCTGAACAAATTTTCAGATACGACCTCTATGCGTAGCAAAAATGTAATTATGCTTCTGACCATATAACATTTTGAAAACAGTGCAGGCAGCTTAAAAAAAGGGATTTTTTTTTAAATGCTGTTTAGTTACGTTTTATTATTAGTATGATTAAAAACTACAGACTTCCGGAAACAGCCACCTACATTGCATTTCAATTATCATCATTAACCCGTTACCTACACTATCAAACTAACAAAAAATACTGATTCCAACCATTTTTCTTTTCCGCTGCAAGTAAGTTAACATTTGAAAAGGTAAATAGTATATTATAATGCAAGTTTTATAAGACAAAAATTGGCCCACGAGTTGTTTTGGGCACGACGAGCGCAGCGATGAGTGCCCAAATGAAACGAGTGCGCCAATACGTCTTATAAAACGAGTGTTACATACTATTTTTTCTACCTTACACATTAATTTTACATAAATTTCGTAAATTGCGGTTGTCATCTTACAATCTAGAGTAGTTATAGCTTCAACAGTTGGTTGTTCTGGTAAAATTCACAAATACGATTGAGGCGAGCCAATAGCGATTGAGATGTCAGCCTCATTTGACACTTGGCGTTAATATCATCAATCTTGGAAAACTAAAAGTTACTAAAAGTTTGTGATCTAGTGTTTTCATAACGTCACCGAAAGCGGTTTCGTTATGAGTTTAAAACGAACGCAAAGTAGAAAAAGGTATATTAAATTATAGGCAAAACCGGGAGAGGTGAAGTTGACTCATCGCTTAAAATCGTACGAACCAAGATATGGACGTACCGCGTGGATTGGTTATATTGCTGTGTATATTTGGTTGCCTACTAGGTAGTTCGTTAAAGATTAATATTTAATTCCTAAAAATACTATCATTGGTCATTTAATTGTGATATCCTATCTAATTTATATATCCATCATTACCATGTTTAACAGAAGCAAAGTGAAAACATACCAACTAGGCCATTTAAGACAGTGTATTTGTGCGGTTGGAATTAGCTGAGAAATAATCATTTTGTGACTGAGTGCTTAAACTTGTAGTTTCTTTTCTGTTTGTGTAGACATTATTAAATATGTTTTGAAATTCATTTCTGAATAATTCACGATAAGTATTTCACAAAACGGTGGTAGTTTGTTGTAAATGTGAGGTTATGTTTTTAATACGTGTTTTGATAATGACCATAACCATCGATTTCGTATTTAGGGCCTTTCCTTTCAACGAAAACATTTTGCTCACATTTAATTCACACGTTCGCGCTGTGTTATTATAATAATTGGAGGTTAGGTTGCAAGTACCGCTGTCATCTGTTCTAAGAACAGACGTACTTTTTTGTCCTGCCCATTTAAGTTATACAGCAGACGTATGAAAAGGATGCTATTTCGTTTTAACACACGTCAGTATTTAGAAATAATTTGTAACGTATGTCGAAAATAACAGCTGAAATCTATGAGTAATCTTCACCTCTCCCGGTTTTGCCTATACACCTACATTTGCAGTAAGCCTGTAAATGGGGTATTCCGGTGTTTTTGAAATTGTCATTTTTTATAAAGTATGGGTGCTACTGTTTGCTACTTCACAAGTAAAATATCAAACATTGTTTTAAATTAAGAGAAATCGTTGTTTGAAGTTTGAATTAGGATTGGTCTTTGTGACGTCACAAAGACCGCTCAAAGTGAGCGACTTGACAACGTTGCTATATCTAGGGTGCACGTAGTAAATTTTTGTCTTCTGTTGTGTCAACGTTTAGAATCGCTCGTTTGTTGACACCTGCTTTGGTTATTGAGGTTATATCAAACACTTGTTCAAAATGTATAAACTCCAACGCCGACATTGTTCTGTGCCGGGCTATAACAGCAGTAGAACAGTAACTTCTGATAAGATTTTCTTTACATTGCCGACTAGCGAGATGAGAGATGTTTGGCTTCAAGTTTCAATGATCAAATCATCTCTCAAAAAAGGTACCTTTATTCGTTGTCAAACAACAGGGTAGCCAACCGTCAATTTGGCTGATCAGCTGTTCGAGAGCTGTCCGCTGTTGCCACCGCTACTAGGGATCGGTAATCATCGTGTATTTCCGAGGGTGGTCGGTGAATTCAAACGAAATGCACTTTTAATTGCAATTATCTTATAGAAAAACTAAATCAAAAAGCTCATAGCTTAACTATATGAATCCTCATAAATTGTACAATAGGTTAAACCGAATATCTGCTTAAATTTTGACATGACCGGAATACCCTATTACTTTTAATCTCACAACGCACTCTACTATGTTAAGGCGCGTATTATTATTATTATTACTACACTGTGCCCTTTGAGTTACATTCCACTCTGTTGACACATCTGCATCGATATGGTTTAAATTTTCAAAAAATCACTATACAGTGTGTTCATGGACTAACTATACCCTATAATGGACTAACATCAACATGTTTAATTATTTTGAGAAAAAAAGGTCATTTTCATGAAGAGTTTTGAATGTCCTAGAAATGTCCAAGCCATAGTAAGAATATTGATTATACATACAGTGTGGTTGCAAAAAAGAAATTAATTAAATTTACTTATGTGCTACGTTTTTCACAGTTAAATGTAAAATATCATAGAGAAAAGTTGTTTTAAATTCAATTTAATGTTCAAGTTTGAATATTTTATATCAATTTTAATATTTTATCGTTTGATCTTATCTTTTGTTCTTATTTTATAATTTTTTTTAATATAGTTTTGTAGTAGCTTGAGTCCAATTGCTGAGTCAAACATGTTAGATCTCTGTCAGAATCAAAATTCTGAGTTTGCCTATAGCCTTTTTAGAGCACACAAAACTCTTTTTAAGGAATAACTTTTTTCTAAGACATCTGGGGACATCCAGTATATTATGTACTATAAAATATTCCACTGACAGACACAAAAATGTTCCTCGATCGTAGTCCTTGAACAAAATGAAGCAAATTGAAATATCCATGTAATAAATTACGACATATTATATACCTACAACTTGTTACCATGATTAGCATGAATAGTATCCTGAATAGTAATTGAAAAATACTCTCTCTCTCATTTCAGGATGATGCACCGCCCGCCAGGCTATTATCGGCAATGCGGGGTAGGTTGAGACAAGTGGCGGCATCCCTCCAAGCGGCCGTCAGATTCCGACGGTTCTCCAGGAAGGAAGCGAGGCCGCCTGATTGGTTCGTCGATAAAAGTAATCAAGACGATGCCACGGAAAACAAAGAATACCCGACGCCAACATGTTGGGGACATAAAATTGTTGTAAACCCCTCTTCACCGTCACATTATAAGGTAATCTTAAGTTCTTACGATCCTACCGGACGTCCGGTCCGTCGGTCCATCTATCTATAGCCGCTACCATTTCCAGCAATTCCAATCGAAAGACGAGAAAATACCTTTCGTTCCAATTCTCTGTTCACTTCAGAAAATTCATTTTATACGATATAGATATCCTGTTCAATAGAAAAAAACCTATTTAATACATTTTTTTTTTCAGAAAAGAGAAGGTATTTTCTCTCAGATTTATTTATAATATGCAATAATTTAGTAACAGAGTATGAAGATGTATTGGTTTGTTTGTATTTCATTTTCTTCTTGACATTTTGACGGTAGATATGATGGATTTTCATAATGAGACTGTTTATTATAACAACGTTAGCCCGTTTCATTCATAATGTATGAGTAAACGATTTTGGGGTTCAAATTGACAAATTTATTATGCACTCCAGTATGGGCTATAATTTTCCTTTGCTTTGCTGTGTTTTCCTTCCTCTTCCCTTGTGAAATGGCTGGGTATCCAATGTTTTTTAAAGGATAGTTGAAAAAAAGTTGATGTTGCAATCTTGGTACCTACTAGGGTTTCCACCGGTCCTCATTTCGCGAAAATTCTCCTCATGATCATGCATATGTCATAGCGTCCACGGCCTGGCACTATTGTCCTCGTAAAACGTACTTTTGCAAAATTTTATAACCTAAATCAGAAAAATTATCAATGTACACTACTTGTGTTGTTGTCTATACGTTTGACTGTAGTTTTTACTTGTTTATGCTTTTGATTATTAGTTTTCTTGGCAGGACTTGATTATTTTATACTTTTGCATTACGGTCTATCCACTGTAACCAAGCATTTCGTTTTTCAAATGTCATTTAAAAAAAAACATGACCTGACAAAAGAATAATGCATTTTTAACGCACCTAATTGTGAAATAATATTTAGACATTGCTACAAGCTGAAAAATTTAATTAAACTAAGATAAATTTTATTTACTTAAAAAGTATCTGATATGCGTTTTTCCGTATCGGAATTAATAGACAGAAATTATCAAGTGTTTCCCAGTTTTTTAAGAAAAAATACAATTCACAATATCTGCCTTTACATATTACAGTTATTATTTAACTACTTGGACATCTATACGCAAAAAGTTTTTTGTTATGTAGGTAATTATTGTTATAAATTGAGGTTTGAAAATTTATAAAAATTAATAAAATCCTTTTGTTAAAACACAAATTTAATTAGTTTCGATTAAGTTGAACGATTTATTTTAAAATTGTGAACAAATAAAAATACCGTAATTGCACCAAAAACATTGTTTGAGCCAAATAAGAAGGACTTGGTTGATTAAATTTTGTATTACAATGTGAAAAATGATGAAAGCCTAAAACTCCGTTCCTCAGTCTTGCTTACCTCGATATTCTTAATTTGAAAATGTCATTTTATGTGAAATGCTAACAGACAAAAGTCGGATCGTCAAACAATTTCAAGCAAACTGTGATCATTTTGCTGCAAAGGTGATTCTAGTCGTAGCGACTTTGATGTATCATTCGAATCGGAACTCCAAACTACTTCGGGAATATACAATATCTAATATAAATAAAAAAATCTAATAGTTTAACTGGATGAGATTCTATATGATCGAGATCGGTTGTCTGCATTAAAATAAAACTACTAGAACTAGACAGATATGTCTATTAAAGCTGCGTTCGGATATTGTACTCCGTTGACACCGGGTACACCGTCCAAATGACACTTACGTGTTATTGGGTGTGAGAAGTGTAACGGTGTACAATATCCGATCGCAGCTTAAATTGACAGTAGGTATTGTCAAAACATTAGTGTTTGACACTACCTACTGTCATTAGAATCAAAATATCTGACATATCCTGGCTACTAGTTTTAATGCAGCACGAGCGATCTCGATGAGATAGAATTTGCTCATGCAGCTAAACTATTGATTGTACCAAAAAATCTCATAGTTATAAGATATCAGATATCAGAATTTCCTCTACTTTAATTTATTATTTAACCATTTCGACAATTCGAGAAATGGCGGCTTATTTGCAAAATCTTTCAAAAATGCTAAGACTAAACCTTCAGTTTCTTTGGACCCTTTTCAACAGAAAGCTTTTCAGCTCTAAGTTTGGTCATGAAACTTCTAAATATGAAGTTTCATCCCGATACCTCTAGTAGTTTCTCCGGAATCGTCGCCACAAAAGACGGGTACACACACACATACACACATACAGACATTCCCACACACATACACACACACACACACGCAGACATTTTTTGGTACCTTGGTCAAATATGTTCAGGGGACCCAAAAGGACATATTTCCGCTAAAATCTCAAAATTTAAATAAATTTAAATAAAAACTATGCAGAACTTGTATTCTGCTGTCAGTATTTTTGGAAAATGGCGAAGCACGTGTTTCGTTATATTGACAGGAGAATCTAAAACCAAGTTTAATTGCAGAAGAATCATTCATAAAAGAAGAGAGTTATAAACGTTATCCAGATTTTACTATTTAATGTGCACTACTTTTAATGTTTAATGAGAATCGAAGTACCAATTTTCAAATCTAACCGGTCTAACATCAATCAATTCTAAAATATACAAATCAGTTTTTAACTATGCAAGTCCTAAATATAACACAGCAAATTTGCACTATCTTGAACGGATTTTCAAAGAATAGTGAAACATATTTTGACATACTTAGTTACTGTGATAAAGAAGTCAGCTTCCTTTATCAAATGCTTAAGCTGGATTTTTTTAAATCCAGTTTGGAAGATGGAAAAAGATGTGAACAGGTACACATTAATTGTTAAACATGATCAAATTACCAATTTAATGTTCGTAATATTTACAGGTATAAAATGGTAAAAGAGGGTTTCTTTATTTTTAACATCTACGATTCTTGTAATAGCTAGGGTGATTCTACATGTGCTATAAAACAAACCACGTTATAACCGTTTTTTGATACAGCCTGTATATCGTGTAATTCTTTGTGATACTATAAAGTGTTGAATACCCTTTGGGTCCTTTAGAGCTAATTTGTACGTAACAATACTAGGATATTACTTAAACCATTACCGTAAACTTGGGTGACTTTAGTCCACTTTTGAAATTTGAAGTCTGGTAACTTTTAACAGATTAGATATAATTACTCATACTTGTGCTATTTTTTGGGTCTTTGATAGTACTTCAAAAATCTCAAAACACTAATATTTCCAACGTCAGGATATACTTCTTTTATGTATATATATGGGTGGCCAAAGTCAGAATTCATTATTGGGTCACTTTGGCCATACTACTGTTTATCATGCCAATGAAACGATAAGCTAATGTATGCTCGAGTTTGGCCACCAAATATGTTTTAAAAGTGTTCAAGAACAAAATATGTTAAAATAAGCAATAAGATCATGACAAAACTATTTTATGACTATTTTAAAAAATAATGCTAACATGTTATACATTGCGGAAATGAGAAAAAACACGACTATCGGAAAATGCCAAAATTCAATATGGCGCCCATAAGAAAAACAAAAGTTGGCCATGATTACGCCGCCATCTTTGATGTTATTTCAAATTAAAAAATAACACTGCATTCCTTGTTAAAAAGTCGCTTCAGAATGTTTTTGTTTCAAATGTCTAGCTACGTTTGGTTTTGAATAAAAAATTAAAAACGATATCTTAACATTTTAGTTTTTTGCGGATATCTTTAAAATGAAAAATGATAGCTAAAATTTCTTTTCAGATAATTGTTCAGCACAAAAATACGAAACTTTGCCAAATTTAAACATATCCTCTATCTCCACTAATAAGCGAGATCCCCATGGTGAGCCTCGAAATTGAATCACCCGGTATAGATAGACACAATTTTGTACTTCTGGTATAATGAAGAAACCTCGTTTGGACGGGACAGGTGTTTTTATTGCTTGTAAAATGTCATCTTTGTCATACCACAGAAATGTCATCATTTGATGGCCATTTCCACTGAGAATGCCCGACTTTACTTTCCTCGATTGACTACACCGAGCACTTTAACTACGCTGGTATTGCAGAAAGCTATTCCTAACAAACCACAGGACTAATGTTATCGGCGGCAAATCATAGATGCTGATAGATTACTCAACACAAACAAAGTTGTTCATAGTAACAAAATTGGTCAATTTTTAAAGCTATCTTCTGAACACTGCCACAAAAAAAATAAATTATCATCTAACTTATATTAAGCACCTTTGTATTCAATATAGTATCTAAAATATAAATAACCAAAAATACTCGCAATGTTTGAAATATTAACAAAGATCTAAACAATATAAATAAATTTTCGAATAGTGGCCAAAGTCACCCAGGGCGGCCAAAGTCACCCAAGTTTACGGTACACGAAACTATATCTTAAAATAAGCTGTTTTTAAGTCGTTTCATTTGAATTATATAGTGTTTCATAACTTTTCCTTTTTTATGTTTGTAATCGTAAAAAGAAAGAAGAAATCAGCTCAAAAGATGAAAACGTCTTTACATTTTCGCACACCTAGCCCACAATACCAGGATACACCACTGTCAAAATCATTCAACAGAGAATGGACTCAGTTCAATAGTAAAGCGAACTAAAACCCGCCAAACACCCCTAAGCCCATCTAGACATTCTGCTGCTCGGGGTACCGACTGAAACCGTTTTCTTTTTGTTGTTAAAAATACCCTACTGCGTTAAAAGTCTTTAGTTTAGTTATCTTTATTTTATTTTCTACTATATAATTAGATTGTTTACATAAGAAAAACTTAGTAATTACTATTTTGCAGCTGTTTGCTTTTATCCCTTGTAAATATAATTAAACTTGGAAAGAAAAGCCACTTAAAGAAAGTTTGTTTAGTTCGCGTAGTTCTAACTTATTTAGGTTTTCGTCTGTAACTAAACGAGTAATTACTAACTAATAAGACAAGAGTGACCACGTGAGATTGATTTGCATCAATAATTTATAATTAGATTGTTTACATAAGAAAAACTTAGTAATTACTATTTTGCAGCTGTTTGCTTTTATCCCTTGTAAATATAATTAAACTTGGAAAGAAAAGCCACTTAAAGAAAGTTTGTTTAGTTCGCGTAGCTCTAACTTATTTAGGTTTTCGTCTGTAAGTAAACGAGTAATTACTTACTAATAAAACAAGACTGACGACGTGAGATTGATTTGCAGCAATAATTTATTGCGCAACTGAGCAAAAGTATCTGACGCTAAAAACAGATTTAAAAACAAAATCTATATTACCGCAGGTTTATCCAATGTTGATAACTCAACTTGAGAACTGAAAACCGACATTGTGTGTATACACATTCTATGTACAATATGTAATATGAATCCGGGCTTAACGTTGTGTACACAAATCGTAAATTGAGTTTAAAAGAATCCGGAACAACCAGATAGAATTTCAATATTGCGTTGGCGGTTTTGCGAGTGATACTCTTATTCCGAAAATTGTACAACCAATCTGGACTCGTATTCCCTCAGAACATTGTGTACGTTTAGCTAACAAAATATTTGAATAAAATTGTTATAGCTACACCGCATCAAAAAAAAACATTGTGCGTTGTTTGCCATCGGTTACAACTGCAGAATATTCTGAGCAGGAAATATAAATAAAAAAAAAACTTTCTTGAAATATATAGTTACATTATTGGTCAATCAACATGTAGTTTAACCATGGTAATACAATTATAGTTTCGCTATATTAGTGTACATGGAATAATTAATATTGTTAATGGCTAATGCCTATTTTATCGATTTTGGACTAAGTGGACTAATTATGCAATTTATGTAATTATGTAATTTGAGTGCACAGTTCACTGAAGTGTAGCTACACTTGTTATATTCATGTCAATGAGTCATAACAGGCACATCTTTCCTTTTGTAATATGTTATTTGTTTATTGCTGGTTTTGTAGTTTTCGTATTTCTAAAGTACTGTGTCTTGTCATTAAGCTGATAAAGAGAACAGACACGATTAATTAAAGTGATTAATAATGTGACGCAAAAGAGGATTATAAAACGTAAACACTATTAGGTGAATTAATTATCGATTACTTACAGTTATATTGAAAGTTTGCAATTTATTGATGAGTGTTTATGCGAATTATTCTCTCGTTATTACACTGCGCATTATATTTACCTACGACTCACATATAATAACTTCATTGGATGCGTATCTATGACTATATAATCCCCAACATGATACACGCCAATGATTATAATTACACTCCAATCACACCAATCCTTTGACGTTTATACCATCGAGCTTATATGACTAGAGGGAGCGTGACGGGCTTTGTTTGTGGCCAAAGATAATAAGGTCGAAAGTCGTATATTTTCTCGTTCCCAATGTAACGCACCAATGAGCGGTCAGATTAAACTGGCGGCTATATGTCAAATTTGAATTAGGTAGTCGCGTATGGCGTGAAAGGTAACCTCACAAAATAAAAATCCTTTTCTGTTTTTGAATGTACATACATTTGTAGTACCTGTTATAATTGTGACATTTGTTAAAAAAGCAATTAAACCATCCAAGAGCAATTATATATTTATATAGTAACAACAGAATCCATTTTTTTATAGGTTTGGACAAAATGTATTCTTGCGTGTAAGATTTTATTTGTCTGTATAGCTTGACCAGCGAGTAGTTGCATCGAGAGCGTTGCGCAGTACTCACGTCACGTACTCATTATATTTACGCTCTGCGCACCGCTGTCGAATCAAGTTTAAGTTGGTTGTACTATACACGATTTGTTTATTTTCTTTAATAGAAATATGGGTAATAAACTACAAGCAAAATACAACTTATAATAGGAAAATATTTTATTTGAACATAATTTAACCACTGGTTTTTAAACAAAATGGTCTTGGTGTAGGAACTACGTACTCTTTTTTCTGATTCTAATAACATGGTTTTACACAAATAATATGCTCCATTAATGTTGATAAATTACACACTTTTTGTCTTAATCGCATGTTGTAACGAGACAATTGGCGGATTCGAGCAATTTTCTTGCTTATGGTAGTTCTTGCTAATGCTAAAAGTGCCCGTGCTTGAGGAGACGAAGATAAGTCTGAAGTATGTACGCCACCCATATATCGAGGATTGTAGCTACAATAAAATAACGTTAAAATATACCTAAAACAAAGTTACATATTACATAAATTTTCTCCTTTTTCTTGGCAGTGCTGAAGGATGTTCCGTTGGTGTTGGGCTGTGTGGCACTTTCAAAGCTCGTAGCCGTGGCAGTGATTGTTGACTCTGTGTGTCCACTAGTGTCTGCTACAACTGCATCGCTCATACTATCTGTGTCCGTATTTTCATTTGGTAGATCACTCATAACAAAAATACTCGGCACCGCACTACGGGAGAGTTATGGTCTTCCGTCTTTTCCCAGTTTATAATCGCTATTAGAAAAGTGTCTTGAACACAACACAGTTGTTTTAAAACCCCGACTTTTTATAGGTATAGCTTCAATCCGAGCTTGTTTTGAGTCTTGAACTGTTGGAAATCTACGAGAAGGTATATGTTATAATTTAATATTACTGTATTGCGGTAATCAAGGTCATACCTGTGTCACGTTATATTTTTTGATGCTGCCTTTTTACAAAAGCAGCAGTTTCGCCCCATTGTTACCTCTTAACCATCCAAGGTACCATCTACTCTACATGCATCTACATAGGTAAACAAACTCATAACCTCGATGTAAACATATGATCAAAATAATGGCGGTATCTAGCTTCTGTGCGCATGCGCGAACAATGTGCACGAGAATCTACACGAAATTCGACCTTATTGACAAGGTATGTTGGGCCACAACAAGCCAATGCATTGGGATAGGCCGTACTCCGTCTAGTTATAGATGGTCTAAGGTTTATACAAGCCAACATGCTCAATTACAAGCGATCGCTCGCTTTTGACATCGATTAAATCCAAACCAACTTTAAAAATCGAGTGTTCGGTTCGGTTCACAAAAAAACGAGCTGTACTCGGCTCGAAATTTGAGGCTGGAATTTTTAGATAACTCGAACAGCCCTACTCAAAACACGAGGCCAATGAAAATTCAGAGCTGCGATTGGAATAATAAAATATTTCTCACGACCACCGGGGTTTGAAGAGCCAGGAATGAAATCTTTGTCATGTGTGTGGGGAATGGTTAGTATTATTTATCATAAATTGTCATGGTAATAAATGCATTCATCAATAGGAGTAGAAAAAGTATATTTCCTGAAAATCTCTAACTCTCAAAATATTTTAAAAATGGCTGAAGTACAAGCAACATCTCATTCTCTTAAAATGTTCAGGTAACTTTCTTTATATTATATATATTTAATTTAAAAATCGATTACCAGAACAAATTGCAGACTTTTACATAGCTGAAATAAGGTAAGGTCGCTACTGATGTTTAATTTACTGATAACAGAATTGATCGAGAGGAGTAACCAAAGCTATCCCAGGAAAATTAAAAACTTTTTGTATCAATCTGTAAATATTGTAAATGTTTTTAATATTTGTTATTAGCTAAGATAGTTATACTCGAACATTGGGATTTGTATGTCAAAATGTGCAAGATACGCCCTTGTTACGTATGCTGATATATTAAAAAAAGGGCAAAAGTAGCTTTAAGTCGATGAACTTCTGTTTAAGTTCCGGTGTTCGTCTGTAATTTTGAATAAAGATTTTATTTTGTGGATTGTGTGATAAAATTCTACCTAAGATCGCAAACTTAGATTTATTTAGGTATACTTTAAGATAAAATTACTGCAATAATAGAAAATATATAAAACAGGAAAATAGAGTAGGTATATCATTAATATTAATAACCTTGTGTAGTCCTTATCTTTTAATTTTTGTATGCAGGAAATGTATTTCCTTATGTCTATACCCGTGCCCCACGGTGCGGTGCTCAAAATAAAGAATAAGTTAAATTTAATAACATTTAAAAAAATTTTTATATTACTTAGTACTAAGCGAAGTGCTTATCCTGGCTATTAATGAACAAAATGGTGGACGTAATATCTGTGACTGGCATGCTCTTTTCTGTAGAATCTGAATCTGAAAGCAGATATTCTAAAGTGTGTCTAGTTTTGTTGACACAAAAGCATTTTAGAGTCAATTCGGAATTTCTATTAAGATTCAGATCCAAGGGGAAAAGGCATGCCAGAATTAGTTGTCACTTGTTCAATTTTCTTAATTGTTGACAAAAATTGAGTGGCTATAAGTGGCTACAACTATGGCCTTCTAAATTAACCAATAGGAAAAAATGGAGTATTTTCATTTTTGACTGAGATGGACTACACCTTTCCCCATCGATAACTTTAATATGCTTTGACAACTTGATTTTTTTTGTTGAGAAATCTATCTTATCCTTTATATGTATTTGTTAAATCTTCTACCTCATATTCATCAAATTATTTACACTGCCGCTCATGGAAGTTCGGACACATAGTAAACATATAGGAAATAATGATAAAAGCACTGATAACGTAGCAATAAGCACCTCTATTTCTACCAAATAGCGAACACATTCTTAACATTGATTTCCAGTAACAGACGACATCATTAAATGTGCTAATTTAAAATAATTTTTATATTTAAATTTTCTGCAACATTTATGCTGTTTTGTAACTGTAAATGGTCGAATTCCTATTCAAACGAGTGTGTGCCTGCAATCTGTAGTTTGCACAAGATAACTCTCTCATGTGGAAGACATAATGCGACGCGGAAAGCCAACAAGCAAGGAACAGCGTTCTGTGATTATCGCTTTTCATCAGGACCGATTGTCAGTTCGCGAAAATGCAGGAAATAAGTCAACGATAAGTTTTTTTTTATTAATAAGCATAGGATGCTTAACATATTGAAACTAATCTACTTGTCTCTAATAGGCTATCCACTGATGTCCCTATATTTACTTTGTCCCAAACAAGAAGCACTAACACTTCACTCACTGTGCTCTGCTTTTTACACATTTCACTGATTCACTAGTTCGAAGGGTTTAGTTCTTTTTAGTCTTCTCACTAGATTCTGGTTGTCCAGTAGCTGCAGGGGCTCTACGTTGGCGTGATGGCTTAGTCGAGATTCATGCTTAGTGGCGAATCTTTTTATCTCTTGCATGACTTGTGAGACACCAAGATCACGGTGCAGGTCACTATTCCGTATGTACCAAGGAGCGTTAACCATATTCCTTAGTACTTTATTTTGGAAAATCTGGATTCCTTGTATATTGGAGCTTTTTGCGCAGCCCCAAAGCTGGATGCCGTATAACCAAATCGGTTTAAGTACTTGGTTGTAAACTTGTAGTTTGTTCTGTACTGACAACTGAGAGTTTCTTCCCAGAAGCCAGTACAGTTCTCTGTATTTGAGGCCAAGCTCTACTCTTTTCTTCTTAACATGTTCTTTCCACCTTAGTTTTGTATCCAGTGTCATACCCAAATACTTTGCAGTGTTCGCATTTGGAACTATGGCGTCGTTAATCTTGACATGAGGTATGTCCTCGATTCTTTTGTTTGTAAAGTTAATGTGGACAGATTTCAGTTCGTTGAGCTTGGTCTTCAATTTTTTGGTCCATTTATATATTTTATTACTAGCTTGTTGAAGATTCCTGGTAGATTCACCAATAGTTGATCCCACTGCCATTAGAACCGTGTCATCTGCGAATGTGGCGACTGTTACATTTTCCATCTGTGGAAGGTCACTTGTATATAGTAGATAGAGAATTGGTCCCAATACACTACCCTGGGGTACCCCAGCTTTGACTTCTTTTAGTTCCGAGTATTCATCGATCTGTTTTATTCTGAATAGTCTATCAGATATATAAGATGTTAGCAGCTCGACGTATTGTAAAGGTAGCATACTCTTTAGTTTGTGTATCAATCCTTCGTGCCAAACTTTATCGAAAGCTTGTGTCACATCAAGAAAGATTGTTGAGCAAATAAGCTTTTCTTCTAATGCTTTCTCTATATCTGTTATTCTATGGACTTGATCTATAGTGGAATGCTTTTCTCTAAAACCAAATTGGTGATTAGGAATTAGTTCTTTTCTATAAATGATAGGTTTCATTCTCTTTAGAAGCAACTTTTCAAAGAGCTTCGATATCGTCAACGATAAGTGACACTGTTCACCAATATGAAGAAACATGGAATTTGGATGACGTGTTCGGCCGAGACTATCACGAATAATTTCACAAGCGGATGAAGAACGATTAAAATTAATTTTTAAGCAAAAAAGAAAATCAGTCAATCGCGATCGTGAAAGACAAATTTTCGTAAGGACAGGGAAACGACGTCTCCAAGCGGAAAATCTGCATGGACGCGTTGCCGTACGAAAACCATTTCTTCGTCGGGGAAATCGTGCTTATTAATTAATTTTACTCGTTCTTCATCCGCTTGGGAAACTACTCGTGATAGTTCCGGCCGAACACGTCATCCAAATTCCATGTTTCTTCATATTTGTGAAGAGCGTCACTTATCGTTGACTCACTTATCGTTGACTTATTTCTTGCATTTTCACGTACTGACAATCGTTCCTGATGAAAAGCGATAATTACAGAACGCTGTTCCTTGCTTGTTGGCTTTCCGCGTCGCATGATGTCTTCCGTGTGACAGAGTTATCTTGTGCAAACTACAGATTGCAGCCACAGACTCGTTTGAATACTAATTCGAGCATTTGATGCAAAAATCTGATAAAATGGGGTCGCAACACGTGTCTGAACCTAGAAAATACCCAACAACCAGTTACAAAACAGCATAAATGTTGCAGAATAATTAAATATAAAAATTATTTTAAATTCAATGTCGTATGTTACTGGAAATCAACGTTAAGAATATGTTCGCTATTTGGTAGAAATAGAGGTGCCTATTGCTACGTTATCAGTGCTTTTATCATTATTTCCTATATGTTTACTATGCGTCCGAACTTCCCTGAGCGGCAATGTATGTAACGTCTATATTTTAGAATATGAAATAATTCGTTTTTTTTTCAATCCATTGTCAAAATGTAAACTATCAAAGAATCAAAAGCTAAAAAGTAACCAATACGCCTTCAAATTTACTAGTTCACTAAACAAACTTAATTCTTTAATTTTCTTTTTTTTTCAGTGGCTTATGGTAGTGTCCTTGGCTGTGCTATATAACGTAATCTTCGTCCTTGGACGAGCAGTGTTCTGGGAGCTGAATAACGCGTCTCCACCGCTGTGGTGGACGCTGGATTACCTCTGTGATGCGATTTACATTTTAGATACTCTAATAAGAGCCCATGAAGGTACGTTCGTTTTCCACGCCCCGTCTACCCTACCGTTTCGTTTCCCACCGTTCCAAACACCCCCACGATGGATTTTAATATTTACCCTGCTCCAGTTTTGGCACCGTGTACGTCTGCACGCTTAGTTACGCAATCTTACGACTCCGGTGTCGCAGTCGACTCGGAGAATGTAAATTGTAGACGCCTGACTGCTGTTCCAGAATGGCAACGCAATATGTCGCTACTTGACATAGCCAGGTTGGGTGCCAACTGAATAAATAATTTGCGTATCTGTGTACAATGTGTGGTTCTATGATGAGTGATGTTAGAATTTGCTGTTTAATAATTGAGAACTGCCAAAACATCCGATATGTTTTGGCAGTTTTAAGTTACAAGTTAACCTAACTGTTAAGGAGGGAAATTCAAGATAACTGCAGTCAGTGGTTGCAATTATTTTGCAATGATATTCTCACCTGACCCAGCATTTATTTTTTCTTCATTTATTGTCTTTCCTGTGATCTTCTTGAAATGAAAAGATATGCTGATCTACCAAAGAAACTACCATTTTGTTTATATCAGAACATCGTTCTTATGTGTAAATAAAGTAAGGAATAATTGTTATAACTTTCTATTTTTTAAATTAAAGTGCTTTAGCATGGGCGCCGTTTGAAAATGTTCCAGGGGGGGCCAATTTTTTTTTAGTATTAAATGGTGACGTAATATTAAGGTCTATGCGATTAACTATTTTGCAGCATTCTCGTCTTGTGTTATTTTGCATACACTCTAAAAAATCTCTATCGCTTTAAGGTAGTGAAATGTTTTTGTTCACATTTTTGTGTGCTAATAGCCATCCATGGTCGTGATCCCTGTATGCTCGCCAACACTTACTTATTATATATTGATATTCATTGGATTTCAAGTCATTTCCCGTCTTTCTATCGTTTATTAATGAGAAATTATTTTTACGTGGGATATTTTGGTTTTGTATGATTTTCAACCTATATTGTAGCCATTTTATTATTTTTTAATACGCTAGGAGAAATTGTTGTTAATTTCCTATCATAATTTCTAGCTCGTGGTCATCGAGCATCTGATACAATATCTTAATAACAAATTGATAAACAATAAAAAGGCTACAATATTATTTTTAAATTTACCTCGTTAACGAGAAATAATAACTAAATGTAGATAAAAGTGGATTAATTTGAAAATTCTGTGTTAAGGATAATCGATGACGAAATAATTTTTTTTTTATTATACTTGAACACTTGAACACGCGACAAGGTCAACTACTAACTTTTGAACGAACTCATGTACGGAAATGTATTGTGTCAACGCTGGAGAGTGTCAGAAAATGGTACCAATATTACAAACAGCATAGAGAATCTATTGTCATGTATCCTAGGATGGCCCTTTTAATACCATTAAAAGATCATTAACCGAAGTTTTGTAATTTTAGTACCAATTTTGGCCAATAATGATCTTTAAATCTTGTTAAATTATATGATTTTGAAAAAGTTGTTTTATGATACTTCATACAACCTACTTTACTAAAGCAATTTCTAAAGTTGGTACAATATTCCGGCTCTCTGCAGTTCCTAAACGGCGTCTATCTGGACATGAGTTCGTTATCAAAAGTTGGTCTACTATCAAAAATTGACTATCATTATTATATTTATCTATATATTCTACGCTGATTAGTTTAACGCCCAGTGTAATTAAGATAAACTGCTCAGCAGTGTCAAAAATTGCGAAGTAATGGAATATAATAAGTACGATCAAATAAAAGTGCATACAACAATACTTATTTTGGACTACAGCGCAAAATTTAGATACCGTATCTTGTCATCTTGTGGCTCTTTCGCGACTGTTACGAGAGGGCAATATCGCAATATCTAATAAAACTGACATTGGTGACAATAGCCGATAATAATCAGAATAGTCATCATTTATCTAGTAATTTTGTTTCATCCTTCCCTCGAAAATGTCATTTTTGTTTGTTTGTTGGGACACGAAAGATGCTAATTGCCCGCTAGGCGTTTATATAAAAACTTTCAAGCCTAACCGCGAAAATATATTACACACAGGCCGGGCGGCGACCGACCTGTCTGTCCAATAAATACATAGCTTTCAATTCGGTTTGACATTTACGAGATGGATCTGATCAAAAAGATCAACCTGATCTATGATCAAAAGATCCATCTGATATGATAATAACCGATTTATCGATCAGATCTATTTATCGGTCTTCAATAGTGATCAAAGATCGATCACAAATTTATCTTTTTCGTTTTTCGCGTAGCGGTAGTTGGGTTCGAAATCCAGGGGGGGGGGCAAGCGCCCCCCCTTGCCCATATGTAACGGCGCCCCTGTGCTTTAGGTAATTCTGTTGTAAGTTTTTATGTTGTTTTTCTGTTGTTATGTTATATGTTCTTCCAAATTCTAGCATTCTGTTAAATATTAACTATATCTGGCGACTCAAGCAGTGCGAGCAGTGCGCATTTTTATTTAGAAAATTAAAGTTTAATTTACTACTCCTTGGTTCATTTCTTTAACATATACATCTTTCTAATAAATTCAGGGTGATTTATACCTAGTGTTAAAAATTTAAAAACTATGTGGACTTTTTGAAAGAGAATTCTTTTCTTCGTTTCCGAGTAATTTGAATTATAATTTTTGACATGTCAATTTATTAATTCTAGTATTTTTGGCATAAATCATTTGCTTTTAACTTTTTAATGTCAACATTGTTCAATGTCTAGTATCATTTGTGGATAATGATGAGCTATTTACCCGGTATTTATGTTTGGGTGTTTATTTACTCAGGTTATTTGATGGGAGTAATTATTTTAAGACTTGTAGTGAGTCGTCCCACTTCCTCATCAAATATATTTTACATACCCAAGTAAAATACAAAAAAAAACCTATTCATTATACAGTATGTCTCATTCTTAGAGTCCAGTATGTTCCATTTCTAGAGAAAACTAAAATTCTTCTTAAAGAGTTTTGATCATGTCCTAGAAACGACACTGCCATAATCAGAATATTGATTTAATATACAGGGTTGTTGCAAAACGAAAAATTGTTAAATTTGCTTAAGAGTAAAGTATCAATTTTTCACAATGAAATGTAAAATGTCATAGACAACAGCTTTCTTAAATTTAATATAATAATCAGACATGTATCAAATTTTAATCTTTCATATAAACATTAATATTCTGTCTTTTGTTCTTATTTTATTGTTTGATCTTAAGTCATCATTATTATTAACAACAAGTTACGGCAACTGCAATTGATAATATACTATTACTAGAGTTCACTGAGTTACAATCTGTGCTTTCAGTAAAAAGAAAACTGTTAAAATCAGCAAATTCTTTTGTCATGTGAGCCCTTTACTAATTTTTCAAAAACCGGCCAAGATATCAAAAATTGTTCATTCTGCACCTTTAATTTTGTGTATTTTTTTAAGATTCTACGAATAAATTACCTGAGAAAACCCCTTAGAACTTTTACGTGTTTAGAAACTAATTGCTCATTTTCAACAAAAATAAGTGTTTTTCGTGCAAAAATGGACAACTTTAGTATACACTTTTTTAACCAAATAAGTTCCGTAGGTACATTATTCTATGATATTTACAAAGATAGCATAGTATTAGTCTCCAACATTTCAGATGTCTATTATTTTTAATTACTGCCAGTTCACAGTTCACAGATCGAGACACAACATTTCAATTTCAAATTAGACCTTACAATTCCATTTAAAACTTAATTCTAAATATTTAAATTAAGAAAAGCTATAGTGTGTGGTATTTCTTTTAGTAAATGTATTCTCGTTATCCAACTATATGTTAATAGCAGTGAAAATTTACCATAAATCAAATTAGTTGGAAGATGTAACAATACTAATCTCTCAGTTCTCAATTCTGGCAATATTTTTCTCTGTGGCTGAGCCAAATATCGGAATGTAAGTTAAAAGTTTTTTATAACAACTTCACTCTAGCTGGTTCAAAATTGTAAGTATTTTCCTTACAAACTGAAGATGAGAGTAATTGTGTCCACTTCCATGTGTCCACTAATTGTGTCGTTACAAAACAGATTTATCAATATTCTTGACTGCTTGGGGAGCTGGGTTTGAAATAAACCGGAAGAAATAAAGTAAATATCTGTCTCCCTTCACATGTATTATTATTTTAATATGGTTTTGTGACATACTTTAAATTAAAGTATGATTAAGGCTGAAAATGTAGCCGAAACTTCAAGCCATCAAGAATATTAATTGATTGAAAGTAATATAAATTACATCAATATTGCAGTATAACACTGAAGTGATTTTGCTATACTGCGCTTTTGGCGCTTGGCGCAGTATATCAAAATCACATCAATTTCAAACATTTATGGGGGTGTAATAATGTTATTGAGATTAATTACACAATATCCTATATTTGTCCGATTAAATATGAACAGCTACAGAGATTAATTATTCTGTAAGCTAGGCATAATATTATAGATAAAAATAACACCAATATAGAAAATGATAGTATAATAGTATATTACATTACAAGAGCTGTAACTAGCATATTACCTACGAGTGGAAAGTTAACATACAAGCCGCTTCGCGGCGAGTTTTGTTGTTTTTTACGAGCACGTAATATGCGTTACAGCTCGAGTATTGTACATATTTTACCTACGACCGACAATTACAGATCCAATCACTTACTTTAATAAAGGAGAAATATTGCGACAGAAGTAGATGTATTAGGTTAGGTTAGTATATTTGACAGTTCAACAAAGCTGTATTTTATCTATTGCTAGTTATTGGCGCGATATCTAGTTCAACTGTGGGGAACTGCATTTGAACTGTTGGGACAAGAGAGAAATTATAATCAAATAGGAAAATATGGATCTACATTTGCGTTGTGATGACATTATGTTTTGCGTTAAAAACACAAAAGCACAACCAAAAGCACATGTTTGTTATAAGCGATATACGAGTGAAGCAGTCCGTGACGTAAGGGGTATTATACGGTTGTAGGTAAAATTATAAATCACATGTACAACATTGTATGTATCTATGTAACTATCCAAAATTATTACATAGTTCAACCGAGCGGAACACCGAAACTACATACCTTCTCTTGCCCCTTCATGGTGACTGACAAGATGGCTAGGGCAATGCAGTAAACTGTCGTAAACCCTGTGACACTTTGGCAAGTGACAAAGTTACGTTGCAATTCAATTATGGAACTGGGACTAAGTTACAGAAGCTATCTTGCAGGAGGCCTCCAGTAAATGCGCTACCGGGGACAGTTAACAAACAATTACGTGTTCTAATTATCAAGACCATCAATGTTTAGAACCTTAATTAAACGATAACAACTGATAATTAGGTTCGATAATTAATTTATTAGTGAATACTGATACTCAAAGTGAGAACATAACCTTCATTTCCAAATGGACAACACAGATTCAATTTGTAATACTTCGATTTTGAGGTACAATATTCAATACTAAGGACAGAGAAGCAATATTGGCCAAATAACGTATAGATAAACCAACGAACAGCTGACTACGACGATATGAACAGAACAATGTGCATACGTCAATGTCACTGTAAACGAGAAACGCCAGAGTGAAGGTAGACCGATATTTTGCCGGCGGCGCCCAATGGTTGAAATAATCATTTTGAAAGAGAGTGGGATCAGAAATAAGTGATTGGGTTTGTATATCTGAAAAATTGGCAGACAGTAGAACACATGGGAAATATTATAGTTCATTAAATTCAAAATTATAATATCTTTCTCCATTGCATATACCGGGTGTTACCAAAAAGATGAATACGTCTTATGAGTAAGTACCCTCATTTTCAAACCTATACAGAAATGTAATTTTGAAAAAGGTATTTCGATATGTCAGAAAGAATTAAATATGAAATTATAGTCACTTTCAACGTTGCATATACCGGGCGTTGCCAAATAGATGAAAATAACAACACTAAATTACCATTATTTTGCAAGATACGCAAAGTTTGTTTGAATATGAAGTTTAGAAATATTATAAACACCATAAATGAGAATTTGACTTAAGTCAACGCACAATACATTGTTATTGTAATGTTTCTGAATACACAAGACATGCTTTAAATTGGTTTAATACATGACGAAAATGTGGCCTTGGCTTCCTTCATTTCCTTCACAAAATTATAGATGGTGGGCGCAAAAATACCCAAAGTTTACAATTCAACGTCGAGACCAGTATTCTTCGAAAATCAATATTTGTTGTGGAATGTTAGATGACCATATTCCCGTATTATTTTCACGAAACATTAAACGTTCAAAGCTTTTGCAAAATAATTATGTTTATTAGTGGGATATTAATTAAACAATCACCATGATCGGTCGAGGAAATATGTTTCTCCTCTTCTCTATTTTCGTATTTAATACCTTCCACCTCTACTTCAGATAAACACTGCCTGTTTTAATTTTAATATGAAGTCATTTTAATAATTTTGCTTATTCCCGATATAACGACAGTGACTATAATTTCGTATAAGTACATTCTTAAACTCATGGTAGTTTACTCTTAAGTTATTTTCATATTTGTTGACACCCGGTACATGCAACGACGAATGCGCTTATAATTTCGTATTTACTGTCATCTAATATTTCTAATCCCTTTTTCAAATAAATTTTTTGCAAAGCTTTTAAAATAGAGGTCATTTAATCTTAAGCATCTTTCACAGTGTTGGTAACACCAGGTACATGCAAGCAGATAATTACATTCTAATATTTGTATTTTAGGTTCAAGTCAATTCAGAAATTTGTATCAAAAATAAACATTTCTGACAAATTGTTAATACAAAATGTTTCCTTGTGTCCAACTTTCTACCGAACACTAAATTTATGAGATTATTTTAGGTAAGGATGCGCCATTATGATGAAAGTGTCTAATTTCACAGTAAACAACATTATTACCGCTACCTAGTACTGTTTCTTAAAATACACGTGAACAGAAATCGAAATAATAAATGACCAAGTACGGCAAAGTACAGTCAAATAGATCCAAACGGACAAACCCGTTACAAAACTAAAAAATAAGTTAAAAAAAGATGGGGCGCATTCGGGCAGCTAATTCTGTGCTTGATAAAATATACCTACTATTGACTACAAAATTATAGTCAACAGTTGTGTAAACAGTGATAAACTTTTGAGTTTGTGTCCAAAACATTAGGTAATGCTGTATAATCTACGAGATTGATAGACCATAAGATAAATATTCGTCATTCATAAACGCGATTAATTATATACAATTTTAAACATTCTCAATAAAATACGTACCGTGCTGAATTTTATCCATTTCACATAACCTCAACCACGTCTGACAGAACGTTATAGAATAGACATTAACAGAGACAAATAATTGCATGTTCTGCCTTGCTTTGATAGAACATTGAGATGGTAGTTTTCTTCATGCTATACATATCGTAATAGTTCTTTAAGAGTAAAGGTTAGTCACCGGCCTTAAAAGTTCGACGAAACTGAGGCGCGAGAGGAGAGAACAAGCCGCGCCCACTGTACACTCCGCAGAAAATGCAAGCAACGCACTGATTAGATGAGGGGAACGGCGGTATCGTTCTTTGGCGGCAAAGATTAAAGGGGCGGTGCGGTGTCGACTGGCGCCGAACCGTTTCCTAATAATTTTGTGTATGTGACTATCGCATGTTCTGAAATGCTTTTCTTGTATATTTTAAATACAATTCCACAAAAAAATACAGTGATACAAATTAATTAATTGCTTTATTATAACATTCTTATTTTACTACTAACTATGGTTGAACATTTTACCTTTTGTATGTTGAAAAAAATTGTAGTTTTGGGAAAACAGACAGCTTTTCTTACATAAATCATTTATTGCTTTACATTTATTATTAGAATTAGTAACTAATTATCAGTTAGCTCCGAAGAAGCGAACAGCATGGTTCGCGAAGACAGTAATTATGAATTTTTACTCACGGGATAAACCGGTAACTATTTATCATCTAAATTTAAATGACCCTGGCCGTGAAAGCATTCGTACTCAGATACTTATTTAAATCCATTTAACGTTTTCTTTGTGCACCAGTAATCTCGAATGTCTCGTTCGTACTTAGCAGAGATCGATACTTTCAGGTAAAACACACCTCATATAAAAATTCAAATTTTAATCTGGTGACGCAAGTAGGTGTTAGTTAATATAATATTCCTATTTTAATTCTAGATACAGTTGGATACTGCATTTTGAAATTTTACTCAAAATTATTATTGCTATGTATAGACTTGGTTCACTTGGTAGTATACGTACTTCAATTTCAATTGTAGGTATGAGAAAAAACAGCGATTTCGATAAAACAGGCAGCTTTATGTATATGTATAAGTCATTTATTATATATTATACAGATACATGTTCAAATATTTTACACCTTTATAAAAGTTTTTTGCCATATATGGTAATCCGGCACGCTTACACCTATAAGACAGTAGCGAAGTTAATTAGCGAAGAATTACATTACACGTATAATACACACTTACACACTTACCGCAGGTACTCTCGCAAGTTATTAGTTTTCTTAGAACGCGGGCCACATAAAGGCAGCTGATTTTTTAATTTGCCCATATTTCTAGCGTCTGTTCTACGTCTGTTGTACAACAAGTCGAACTAAAGCCAACCATCCTAGACAGATGGCGATTGCCCTGAATGCATTGCCAAGCGACAAGTGTTTGGTATTAATATTATTTTCTAAATCTAAATACCAATATATTTGAAATTCTATGACGAAAAATAAATGACTGATTAAAAATTAAATTACTTGTATTTCCTTAGTAATAATTTATTTAACTCCTATTAATTATTTAGTAGTTGTAACATTGTAAGTAGGTATTGCGGTTGTTGATTATTCTTCGTTCCGTGTGTCGTACGGGGACTGCACTATAAACCCTCGCGGGAACATGCGCTCCTAATTTATAACTCGCTCTTTGCTGTCTGCGTAGAGTCCATCAGGACGGCAAAAAATTATTTCTCGTATTCGGTTTCTAACCTATTTTGGTCGAAATTCAACAATTCATGTTGATCACATACACTTCCGCAAGAACATGCTGTCCTAATTTATAAGCGAGTCGTTGCTATCTACGTAGCACCAGCACGGTAAAATTTATTTTTCGTATGGCTTTCGTTTGCCGGGCGCGGCGCCGCTACACCTCCCGTGTCAACATGCGATCAATATTTTTGTTAGGCCGAAATTGCTCAATATTTGTGATTCCCCTGGCTACGTATTCATGCTGCTGCTTCAGACTGTACCATTTGAATTTGATTGGTCGAAGAAAATGATGTGGTATTTATCCAACAGATGGCTGCACCGTACGACTATAAAATTTGTTATTCTCGTGTCATTCACATGTTCAAAAAACCAACGGTTAAATCATTACAACATTCATATTTTGTTGTCATTTTTCTTTACACAAGTTCATGAAGGCTCAATACAAAATGTTGTAATATTGCTTTTTTGATGTTTGGTTCGGATTTGAAAAAAAAAATAACAAAAATTACCAATTATTGGCTTCTTTAGCAAGGGTAAAAAACAAAACAACAACACAAATGAAAAAAAGTGGCATTCGTACTCGGTGTAATACACCTTTATCTATAATTTAATGTATTACACGTGATTATTAACACACAATTAAGCTCAGGATGTTTGGTTTTATGTAGTGTTGTTTTGTAGTACGCTACTACCTCTAGTGATTCCTCTTAACACCCTTCATTATTCGGATTGTGGTTTGAAAGGTATTAAGGCATTTATTCCAATCAGAACAATAAATAATTATGTGATATCTAAATGCATAGTCTTGAGCGTCTAGATTGAGTATATCAACCACTGTGCGGTGTTGTTTTGTCACCAGTTGCAGCACAACTGCGGTACCCTGTTGACGATTTTCTTGCGCTGAACAGGGTCGGACTCCTTTTTTTTTTTTTTAATTTATTTTTGTCTATTACGGCCTTGTGCATATGTTCCTTCAAGGTTAGCGTTATATCTGAAACACCTTATATGCTGCATCTTGTATAGTACAATAACCGTTAGTAACGGAATCAATAAGGAAGTTAGCAGAGGCGTTTGCCGTGTCCGTTGCAAAGCTGTCTAATGGTCCGAATATCCGCCAAAGTCCAATTAAATTCACGCCACCCATATGGGTGGGAAGGAAACGCGTCTGAACTCGACCAGAAGTTACAAATTGCGGTCTCCAAGGTACTCACACCCGGATCCGTGTAATGACCGTGTGGTTGGAACGCCTCAGGTGCCATCAGGCGGAATTTGTAATTTCTACAATTTCCGCTTCTCTTGGTGACCGTTAGGGAAGCGGTAGTCGGGCGTTTAGGGTAAAATTACTGGCGGTGTTGGAGAAAAGAATTTTTTTGCCTCGGTAGGTGGTTAGTTCGATTAGTGGAAACGTAGAAAACGACAACTTAAAGTTCTAATCAGTGCTGAGGTTGTGGAGGGCGTAAAATTTTAATGAAACATTTATCTGATTTTATTGCACTTTTCGATTTCTTTTTCGAATTTTTCCGTAGATAACGAATCTGGTAATCAAGTTTCCAACACTATGAAGCAAGAAAGAGTTGGTAGATGAACGCCGGGGCGTATAACAGTAGGATTTATTTTTATTTTTTTGCTATCAGGGTCTCTGATTACGAATTTGATATCGGTATTGGTATTGAGGCATTTTTGGAGACGCATATTTAAAATGTAGAATGATTAATTCAAATCCAAAATGGCGTGAATGATTTGCATGAAAATTTCAGGCCACATTTAGCAAAAGATTTCCGCCTCTCTTTTTGACAGAGGCTCTTGTTTTCTCGACTTACTTAGAAAACAATAATATTTTGGGTATCGAAACTACAATCCAAGCATCAGAAGAATTTCATTTTGTAAAAGAGCAATTTTTAAATAACGATTTCTAGACAACCATACTATTGTGCCACGGTAAATATTTTTCATATATTTTGGAATAATTGGCTGCCATTTTGGATCCGCCTAATCTAATTTTGAATTTATGATCCGAAAATTGAAATCAGTGACCGCAAAATCCCCCAACAGCAATGTTCTATTTACACATAATAAAGTTTGAAATTTGGAAAATGTTTAGTGCGTTTCGACGCGCGGTGAATTTTATTTGATTGGAAACCGGTTTTGATATAAGTTAAACGCCCCAAATTCAGACAGGTTAAGGAATTTTTGTTAAATTTGTAACTTTAAAATTTATATCTATGAGGTGCTAATGACCATGTCAACTTCTCTTAAACAAATATTTCCTTCTAAGATATGTGGCTATTCATTTTTAAAGAAAATTGATAATAGTTATGTAATTTATATTATATTTTATAAGATTAACATTTCCCCTGATTCCGACACTAGGCGTATATTTTGATCCGAAATCCGACACCTCAGTGAACCTAATTCAGACAGTGATCCTAAATCAGACACTTGTGGTACATTATTCCGACAAATATAAACATTCAAGTAAATATTAAGTATTTTAAATATTGTTAAATAAGATATATTGTTAAATAAGATATATTATTAAGAAATGTTAAACATGTTTTACCATTTTTAATGAAACAGTATAAAATAGGTCCTGACCCTTCTGCATCTGCTCTCTTTACCTCACCTGTATTTTAATGTTTCTTTTATCTTGACTTTTTACTGTTCTCTTTTTCTTGACGCAGTTTTTTATTGTTCCTTTTTCCTTTCTTACTTCTCTAGAATGATTTTCTTTTGTGCTTCCTTCTTTTTTATTAACAAATATTCTCTCCAAGCATTAGAGATGTTACAGAAGAACAGTTTCTTTTTACTTTATTTGGGTGTTGCAGGCCAGAATAATGATTTTTTTAATGGAGATGGCACCAGTTCAACTGTTATCTCCAAAGGTGGTGTATCAATGCCAAAATCGCTACCCTCTGCTGCTAGTGTTGCATCATTCTGTCTTATTTCATCATCTCCTATGGTGCCTGTCGATATTTATGACGGAAATACGGACTATTGATGATTGTAATTCCGACACCCTGTTCAATAATTAGGGATTATTGATGTCCGTAATTCCGACACTCTTGTCGGAATTTGGACAAAATGCATACAATTAAATGTAATATATCAAACGATGTAAAATATGTTATTTTCTTGTGTAAAGACAGCAATAGAGCTATATGTATTGCTTGTAACCATCTACACACAATTCCGACACACATGTCTGATTTACGGACTTGCTATATTTACATGTACCTACCTAATTCAGACACCCCTAAATTTGTAAATAATAGTGGTTAAAAGAGTAGTACACCGTATCATTATGAAAATATAAAGTACTTTGAGTCAGCCTAAATAGATATTATTCCAATTTTCTTAATTACTGTTATCCTGTAGCGATGAAAAAAGAAGTCGAATTCCAGTTACCTTATAAGGAAAAAATCAACTTTTAGAATAACTCTCAATTATACAGGGTGAGTTATTAGTATCCCGGCGGTCGATAGTCATCAAATGGTTTGAGAAAGAAAAAATGTATTATACCAGAGTTGCTTGACTCATTAGTTTCTATAACGTAAAATTATTTTCATTTATACAGGGTGTTGCATTTAGGCGTAACGGAAAGTCAGTACATTTTTTTAAATGGAATGCCCTGTATATCATGCCTTATTATGAATACTAAGGAAGTTGTCTTTCGAACTGTGTAAGTTGTACCTGTGTAAAGTAAATAGTTCCTGAGATATTCAATTGTTTGTCAAAAAATTGGCAATTGCAGGCCTTTCTTAAAAACTACGTTAATACTAAAATTTTGCAGATATTGTCCTAAAAATGTTGTCACGTAATAACTAAACCCATAGCTAGATGATGATGTCATGAAAAATTTTATGTGCTATACAGGGTGATTGTAGCATGCACTAGCTTTTAAACATTTTTAAATAGCTTTTTCTTGAGATTTTTAAATGGAACACCCTGTATATTATTTGTTATTTGAAATGTCCCTTAAGTTCTTTGTAATTTATATTCACTATATCGTATATCTATTTTTACTAGTTTTGGTGATATTTGGAATTTAAAGAGTAGTATGCTATTTAGTATATTAATATTGCTTTGTATACAGTGTGCTGGGTAGCATGATGTAAAATACTTAAAGCGTTCTAGAAGAAGCCATTTAGAACCTATTTAACTAGATTTATTCATATAAAAAGTATTACGGTTATCAAGGTATTACACAATTTTATAAGTATGTTTTGCAATTTTTACAAACGTACAGCGAGCGAACCTGAAGACCTAGTAACTTCAGTTGGGCTCCGAAGTAAGCCAAAAGCAGTGTAGGGACTATCGTGAAAAATTGTTCACCTTTGTGAAAATTATGCGGACACATTTCATTCTAATAGTATGTGCGCTCAGACACAAAAACAAACAGAAACGCTAAAACCTGTCTTGATGAGCTACGTTTGAGAACGAATTTGTATTCAGTACAAAAAAACAACCAACAATATCTACTTACTATTGTTAATTGATTTAAAATAGGTTATTTTTCTGGAGAGACAATTCATTTTCTGGAGAGACAATTCATTTTCTGGAGAGACAATTGGGATAATATGAATGATAGTATGAGTAATATTGATAATGTGAATGGAAAGTGGGTTAATTGGAAGTGTTTTAATAGATTTTTTTGCTATTATTGAAAATCTGAATCTAAAGATGCCTATCAGTTTGTTTTTGTTGCATATTTGGTTTTTGTGTGTGAGTACATAAATCACATCAAAGAAAATCTGATTTTCAACACTCAGAAGTCAACAATTTTGCACGATAGTTAACCTAAAAGTACACGGTTTAGGGTTTTCTTTAGCAGTAATTTAAATTTTAAAATCGCGTGTTCGGTTGCCATACGTCAGACGGCACAATATACTTATAAACTTTTATATAAAATTGTTAATATGTTGATAACGGTAACCCTTTGTATAAGGATCAAGCTGGTTAAATTGTTTCTAAATTATCTCTAGTATCGCCACTTGAAGACTTTACATCAAACTACCAAATACCTTATTCACAGCAATATTAAAATTTACAATTGCATTGGATTTTCGTAAAATTGCAAATATCACAAAAAATAATAACATTTGGTGTATGACATAATAGAAGTAAATTAGAGCGAAATAAAGGGTTATCACAGCCAACACAAGTTGTACAGGGTGTTCCATTTAAAAAACTCGAGAAAAAGCCATTTGAAAAACATCAACATTTTTCTAAGTTTAATGAACACCCTGTATAGTGTATCTAATATCTTTGGATACTATCATCTACCTACTGGCTTTGACTATTGTCTCACATAGTTTAAAGGCAAAATCTGCAAAAATGTCGTTTTTACATAGTTTTTAAAAAGATCCTGCAATATTTGGAAAAACAGTTGAATGAATATCTCTGGAACTATTAACGCTGTGACTTAGCAACATACACGGTTGAATAGACAAATTTAGTAGTGTTTATAATATAATAAAATATACAGGACGTTCCATTTAAAAAAATGTTCATACTTTCCGTCACACCTAAATGCACCACCCTGTATAAATGAAAATAATTTTACGTTATAGAAAATGGCGAGTCAAACAACTTTTGTATAAAATATTTTTTTCTTTCTCAAACGATTTATTAACTATCGACCGCCGGGATACTAATAACTCACCCTGTATATATCAAACTTCTAGGTTATATTCGGACCGTTAAAACATAGGTAGAATAAGAAACGATTGGGGTTGATAAGTGTAATGCCAAATCAACAAACCGGATGTCCTAAAATATAGTTCAATATCGTTGATTTGTTATTTTATCCAACTAAACAGAAATATGTCGGAATTTAGGACAGTTTCTGAATTTGGACGTTTACCTTAAATATTTCAGATGATAATTTAAAGGCATCCAGTTCGTGATTTTCGGACGTTTAGAAGTAGTTACTATTTTGCTTTTCACAACGGAATTAAGACGCTTCACAATAGGTTATACAGTTTACTCAGTATAAATGTTACGGTTAAAGTGATAAATGTGGTTTGTATTAATAATTTTCGGCTATTATTAATAATAACCGCATCATTTGGCCAATGTGATTAGAAACACTTCAATAATCACATGGACCGGCTATTATTAATAATTTCCTAACGGGCACGGTAAAAGTGATAAAAACGTTACTTTTTAAAAAGATCTTTTGTATACAGTCTTCAAAGAAGTTAGCTAAGTTATTTTGATTACTATGTAAACTATTATATTTATTTACTCGACGCAAATGATCAAAGCAAAATTACGAATATGTAATACAAAACATTGATAATACAGACTGTTTTCCGTTGTCTCCCTTGTACTTTAGAAACTACTGGATATAATTGGTAATGATATTTAGTATACACCCAAGGACGGCTTAATGACGAAAACATAAAACAGAACATTTTATACAGAGTGTTCAAAAAAGTTAACCATTTTATTATCAATAATACCCATTTTTATATTTAATGCATGTGGGTAGTTTTTTTGTAAATGTTCAATTACAATTTAGTAAGTAACTTCTCAAATCGCATTTATCTTGAAATTTTGCGCATTTCATGCAAATACATGCAAGAATAGGCGAGACTAGTTTCCATAGATGTTTTTACATAAATTGCACCGCACAAATGATGCAAACATTTTTGTATGGTTCTGTTCCTAACACGGTATTTTTACTTTTGGTGTTTGACAATAAAGTACTATTTTATAAATAAAAGAATAAACATTGTAACAATTTGCCCCAATCTTCCCTACATTAGGTGGTCCATTACCTATACCTACCGAAAGCATATCTACTATCTGACGGATATAATCTAAAAAATACAAAAAACAAAAGAATATGACGACTTATTGTTACAAACTTTATCTTGCTTTATTTTTACAATATAAATGATGTAATTGTTGTACTAAAAAAATAAAGGTCTAGAAGGACTTTTGCATTCAAAATTAAATATAAAATATTTTTTAAAGTTTTGTATTAAAAAGCTAATAAATAATAAGTTATAAATAAAAATAATTTTTCCTGCCACGAATTACAAAATACAGAAACACTATGTACGTATGCACTGGCAAAATAATACAAACCGAGTTTCTAAGTTATTATTTACTTAGCTTTTAAGAATTGCGCAAATAAGCATGACCCAAAGAGTTACACACTCGTGCATGCAATTAGTATGGATTGGCATTTTTTAGTCTCGTTTTGATAATCTTCCTTATTTTAGTCATGAATAGTAACTGAATAAGTTAGTCAGGATTAACGTCACTAAAGGCCCAACACTGAAAACCCAGTGAATAGATTCGTTGTGTGGCGATTATGTAGATACTAACAGAATTCCAAATCTGAGGCTCTATTATATTGTAGCATCACCTTAATGCAACATCGAATTGAAATTTATCACATTGACCACAGCATGCTGGAAATTATTAATAATAGCCGGTTCATGTGATAAATTCTTTACTTTAACCTAGCCACTTGGCTATTATTAATAACAACCGGTAATTATTAATAATAACCTATTTATCACTATGACCATAACATAAATATTACAGAGTTGTCTTAGAACTAATTAATTTCAATAACTCATAACTAATAACAGGTTACAACTGGTGTATCACAGATTAGAACTAACACTACCCACAATACAAAATGGTTTCATCTTTTATAGTGGATTCTCCAAGGTACCGGCTTATTTCCGGCTTTCCTGATAGCAGAGTTCTATGTTTTTTCTTGATGTAACATTTTTTACTAAGATCCCCGAACCACAAGCTAACCTGCCGGATTGATTGTGTTTTTTGTGCTTTGCATGTCACAACGTCACAATTTTAGCCATTTCCGCGAATATTAGGGTTTCATAAAATTCCTGGATAAACTCTCTGTAATACTACAATTCTAAAGGACTAGATCCTATTTCAAATTGCCACTAAAAATTCATTAATTCCTAAAGTTTATTTATGATGAACACATAACACCATAAAACCATGTTTAGAGGAAAAATTGCATCAAATTCACGTCATGGGAAAGTAAATTAATGACGAATGTAAAAAATTGGCATTTTGCTTGCCAATCAATGAATTCGTGCGATAAAACATTATTCTAAGAAAATGCATATTCACCGGCACCTCCACCAATTCTTACCGGGTCAGTTATACTGAGTCGTAAAGCAATGGCATTTTTCCAACATGGAAACATGGAAAGTAAACTTCTAATTCAGGAAACCAATACATACAATTACTATATTAGAAAAAAAAGAATACATGCTTCGATGTATGTGAGATTTTCCATTTAGGACATGATACAGATAAATTGTACACTAAAAATTAGCTAAAAAAATCATACACTCAAACTAATCATTAAAAATTCGCCCTTCTCGCTAATATTTCATCGAAACGAAGTAAATATTGAGCTGTTCCATTTCTTGCACCAATAACAACAACCCCCAGTTTGCACACCAAGGCGAGCGGCATTATTAGTGACACAGGCCAATCGAATTATGACCGATATGCAAATCCATAAATTCTCCTCATGCAGGTCACCGCGGGAAAATTATTACAGCAATTTGAGCGAGCAAACAAGATTTCTCCTATTGCCATGACACACACATCCACTCCCTTTCGAACTCCTCCTCGTATATACAGGCAAGCATAATTGTCGTAATAAAGTCGAAGTGGATTTTAACTGGGACCGTAATTCACCCAGCCAAGGCAAAATTGATGCTCAGCAAGCAAGTGAACGACACACAGCGGACCGGCAAAGCAGATTCGCACAAGGAATACGACCTTTGTGTTTGTTCGTCATTATTACGTTTCAGGATAATTGGTGCCGTGCTCAAGACGAATCTAATGCAGGCCACTGCCACTGTTCAGTTTCTATCTCTCTCTCTCTTTGTCTGTGTTTGGTTGCTTCTCTTTGTGTGTATGTGTGTGTGTTTGTGTACGTCATCCTAATAATATCCCAAGTGTCATTTTTGCCATGAGCTGGTTATCCGCGTGTCGAAGAAGTCGCGTGTCGGTTGGTTATCTTACCTTCACCTCCGAAGCGCTACTACTGCTCCCTGGCGGATAGGGTAATTATTTCGATATTACAGCGGTGTGTAGCTGTGTGCGGGAGCGCGTTTTCATTAATTGGGTCTAATGTCACAGGTCATTACGCATTAATAAATTTCACCTTTGGATATTACGAGCAAGGATACTTCGATGTGCTAATTGGAGCGGCTGGAACGTGGATAGGAGTACTTACCCTGTTTTAGGGGAATAAACAGGACTTTGCATATAAACAAAATGCTGCATTTTGCTGATGATCAGTAATAGAACAAGGAGAAAGATTCTATTTATGTATTTATAGTATATCTGTCTATTAGGTATTCTCTAGAAGTAGCTTTATGTTATTATATGACTCCTTCATGTTGGCTGATCATGAACAGTGATTTCCATTTAGAAAATAAACTGCTTCCGGGTTATGCCGTGTGTCAAGATTTGTTAATGCTGACGTTTCGCTAACCATGTTGTCGCTTCTTCAGAGCTAACTGCATACTGAAGACCTACCAAAGAAATCTCCCTTATATACCTAAATTAACACCTCACTGCGCACATCTGGAGCTACCGCTCGCATGTGCTTTTCCACCTGACCGCGTTAGGATCGATTTCCAGACCCTACTAATGTCAGTACCGTCCTCGCGATTGATGTTGTCAGGATGTTTGTACATTTCGATGGCTTCTCTAATAAGCCTTTGATGATAATTACCCACCCTTGCCAACATCTTCACGTCATCGAAATCAATTTTGTGTCCCGACTCGTGGCAGTGATAAGCAAGTGTCTCTACTGTGCTCCTTGATTCGACATTCGATGCTTCGTCCTGTCTGTCCTATATATCATGTTCCGCACTCACATATCTTGTATACCCCTTCGTTCCTCTGGAGTGGTATGATATCCTTTGGGTTAGGCAAAAGATCCTTTACCTTAGCTGGTGCTCTGTACCTTACCGCGATACCCGATTTCTTCAATAATCTACCGATCCTTTCTGATACCCCACTTACGTATGGTAAGCAAGCGAACTCCTTTGACTCTTGCGGTTCCTCTGAGACTTGCGGTTTTCTTTGTGTGACATACGTTCGTCTGACATATGGGGTGTCACACAAAGAAAACGGCAAGTCTCAGAGGAGCCGCAAGAGTCAAAAGAGTTCGCTTGCTTACCATACGTAAGCGCAACATGGTTTGCGAAACGTCTGCATTAACAAATCTTGACACACGGCTACGTAGTACGTACTTACTTGATTTCCATTGTTTCTTTAAACCGCTTTTATTTGAGTCATTTGAATTATGTTCATGATCATAACACTGCGAACATATTGCAAAATACTGATCTTTCTTATTAGGACAAGAAAGGACTTAGTTTATCAAGACGCTTTTTAAATAAGCATACTTTTGTGCCACGGTGAATATATTTGTGATTCATTCATTAAAACAATCAAATAATTATCATTTCCATCGTACATCGTGAATAGGAATACTTACCCTGTTTTAGGGGAATAAATAGTCATTTGAAAATAAACAAAATTATGTATTTTGCTGATGCTGACGTGCAACAACTAAATCTCCTGTGTGCTAATGAGTGTGTCTTATTTCTGTGTTCATGGTGGTTGTAAAAACGTTATTCAGACTTTTTCAACTAGTCGCAATTTTGTAAAATTTTGCATAAACTTTATTATTTTTAAAAATCATCGGACACGTGAATTTTTAATTATGTAAAATACATCTTCATATCAATTTCAATTTACGACCATCAACTGTTTACTTATAACGTCATCGAGATTTTAAAAAGGAATTTCTTATTTTTTATTGTTCTTTTTGTTTTTTAATTCTCTTAATTGTGGCATACAAATATTATGGCCTTTCACCAGAAAGTTTTTGAGAAAAAGTGAATTAAAAATTAGGAAAAAATTAATCACTGTTGGGAGCATGGATTATGTGCATGGAAAGTGAATAAGCATTGTCGATAAATTTATGAATAAGAAATTTCGCCCAATATTCCTTATTTTTGTTTCGAAATTGAATACCTGGTACAAATTGTAGGCCTCGCATTATAAATGTCCAACTTTTTCCCCCGCAATTTCAACGGTACCAAGAAGTATACTTCATTCTGAGTAAAAAGTTTCATAATGACTTATCTGCTTTTTAAATTCATTAAAAAGTTGAAGTCAAATAGAGTTTCTTTCACGACAAGTGGCAGTAAGCCGCTGACATAATGCGCAAACGTTCCTACGCATTGACATGTGTTAGAATGAAATAAAGAAGATTGCTATTTCATTCTAACACACGTCAATGCGTATAGGAACGTTTGCGCGTTATGTCGCGGCTTATTAACAAAATAAAGCAAAATAAAAAACAATACATAATACAACTTTAAGAAGTAAATAAATATAAATAAATAATTTTAAAATGAACAATATGAAGAAAAATAACTCCACAATTTCAACAAAACTTTTACGTTTTTTTAGAATGTAAATGTTATTCTGTGTAACAAAATTCATAAGTTATGGTCTCAATGTTTTTTTTTGTTCGTTAATAATTAGGACCACCGCTGTTCAAAATATAATTTTGTTAACATACCAATTTATTCTACGTATACCAATCAAGTTCAACTTTTTAAGGAATTGAAAAACGTCCATATGTCACTTTTTGACTCAGAATATCTGCTGTTCTGCAAAGGAAAATGCGAACAAAATAAGAGAGAAAACCTATATTGGGACAACCTTGGCATAACTTAACGTAGTAGTACGAGAAACATGAAAAGTTATTGTTTTGTCTTTAAAAGTAAAAATACATTATGTACTTGGATTAAGTTACACAGAGAAAAAAAATACATTTAATAATCCTAAACTGAGTCCGGTGTTGTTTAATATCTCAGTTCATTTTTCACATAAAAACAGTAATTATTTTTGAAAACTTGTAGTATTGATTTTTCCTCTTTGTAACTCAATCCGAGGATGTACGATATATCGTAAATTGCGTAAATTTTCGGTGTATCTTGCCCCAAAATAATATAATATCTCTGTAATGTAGTTTAATGATATGGAACTTTTGTACATTGGGAACTTTCGACCTTGAGTTATATTGCTTGTAGAACTGTCAACTTGTCTAATCACATCTTGCTATATGAAACACATTTCCATTTCATAAGGTAGTTACATGAGAATTATTGTTCATTAGAATAGAATTTCTAACGAAATTAAAACGGATTAAATTGCTTAACATATTTGAAATATCTTCGACTCAACTAGATACAGTACAAGATTACACTTAGGTGTACAACTGGTGGTCTTTATGTCATCAAATACACTTCAAGATTATCATAATGCTTCAGTTATACGGGGTCATTATAAATGATTGTAGCCGAAGTAGGCCATGCACGTGGTACTACATTTCTGCCGCTTGACATAAGCAAGTATCCAACTAACATTAGGTTATGCAATCAATTTAACACTTGCGTATTTAAAATAACTAATAAATATATAAATAAATAAATAAATAGGTACAGATAATAAATAAATAAAAAGAAATAATAAGTAAAAACAAATAAATAATAAGTAAATAAAGAATTATTAAATTTATATGATGCGGCAAACAGAAATATTACTAATGATCACAGTGCCTACAATCGTTCAATCGCTAATTGAATACTGTAGTATTCAATTGGCTTTCAAGGAGCGAACAACATGGTTCGCGAAACGTCAGCATTAGCAAATCTTGACACACAGCATAACCCGGAAGTTTATTTTCTAAACAATATACTTATTCCTGGATAAAAATTTATTTATATGTTTACAATATCTGTTTGGTACAAAGAACGTATACTTCAAGAATTTCTATTAAAAAAATACTAGAATGTACTGTCCTCCAAACGTATAGTGCCGTATTAATATACAAAATTCACCATAATTTATTTGATTCGATAACAAAAATTACATATTTTTACATTTTAAAGTATTTACTATAACCTATCACGATAAACTATTTCTACCTGATATACAGGAACTTGCTTTTACTATTAAAATTACTGTTAACACAAAAACGCAGTTATTTCCATCAATGTCATTTTTGTAGGTAGTTTGACGAGCGGCAGTATAAGGAACCATAATGAAAGAAAGTGTTTCTTGTCATCCAATATTTATTAAAAAGATTGAATAAACCTTTAAGAACATTGAACCAACTTTTCTCAACATGGACACATTCCAAATATTTAGTTTAGTATTTAGAAATAAATATGGTATAACAAGTAACGTCTTTAAGCAAATGTAGAGTGTTATTTGTTATGTTAAACTGTTATGTTTGGATCACCAAAACATAAAATAATATTTCTGTATTTCTGTTTTTTCGGTATATACATATGTACTCAAAACCAAGAATTTATCGTTTTTACGCGATAACGCCAGCATTTGGTTTTAATCACTACCTTACCCCCAGCTTATGTCCAGCTTGTCACCCTACTTATTACCCTTGATTAAACAACACCATGTAACGTTAAAATTTGGTGGAGGTGCCGGGATCTCTTTTCTTTTTAGGTAGAAAATCGTATATAGTCAATAGAAGACGATCAAGCGCATTCAGAACCTGTCCTCAATAAACTTAAGTAGTTATTGACATAAACAAATATTGAACTATTTGCAATTCATCAATTATTTAGACAAAAATAGTTATTTTACTATTATATTTTTGGTATTACTATGCATTTATTCATCATACAAATATCTAAAACAAATTATCTCTATCCACAGGTTATCTCGAACAAGGCCTCCTGGTGACCAATCCCGAGATGCTCCGGGTGCACTACGTCCAGTCTAAGAAATGGCGGATGGACATCTTATCCTTACTACCGACGGACATCCTCTACTGTTGGTTTCCACCGTACAAGTGCCACATAAAAGTGCCGTGTCCGGTCATAATAAGACTGAACCGACTGTTCCGCTTACCTCGCATGTGGGAGTGGTTCGAAAAAACGGAAACGGACACCAATTACCCAAACGTGTTCAGGATATGTAAAGTGGTCCTTGCTATACTCGTCCTCATCCATTGGAACGCCTGTCTCTACTTCGCTATTAGTTACGCGATAGGTTTCGGCACTGATAATTGGGTGTACAATTTGAACGGTAGTGTGAATTCAACGCTAATGCGTCAGTACATTTATAGCTTTTATTGGTCGACGCTGACGCTGACAACAATAGGTGAGACCCCAGTGCCGGAGAACGATGCGGAGTATCTCTTTGTCGTCGCGGATTTCCTAGCAGGGGTGTTGATATTTGCCACGATTGTGGGGAATATCGGTTCGATGATATCGAATATGAATGTGTCCCGCGTCGACTTCCAGAATAGGATGGATGGCGTTAAGCAGTATATGGCGTTCAGGAAGGTTGGTCGTGAGTTGGAAGCTCGTGTTATTAGGTGGGTATCTATAAACTAAGCTTTTTGAATCATACAAGAACTAAATTAGGAAAATGAATGCAATAACATATTTTGTACAGGGTAAAGTAATTTTTTAAATTAAAAATATACCGCCCATGTTTGAATTAGAAACTGGAGCTCTGTATTTCCGGTTTGATGTTCTAACCAATTAAGCTACCGGTGTATATTTGTCACTGCAGGAAATGTGTGTAAAAGCACCACTGGTACACAATCCAAGTTGTAAATAGCCTGTTCTATAAACCGGCGTTAATACTATACTTGACTTTAGTCTGTAATATTTGTTTAATTCAAAAAAAGTCAGTAAAGTCAGTAAAATTGTTTTATATTTAAATTTATGCCCAGATATCAAATTTCAATGTTTTTTTCTAAGTTTTATATTTTATTTATTTTTAGCAAAGTAATTTAACAAAACACTCCACATGTTCCCTTCTACAGCTACACGTTTTTCCAATCTTCTTCTAAACTCCCGATGTACCAAATCAATTGTTTCTTCATTTTTTATATCGTCATTGCGTCCCTAATTTTTAATTTTAGAATGCCTACATTATCATGAAAATTATTCGCATACACATTCTGTTTTAAATAACCCCACAGAAAAAAAAAACATGCGGCGTTAAATCAGGTGAATGTGGTGGCCATCCTATAGGGCCGTCCAATCGTCCAATCCACTTATTTGGTAAATGTCTCTAGCATCTCAATCGACGAGCATCATCTCCATCTACTAAAGTGTGTATCAGTACTGGTTTATAAGGATGAAATTTTTGATTTGAAAAGATATTTTGCAGGTGGCTTTTACTGTTCAAGTCTCGAGATCTTTGCCTCAACGATTTTTTTGGGCAAGTGTTCACGGAATCAATAGCTAACATAGCTCCTGCATCATCTCCGCCTTTTCGCTTTTTTTTCTTGATATTTTTCACGTCTCCTGTTGCATGAAATCTTTTAACTAATTCACGAACACAATTGACAGAAACATATACCTTAGAGTATTTTCTGTTAAAAACTTCAATAGCACGGCGCCGGCGGTACGATACCTCACCTATGCCGTAACAAAGAACTAAATAAACCCTTTGCTCAAAAGTCAACATACTTTCAATCAGCTTCTATCAACAAATTGCTTGGATACGCTGTTACTACTGTCAACTGATCAATCATAATTGTGGCCTCTAAATTTTTTGTTCACTTTTATGTAATGTCTTTTCACTGGTCCGAGATGTAAAATTTGAAATAGAACATTCAAGTTTGATATTTGAGTATACAATTAATTCATACTAACTTTTACCTATAACATTTTTGATCTAACCATCGTGTATATTAAATCAAAGTATTAACAATGGCTTTCAACATTGTAGGACATCCAAAACTCTTTATAAAGAATGATTTAAAAATTACGTCCATTATAGATTTGTTACGTCCATCGGGGGACACACTGTATTTGTCACTGCAGGAAATGTGTGTAAAATTGCCACTGGTACACAATCCAAGCTGTTAACAGGCTGTTCATTAAGAGGAGCGTTTATCCATATACCAGTTGCATGTAAAACACGTTCGACTAAAAAGCAGATCGGAATCGAAACTATTGTACTGATGTGTAAAAGTAAGGTACTGTTGTAATGTGTAAGCATAGGGCATAGTTCCGGGATAAGTATAAAATTCAACCGCGCTTGCTTTAATCAATCATGAACTTAATTAGAGCAAGGAAGCTAATTTTTGACAATATACTGGTTGATTTAATATGCTTTCATGGTGATTAAGCCAATAGCATTAATCCCGGAATAGGAACTAATTTATGGGTGACATTTTAAGACATCGCTCTTTAAAATTGACCCAGCCGTTGTCAAGTTGATCTGCTTTTTATGCAATTGTGTCGAATTACTACGAACTGTCACCGCGGAGTTCTTTAAAGAAGGTTTCTGTAATAAAGTCCACAGACCGAGAAGAGGGAGAAGAGTACCAACAGCTCAAATCAATAAAACTAACAGTTGAATTGAAATTAAGTAAGTATGTTTGTTTATACACAATGACTTGAGTACAACGGTTCACCGTTAGATGGTACCACATCCTGGGCGTACTACAGACTCAAGGCCGAGGTCGATCTCACTAGCATAAACGCCCCTCTCAAACCGGAGTCAGTACTGGGAGTAAACTTGACATTAGTCAGTTTTCTTGTCATAATAATCGAGACATTGGCACTTATTTTGAAATTAATAAAAATGTCTACTTTAAATGATCGGTTATGGACATTCTGTATATATAATTTAAAAATTTACTGCCCTACAGAAAATAATATTATTGCATTTATTATTATTGGTATTATACAAGAACTCTTACTTAAAAAAAAGTGCAACATCTGTGTGGACGAAACAATTTCAGGCAATTTTGTACTATCTGCTTGTCCCATTTTGTCCTCTTACTTACTTGTTGTTGTAAAACGATATTGTCATCTAATTTTCACCAAAAACTTTGTGGTGCCTTCAAATATAAATGGGCCAATAAACCAATTAAAGTTATAGAAATAATGAAAGAATAATTAATAATTAAATAGAATATTGATAAAAAAATCATATAAAACATAATAGAAAATGGTAAAATGATTACAGTACCATTTTTATCATTTTCAATGATATTATTTTCTCATTTTCCTCCTTTCGTTTTTTCGGATACGGTCTGACAACCAGATAAGACTTGCAATACAAGGAATTGTTGCGAAAAAAATTGACGGTTTGATAAAAGATTGTTTCTTTCTGAATTATTTTTAATTCCTGCTAGAAGAATTATATATATATATATATATATATATATATATATATATATATATATATATATATATATATATATATATATATATATATACGCCATTGTAAACCATAAAAAGGCACTATTTTTCCTTTTTTTGAGATATATTTCATAAAAAAGAACATCCTCAAAACTAAAAAATTAGGATATAATAAAGATTAAATTATAATTTTAATATTGATTGTTTTTATTTAAAGACACATTTAAAGATAAACAATTTTTGCAATTCAAGTATGATGGTTCCGCTCATATATTCTATAAATATATAATATATAAATATATATAATCAATAATTATAACCACCTTCTCCATTGCACATACTGGGTGTTTTTATTAACAATTAACATTTTTATTATTAATTTTTTGGAAAATTTTATTCTTCATGTAACTGGATTGGCTTAAACTTATAATGCAAATCTTGGAATACAGTAGAGCGTCGATAATCCGAACCTCGGTAATCCGAACGTTCGCTAATCAGAACGTCCAAAAAGATGCGTATGTATTATCGTGGCCATATATTATGTCCCTTCTTTTGATGTCGATTTTCTCGCCAGTCTAGGGGCGAAAAAATTTGAAAAAATTCTGGTCTTGTCCTTGATTAATATACTACAACGCATAAAAATTAGAAAGCTGTATATGTTGACGTTTGCCCGATTTTTCCAAATTAAGAAGAATTGCTGTTTTTGACCCATAAATTTCATTCGTTTAACTTTAGCAATTAATTACTCCGGAAATAATCCATAGATTTCAACGAACTAAAAAGTAAAATCACCTGCGGAATGGTAGCTTTCAATGTGCATTTTTGTAAAATAATCGGAGTAGTGGTTAACCCACACAACGCTATATTATGCAATGCCAGCAATTTCGTTATTAGAAGAGCTAGGATGATGAAGTGTCGATCATAGGCTACATAAGAAATCATATATTTACAGTTTATTACAGAATCATTGTTTATCTTGCGTTTTCCCTACAAAAGATCGTGTTGAAGCATCTCATGATCGCCGCAATTGACGCGGCGGTCTTCGGTTTTCGGAGTGATACGGGGGAAGGGATCGACAGCGACGCTGCCGGTAGTAGGAGATCGCACGGGTTCAAAAGTTACTCCGAGAACAGTGTTTACGGACACAATATAACGACCTATCAGTTTTATACGCTCAGAGCTGCCATTTGTAACATATGTAATATATCAAGAGTTGTATTTATGTTATATTGTTTTTGCCTGTATTTAAATATTACTAATAAATAAACACAAAAACGGACTCAGGCGGAGTCACGCGCAAAACATTGTTCATGTTTATTTCGGTCTTAAAAATTAACAAATGGTCGGAATGATATTAAATTTAAGCGATATGTGACGCACTAAATAAGGATTATATGCATGCTAACTGCGTTGTGCTGTTAACGTTCCTTACTGATCTATCCGCTTCCATCAAAATCTTGTTTACAACCTTATTGTATAAGAACTGAAGAAAACAAAAACGCCAATCGATAGAAGAGACTCTGGAGGCAACCTGAACAAACATTGAAATTTTTGTGCTAAGCGGTTTAGGAGAAAAAAAATCGGAATGACGGCAGTTTTACAAATTTACAAATGCAAAAATCGGGTACATTTTTTCACTTCTCTCGCGCTCATGTTTACACCGAGAGGCAAAAAATTTTGATAGTCATACAACATATGTAGAAATGATTGAGGAGTATGACACACTTTATTTCAAGTTTTTATGATCAGTAGTTTTAGAGTTATGAGACGTCAAACACAGGAGTCAATACTAGCGAAACGAGAGATGGCAGTTAGGGCATTTCTCTCGTAGCGGGGTCACATATTATAACCAAAATTCTGAATTTAAAAATTAAGAATTTAATTCTGTTAGTTAAAATTACTACCTTGACAAGTTATCGTTCTTTTTGTGTATTGGTAATCAGCTGTCCGCCGTTCTCTCACTGTTTACAGTACCGCTAACGACTCCCTTCCCCGCATCACACCAAAACCGTAGAGCGTCGGAATTCACGCGGAGTTTCAGCACGATCTTTTGTATGGAAAATGCAAGATAAACAATGATCATGTAATAAACTTTAAGCCTATGAATTATTGGGTAGCCTATAGTCTATATTCCATTATTCTAGCTCTTCTAATAACGGAATTGCCGGCATTGCCTAATATAGCTTTTTGTGGGTCAACCACTCACCCAATCATTTTACAAAAATGCATATTGACAGCTAACATTCCGCGGGTGATTTTTACTTTTTAATTCGTTGAAATCTATGGATTATTTCCGGAGTAATTAATTGCTAAAGTTAAACGAATGAAATTTACGGGCCAAAAACAGCGCCAATTCTTCTTAATTTGGAAAAATCGGGAAAACGCCAACATATACAGCTTTTTAATTTTTATGAGTAGTAGAGCATTAATCAAAGACTGCATCAGAATTTTTTTAAATTTTTTCGCCCCTAGGTTTGCGAGAGAATCGACGTCAAAAGAGGTGACATAATATATGGCCACGATAGTACATACGTAGACCTGGACTTCGCCCTGGCATTCATACTCATTGATTGTTGCTTTATTTGAATTGTATTGGTTATTTTTGCTTAATAAAGGCATTTATTATTATTATTATTATTAATAAAAAATCACTTAGTAACCTAGGGATAAGCCATTTTTGTAGGTACCCTTCGATATCTCTTTGATATCCCTTCGATATCCCTTTGGTATCCCTTTGATATGCCTTCGTTATCCCTTCGATATCCTTAGATTTTGACTTTTTGACATTCCTATAGTTTAAGAAGAGTGGAATCCAATACTCGTATTTTTTATTATTTAGCTGCAATGTTTAATAATCCGAACAATTTGATAATCCGAATCACCTTCCTAATTAGTTCGGATTATCGACGCTCTACTGTATAAGTATTTTCGTGCATGCACCTTTATATAAAAACCTATGCAAAAATTTTAACTTCCTTTGTTGCATATACCGCGTGTTGCCAAAAAGATGAAAATGACATAAGAGTAATGTACCTTCATCTTCAAGACTATGCAAAAATATTGTTTGAATAATTACGTATTTCAAAATATTAGTAGGCATTAAATACCAAATTATAGTTACCTTTGACGTTCCATATACGGGTGCTCATACAACGACGAAGCAGATTATAATTTCGTATTTAATTCCATCTAATATTTCTAAAAACTTTTTTTTTAAATAACATTATTCCATAGCTTTTAAAATAAAGGTAGTTACGAGGATTTCTAGTTTTGGTAACATCCGGTACATGCAAGCAGATTGCATTTTAAAGAAACAAGAAGCTTTTATAAAAAATAAAATGTTCTAAAAAATTGAGTGATCAACGGTTATCAAAAACCATAAAAAGTCACTATTTTCATATAAAATATCTTCTAAACTAGTAAAATTAGAATATAATAAAGAATAATAATAATAAATATAATTGAAGATAATTAAAAACACGGAGATATAAGCAATCTACTGACACCTGCTTTTCTTTTTGTTTTTTTGTCACATCTCCGGATGTTTTACGAGTTTTTCTATGACATTCTTTAAACACAGTACTATGAAAAATATGATCGACGAATCGATTATTTCTTTGTCCAGTAAGTTTATGTTTGAACTGCGAGAAAAATCGCTGTTAGATGCATTTTTAATTACACCTTATTTATGGTGTTACAAAAAAACTGATAAATGGTATCATAGATGTCGTGCCGGCGTTGCGGGATATTAAAGGTCAAAGGTAATGAAAAATGGATTTTTTGCGAATATCTCGCGTCCTATGACTCGGAGGTCAACGGGAGTTATTATAAAAATTGTACATTAAAAGATTCTCGATGAATAATGATGAAATGAATGCATCTTTAAACAACCATTTTTGTGACAGAGCGTAGAGAAATGCATGAAGGTTAATTTCTTCTAAACCAAAAAGAAACTAAACAAAAAAATAACATTATTATCAATTATTATCAACAAATATGTCAATTGTTTGCTTATTTGCTTTAAAAATTGACTAGGTACAAATAAAAAAAAGAGTTTAACAAAAAGTAGCTTAATTTATTTCCTAGTAAGTATACAGTCAGTGTTTTCTAGGAAAGTACGTTCAAGAGGGTGGAGTATTTACATTATTTCTGAAAATCTAATCAGAAAATAATTGTATAAAGACCATTCGATATGTTAATTGATTAAAAATTTACCGTATTTTTTCGAAATCTAATATCCGCGTTGTATTATTATCGTTTTTCTTTTTCTGTGTGAATTAGGTGGTTCGCGTACACGTGGGCGGAGAGCGGTGCACTTGACGAGGAGAGGGTACTCAGCGCACTGCCAGACAAATTAAAAGCCGAGATAGCCATTAGGGTGCATTTAGAGACGCTCCGGAAAGTGAGAATTTTCCAGGACTGCGAACCTGGATTGCTCGAAGCACTCGTTCTCAAATTACGCCTGCAGGTAAGTCTCGGATGCAATATTTCACACCATTAGAGAAAGGGGAGGGGGTCATTTCCTTGTTAACATAGTTCCATCACCTCCTACCACCGACATTCTACTCAAACTATCTTGATACTATGTAGTTCTGACGTAATGTAATCCTACAATCTATGAAGAAACTTAGTTAACAATTCAGTTTCATAAGTACCTCATAATAGAATCTCTGTACAAAGACTTCAGGGTAGAAAGTTGCCGAAACAAAATTAAAACATAATGAATGTGATTTGAGTTATATGTTAATGTTCCTTTTAGAAGTGTTATTGGATATTTAGAACTGAAAATGAATGAAAATGAACTTAAACTGAAACATTCTATTTAGCTACTTTGTCTCGACAGTAAACGGAATTGGCTAAGTTGCTATAATTACCGTTTTAAAATTCTAATACCTACAGCGTTGTATATTTGCGAGTATAAAATTAATAACTGTCATGCTGGCCGTGCCTGTGGCTGTGGCTAATCGTTTTAGGCAAAAGTTTTACGCAGCTCAAAGGTCGCTACTTATGATTTATCTTCCTCTGGCAGTGTACCTTTAAAGTTTGAAATCTTTTCGAAGATTTTTTTCTTGCACATATTTAGCGTCTTCTTTAAAACGTATGTATCTCAAATACACCAAAATACAGTTTTCTGGGTGTTCTTATTACAGCAGTATTCGCTAGATTTTTCAAAAACTTGCACTGGTCAAAACATATTTATAGACAAATGATGATTATTGGTTGTCATTAACTCTCTTCAAAGACAACAAAAGTTTCAGATTAATGTTACTTTGTTTTAAAATAACCTATGATACCTGACACAACTACTTCCCCTATTCTATTTCTAAAGTTGGTACCATTTTCCAGATCCCCTATCAAAACTTACTATCACCCTTCTGTAAAAGTTACTATAACCCCTTTAGTAGCCTCTGTAATTACTCTTTAAGCCATAAATATTTTACTGTGAGTTATTAACACTCTATACATGTAGCAACAATTATTAATTCGCTATATTTTAATTAATATTGGTCCTTTCCAGCTGTGTTGGTTAGTATAAAAGTAATAACAATTTTTCAATATTTCGTAATCAAGGATCATCCATATCGTATATTTTTCAAATTTATCAATTTTCCTCTATTCTTAATCTTACTCGTTGATGCAGTAAATTTTAAAATAATATTGTCGTCTTTCTATTGTTTGCTATTAAAAATTTCTATAGGATGCTCTTTTAACACGATTATAGAATTATGAAATTTGTTCATTTTGTTTCTGTCTTTTCGGTTTTAAACATTATTTGTCAATAAATTGGAGAATTTAAATGCTTGTTGTCTTTCTATTGTTTATTAGTTTGTTATTATTGATTTTTTTAGAAGATCATTTTTAACATGCTCTCTCGACAACTAAGTGAATTCCTTTCTTTCCAAAGAGAAAACTGTTGAAAAAGTCTATAATCGTATTCATTTAACAAATTAATAAACCGTAAACTAGGGAACTAAACTATGGAGAGAGAAAATATTATGGTTCATTAAGCAACTAGTCTGTGTCATGTGACACAAACCAAAATACCCAGACAGAAACCTGTGTAGGTAGAAAGTAAGTTAATATTCGAAAAACGGTAAGGTCGTCCAAACATTTCTTGTTCCAATCATTGTACTACTTACTACATTATACAAATACCACTTGATATTTTTTTGTTTTTGTGTTTTTTTTTATGTGGTACATTTCAAATTATGCTAGAATCCCAATAACAACTAACCTATCTTTTTCATAATACTATTCGGGGTAATATTTGAGTTTGTCAAAATTAATTAAAATAAATTACATTTTTATTTTAAATACAAATAGTATAAATGCTTAATAAATTTAGATACCATATTATTAATTTAATACAGGAATAATTAGTAAAGTATTTCGTAATCGAGGATCATCCATATCGTATAATTTTCAAATTTATCCTTCTTCCTCTGTTCTTAATCTTACTCGTTGATACAGGAAATTTTAAAATAATATTGTCATATTTCCATTGTTTGTTATTAAAAATTTCTATAGGCAGCTCTTTTAACACGATTATAGAAGTATGAAATTTGTTCATTTTGTTTCTGTCTTTTCAGTTTTAAAGATTATTTGTCGATAATTTGGAGAATTTAAATGCGTTGTCTTTCTATTGTTTATTATTTTGTTATATTTTTTGTTCTTGACCATTTTAAACGTGTTTTCTCGAAAACTAAGTGAATTCCAACCAATATTGTCGTCGTAATAATGTTTATTAATTTACTATGATAATTATTGGCTGGTGTCCATCGACGCAGAAATATAATACGCAGAAAACACTGTTGAAAAAGTCTATAATCGTTTTCATTGGATTCCTTTTATAAATTAATAACCCCTATAAAGGCAGCACTATAAGTTGTAATGCAGCAAGTCAACTATGGAAAGAGAAAATGTGATCGTTCATTAAGCAACTGGTCAGGTTATATTATAACATTTATAACAAAATACAGGAACCTAGATAGAATATAAAAGAATAATACAAAAATGCTACAAATAAGTAAGGTCATCCAAACATTTATTGTTTTAATAATTAAAATTTTCCATAACAAAATAAAAACATTTTACAAATATTATTTAGTATTTCTCTGAAGTGTTTTTGTGTAAGTGGTACGTGTAAGTGGTTTCAAATTATGCTATAATCACAGTAATAATTCACTATCTTTTTCATAATTTTAAAACAATATTCAGGCGTGTCAAAATTAATTAAAATTAATTAGATTTTATTTTAAAACTCACTCTTTCCAACACTTAATTTGTCACAATGACAAGAAGAGAAAAAGTTTACTACACTATCCAACAACAACAACAAAATATCGAACTAATAAAAACTTAGTATGTATTTTTTTGTACAACCTGAATCTACAGACAGAAATTGTGAAAAAACCTAATTTTTACACTTCTGGCAACTGATTTTCTCAAAAAAAGCATACACAATTCAGAATGACTGCAGACCAGAAATGTGCAGAAGTTCACCACAATCATCGATATTATTCGATATTTTTTGTTGATTGTAGCAATATTTTCTCTTGATTCTGTGTAAAAACACATTATGTTAATTTTTAAGTTTGCCAGTTGCTATAACACGTTCTGCATATTATTTTGAAAGTTTGAAACTAAAACACAACATTGATTTTCTTTGAGAAATTGCTGTGGTACCGTTAAATAGCGAACGAGTATAGTATAAATCATCTCTAGAACCAAATTAATTATTGCCATAAAGATATTAAACGATCAGAACATTACTTTCATAATAAAATATCACTATTTGTACGAAAAAAAAAATGCCTTTTCGTCTGTTGTATGACGGAAAGGTATTTTTTATAAGAAAAAATAAACTTTTTTATCAATTCAGGGTCACTCGAGCTGCCATTAGATACGATCTTTTTAACTAATATATTTTGAGTTTTTGATTACATCCGGCTTTACCGGAAATGGTGTCAACTTTCATATTTCAAATGGAACAACCTGTATTCCATTGCATTTTGGAACTCTTCGTTACATTTTAGGTCAATTGTATGTTACAAACCCTATACCTAACGTGTCACTTTTGAGATATTAATTATGTTCAATAAAAAATGACAGCTGCAAGGTTGCCTTAAACTATTTATAAATTATACGCTGTGACAGTTGGAAAAAAGTTGGTTGACAAAATTATTGTGAAGATAACATATTATCAAGACATCGGCAGAGTTTTTCGAAAAGTTATACAGGCTGTTCAAATTATAAGATCAAAATTGAACTCGAGCAAAGTAGTAAAAGGTGAGATTTTCAAATGGCAACGCTATCATATGAATGCATTTTGGAGTTTATAGACAATTTTAGATGAACTTTGTGTAAAATATCCTATACGTAAAATGCATTTTTACTTGCTTTAATCGACTTTTAAACATCATAATAGACATTGAAAACTTTGCCATATCTAGATTGCGTTGGAAAACGAAAACAAAAATTCATTGAGACTTTATAAAGTTACCTAATAAAGGCACCTAATAATTTTACCAATCAACTTTTTTCCAATGGCTACAAAGAATAATTAATAAATAAAACTGATCTTGCAGCTGTCCTTTTTTAATGATTGAATATCTCAAAAATGTGACATGTTAGGTATAGGGTTAGGTACAATTGATCTAAAATTTAACAAAGATTTCCAAAATTCTATAAAATACAGGGAGTTCTATTGGAAATATGAAAGTTGACACTTCAGGTAAAACCGGAAGTAACAAAAAACTGACAATATTCTGATTGATGAATACAATAAAACATTGTCCTGCAAAGGTTCTTATAGTGAATGTAAAGATTGTTACGGATGACTGATATTTGGTCGTTTGCTTAAGCTTGGCGGAGGATCCTGACAAAAACCTTTCTTCCAAAAAAATATTGTAATATTTGTAATATCATTAAAGAAACGATCAAAACTATCTTGTAAACCACCTTTAGACCAAATTATTTCCATAAGGATATTGTATAATTAAAGCCAGTGGCGGCTCGTATCTAATATTAATGGGGGTGCTGTACCAGAAACTTGTTTGTAAAAGGGAGAGAAAAGTATAACAAGAAAATTTATTCAGAAACTTGTTGAAATCGTAAAAGAATTTAAGGAATGAAAACGAATTTCTTATTTACTTTAACCTAAATTGTTAGTTACATTCATTAATTACAAAAATTACATTAATTAATATTATTTGACGAGCACATAACTAAGGATATAAATCGCGAGCATGAAGTTTATACGCGAGCGATTTATATCCGTTGTGTGCGAGTCGAATACGACGTTTTATCTACGACTCACAAATTCCATTTTATATCAAATATTTTAAATGTATTTCTCGATGATGGCGAGGCGAACTGTCACATAACTGTCATCCACGTAGGTTTTGACAGAGTTTGACACTAGCGTTGTATAATGATGACAGTTCGTTCAAATAATGAAGTCATTGAACGAACTGTCATTATTATACAACGCTAGTGTCATTATAATCATTGGCGTGTATAATGATGGGGATTATATAGGTATGCAATGAACTTATTATATGTGAGTCGTAGATAAATTTATGTAAAAAATACATTTTCTAAAAATTACGCTTTAAAAAAAATCGAGAAAGAAGAGAGTCCACATGAAAAAATTAAACTCAATTGGACAATGGGTAGGTGAAACATCGATTACAAGATTTAAATGTAGCACACAAACAAGTGAAGTTAAGATAATCGTAGTAAAAATTAAATCCATTCTTCTTGTTTTAATTTGCACGAAAATATCAATAATTTTATCCTTGGTCTCTGGATAAAACCTGAGGAATTTTGTTCTCCATTGAAAGCACTGTAATTGTTATAAAATACGTCTTGACTTTTGATATGCCACCTGCAGTTTGTAAAACTACCATCCACCTGCACCACACTGTCGGCACGGTCGGCACTCGGCACTGCGGGAACAACAGTGCTGTCTCTATCCATAACAGGCCGCTGCCTCGCGAGCTACTTCCTATGTGCGCTTGCGCAGAACAGCCAAACACCTCGCCGACTGGAACTGTGAAGATCACAGTTCTATACAACGATTTTTGAATCTGTTTCTTAAACTGGGGGATGGCTCCTGACATTAAGGTTTAAGGATTATACTTTGTACAAGTATAAAGAAAGAATTAAAGAAAAAAAGACATTATATTAAATATTATCCATAATATTGACTTGACTGTGACAAAATTGTAATTTTTATAAGAAAATATAACCTTACATAAATTTTAACATATCCACAAAATTAAGCAGTAGAAATTACAAAATTAACACTAAATATTTGAGATTTTAGTTGGACCTTTAGATTCCAACTAACAACTAAAACTATCAACTCTGTTTTATGTTCCGCCAGGTATTTTCACCAGGGGACTACATCTGCAGGAAAGGCGACGTCGGAAAGGAGCTTTACATAGTGAAACGTGGGCGTCTACAAGTTGTAGCGGACGACGGACAAACGGTTTTCGCAACGATGAGCGCCGGCTCGGTTTTTGGCGAAGTGAGCGTACTGGACATATCTGGGAACCGGACCGGTAACCGCAGGACGGCCAACGTACGATCCCTGGGCTATTCGGATCTGTTCTGTTTAGCGAAGGAGGACCTACTGCTGGCCCTTGACGACTACCCCGAGGTAAACATTATTAAGTACTTTCCGGGGACTGGTAAATATATGTTGCTAGATGCGCGCTGGAATTGATTTTGCCCGCGGCTGCTGAACTTTCAAACTGTGTTTCTGTAGCAGTTTTGGTCGAAAATAGATGTGTAGAGTGGGCGTTTTGCTGGTGATATATGATGTACGATTTATATGATTGAAGTTTCTCTGTTGAGTTGATACCCACTCGTGGATTCGCAAATCAATTTTTCGAACTGAATAAGTTATACTGCAAAGATTGTTCAATTTATTTGAAAGTGTAATACAAAATATTAGTGCGTTTAGACGAAAAAATAGCAATTCTAGATACAAAACAGTTTACGCCTTTTTATTTGACGTTTTGGTAGAGTTAAGTGTCGGGTCCAACAGCTGATCGACAGAGGCTTGGCTGTTTTTGATAAGTTTAGAGAAATCAGTCGAGAATTGGTCTTTGCGTGGGGATGTCGACGTTTTCGCTAAAGCTACTTTGGAACAAGATAGACTTTGCCGACGTGCGGTCAACATTATATGATCTAACGTCTTTAACGCTGTTTCAATTTATTTTTGCACACGTAAGCAGGCTGTCTAGTGATTTTACAACGTTACCAACATAACATGGTAGCTCTAAAAATTACTGTGATACATTGTTGACATAACCGTGACATAACCTATGTGGAGAATATGAGATATTTATCATATATTTATATGATAAATAACTTCAACATTTGTCTACGGTTTATGAAGTGATATATGCAAAAACACACGTACTATGAATACACGCACACGTACTACGAATATGTGGAATATTTGAAAGTGTATTGAGATTATGCGCGCATATACATTTATACCTCCTAAAAAACAAACCCCGTACCAATAACTTTGGTCACAGATTACTTACTCTTGGTACGATAGATTATGCACTCATTTCTCAGCCGATAATACACTTATGCCTAGCTACTGAAAAACAAATACATATCGACCCATGCAACGAAGACTATCGTAACTAACAAACTAAATGTAGTTACTATAGTCTTTGTTGCATGGGTCGATATTACATACGTATGTACATCCACAGCACAGGGATCTGATGACGTATAAGAAAAACAAAACAGTTAATAAGTTATTCTTTATTTACCAATTTGTAATTCATATATTATTTATAAAAGACAAATAGACAACATAAGCTTTATTAATATTATATTATAATATCAAAATCACAAAAATGTTGATCCTCGCTATCATGAGACCACACGCATACGAGTCGTAATGCTTGTTCGGTTCTTCGGGGCTAATTGCAATACTATCTGCGGTTTGTTGTATTAAACGTAATCCTCCATACACTTTGCACTTGAGAAGAAAAACATCTGGAGTCGGTGGTTGACAAGTCGACTATGTCTCATTATACATTTCTCATATAATAATGTTATACACGGCTTCCAGTAATATTACCAAAAAATTTGATAAAAAATCGGTAATCTTCAGCATACCTAGATAATTTTATTGTCAGTTCATGGAAATTATGAAAATTAGTAATCACATTTCTTGTCTAGAAATCCTCTTCGATCAACAAAATAGTACGTAAGGATTTTGATTCCTCGTAATGTGATTTGAATCCAATTACAAAACCCGTAATGATCTTCTGCATCATACCATACTTGGAGCTTGAATTCTCTGGTAGTAGAATGGATAAAACAGCACTGTTTATATGTATATTCTGCTAACTAACCTAACAATTGAAAAGGAAATTTTAAAAACAATAGTATACTTCTTTAGGCACAAACCTGATTGATGTCTGATATAATAGTAGAATTTTTATGTAATCTCCTAATTTCGATTAGAATACTTCTTTGTGCAGTGTCCCCAAGTTTTCTACATTTTCAGATTATATCGGATTTGTAGGTTAGAACTCTCGAAATCTGTCCCAGTAAATATAAATGTGAATTTTAGCGAGTAACAGCCTTTTTTTGTGGTATATGGTAGATAGAGATAGACCCATTACTATTATCTTCGTCTAATGACGACTAGTTCTCGAGAACATCGTAGATGGACACACTGTTCAGACTCGAATATGGATGGAAAAATTGAGAAAATACGACGCCGATTCTTCAAAGGTGTGGCTTTATTTCTTTTCATTTATTGGATTTTTTTCAAATTGTACATTGACATAAAGTGGAACTACTGCGGCGCATCGCAAAAATACATAATTGAAATGTTATTCCTGAAATCAGAATATCACCCGTCCTCCAATTATACGTCTATCTTTGAGCAGCAATTGAACTGAACCAGCCTCTTAAGAGGCTGGTTCAGCCTAACTTCAGGTCTGTTCTGCTCTGCTCTGGTGGTCCCCTATTGGTCCAATTATTCAAACAGTTCAATGCTCGTGTGGGTTAATTATTGAATAATGATAGCATCTTATAAGATTACAACAATCTGAATTAACTATTCTAGTGGGCCACATCTCCATATCTATTATACCCATGCCCAATTTTAAACAATTGCTGCTCAAAGATAGACGTATAATTGGAGGACGGGTGATATCCTGATTTCAGGAATAACAATTCAATTATGTATTTATGCGACGCGCCGCAGTAGTTCCACTTTATGTCAATGTACAATTTGAAAAAAATTCAATAAATGAAAAGAAATAAAGCCACACCTTTGACGAATCGGCGTCGTATTTTCCCAATTTTTCCATCCATGTTCGAGTCTGAACAGTGTGTCCATCTACGATGTTCTCGAGAACTAGTCGTCATTAGACGAAGATAATAGTAATGGGTCTATCTCTATCTACCATATACCACAAAAAAGGCCGTTACTCGCTAAAATTCACATTTATATTTACTGGGACAGATTTCGAGAGTTCTAACCTACAAATCCGATACAATCTGAAAATGTAGAAAACTTGGGGACACTGCACAAAGAAGTATTCTAATCGAAATTAGAAGATTACATAAAAATTCTACTATTATATCAGACATCAATCAGGTTTGTGTCTAAAGAAGTATACTATTGTTTTTTAAAATTTTCTTTTCAATTGTTAGGTTAGTTAGCAGAATATACATATAAACAGTGCTGTTTTATCCATTCTACTACCAGAGAATTTAAGCTCCAAGTATGGTATGATGCAGATAGCTCATTACGGGTTTTGTAATTGGATTCAAATCACATTACGAGGAATCAAAATCCTTACGTACTATTTTGTTGATCGAAGAGGATTTCTAGACAAGAGATGTGATTACTAATTTTCATAATTTCCATGACCTGACAATAAAATTATCAAGGTATGCTGAAGATTACCGATTTTTTATCAAATTTTTTGGTAATATTACTGGAAGACGTCTATAACATTATTATATGAGAAATGTATAATGGGACATAGTCGACTTGTCAACCACTGACTCCAGATGTTTTTCTTCTCAAGTGCAAAGTGTATGGAGAATTACGTTTAACACAACAAACCGCAGATAGTATTGCAATTAGCCCCGAAGAACCGAACAAGCATTACGACCCGTATGCGTGTGGTCTCATGATAGCGAGGATCAACATTTTTGTGATTTTGATATTATAATATAATATTAATAAAGCTATATAATATTATAACGCTTATGTTGTCTAATTGTCTTTTATAAATAATATATGAATTACAAATTGGTAAATAAAGAATAACTTATTAACTGTTTTGTTTTTCTTATACGTCATCAGATCCCTGTGCTGTGGATGTACATACGTATGTAATATCGACCCATGCAACAAAGACTATAGTAACTACATTTAGTTTGTTAGTTACGATAGTCTTTGTTGCATGGGTCGATATGTATTTGTTTTTCAGTAGCTAGGCATAAGTGTATTATCGGCTGAGAAATGAGTGCATAATCTATCGTACTAAGAGTAAGTAATCTGTGACCAAAGTTATTGGTACGGGGTTTGTTTCTTAGGAGGTATAAATGTATATGGGCGCATAATCTCAATACACTTTCAAATATTCCACATATTGATAGTACGTGTGCGTGTATTCATAGTACGTGTGTTTTTGCATATATCACTTCATAAACCGTAGACAAATGTTATTTATCATATAAATATATGATAAATATCTCACATACTCCACATAGGTTATGTCACGGTTATGTCAACAATTTATCACAGTAATTTTTAGAGCTACCATGTTATGTTGGTAACGTTGTAAAATCACTAGACAGCCTGCTTACGCGTGCAAAAATAAATTGAAACAGCGTTAAAGACGTTAGATCATATAATGTTGACCGCACGTCGGCAAAGTCTATCTTGTTCCAAAGTAGCTTTAGCGAAAACGTCGACATCCCCACGCAAAGACCAATGCTCGACTGATTTCTCTAAACTTATCAAAAACAGCCAAGCCTCTGTCGATCAGCTGTTGGACCCGCCACTTAAGTAATATAAGTACTGAGCCATAAAATACTTTCCATATAGATACACTGGTAGAATTAAGTTTGTTTTTATGAGTATTTCAGCAGTGTTTCGATGATAGATCCATGTACGTGTTTTTTTGTTATTTCCTCGTCCGCTCGGCCGCTAAGCGCAAAAAATATCCGTTTACGCTGCATTCTCGTATATCGGAAATTTACTATTTCAGTTCCCGTGTTCGAATGCTTTGAATTGGTTTATAATGATTTATATGTTACTATTTATTAGCTTAATGTATAATTAATTATTGCAATGTAGTTTTGTTTTTTATTAAGCATAAAAGTTTTGGTTTACATGAAATGTAAATCTCATACAAGAGATTTCATCATAACACAACAAATTATACAAATTTATTGCATCTAATAGTTTCCGTTAGTATATGCAAAAATCAATTTCTTGTTGTCAATATTTTACTGAAGGTTATTTCAGAACTTAACATATGTATTAAACATAGATATGTATTTATTCACAAAATAGAAATAATTTAAAATTAAATGTGTTTTACGTTTGTATTTATGATAATTTGTCACTTGTGTTTTGCTGGTGTTTTCGCGATATTTAGCTTCACACGATATTTTACTGTGTTCAGCGTAATAAACACATAGGAGTATGTATTTTGTATCGCACAAATTGAATTTTTTTATATTATTAGTTCGTATTTACTTTACAGCAATATGTGTCAAATATCTGACAACTGAAAATAATGACAATTATGTATATCACTAATTTACAAAAATTTATAATAGTTTGTGGAAGCCAGCTCTAAATTTTCGACGAATTTTTCCGGAATATAAATATGTAATAATTATTATTAAAACAATTAAATAAACCAAAATAACGACCAGCTAACAGAACATTTAGACAACATAGTAATTATTATTGTTAAGCAATTAAATAATAATTTATAAACAATTCATAAGTCAAAATGTTATTTTTAGCTTATTGTCGTTATTAATGCACGCGTCTTTATAGAGAAATTTAGAAACAAAATTTGTAATGACAAGATTAATTAAGTTGTTTTCTGAAATCAACGGTATTCAAATTGTCATGAATCAAACGGTTTTACATAAGACAATTTTCAAAAAAAAAATATTTTACCTGAATGTATTTGAATAAAGAACATAAAGAATTGTTATATTTTTTAACAAAATTTAAAAAAAAAACTCGGCGTGATCTCAATTAGTGAACTTGGAAGTTCGATGTTGTTTGAGTTTCCAGCCCTAGGATGGAATGCCAGTTGTACATTTTCGAAATACTGAAATGAATATTATATAAATTTTTTTTATTTAAAAATTAGACTTGATGGATTTTTGGTAAAAATATTAGAAAATTTCTGGTTCTTGAAAACGGATTAATCACACAAGTTTCCTAAAAATGCGATTTTTTTGGGTATAAATTAAGGCTATTTTTTTGGATCTTATTAAATAAATACCAACAAATTTTTGAGCACCTATTTTTCAATCCAGCCATTATTTTTTGTACTTATTTTTGGTTGCCATTTTATACAGGCTGTTTCTTAATGACATGCTAATATTTAGGAGGTTATTTTTGTATCCATTTTGAGACAAAAGTTCATAAAACGACTACTACTAGCATAGTTTGTAAAGAATTCATTAATATATGCTACTATTTTAAGTGTTTAGGTCAAAAGTTTACTAAGAAAAGATACTTATTTTGGTATTCTCTTGCTACTCTTTCAATCTCCGTACGTGGCTCGCCTGTATATAGTAAGATTAATAAAAGACAAAGTACAAAAAGTAAAAAATGAGAAATAACTTTTGCCGGTATATTTTACTACAAAGTTTGACGTTTAAATTAATAAGCCAAAAGAAAGGTAACTTATTATAAATTACTATACAGGCTGTTTCTTAATAACATGCTAATATTTAAGGAGGATGGATCCATTTTGAGGGAAAAAACATATGAACATATGTCCTAAAGGTCTTAACTTTTGAACTACAGGGTGCTAAAGTTTTAAGAAAAAAATCTTTTTTTCATCATTCCCAAATGTGTTTAGATTACTTTAATTTTATAACTTTACCGTTTAAAAATTATTCTCTTAAATAAATTTTTGTTTAAAGTTGTATTTTATTTAAATTGTTTTGTCGTAAGAGTTTAGAATGAAAAAATGAATGAATTTTATTTTTTTATGCGAAAACCGTACGTTAAAAAAAATCAAGAGACCAGATTTGGTACGACAGAAATGAGGATTTCAAAAATAATAAAGCAAAAATTATTTTTGAAAGTAAACTTTGAAATGATTCAGTGCAAACCCCGCACAAACGTCACTGGCACAAATAAAAAATATGCTGTACAGCAGAAAATGCCTTTTGATGCATAGAAGATGGTTACTACGTTTCACAAAAATATCTAGAGTCGTACCAAAGTTATCATAAAAAGAAGATTTTTTTCTTAAAATTTTAGCACCCTGTAGTTCAAAAGTTAAGACCTTTAGGACATATGTTCATATGAACTTTTTCCTCAAAATGGCCCCAAGAATAACCTCCTTAAATATTAGCATATTATTAAGAAACCCCTTGTATATAATTAGTATGGCATTAAATCAAATATTCAAAAAAAACGAGTTCACGAGTTCCACTAACTTCTAAAAAAATAAAATAATTGGTAAATATTAATTTAATTTAAATTTAAATATTTATTTATTTATGTTGCGTTCACTCGCGTGTATTAGAATTCGTGGAGGATATTGTGCACCTTTACTGTAATGTAAATAAAAATAATTTTTGTGCAAAAATATATTTCAACAATCTAGTTTCTACTGGTTTGCTTATTGATGTAAACACAGTCACAAAAGTTGTAGAAATTGTGCGATTACGTGCACATTTTTTAGAATTGCTGCTCATTTGTTTCATACATGATTTAAAATTTAACCTCGAGTAATAAATCACCCTGTTTACAAAACCGAAACCTATCTAATCTACACATTTCTCAAAGTTAGAAATAATGTCATATGCTAATAAATCCACTCAATCTTGTCTAATATTGGAATAGGTACTCATATTTGGTCAATTTGGAAACTGATGAAGCATTGAAATCCAGGTGACTAATATCCCATATATTTTCAGAGGATCCGATACTTGTGTTTTTGAAGTTCGTCTTTCACATATTCTATTTCAACAAATATTAGTACAAATATTTGTCACACATTCTTTGTATTCCAGTAATTCTAAAACATTAAAAATCTTTTAAAACTTCCGCAGGTAACGCCAGAAATAAAACAAACAAACTTTTAAGGCAGTGAAACTTTAATAACTAAATAACTGAAATGCTCTCAGAATAAATACAATTAATAATCTTGAATCGTAGGTTTCTATTTTTAAATATTAATAACCATCAACCGCTTTAAACACATGGTAAATTAGAGGCAAAATTTAAACTATTTATATTCATACTTGCGTTCTTACATACATATTTCTGTCTAATCATAAGGACAAACCACCTCCACAAAGGCATGTAGCCTTCTAAAGGTCACATTTAGTGGTATACCTTTTCGTATAAACTTTTTCTGAACAATGTCATTTCCTTCTCTTAATACAGGACCATCCAAAAAATAATTTCTCATTTCCGTCATCGGAAATACCAAACTATACACCCACGTAATCTCTACTTTAATTGCTAGAACCGATATACAGGAAGCTATATATGTTCTGCTTCTAAGAAATCCTATACGTTACATACGGTAAAATGATGCCAATACATACTATTTGCCCGTTTTACAAATGTCGGCAACAATTAAGGTCGTAAGCGAACTCGGGCTTCTTATTCCTGTTGGGGGTCTCAAGGCAATCTCTCCCGTCTCCAAGGCTGCGAATGTGGAGGTATGGCAAATGCAGGAGTACGACGACACACGTAATACATTACGAGACGCCGATATACATCTTTTATGCGGAGAAATGGAATGAAGGAACGTAGGGAGGAAGAATTTGTTTGCTGCCGATTTTATCGCAAGCGGATTGTATTAATATTTTAGCTGTGGCCTTGTCGACGACCATCAATCTTTCGGATTAATATTGTGTCGCGCATAAATTTGGCGATTGAGTTATGATCTGGCACAGATTAATAATGTTGACGTAAAAAATTAAGTAGGTGTATACATATTTCCAGTATCGGTGTTTGCTATAATGCCCAAAGCTGCGGAAGAAAATGTAGAGAAATAAAGTTATTTACGAGCGTACAGAAACCTCCTAAAAATGGAGACATACTGCAGTAAAACATGCATATAAAACATCAGCACGCTGATGTCTCTCGTGTGATGATTTCCGGTTGTCGGTCTGGGTCGCTGCATGGTACTTGTCATGCATATGTAGATGTGGTGATCGAAGGCAAATGCTGAACTCAGAGAATATTACCTTATTTGTTTTTCTTTTTACTTTATTTGTTTCTAGAAAACCTTATTAGTTAATTATTTGTAGAAATGTTCAGATCTGTTTCCTTTTGTTTCATTTGTTTTCTTGTACTGTTCTATTTTTTTTCGGTTGTCGGACCGGGTTAAGAGCCGGGTCCAACAGCTGATCGACAGAGGCTTCAGTCGAGAATTGGTCTTTGCGTGGGGATGTCGACGTTTTCGCTAAAGCTACTTTGGAACAAGATAGACTTCGCCGACGTGCGGTCAACATTGTATGATCTAACGTCTTTAACGCTGTTTCAATTTATTTTTGCACACGTAAGCAGGCTGTCTAGTGATTTTACAACGCTTACCAACATAACATGGTAACTTTAAAAATTACTGTGATAAATTGTTGACATAACCGTGACATAACCTATGTGGAGAACGTGAGATATTTATCATATATGTATATGATAAATAACTTCAACATTTGTCTACGGTTTATGAAGTGATATCATCAAAAACACACGTACTATGAATACACGCCCACGTACTATGAATATGTGGAATATTTGAACGTGAATTGAGATTATGTGCCCATATACATTTATACCTCCTAAAAGCAAACCCCGTACCAATAACTTTGGTCACAGGTTACTTACTCTTGGTACGATAGATTATGCACTCATTTTTCAGCCGATAATACACATATGCCTAGCTACTGAAAAAGACAAATATACATATCGACCCATGCAACGAAGACTATCGTAACTAACAAACTAAATGTAGTTAATATAGTCTTTGTTGCATGGGTCGATATTGCATACGTATGTACATCAACAGCACAGGGATCTGATGACGTATAAGAAAAACAAAACACTTATTCTTTATTTACCACATTGTAATTCATATATTATTTATAAAAGACAATTAGTCAACATAAGCTTTATAATATTATATAGCTTTATTAATATTATATTATTATATCAAAATCACAAAAATGTTGATCCTCGCTATCATCAGACCACACGCATACGGGTCATAATGCTTGTTCGGTTCTTCGGGGCTGATTGCAATACTATCTGCGGTTTGTTGTCTTGAACGTAATTCTCCATACATTTTACACTTGAGAAGAAAAACATCTGGAGTCAGTGGTTGACAAGTCGACTATGTCCCATTATACATTCCTCATATAATAGTTTTATACACGTCTTCCAGTAATATTACCAAAAAATTTGATAAAAAATCGGTAATCTTCAGCATACCTCGATAATTTTATAGTCAGTTCATGGAAATTATGAAAATTAGTAATCACATCTCTTGTCTAGAAATCCTCTTCGATCAACAAAATAGTACGTAAGGATTTTGATTCCTGGTAATGTGATTGGAATCCAATTGAAGACACTGGATGCAAAACAGCACAAGTACAATGATAAATGCATTAGACTTGTGCTGTTTTGCATCTAGTGTTTTCAATTGCAAAACCCGTAATGAGCTTCTGCATCATATTCTCTGGTAGTAGAATTGATAAAACAGCACAGCTTATATGTATATTCTGCTAATTAACCTAACAATTGACATGGAAATTTTAATAAAATAATAGTATACTTCTTTAGGCACAAACCTGATTGATGTCTGATATAATAGTAGAATTTTTATGTAATCTCCTAATTTCGATTAGAATACTTCTTTGTGCAGTGTTCCCAAGTTTTCTACATTTTCAGATTATATCTGATTTGTAGGTTAGAACTCTCGAAATCTGTCCCAGTAAATCGTGCAGTAAATATAAATGTGAATTTTAGCGAGTTACAGCCTTTTTTTTGTGGTATATGGTAGATAGAGATAGACCCATTACTATCTTCGTCCACACTGTCCAGCCTCGGAAATGGATGGAAAAATTGGGAAAATACGACGCCGATTTTTCAAAGGTGCGGCTTTATTTCTTTTTATTTATTGGAATTTTCACAAATATTACATTGACGTAAAGTGGAACTACGGCGGACTTGACACAAAAAACATAATTGAATTGTTATTCCTGAAATCACGACATCCAATTATACGTCTAATTTAAGCAGCAATTGTTTAAAATTGGGCATGGGTATAATAAATATCAAGCAAGTCCGACCAAGAAGAGTTAATTTAGATTGTTGTAATCTCATAAGATGCTATCATTATTCAATAATAAACCCACACGAGCACTAAACAGTTTGAATAATTGGACCAATAGGGGCCCACCAGAACAGTCCTGAAGTTAGGCTGAACCAGCCTCTTAAGTACGAGCAGAGCAATACATTGCTATGAACTTCGCCCGAGCTCAGCACTATTATTATTATTATTATTATTATTATTATTATTATTATATTCCCTGAAAATGCCTTTTTAGCGTTCTGCCGTTAAAAGATTCTTTCGTACCACAATTCAAATAAAACATTGAAAATTGTATTTTCAAATGGTTCCATCAAAATTCACCAACACTATTAAATAGTATAAATTGCAGCAAAACACGGATTTAAAAATAATGCCTCTATACATGGTGTCCCACACCAGAAACAACGTACATTAATGGCCTTATATAAAAGCTGTAGATACTGATTGGCTCTAAGCGAGAAAATATTTACATGCGTACCAACACAAACTTATGCTTTTTATTGAGCCCTGTGTTTGGAGGTTCGTAACACTGCAAAGACTGAACAAAAAAAATTAAATAAAGTGTGTTAAACTCCTTCTCATTTCTACATAATATGATTGACTATTAAAATTTTCTGCTCATAGGTTTGGACGAAAGCGCGAGAGAAGTGTAAAAATGTACCCGATTTTAGCACTTTTTAATACTTAAACGCTCGTGTTTCCAAATTTTTTTCTGGTAAACCGCTTGCCCAAAAAAAATCAAATTTACACATGCTATAACTCAAGATCTTGTCTACAGACTGTTGTATTTTACTAATTTTCTTTGCAATAAAGGTTATAAACAAGATTTTCATGGAAGCGGATATCTCGGCAACGAGTATTAGCACGATAACGAGACAGGTACGAAAACAAATGTTGTTTAATGAGACTATTGAAATAGAAACACATTTCACATGTTCATTTAGTTTATAAAGCGGCATAATTATTCGATATAATTTTGGTACAGCGCGCAAGTACGTCACGTCGTTCAACGCAGTCGTCAGCGGCTCGGACTTAGAGGCCGACTTACACCATGTATTACAGGCCCGTACTTAGAATTAAAACAACCATCGCACATATTCATTTATGTAACTAGCATTGAAGTTGAAGGTTAGAAATGGTGGACTCTTTGTATAATGAAAGAATAGATGGCAAGTGTACAACGAAGAAGTGTAAGCATGTTTTTTCTTGTTTTTAAGGCCTTTTGAATCAACAGCAGCAATCAAATATTATCAGGTAGCATAAACAAATAAAATAACCAAACCAAATATTTTTTCTCAGGCCCCAATAATATGATTTTAAAATCAAGATAACATAAATACATAAATATTCATTAAATAAAGTTTCTTGAGTAACTTCGTTGCGTGCGTACGTGTTTTGTAGTATTGAGCAAGAATTTTGAAGTATAATTCCAAGGAAGTAAAACAATTAATCTCAATGTCAGAAATTCCTTTCTCAAATAACTAAAGCACAGCTGTTATATCTGTCAAAAAATCACCATCAAGAGAAGGTACTTTTTAGATTTTATCCGAATTATATAAATCTGGAAGCAATGAAGTAAAAATATTGTGGTTACCTGCAACCCATTGCAATTGAATTAATCTGGGCATACGTACAAAATAAAGTTGGAAAAAGCTACAATACATTTGAAATTAAAGTAATGTTAAATTTATGTAACCAAGCACTGTCTCAAAAGAGATATGGCAAACTTGAGATATGTCAATTTCGCAACACAATTTTTAGTTTCGAAAATCAAAACCAATACATTGATATTGATCATATTTTTGACTCAATTGTAGAAACAATTATAATCAAGTTGCATCAAGATGACGATGATGATGATGATGATGATGATGATGACGACTTAGACAACGACAACAGTACAGATAATGATAAAGAAGTTGCCGCAATATTGTTGCAATGTTGGTGGTTCTTTTGAAACTGCAATTCTTTCAAATTTTAGGACAAATACTTATCGCAATTAATACATCAACTACTGATTTTTGGCAGAAATAATGTTGTGAAATAATAATAAATCACAAAACAGGATATGGATACAATTCCAGAAATAAAAATAAATCACTTATGCTATTTTCAAAAATAAAACCGAACGTTGATCGTTTGAAATCGTCGAGCGAAGCGTCGCATTGTTTCGCGCGCTTTATCCCCTTTCCCCGAGGGGAACCATCCTGCGCACCGGCTCGATCACAATATTTTCCTTATTTAAAAGTCCCAAATATACTTTTGTGTTATTATACATCAATGGATGAGTATCACAATAAATAAGGATTGTTTACGTGCTAACTGCGTTGTCCTGCTATCGTTCGTTTCTGAGATATCCGCGTCCATAAAAAGCTCGCTTACAGACTTTATTACATAAGAAATCAAGAAAACAAAAACACCAATCTATAGAAGAGATCCTAACAGTAACCTGAACAAAAATTTAAATCTTTTTTGTAAGTGGTTTAGGAAAAAAGAGGAGGAGAATTATTTTAAAACCGCAAAAATCGGGTACCTTTTCTTACTTCTATCGTGCTCGTGCCTAAACCGACGGGCAGAAAATTTTGATAATGAAAATTTCTGATGTGTAGAAATAATTCAGGAGTGTAACGCACTTTATTTCATTTTTTTTGTTCAGCCGTTTGGGAATTACGAGCCTTTAAACACAGGGATCAATACTTTTGCAATCGATAGTAGGTTGCTTAATTACTCCACAGGGTAATAATCTCAAACTAAGATCATCATAACATAATGATATATAATAATCTTTATTTAGCAATCAGCTAACAAAATCAAAAGGTAATTTTACATAAACATACAAAGAAGTTACAAAGAAATCCCCAATACCAAACGCTCTCTGTAATGTTGATTCTCCCGGTGTTCTACGAAGTTCTGTATGAAAAATTCCGACAAGAGTAAAAATCTTGCTAAATTTGTTTAGAATATGTTGAAAAAAACATTATTATTAAGTTATTAATTAATTTTGAGGTTATTTATTTATTTATTTATCTCTATCTATGTATATTCGTTCTTCTTTCCAGGCTAAGGCCACTCTTACCGAAAGAGGTTGCCAACTGCTGCGAAAGGATGGCCTACTGGACGAGGACGCTTTCAAGAGGGCGCGCGAGACGCAAGAATCGGTAACTGAGAGCATACGAAAGCTGCAGGCGGCCGTGGAAAACTTGCAAATGCGATTGGCCAGACTGATGGGCGAGTTTTCGTCCAGCCAGGCAAAAATAAAGCAGAGGCTCACTCGTGTCGAAAACAGGTAATTTATTACGCCGTGCACAGCAAAGAGCAATTATGTGTCCGGGGATTAATACCGGTCGAATTGTATTTATTGCGCCGTCGGCGACGTCGAACGCGCCAGAACACGTCTCATATATCAGCCGTTGGTAGCAATTTTTTACGGCAAACATGGATCGAACATGGCTCTTTGTTATTCTGTTGAAGGATGTTTCAATAAAACTGAGTAGTTCAGTTTTTGAAGTGAGACTTTTTGCGTGAAGCGTAAAGGCAGTTGCTAACGGAACTGAATAAATAAACGGTCATGTATTAGTTTTTTCCCACTGCGCAAATATCAAGTTTTGATAAAATATCTATAAATGTAGGTAGAATTAATTACAAGCAAGAACAAATGAAGACGCTTGTTATCTTTAGAAAACAACAATCCCCAGCAGAATTATTGGTCACAATCTAAAATTATAGATTGTAGAGCTGATGTTTATCAAAAAAACCGTTTTTGGGTACTTGCACGTGTATAAAAATTCATAACTCCGCCATTTTCTATTCGATTTCCAAATAAAAAAATGCAAATGAAAGAGGAAGCATAGACCATTATAAAGATGTACTTTTCGGTCAGGTCCCATAGCAAATCGAAAAGTTATGGACGTTCAAGTTCAGAAGTTTCCCATTATTTTCAGATGTTTTCATCCATAACAACAATTTGATGACCTGTTTGAATCCGTAATATTTGTTTACTATTAGAAAGAAATAAAATACTATGGATTGAAACAGGTCATCAAACTGTTGTTATACTTCAGAAAATCTGAAAATAATGGGAAATCGACTAAAAAATGACGGAGTTCTGCATTTCTATACACATGTAAGTACCCAAAAACAGTTTTGTTTTAAAATCGATATTTTTGGAAAATTTCGTATATCACATTATGTTCAGTTCTACCAGCTCTACAACTTAGACTATGTCTCGTGAAGTATATTTTCACTGTAACAGTGTAATTTGAATATGCTACTCATCCTGGAAACTTCACTTTACAAAAACCACAACCCAGAGTGTTGTGGTTTTTATTATAATCTTGCATTCCAGATAACATCGTCGGACAAGATCTGAGCATCAGTGAAAGAAATGCTCTTCTACCATTTATACGAAATCAATGAATATAAGGTGGTTTCCAATAATTCTAAACAAACATTCATATGGCTAATAACAATAAATGTTTAATAAAAAAAATCTTTACTTTCGAAACCCGGACAGGAAACTGAAGTGATGTATGTGATGTGGCCGCATGTAATAAAAAAAATAATTAAAAATTAAACGTCTACAGATTAACTTATTAATTAATTTAATTTAATTTTATTATCGTAAACAGTAAATACTTTTTGTGTTCTTCGTTTTTGCATTGTCTGATATGTATTATCTCCTTTCTTCCTTTTGTTGCTATTTTAAAATTGAAAAAGAAATAAGTTTATACACGGAGGAAAATGTCTGTAATGTTACTGAAAATGAGTTTGAAAATTTGAAAATGAATAAATACAACAAAAATTATGAGAAGGTAACAGTAATACAATTATTGAATAGTTTTTCGATTTCGACCTTGTCCAGCTCTTCTAACATATTGGCCAGTCTCCCGAAACCGATTCCATAAGCGCTGCATAACAGAAGGGGAAACTCGAAGGTCCCTGCTAACATGTCGAATTAAATATATGCCCTTAAAGCATGCCAAATTGGATTTTCCTAGAACTATTATGTAAAAACTTACAGGTTTCGAAAAAAGTGTTCCCCTAATTTTTTGAGCACTGTATATCTGTGATATAGAAATATTTTAGTGGAATTATAGGTTTATCAGGTAGTTTTGCAGGATATTTTTGCAATTTTACAATAAAAGTATGGTCATTTCACAGTAGCAGTGTTTTTTTACAATTAAACTGCGTGTCTTTTCTGTTTCTTTTCTGTTCTCCAATGACTTTCTTTTTACGTTCTCACAGAATGTCGAGTGCACATTGTATAATATTTTGTTGTTGGGGTTTCCCCGGCTTCCAACCCAATTTTAAGGGTTCCGCAGGAGTAAAAAGGTTGAAAAATTCTGTTCTATGGCATTGGGATTATCTGCTATTAAGGAAAAGTGCTAAAATTACGTTCGCTTGACACTTTGACATTTGAATTGATTTTTTTTGTTTGCAAGCCTTTGGGATAACTTTAGAGTTATCATCAATTTCTCCCAAATGTTTCGTCTTTTTCTTTGCCATTTAAAAACAAATTGATAACGTCATAAGTAAAAATAATTGAATCTATACTTTTTCTCTAAATGTCGACTATTTCCCAGTATAGCATAGAATTTTGTAATAGCAATTCATTTACACCCTGTATAATATTTTGTATGCAAAAGTGTAAGCTTCAGTGAATGAAGTCAAATAAGCCATGAAAAGTAAATTTTTAATACATCCTCTGGTTCCTCCGTCACGTGAATTCTAATATTAAATGCCCTCCATTACACATCGCTTTATTGTCATGAATTTTTCATGACATAACAAACCGTGACTTTCGGCGTGTAGCTCGCTTAATTCACAGCCCACTCTAAAATGCACCATTTTAATAATTAATACAGTTTAGAAGAACGGAATGCTAATGAGCACAACTCCGGTATATTTAATCACGCCCGCCGTGCCGTGTTAAAGTTGTCCGGTTGTGCTTTTCGTAAAGGGTACGTCCTAGTACCCCTTTCAGAAGTCATTATGAAGCTTTTAACGCAAGCGTTAAGTCGCCGTTTGTGCGCTAACTGTACTCAAGCGTGCAAGTTTACATTAAGTGCATTTATTAATTAATTGCCCGCTACTATGATCCGACATTACGTTCATGTTAAAAAGACACTTAACGTAAAGTGGACGTAATAATTTTTATATCCCATGCAAAAATGGAAAAGACTCACCAAAATAAATAGAAGATTGACAATTAAAAATTCTCAGTGATTTTACAACTCAAAACAGTTCAAGGTAAGAAATGAGGGGTGTGTATGCAAAATGCGACATGTCCTTCGAAATGAATTTCGAGAAAACCGCAAAAATCTACTAGACATTTATTTTCAATGATTTTTAAATAATTTTTCTGTAGGTTATTAAATTAGCAACCCTGAATTGGTTAAATTTATCTGAACATACAAAGACAATATTTAAGAAAGATTAAGGGATATATTGGATATGTCTCAGTTTGAACTTGAGTTTACAAAATTGTCCAACTTAATAAATTCAAAAATAGGCATGTGCTGTCTTTTAAAGCACAGATATAATTTTATGCATTTAATTGAACCAAAGCAAACACAATCAATGATGATAACAATGTTATAAATTCTGTAGAGTTTGTGGAAAAAGTATGCAATTAATTAATTCAATTTGAAACTGCTTGATATTATAACAAATTTATTTTCTTTGATTACAATATATTTTTATACAAAATTCAATTACCGATTTCAATTGTTTTTGAAAGATGACATTCATGAACATATTTTGAAATAGCTAGTCCTCATTTTCCTCTTTTATTTTGATAGATCCCTTAATAACATTGTCTTAGATACTGTACAAATTGTATGGGTTCAAATTTATAGCAATATGGCAATAGTAAAGAATGGAAAAAAAATTAATTAACAATTAGCAATATTAATAATACAGAGAGATTTTTTAATTTGAAATCATGTGTTTTTTTCGATCGATTTCTTGACGCTGCATACGAATCCGGGCTTGAAATATGCTTGACGTGAGTTTTTGCCAGTTTGCTTTTTTTAGGATTATTTAAGACTTTAGGTATGTAAAAGATTTATATTATATTCAGTGCATGCATAATGAATTCGCAAAATTTGTTTGACATTTTCACGTAATTAGTTTCCCTAAACCAACGCAATAAAAACGTATGAAAACCACTATTCTATTATACATTCACAAAATCCATGGCCAATGTATTTAGCTAAAAAAAGTTCCTTCCTATGTAAACCCCATAAAGAAAAAATTGTGCACAGGAATCCACACACATGTTAGCGTGAAAGGGATTTGCACCGCTTGGCATACCTACTTTGAACGAAATCAACTTACAGCTCAGGTGTTCACTACACTATCAACACGACGGTTGTCCTGTTCATAGCGCATATCAAATCAGGGATTGGTTGAACAGACATTTTCCAAATAAGGGGATTGGACGATATGGCCCTCTAGGATGTCCACCATGTTCACCTGATTTAACGCCGCTTGATTCTTTTCTGTGGGGTTATTTAAAACAGAAGGTGTATTCGATTAATTTTCATGATAATGTAGACATTCTAAAATAAAAAATTAGGCAAGCAGTAGACGAAATAAATGAAGAAACAATTGATTTGGTATATCAGGAGTTTAGAAGAAGATGGGAAAAATGTGTAGCTGTAGGAGGGGAACATGTGAAGTAATGTTTTATTAAATTAATTTGTTAAAAATAAATAAAATATAAAACTTAAATACAACATTGAAATTTGATATCTAGGCATAAATTTAAATATAAAACAACTTCTACCTATAACATTTTTGTTCTAATTCCGAAAAACCGATAGTTTACTCTTCGGCCAATTTAACATTTTCGTGTTTTCTTACCATCCTGTATGTTGAATTAAAATATTAACAATGGCTTTCGACTTTTTAGAACATCCAAAACTCTTTATAAAGAATGACTTTTTCTCGAGAAATTAAAAATTACGTCTATTATAGGTATAGTTAAGTCCATCGGGGGACACACTGTATATATATTTGATCAGCATTGAAAACTGAATCGATTTAGCTATGACCGTCTGTCTGTCCGTCTGTCCGTTGACAGTGACTATAACACCAAAAACTTATTAATTTACATCATATACTATAAAAGTACATAACACATGTAACTTACATACCAATCCTTTATTTTGTTCTGTAACATATGTATGTTACTGAACAAAATGAACGGTTATTTCTGATTACTACATTCCTATAAATATACAGTAAATAATAATATAGCAATCAGAAATAATCATCTTGTCTAATGGTCAGGAAACCTCTAACACAAATCCAAATTAATTCACTCTCCACCACAAAAGGCAATGCTGCACTTCTTCTTTTCTTAAGTTCTAATGGGACAGCAAAAAAAAAGGAAATAAAATTTATATTTTAACCTACAAGTGCGGATTTCTTCTTCTCTTCTTAAGTGTCATTATCAAGGAGCCCTTGATTGTAAATGGAATCAATACTTATCAGTTATATTCGTAGTAACTAAAAGGTACGAATATAAATTTCGTTTACGATTCTCATGATCTTTTGTTGTTTCCGTATTTAACGCGGATGAAAATAGACTGCTCCATGCGAAATACTACTGTGTAATATGTATATTAAAAGTAATAAAAACCAACCTCATTGAAGCCCAGAAAGTCAGAGACACAATTGACTAAAACAGATGTTCCGACCGAACTGTGAAGCAAACCGTCTTGCTCGCGACATCATGACGTACTATTGTTGCCAAGGGGTCAATTTTTCACTTTACGGAATGACCATTCATTCCGTAATGGAAAGTTATTCACTACAACACGGAGTTCGTATCAACACCGAAGTTGTATTTTCTCTCCTTCTGTCAGTTATTTCTTATTGTATGTTTAACGTGCAAATTTTCCCCGTAAAATGTGTATGTGTGAAGCACATTACCTTTAGTCTAAACACTATCCAAAAAGGCATAAATATCCAGATGAAGTAGAGATAGTAATCCTTGACAGTGAAGCCAAATCGAATGCTATTCAACTCGTGGAAATGACCTTGTTTATATGCATAGGGCGCATCAATGAGCTGGATTTTCTTTTTCAGGCCCGAACTACCGGATGTGGATTCGGCTGGAGAATCTCTCTCGGTACCCAGAACGAGAAAACGACTCCGTTCGTACGAAGCAAGAAGAAACTCGAAGAGTTTGGACAGCAGACACAAAACCATGTAGCCCCTATATTTGAACTCGAACGAAGTGTACATAATATATTTTCTGAATTGTCGGACACAACGTGCTAAAAGTTTGTTAATCGTTGCGGTGTTGTGTCTTATAAAGAAGATACTAGATACATAACAAGTGAAAACGATGTGTGTAAATAATAGATATAAGTTAACGCTTCAAGAGCTTATAATTAAAAAATAAAAAAGTACTAAATGTATCAAGTTAAAAATAGGAAAATTACTCTTTAAAAAGTTGATGCTGTATGTTTGGTGATACTCCCGTGTCTCTTGTGTCTCTTTGCAATATGTGTAAATTCGTATTGATCTATAGAGACAAGTCTTGTTTGGCAAAAAGTTTTACGCAAGTTTGAGTTCAGTTCATTCTGAATGCTATTAAATACAACTTTTATACCACTTTCAGATTATTTGGATAGCTCACCTTACAAATAAGAATAACATCCAAGCACATTGTCTGCAATGATGTAGAACTTAACTTCCAAACCGCTTCATAAATGTAATCCTGAATCTTGTTGACAAACTACGCACTGTATCTTTGAGCTCTAGATTAATAGCGGATTAATAGATTAACAGATTAATAAACCTTGAAACGGGGTTTCTAAAACTCTTACCAAGAGAGGTTAGCGGCGAAACTTGGTAACCTACTAAAATTAAAAGCGCCATAAGCAACACCAAATCCCCTGTTTTTAAAGAAGAACAAGTCGATGACATGAAATGTAAATATCGTGGTAAACATAACCCACAGATAAATCAATAATATTAGATTCTTACAAGGATTGCTTAATCCCTATCTTCCATTGTTACCAGCGGCATGATGTCACGCGCGTTCATTGTCAAATTGTCGGGACACCCGAAACAGATCGGACGATTCCGCCGAGTCAACGTATCAGGTTGCCTACCCAGATTTGTTTAAACTGTCACACTTGACACGTAAAAACGCGGGGATTTCAAACAGACCAACTGTAGCGCAATAATCAATGTTGGTTATTGGTTATGTTTGTTTGAAACGTCAAAAGCAGACACACTTGACACGTATAAACGCGGGGACTTCATACAGACCAATCATAACACAGACATGGAAAAGCACATTTGACGTTTGAAGTTTAAAATGTTTGTATTGCGGTAACCCAGGAATGATGACGTGAAATGCGTTCATTGTCAAACCCCTAAAAATAGCCATTGAGCAATCCTTGTAGATTTAGTATTCTTGCAGATAAATAACCTAATTAATTGAATCGCCGAGTTCGAAAACAGTACAAGTCCACAGTAAATCCTATGGGATTACATGTATATATTAATTATTTTCTGTATCTTATGGCTTATACGCATATCAAGTCGGCATAGTGATCTAATGTAACTCCATTAACACATTTGAAGTGAATTTATTTGTTACCTTACTCCACATAAACGTACAAACAATCAAATCGGTAAATATTTCCAAGAAGAGTAACGTAGGAGTGATTTTGAGCAATCTCGATTTCTCGACTTTGTTTATACAAGTTGACGTAAAAATCATCACCCTATTTTCGTAGCTAATAATTCTGGTTATAATCAGAGAGCGGAATTTAATCTACCTGCAATCGTCCAGTTCTAAGAGCGGTGGTGTTTGTTTCTAAAGGAATGATGCGTACTTCACAGTAAAGGTGAATATAAGTTTTGTTTACAAACAAAAGCTAGTTATTACGAACAAAGAACATAATCAACGGTTTAGTTAATTATCTATACATATAATACATATTCAAAGTATAAGCTAAAGAATTAAACAATAAAAAGCTAACCGCCGTTTTAACAATACATAAATAACTAACACTGCTGTTACATATGGATTATGGACGATTGCAGGTAGATTAAATTCCGCTCTCTGATTATTATAACCAAAATTATTAACTAAGGAAATAGGGCGATGACCTAACGTGTTAAAAAATAGATGAAATAGCAGCCCGAGCCGGAGATCGTACTATAATTAATTAGGTTATGTCTGATGTTTACATATCAATTCATAGACTTCTTCTTCTTTAAAAGCAGGGAATTTGGTGATAGTTATGGTGCTTTTAATTTTATTAGGTTATTAAGTTTCGCCGCTAACTTCTCTTGGTAAGAGTTTTAGAAACCCCGTTTCAAGGTCGGATCTCCGCTATTCAAGTAGACCATGAAGTAGACTGAATGTATGTACATTGTACATATTTCATAGTCAATTGCGCCACTCCCAAAAATTGGTTAAAAATTGGTTTAATTTGTTATACACGATTTTTAATTTGTTTTCAATTTAATAACAAGAAAATTGACTTCTATCTTGCCCTACTTCTTCTAATCAAATGAAAACAATCTTATTATCAAGTTTCAATTTAAACAAACTTTTGTTTGATGGTTTAGATAGAAACAAAAATGCACATTCGATAAATTTAACAAAAGAAATCTATTATCGAAATAAAATGGCATATTGCATCTAATAAGCACAAACAACAACGCTGCAAGTTTTAAAAGTAATTGTTGAGAAGTTAAACGGTGTGAAGCAATTCTAAACGATTTTTCAGTGTAGGTAGTTACGTATCTTCTTACACAGCAACATATTTGCTACCTGTCACTTTATTTCCTTATACCGCTAAAAACAAAGTAAACCCAAAAGGTCAACTTGGTTGACCATTTAGACCTTTCGAACTTGGTTTTCTTATGTAAACATTTGTTCTGGCATTAGAAATAACGTCTAATATATTTTTATTGAGATCGCAAAACTATTTATTCAATATTTTTTATTTATCTACAAAAAAGTGCTACATTTTCTACTTACGAGCAACCGTACCCGGTAGGCTACAAGGCATGACATTTTATGATAAAAATAAAACAATAACTTATAATTACAACGAATAAATTTTTAAAGACTACGCTTTTAAAAAAAAATTTTTCTATTTTTTTACTGATTCATGCATGCATTATCACCGGACAACTGTTCACATAAAAAATTTCAATATTATTGCACATTCCAAAAAATTTAAAGCATTTTTATTGACTCATGCTTGGTCACTGGCAACCTTTACATATGCATGTAAAGATTGTAAAGGCATGTAAAATATCGATAAAATGTAAAACACAAGATTTTAACGTAACAAACAAGTGAAGTTAAATTTATGTAAAAAGATGTATTTTTCTAAAAAACTACGCTTTGTAAAGAAAATTGCACTAAACATTTAAAGTATTCCAAAAAATTCTCAAATTTTTATTATTATTAAATATTTTTTTATGTCCTACATGATCATAAAGTGGTATATTATTTTATGCCCGCGAGAGCATTATAGTATATTATAATACAAGTTTTATAAGACAAAAATTGACGCACGAGTTGTTTCCCAAATGGAACGAGTGTGCCAATACGTCTTATAAAACGAGTGTTAATACTATTTTTCTACTTTGCGACATTAATTTTACATAAATTTCGAAAATTCCGGTTGTCATCTTACAATCTAGAGTAGTTTTATATTCAACAGTTGTGGTAAAATTCACAAATACGATTGACGCGACCCAATAGCGATTGAGATGTCAACCTTAATTGACACGACGTCACTATCATCAGTCTTGGAAAACTAAAAGTTACTAAAAGTTTGTGATCTAGTGTTTTCATAAGAGTTTAAAGAGTTTATAACGAACGCAAAGTAGAAAAAGAATTCGTAACGCCCGCGCGAACATTTAAGCGTTGCCATGGTTTATATGTCAGATACATCAAATATTTGACATTCAAACTGTGAATTTTAAATCGTCAATGTCAATTGTTGGTGATTAAGGTTATTCTGTTTGACAATTAATTGTCTGCATTGTCACCTCCGGGTTGTTTGTATTGTTATTCAACTCCGTAGATACGCATGTCACTTGATTACGTCAAAATATTTATTAATAGCATTCAAACGGAGGGACTAAACCATTGTAGGACATAAAATATTGTATGTACCACGGGCATTATTTATGTTTATACCCTCGGGCGACTTAAAAAGCTCGAGGGCCGATAGGCCCGGGTCACCCTCGGGGCATAAACATCCGTTTAATGCCCTTGGTACATAAATAACTATTTTTGATTCATGCATTGTCATGGGAAATCTGTCCACTTGCAAAAATGTCGATTACATGATTTGAACGTAACCAACAACAAGTGAAGTTAAGGTAAGCGTAGTAAAAAAAAATAAGGACTTTTCAGTTGTTTTTAATTTAACCGAAGAGAATTACTACAGAGTGAATTGGTTTTACTTCAGCAGCATAATCTACTGACCAAATTAAAAAGATAACAGATCACAATACAACATCGTACGTAATAAGTAACATCAGACAGAAGAGAAACCAATATTCTATCAATAAAACAACAATTCTTATTGGGAAGGGCCAATCCCATTAAATAGACTGCTAATATTTTATTAATTGCCGCGATAATACAAAATATAATATGTATCTACGTATAATAATAATGGTTGGTCAAATAGAGTTCATAATTTACTTAATATCCACAAATAATTTCAATCTACAGGCCATAAAGCAAATATTTATTTATATTTATAATTATAAGATTTATTTATTGAAAAATGCGAGAATATCACCATCTGGCAGCTTTTAAATATACATATAGTAAATAAGAAAATCATACAGTAAAACTAACTATAAACTATGTAATAAATGTATAATGAACAACAAGTTTAGTAAAAAATGTATATTAAAGAAAAACCGCCCAAAATGTCCCGATGTAAATAATTGTAAACTTTATTAATAATATGTAGTCAGTAATCACCGAGGTTAGAAAGACAAAAATCGTTGTAAAATGCTTCTGGACTTCTGCAAAACCAAATAAACTCTTCCAATTATCGCTCTAAAAAATATCTCTAACTATAAGGAATTAAATTGTAAAAAAAATGACTAGTCAATTAGAACAAACACTAATCTAAGCGCAAAATCACATTAAAATATGTATAATAAGTCATATCAATGTTCATCTACCTCCTTACAAACAACAAAAACACACAGAACTAAGTAAATTATCTTGTATCATTATTTATTAGTATGTATATAGTATATAGCTTAAATTCCTTTTTAACACTTATTTTGTATTAAGGAACATAACAAAAGCCAGAACATATTCATCGAATTAAACAATATTTACTTTTTCTTTGAACTGTGCTTGTTCTCCATTTTTCGCATCACAGTTAAAAAATTAAGGACCTCATCGTTTACAATACATATCTATATTTTCGTATGTATAGTATAAATCAAGTTATAACGTTGTAACTAGCTTTAAATACAATAGTCATGGCGCACAAACAGTAACCAATGGACTACATATACATAGGTTAGTTCTTATTTGGTCCAATCTTTTTTTCAAATGCCTGCTTTTCAAAAAGTTCTATGATCTTTTATCAAAATATTATTTTAAAATTGAATGAAACGTCTTATAGAATATTCGGAAGCGGTATCATTATCATATTGGTTTGGACAAAATAAGAAAAATCGTAATTAACATACAAGCAGGATATTTTTTCTTTAATTATTTATCGAAAAAACAACATGAAAAGTCCATTGGTTGCCGATTGCATGCATTGCGGTCAAAAAAATATATATTGATACGGAGCCTTATTGTAATTGTGATAAATAAATAATGATTAAAAGACGTTTTTATGTATTCTGTACATCAATGTATAAAATGTTATGTACGTGTCACTAATCTAGAGATGGATTATAATTATAAGTATCTCATGAGAAGAGAATAGAGCAGATGTACACCTATATTTAATTATTGTAGCGACAAAATGTCAATAAAATTGTATTTGTATGTGGTTTGTTTTATTTTGTTAATTTTTGGGGCATATTTAATAAAAACGAACTTATTCCTGACGCACCATAATGATCTTTATCTACGACTCACATATAATAAGTTCATTGCATACGTATCCATGACTACATAATTATACACTGCCAATGATTATAATGACACTAGCGTTGTATAATAATGAAGGTTCGTTCAAATAATGACTTCATTATTTGAACGAACTGTCATCATTATACAACGCTAGTGTCAGTCTGTCAAAACCTACGTGAATGACAGTTATGTGACAGTTCGCCTCGCCATCATTGACAAATACATTTAAAATATTTGATATATAATGGAATTTGTGAGTCGTAGATAAAACGTCGTATTCGACTCGCACACACCGGATATAAATCGCTCGCATGTTTACACGCTCGTCTACGGCTCGCTTTTAAACTTCATGCTCGCTATTTATATCCTTAGTTATGTGCTCGTTAAATAATATACTATTAGAGGACAGCTGGATTTTTGTATACATCTTGATTTCTATTGATCTGACGACAAGAAAACCGTGAACTAGTAAAACGTCAAAAGCACGTAAGAGAAAGAACATATTTATATTTATATGCTGGGTAAACCTTTCCGCTACACAAATCAAGTCAAATCAAATCCAATCATTTATTGGTGTGAATACATATGTACATAACGTTTACACAAGTCACAGTACATACAATTATATGTAGTTCATATCGCAACTGTGATGGATTTAAACAAATACACATCTAGAACTGTCTACAGTCTACACACTATAACCACTCTCAATATATCGCAAAATTAACAAAACAGCAGACAAATCAGTTACAAAATGACATTGCTATAATGTGGGGGCATGATGTCCATGCTAGAAATTCTATATTTTCCACAATGCATTTTCTATGAGGAAAGTTTTTAAAGATGACATAAAAGGTTTATACTGCAAGTGTGGTATCTGAGTTGGTAGGGCATTATACAATTTCTGATCATAGTAATTTCGACCAAATCTGCTAAATGCAAGCTTGAAAAAAATTATTTTGAGGTCAGATTTCTTCTTTGTGTGATGGAGGTGACCCGCGCCCTACAAAGCATAATCTGTAAAATGTTGTTTGTCATCCTTTAGACTTTTAGACCACTTTAGACACTTGACGAGGTAGAGCGAAGTTAGTGTTAGGAGTTCCTATGCAATAAAGGTCTGCGTCACATCATCTCTATATGCCTTGTCATAGATAAGTCATAACACTTTTCTTTGAAGCTTGAAGATCTTTTCCGCGTGGAGTGAGTGTCCCCAGACTATCAGCCCATATACACAACGAGACAGAAACAAAGCGTGATAAGCCAGAAGCAGCGTTTCCAGATGTACATACTTGTTTCTTTTTGTCAGAGAGCGGATGACAAATATATAGTTGCAGTGGTCCTCGTTCCCAAGATAAGACGGGGTCTAAGTGAAAACCCAAAAACTTTACTACACCTCATCTGTCAATTTCTCATTCAAAGCATGATAGAGTATCGTATTTTATAATAAGAAAAACCATGCAACCAAAACTTCCGAGATACATTTCCAAGATGTCTTAAGAAGTGACTTATGTGCTACCCTCCTGTTTTTTTTTCTCGGAACGGCAACACAGTTTTGGTAACTATGTATTCAAATGAATCTAGTAAGGGACACTAGTTTTGGAAAAATGACAAGGGAGGTATATTATATAAAACCCTATTTTTCTTGTAAATAACATATCGACAGAGCCCACTTTTGACTACATGTTTATTAGATTTTTGATCATAATATTTATCCTTTAATTTTTCCTATAAATTGTCAGGACTCGGAAGTTGTCGCCCCGCATATAATGTATGCAGTGGCTCTTACGTCTCTTACGTGTAGATGCTGGCTTTCAACCATATTAGGTAAGAATGGTTATTTGTACGAAAAAAATCCATATCGACAGTTATGCATATTATGACATATGTTATGACATATGGCAGTTATGTTGGTATGAGTTATTGTAGATTAGTAAAAGATCTAGCAGCTTTATCCTAACTTTCACTCTCGCCAGACCATAATATGGAGGAATATATTGATATAAAAACGTTTTCTAAAAATTAGGCAAAATCGTGTATGTGACACTATTTGCTTCCTATTGGTCTGGACGACAATACAGGTTAGATTAACATTGATAGATCTTTTAATTTTCTACAATAAAGGTACTATTCATCTTCTACGTACGAATAACCGCTTTTACGTTATACGGCTGAAAACAGAACACACTATAGGTAAAACTACGAGAGCTGAAGGTGAGTCATCGATTCCAGCTGTTATTTTGCTGATACGTTACAGACCATTCCCGTGCGTTAGAAAGAAACAGAGTGCTTTTTCATGCGTCTGTTCTTACGTTTTTAGGCGATGACTCAACTTCAGCTCTCGTAGTTTTACCTATATACACGCAAGTAAAAACCCAATTCGGTCATCTTCGACCGTGAATAACTCGCAACGCGGACACGACATTCATGGGGGCCGTTTGCATGTTATTTGTAACGCCAGTGTAAACCAGGGGTGTATATAAAAATCCAGCTGGGTTTGAATATTTCAAAGTTTTCAAAGTGAACAACTTTGTTCGTTGCGCTATATATTAATAAAATAAATATGTACTTACGTTATAATTTATAAAGTAACAATATTTATTAATAACCAATTATTGTGTGTCTTTCATTTAGCTTATTTTTTTCTGAATGAAAAAGGTTATTCAATATAATAGCACGCGAAAAGTTTCCGGGATACATAATCGTACAAGGTGAATATTTTACCCTTTTACGTTTCACCATGGTTTCACCCCTATAAAATATTTTGCAGCGGTGGTCTACGTCAATCGACTTCGGAGATTTTATATAAAGAATTAAAATAAAGCTACCTACAACAAAAACCAGCGTGCCTCCAATTTTTTCGTAGCCGCGTAGCTGAAATCAAATTTTATTGGGCTACTCCACGAGACAGTCTAATCATTTTTCGATATTTCTATAGTTACCAAGGTCTCCTACCAATAGCAACATCAAAATTTGCCCACCCTGTACCAATGACCACCACATGCCACAATACTAACCATTTCCTTGCCAGATTACATATGATGCTGTCAGTGCTTCTCATGACATGATTATAATATTTGAACGAAATATTTCCATTTCGCTCACCGCGAAAATGGAAAAGGGGATATTATGAAGTCAGACTCGCTGGATGGTGTGAAATATCCAACCTATTGTTTCCTGTGTTGCGGCTGCGATCGCCACTATCCAGAAATGGTTGACGATTACGCTCCAAGAAAAACGTACGTGATGACTTGCCCCAACTGTAGAATCGCACAGAACACCAAAGTTATTAACGTGAACACGAAAATGGTTCACATTTTTGCCATTGCTTTAGCTCCTATTGGTCTGTGTCTTTTTCCATATTGTATACCGACCTGCAAGAGAAGTAGGCATTATTGTAGCATATGTGGCGTTTATATTTCAACGAGCAGAATTAAACCGTACAGGCAAGCAGGTGCTACATCCGCAACTTCTCGGAGTTCTGCAAGGAACCAAACGTGACAGTTTTGGATGTGATTATGTAATATATCTTATACTTAAATCGTATATTTTTAGTACCTATACTGTGTATTTATTTTAAGAGCTATTGCGATAACGTGATATGTCACAAAATGCTGTAAAAACTACTGTAGGTGTTTAAAGTATGTATATTTTAAAATTTTAGAGTACACTCATACCTCGCTATACGGCTGTTTGCTATAAATAGGTTTACCATAATTATGAAATTCCAAACCGAGGCAGGAATGACTTTTGAAAATAAAAATCAAAAAAGATGTGTAATGGTTTAATTGAATACTATCCAAGTAAAACGTAATTGCAATACAAAACAACAAACTTTTTGTCACAAGATATAAGTTCGTCATTTCAAATTTAATAAAGTGAAACGTTGGTGAAACCTGAAGCATACGTCACCCAAATGTGAGACGTGTTGGAGACAGGAAGATTTTATGTAAAGCAGAATACCAAAATGTATATTCCAACAAAATTCAGTTGAAGGCACATTATCGTTACAATATTGTTATTTACGGCTTGTCCGCATCGGAGCAATTCTGTTTGCATTCATGGATGACTACCCCAACTAATTACGTACAGTTTGGTGTATTAAGGAAAGTTATGCAATAACTATTGTAAAAGTTATAAACATGTTGTTAGTCAAGAATACAGTAGGCAACCAAATATACTTCATAATTGTGTAATAAGATTTAGACCGAAATGATTAGGTATTTCCATTCAAATTATAAGTTAAAGTGAAGTTGAAACCTTGCCGATAACACAAAAAATATCGGGCTTAATTCTGTCGAGTGTAGATGACGGATTTTTAGATTATTAGTGGCTATGCCGTAGTATCTTGCGATAAACTAAAAAACACCGATATTCACAGAATTCTTCACCTACACTTGACAGAATTGAGCTAGGTATATTTTTATTATTAGCAAAGGTACAAAGTTCACTATAACGGATATTTTTAATGGCCAAACTTGAACGTGCATATGTAATAGCTGATTTAAAATTATAATAGCATTTCCGATTTAAACGCAGCCATCTAAAATATCAATTCCCTCCACTCGGTGCTGTATATAATGACGTCATTTAAGAATAAAATCCATAATTCACAATTTGGTATATGAGAGAAAGATATCAATACTTATAAAAGTTTTTATAACTATTTTTCTGTAACAAAGATTGTAAATTTCTAGACGGTAAAAGATATTGTGTTAGAAGTTGTTTGCCAAGAAGAAACCCACCCAGCGTCTATGACTACATACAATAATTAATTCCGTACTATTTGACGTTACGTAGCTCTCGTAGACGGGGCAAGAAGGTAGGTCAGGGATTGCCTAGGATGTAAACAAACAACAGAGTAACATGATACCTTGGTTTATTAGACCGTCGTCGAGTACAGCTGATATCTCAAATTCAATAGTCGCGCTACACTACAAGTAGGTGCTGCAAACTACTGATCCCGTTCCCATCCTTTGCCGTGGCTTTTATATTGAATTTGGCAAGACGTCATGACCTGTTTTGAGCCCCCAAAAATCCTGAGTTAGGATTTTTGGTTGCACACGGCCTTTGATATAAATCAAAGTTAATTTGCACGCTTTGAACGCGTGCCACAAAGGAATGTCTTTGTTCCGATATGAAAAGCCTGACGTCTGCATTTCTGGCCAAGCAACTGTCTGCAGTCGGATGGGTTGCATGACCTGACCTCAATTGTACAATGCAATTAAACTATACTTCGTAACAACCCTCCTCGCAAACAATTGCTCGACCCAGAGCAATGAAAAGAAATTGTACAGTTATGGTATGGAGCGTGAAAGGGTGAATTAAGTCGATTAATTATCTAAATTTTGACGTATTGAAAGTCATGCAGCATATTTTGAAATAGTTAAGAATTTTGGAAATCGATACTGAATATCTTTAGAATCAAATAATGAATCTTTAGTCGCCATTTAACACTCTGTTAATACTGACTCCTAAATCATAATTTGCATTTCTTTCAATTTGTATCACTCTCAAATAAGTCGTATGGCATGAGAGCATGTTTCTTAACAAATAGGTTTGAGGCTTTTGTACATGTATGAAATTCTTGATATCAAATAGCTCAAATCAAATTGCTGACATCAAAGATAGAAATCTGTGCTTTATTGACCAACAGGCTGCATTAAAAAAATGTCTAATATTATGTTAATGAAAATTTCAGTCTTTGTAAGAATTAATTAGGTATAATAATAATGGAAATATTCGTTTGGACAGATAAAACACACGTCCGACACTACCACCACAAAATATGGCAACCCTAGACACGAATCACTATAAAAAAATTTCAAGTAGAGATCTTGTAGTTACGTAGATGGTAGAGATATAACTTGTGTCTTTAGACAAAGATGTGTATTTAAACAAATATGGCAATAACTCAAACACTGTAAGGATGGAGGTAAGCCAACAATAGAATTTTATGCACACAAATTTCGAAAATAATTCGTAAAGGACATTATATTTTAAAAAAAATAAGTTAATCTGCTTTCAACGACACTAGCGTCATCAATAAAAAAGAACAGTAAACACGTCGTTGTGGCTGACATCATGCAAAGTATGCAAAGTTTTGTATATCTTCTCAATTTACAACTTTGTTATTTCACATTTATAAAACGGCGATAAATCGCTGTGTCTACAAGTGTAGTAACAATTTGTTATTAGACATTACATTACGAATTTATTTAAAAAGGCGAAAACTTCCCATTTGGGAGTCCCCAAACACAACATATATAGGACTTCAATGCCTAAAGGTGCTCTTACACGACGCCACTTTTCGTATTGCGCAAGTTAAAAAATGGCGCAATTCTTGTATTGCAATGTGTGAACAACGCTGCAACTATAAATATTGCGACACTTTCAGTACAGCGCGCAATTTTTTAAAGTTGCGTACAGCTGAAATGTTGCTGCGTGTAAACAGGTACAAACACGGTACTAGCGCCACACAGAAATGGACCGACGTGTTGGTCCACTTCCACTTTAGTGGCGCAACATTTATAGATGTATATACGGTAGTGTTGGTTAAACATCGATAGTTGGCGTGTCCGATAGTTATTGTTAAAACTATCGATAACTATCGAACTTCAACACCCTTTAGTAAAAAACTTATTAAATTGTAATTTTGTAAATAAAGGATGCTAACCGATAAATACTAATTCTCTAAACAGAAAAGAACATAAATAAATATTTATTATTTCAACATACAATGTTAACAACAGAAACAAGTTAAAATAAATCCTTCTTCTCTACAAAGAATTTCGAATAAATATGTCATTCTAAAAAAAACAGGTAAATAAATATTACAATAAATATGCCAGCTAAAGTCCTCGTAAATAAACAACTGATTTTATATTTTCCGCATAATGCACATTTAGCAAAATTTTCTTTCTATTTGTCAATCTTTACGATCGTAAAAAAATTATTCGATTTCAAAAATGAAATTTCTCTACATTTAGATCCTCTTATCATTCTTGGGGACTTTCTCCTGTAGGTTCGACAAAATATGCAATAATACGCGGCAAAGTTAAAATTTCAATAAGAGCCTTTTCCTACAAAAGCGGCCTTGAATAGCTCATTAACATTAGCTCTTAACACGCAGTTGCTCTAGTCCTCTCATCGGCATCAGAATCTGAATCCATTTTTTATGGAATAAACAACAACACAGTATCACTATCGCCGCTTAAAACTTAATGAGGCAGAATATAAACACAACCACTACAAGTACGAGGATGCGCAGTCGTTCCTTGACCAATTCTAGACATTCGACGTGCCACTTTTACAAGTTGCAGCAATGAAAAGTGGCGTGTACTGTGTGAATAGCATCGCAACTTTAAAATGTGTGGCTGCCACTTGGCGCTGGCGCTAGTCGAAAGTGGCGCAACTTTTGACTGATTTTATCTCACGTGTGAACACAACATGCCATTTCATAGTGTCGCAATAGAATCTCGCGCAACAAAAGTGGCTACGTGTAAGAGCACCTTTATTCAAACAGAAGCGAACGACGGTGGCGTCATCTATTCGTCAACTGCTGAACTACCGGGTTTGCCGCCCGCTATTCAAACTGGTTCAAACCATGCAAAACGAACAAAATTTCTTTTGACGAATTCTTGCAACTAAAATAATTTTAATTTTACTATTTTTGCATAGGCACATAGGTAGACGATTTTTCTGTGCAACGAATGAACAGTTGATATATTAATCCAAAAATTAAATCGTGTGTTTTTTCAGTGAAGACAATGACAAATTCTTAGTAGATATGCATTTTCTTTTCAAGTGATTTTTAAAACACCAATACAACCGATATTATCAGTCACAAAACAAACAAACATTTCTAAATAAACTCATATATTCAAGTCCATTATATCTTATTTAGGTACAATTAAAAAAAGTGAATCAAGCAGAATTTAAACAAAAATTAAACAGTTATATATTTTGCATTCATTCAGCGTCAACTTTATTTTTCTTCTTCTTTTTCTTTTTAGGCGGCTCCTCGACGACGTCACCATTCTCCCCATTCTCCTGAATTTCCCCATTCGTACGATCAGCCTCCATCTCGGATAGCTTCCTCTTCTTCTTCTTCTTTTTCTTCTCCGACTTCGGCTGCGCCAATTCCACCTCTTCGATAGCCTCCTTCATCACGTCAATGTTCTTCTTAGGAATGTCCCCGGTCTCAAAGAACTTCAACCTATCCTCAACCTGTTGCTTCAGTTTCTCACCGAACACAGAGGACGCCTGTTCCGTAAAACAATCGATACGAGAGGCTATCGAGCATTTATTCGCAAGGTACCTCGAAATTCTACCTTTATTCTTGGCCCCTGCACGACCAATGAAAGTCGAGTGGAAAAGCAAACCGTATTTCGGCGTATTTCCTTTAGTTTTCAACGCGCGGAAGAGAGCTTTTTCCGCTCCGAGAATTTGTACCGTAGAGGCTGGGTACTTAGCTAGATTCGTTAAGGACCCCGCGTGAGAGATAAGACGTGCACCTACTTGATCCCCGATGAGTGACGCTAAATTCGGGGCTACGTCACTCATTTTTTTCCGCAGATATTGAGACAATTCTTTGCGGTAATCCCCCAAACGGATAACTTTACCCGCAAATAATTCAATGTTTAATAAATCGATTGGACTGATATCCATCCCCATACTACTTCGAGACGCGTCCAAAATTGCCTGCGCCTTGCTAGAATCCATCGTAATTTCCTCTAGAGGCTCCAACGACTCCTCAGATAGATCCTTACGGTTTTTAATAAACTGCGCCAAACGAGCATAAGTATAATTTTCCGGAACAATTTTGTACAACTCCGGGAAATGGTACGAATACCACTCGCGTATACGCATAGCAAACGTGTTTATATCTTTATCTAATTGATCCAGCAAAGCAATCGATTGAATGATCATATTATCAACGCGATGAACGTTAAACTTAACTTTAGCCCTTGAATAAGAATGTCCCAAACCGAGACGAGCTACTCCTGAGCTTTTCTGTGTGAACCCCTTCACCAAATTATGGAAATGGAACCTAAGCCCCCTTATAACCTCCGGAACGACACCAATATGCGTGCAGGGAAGCCCTAACGCGTCATTAATAGCAGCGCCTAGTTTTGCGTCTGCTACGCCAACCGTTACTTTATTCTTCTTGCTGCCTTTCGGGACAGTGGCATCGAGGAAATGCTTCAAATCTTCCGGAAGGACACCTTCAGATATAGCGTTGACATTCTCCAACGCTGAGACGGCTGTTTTAAACGGAAGGAAACTAACGAGCTTCACGACGCTGTTGAATCTTGCTAAGTCGTTAACGGATTCCTCCAACTGGGGCAGGAACATGCCGATTTCCTCGAATTCTTGCACTTGAAATAAGCCATAGCCAGCGGCGTGCTCAAAGAGCACTTGTAGCTTTGTCTGAAATAAATGAAATAAACGAGTGAGGTTATGTTTATGCAAGCCACGTGATGTAGAATAATATTGATCGGAACTGTTTTTGTGGGTGGAAATACTTACCATTATTATGTATAGTCTTCACAGTCACAACATTAAAACCAATTAAGCGACGAGGACACAAAAACACCAAAGAATTCGTTTGATAACACAATTTACAAGACGCGCAAACCACGCGCGATGTAAAATGTGGTTGACACAAAACAGAACGACGAAACTAACCTAACAAAACTAAATACCCAATATCCGGTTTGCTTATTTAGGTTAGGTATGCGTATGGTAGACGCAGCGTGCTGTAGACTAACATCCGGGAGAGAAAGCGGGAAATTTGGTTACATTTTGGTTTATTTAGGTTATATAAGGAAACATAGGTCTACGCAAGGGTCTACGTCTTGTCTACGTATAGTCAAAAGTTCTAAATAAACAATCTCCAATTTGTTCTACAACAAAATAAAATCTCAAAATGTAGAATTTTGAATCTAGGTGTTCTAATTGTCCTTCAAATGTTGCTTATAAACTAGAGACTTTTTATGCTCAAACGGTTTTAATTGAATGTAGCTACCGGAAAGACTTCGCAAAACGATAATTGAAAAGTGAAAACTTTTTTACACATTATTGAACAATAAATGGAATAATTTGACGAAGGTTGGCAACTGTGCGCCTACACGAGGACTTATCCTATTGAGGTTAGAATAAAAAATTAGTAAATAGTGTTTCTTTTACACGGAAATATGGATATCCCAGCAGAGGAACTGTTTGCGGACGCGGACGAAGAAATCCTATCCCCAGACGAAAGCGAGGAAAATTTTGATTTTAATAGCGAAGACGATTTTAGTGATGACTACGTAACCCAACATAATACAAATTCTGGGTACGCAGTAAGCATAAAAACTCGCGATAGAAAAGTCCAACGGAGTAACATCCAAGATGAAAAGCGCAGCGAGACCTATCAATCGACCGAACAAAAATACCAGAAGTTCGAAAAATACGTTAATTTCGATAATTATACAGCCCCACGCAGCGCTACGAACCAGTTAATATCAACGCAGAAAAAAATGGATGACGATCAGTCTAAAAGGAGAGATAAACAAGATCACGCTACGACCGAGCAAGTTATGGACCCACGCGTTAGAATAATCCTTTATAAAATGCTAAATAAAAAGATCATACAACAAATTAACGGATGTATATCCACAGGCAAAGAAGCAAACGTTTATCACGCTACAGCACCTACCGGTAAACAACTGGCCATAAAAATTTATAAAACGTCTATTTTAGTCTTTAAAAAACGAGATAAATACGTATCTGGTGAATTCAGGTTCCGAAATGGGTATTGTAAGAGTAATCCGCGTAAAATGGTCAACACGTGGGCTGAAAAAGAGATGAGAAACCTTCAGAGAATGCATACGAACGGTTTAAACGTTCCTGAACCTGTTTTATTACGTTCAAACGTCCTCGTAATGACGTTTATCGGAGATGACGGATGGCCAGCTAGAAAATTAAAAGACGTACAGTTAAATCAATCGAAGGCTCGAGAAATCTACAGGGATGTTATAGTCACCATGTGGAAAATGTTTAACCTTTGTAAATTGGTGCACGGGGACTTATCAGAATTTAACATTTTGTATTACGATAAAGAGATATATATTATCGACGTATCGCAATCTGTCGAGCAGGATCATCCGCACGCTTTGGAGTTTTTGCGAACGGACTGTAGGAATGTTAATGATTTTTTCAAGAAATGGGAGGTCGCTACGTTGAGCGTAATGAAGCTTTTCGAATTTATTACTGATCCGAATATTACGGCATCTAATATGGAGAAAAGGTTGGACGAATTAGCTGAAGATGCTGCTGAAAAATGCGTGACTGGAATGACTGCTAATGATGAGGTAATTACTATTGTTTGTTTGAAGGTGTACTGAAATTTCTTTATTTATTTATTAATATTTTTGTTTTAAAAGCAAGTGTCAGTTCTTGTGTAATTTTTTTGATTAATTTTGATTTTTGAGATTTTGTGGATATTATTTCTTATCCAGAAAATTGGAAAAAAATGACTGAAAAAAATTTACTTTTGTAATAAAAATAGTATATTTATCTAGCAACAGTCTCCTACACAGAATTACACAAATAAAGATTACAATTCCAAAATATAATCTAATAACAAAATACCAACGAAAATACCTTATCTTTTTAAAAAACAGGGACAGCAAAGTGAAATTAGGTACTTATATTCTGAACAATTTTAGTTGTGTAACATGTACTTTGACCATATTTGTTAACCTATGAAGTCTAAACTTCATAGCGTATTAAATTAATAAATTGTTAAAAGTGGTTAAAATGTTGTTCATCATTTCATAACGGAAAAAAATATTTTAAATTGGACATTTTGATTTTGATATGTGATATAGAATCTATATTTCTGACACTTGAAAAACATCTCAAAGTAAACGCCTATGTTTTTACCACTAAAAAATTCTCCAAACTGTTGCCTTAAAGCACTGATACAGTTTCTTTGTTGAGGTTAACATCACTAAAGGTACCAAAATATCTATGGAAATCAATAAAATAGCAACATGTTGCTGCTTGAAAAAAATACAGTAGTTATGTGAAAAGTTATTTTAGGAAATTTTAATATAGGAAATTGTATATACCAAATTACTATTTTATTTAACATCTTTTGAGAGGTTACTGTATTGCATATTTATTTTTCTTAAGTGCACAATAAAATAATACAATAAGTAATCTCTAAAACTTTGATGATCTATAACTTCTATAACCTTTTACTGATTTTGTTTTTTCTGGAATATATGTAAAGAAAAAAAATGGTTTTACGAAATAACCAAAATAATGTTTAGTTGGTTTAAGTTTTAGACATCCTGTGGAGTAATTATGGACCTTGATTAGGTTCCTGGGATTAACTGCAATAACACAGTTAATAATTAAATAAGCTTGCAGTTGACAACGTATCTAATTGATAAGATTTTGACAACTTTAGACCCTGTTGTTTCAATATTTTAAAGGTGTTACATAATTTTGATGCATTTGTAGCAAAGTATAAACTGTATATCTTCTATAAACTTTGCATTTAAGTAAATAAAAATAATCTATTACATTTACATATTCTTTAATTCCTATATTGTAGTTTTCTTTTCTAATACTTCTATATTCCTTCGTAGAAATAACGATTTAAAAAAATCTTTCAGATTGAAGAAGAAGTCTTCAAAAATGCTTACATTCCGAAGCAACTGACAGAAGTCATAGACTGGGAGAGAAAAGCAGGCGAAGAAAATTCTATATTCGATAGAATACTTGCATTGAAAGGAATTCAAATTAACGACAAAGATGAGCAAAGCGGTTCTGAAAGCGCAGAAGATTCCAACGACGAAGGCTCTAATGAAAGCGATGACGAGCTAAGTAAGTTCGTAAACTCGGCAAGGAATAAAGATGAGACCATGGAAGAGAAAAAACAGAGAAAAAAAGCTGTGAAAGACGAACAGGCTGCTAAGCGACAAACGAAAATAAAGAAGCACATAAAAAAGAGAAAAGTTAAAATGGGAAAAACTAATAGTAAAAAATAATGTATTAAGCAATAATGTCTGCTTATTGTACAGCTATTATTATGTATATTTTTATAAATAAATATTTAATCACTATGTCAGTATTGTCTTTTCTTCGATCTAAAAAACGCTGAAATGAGAGGTAAATTTTTTTAAACGGAAAATTACTTGAATTAATAGTAATTTATAATTATAAATATAATTACAAATGTATCTTCTTAGTTGGCCAACCTGTACTCAGTAATACATAACCTCTCTTTTAGAGTTCCCTGCTAAATCAAACGAAATTTTAACGTAAACGAGAAAGATAAATTCCCATGCTAAAACGAAGCTAATACCAATCTCACTACGTGATTATACTTCGATTAATGAATTGCGTCCGAAGCAAACTACACTCCCTGGTTGTTGAGCCTATCTAACCTACAAGCATATTTTAGTTGTAAAAACTCTTTGAAATCACCCTTGAATACAAAATACAATGATAAATATACGAAGAGGAACACAAAGTCTCATCAAAACGCTAAAATCTGGATCGGAAAGTATCGATAGGACAGTAAATAACGTTTCCGTAAAAATTCAAGCTAAGACGCAAGGAACCATCCTCGAGAAATGGATGAAGTACTGGAAAATGGTCGTGAAAGACTACACAGACGTCGCCGTAGATGTAGTGAAAGATATGCGTGACAAGCCAGCGAAAGCAACGGTTATTTTTTCGGCAATAGGTCTTGCAACGTTTTGCGCAAAACACAATCCGGACGAGACGCATTTTAGGAATTCTTTCGTAAAAGCTAGTAACGATTTAATACTAGTCCACTCGACGTTACAGAAGAAGGAAACTGCTGACCATTTGAAGATGATAGAGCACTGTTATAATACGCAAGTTTTACGATACATGAATTTAGGAGTATGCTCGATAATTTGGATCGATAAATATAGTAAGCCATGTAAATCTTTTGAGGCGCAGTGTCCGTATTTGCAGTTGGAGTACGATAAATTTTTCTCGCAAATTATTGACATAGGATTCTTTGATACCTGGTGGATATTGGCTAAACGTATGACAGATTACGATATCAATTATGCATAATATATAAATAAACGTTAATAAAATTTGTTATTATTATTATTGTTGACTTTTATTCGTGCATACGTACTTGAAGATTTGTGATTTTTTTCTAGCTAATTTAATCATAAAAGCAGGGTAAAAACTAATACTGCAATCTTGTATCAAAATTCAATGTTTTGATAAAGAACACTTAAAAACTAAAGCAACAGTTTTAACAATAATAATTTACTCATAATGTCGCTATATATACACATATATACTGCCGTCCAATGGTAAAGTGCCGTATGTACATCAACGGTAGTTACGAGATATTTGCAGTTTTCTTTTAAGTATCAATTTCAAACAAATATGCGTTAATTACTTAGACATATTTTGTTATTATTGTAGGTTAAAGTAAATTGCTTATAATTAACACTTTAATAGATTTTATACAGAAATAAAAAAATTATAGCGAATGAATGTAGATGCCGCGTTCTTCCCTAGTATAGACTAATGTAAACATACATAATATCCAACGGTAAAACGCCGTATCTACATTAAAAAAATGCACTACATACATGTTTTCAGTTTCAAAAATCATGCACTTTTTACATTTTAACTATTAACTAACCTTAAGTAATGATGTATATTTTGCATTTTTTAGATTAATGAGCAAGACTCAAAAGTTTTGGGCAAGGGTACCTACCTTGTATTTTTAACGCATTTTTAAGTAATAAAAAGTTTAAATTTTCATGAATATTATCCATATTATAGTAAATACAATATACATTTAATTTCTGGCATTAAAACAAAATTAGAATCACTACCAACTTTATTTAAATTACTTAACTTTCGAAACTAAATTTAAAAACAATAATAAATATGACCTACCTTGGAATTCTAACGGCACTGGAAGTATAAAGTTAGTATATTCTTGTAAATTCGCGGTTACCGTGTTTTGAGACAACATATTCGTATGTTAACCCGAGCGACACTGATTGTTCAGTCAGTCAATAACAGTAGTGTTCGATTGCCGGCCGCGCTCAGTTCAATCTGAGCGCAAATTTGAAATACTTGCTTCCTATTGGTGGAATCAGTTGAACAGAACCATAAAAGAACTAACCACAACTAACCGCGGCAGCAATCGAACACTACTAATAATGAATATGTCGTAGTCTTATTGTAAAATCAGTCATATTATAATACGCCTAGGCTTTTTCAATACGACTAGGCGTATTGCAATATCACCGAAATAATCGAGGATCTCACAATTTGACTGACAATTTAAGGCGTATTATAATACGCCTGTTGCTTATTAGGCTTATTGTCAAAATTCAAAAGCGCGCGATTACTCTGGCTTCTGACTGGTTATACTCGTCGTATTGTAATACGACTGACGGCTTGTCAGGCTAATTGTGTGTTGTTATTGTGACTTACTGTTCAGTTTCTCTGTGCAATATTCGTGCAAATTATTGGATTAAAAATGAGTGATGACTCGCAAGGTGTATTTGTTCACAAAGACAACTATTATAAAGAACTTGAAAAGTTTTACAAAAGTGAGAAATTGTAATAAAGAAATATTACCATAACATCAAAATTTTCAAAGTTTTAATAGGGAGTTTTAGTTGTTTTGGCAAATTCAAACGGTTAACCATAACATAAACGAATACGTACCCGCTATTTGACAGATCGAGAAAATAGTTTTCGTGCGTTAACGTTAACCAAGCGACCACCCATCCTAATGAAGGGATTTATATTCCAGAGGATAAAGTAATTTCCTTAAGAGAAGCTTTAAGATTATTTTCAAAATTCGAACGACAGGGATTCAAAAAGTGTTCTTGCAAACCAAGCAAGTCACAGTGTCGTAACAATAAATGTTTGTTTTAAATCCCATATGAAATGTACGAGCAAATGTCATAAGAGTTTACCATGTTGTAACAAATAATCTAAATCTATAATTATTTATTTTTTGTCCTATAAGCGATTTCCATAATTTGCCTGGCATACTGCCAGTCGTATTATAATACGACGTATTTTATACAGTCAAATTCTAAAAACAATCGCGTACAGATTCTTTTGAACAATAAGACTAAGAAGCGTCAGGCGTATTATAACACGTCTGAAATAATCAGTCATATTGTCGGATTTTCATTTACTTTGGTAGTTTTACAATACGCCTAGTCATATTAAAAAAGCCTAAGCGTATTATAATAAGACTGATATTATAATAAGCCTACGACAAATATACAAATGAGAACTGTAAAAAATGACAAGATGGCGTGGCGCGCGCGGCAACTACAAAATTCATTCCATGTTAATGTTACTAGGCTATAAAAAAGGCATGTGCAAATACAAAGGTAAAACGCCGTATGTACATGCACATGCCGCGTTTTACCGTAGTATATTGCACTTGCCGCGTTTTAGCGTAGTATTATATTACAAAAGGTGCACATACGGCAAAACGTGTTTTAAAATTTATCGAATGTAAGGCCCTTTTGGTACTTTCTTATAATAAATATGAGAAAGTATACCTTTTAGAGTACAAAAACAACAATAGCTCAATTTTTAATTTTTTTGTACATTACCTACGGCACTTTACATTTGGAGGACAGTATATATATTATATATGGAAACAAAATTTCTTCGAAACTTTTAAAATTATACAAAATTGCTGCAAACACACAAGCTGCAAACACTTTTATAGCAGGTGAAAGGCAGCGTTTTACAATAATTCGTAAATTCTCAGTTATACAATAAAAATGGCTTGTCAAAATTATATATAGCTCGTAATGTATTCTCTATAAAAGGTAATACAATTTTCTTTGTATAGCAAACCGTTTTCTGAACAAACTATATTGACAAACCAACCCCACTAAATAAATAAATTAGTTAATAAGAAGAAACAAAATTATAAATATAACAAATAAATTAAATAAAAAAGATAATAAATAAATAAATTTATGGTAAAGTTAGTACAGTAGAGCGTTGATAATCGACGAACTAATTGGGACCGAAATAAGTGATTCGAATTATCAAATTGTTCGGATTATCAAATATTGCAGCTAAATAATAAGAAATACGAATATTGGATAGAAGTTCAATCTTAATAAAACCAACACCATTCGATTCCGGTCTTCTTAAACTATAGGAATGTCAAAATATAAGGATATCGAAGAGATATCAAAGGGTCCCTACAAAAATGGCTTTTACCTAGGTTACTCAGTGATTTACTTTATTAGTATTTCTCTTTGGACGTTCGGATTATCGATGCTCTACTGTAATTTCTTTTTTGTATTTGTTAATATTTCTTCTGTCTTTCTTTAATGTCTGTAACTATGTAAGGTATTAAAAAACAAGTAAATCCTAAACTAAAAACAAGCAAAAAATAACAGTTAATATAACTAAAGACTGAAGAAAAAAACAAATGAGAAAGTTTTTAAAATATATACATGAAGTTGTGATACCTATTGAAAAAGTTTGTCAACTTATTTTGAATTTTTTTAGTTATGTTGATCTCAATATTAAATTTCTAGTGTGCATAAGCAAAAACATCCAGCTGTTTTCCTTTTTAAACACAAGTTTTCAGGCAAAACATTTACTGAAAAAATTTGGTCTTTGTCTTGTCAAAATTTGTTTTTTAATTATATCGCCATAATTCAAGAATAAATTTTAACCAGGTTTTGCGTGAACTAAACCTTGAATATACATAATTTATACGAAGGAATCTGCGAAAATACAAGTTTTAGTTATAAGGCCAAAAACAATTTTGTTATTTTGTTCTATGGTAAAAAGAAAACAAATAATAAAGACTGTAGTACGTACTTTTAATACATTTATTTACAGTAATTAACATGATAGACAGTATATATTAATATTTAGTTTGATAGTACATATTTTAAATTTTACACATTACAATTATTTTCCAACAGTATGATGAACTTCTTCCAGAAAAGAATGCGAATTATGAATGTACGTTCCCCCCAAAATAATATTGGTCCCCGGATACTTCTTATTGAAAGCGTGAACAGTCAATGATTCCTCGTAGGTGGCTCCGCCAACAATAAAAACGATGATATCTTGCGGTCGATTATTAGTATTATGTACATTAGCATACGGATAAAAGCTATCCCTCAATCGACCTTTTATCAATTCTTCTAACGTTTCATGCAACAACGGTTTATGCTGCGTATAAACATTATCAACACCACTCAAACCTTTAAAGAATCTTTTCGTAATTCTTACAGCACTCTCATCGTTGAATAAATTACTCTGTCTATGACGAGAACCACCGTATTCTAAGATATTTCTAACGCCTTTAGTATAAAACGGGGCCACACCGCTCTTTTCAAGTAACCCCGACAAATTTGGCGTGTTGTTATTAGAATGATTCTGGTATCTTAGAGCGTAAAGCATGACTAATTTCGCGGCATCGGATTCACGAATTTTATTTTTGTCGTTTCTTACGTGATTCTGTTTTACGTTATTTGTGATTAGTTTTCTTATAGCTTGGTACTGTACGGAGGAATCATTATTTTGCGACGAAATTTCTTGTTCTAACTCGGAAACGTCTAGTAGGTTACAATCAGCGACTAACGAGGATAATTCCCCGACGACTGTGACGTGTTTCGAGACATTCCCAGATAGCTTTTTAAACTGCGGATAAGTCTCGACGAAATTTTTCATATCAGCAATACTCTCAATTTTCTTGTGACTTTTTGCTTTACTTTGGAATATATCCATGAGCGCTTTAATATTTTGTCCAATCTCTCCAAAATTCGAGAAACAATTCTCTGCGTAAAACGAATCTTGCTCTGCGGATAAAACAACTTCCGCTAATTCCTTTGCGACTCCTGGTATGCTTGACAGGTTAACCCTATTATTGTTAATCGTTAATAATTCGTGTACCATCGCCTGGTACGTCCACTGGTTTAATAATGGGGTCACCGGATCGTCCCTTCTATCCAAAATTAGCAAAACTGGCAAACTTGGTTGATTAAACGAAAATAACGTTGATTCTTTATTTATAACCTCCTCTAATTTATGACTCAACTCCTTGCAAACTTTAGAATTTGCTTGATACCGAATGCAAGGATACTTCTTTAACGACAATAAAACAGCAACTAATCCTTGTATAGTTCTCTGTAATGCCGAATAATTCCATCCAGTCATCGAAATACAATTAGGTAAACCAAACGAAAACAAATGCGGGTTCACCGCTAGATAATCCATGTATAATTCTTGTACTTCTTTCACCAATTCCTGTTCGTCACTTTCCGCTAACATTTTAACGTCCGCTTTAGCTATTATATTGCTAAAATATAAGTAGTAGGCTCCGTATTTGGGGTTTCTTAATTCCTGGCATAATAATTCGATATTTTGTTGGGTCGGTCGTAGAAAAACTAAACATTTAAGGAACCGGAAACCGTTTGGGTTATTCGTCTGGCTTTTCGAATCTATCCGCTCCAGTAAAAACACCTCTTTCTGCTGTATTTCGGACTGCCCGTAAACCATACTGATAACACTTGTCGTTTCTTTATCCATCAATAATATTTTCATACCAGGTTCACTTTCCTCGGTCATTTTAGTCACATAGGCCTTCACGGCCCCTATTACATTCATTTTGTCGTATTTTAAATACTATCAGCTGTCGTTCCAAAGAAATATTTACATGACAATTCTAAGAGAATTGATTATTTGATTATGGAAATATTTACAAACTCGCTCGGAAAAATAGGAAATCATGACTAATTTTGGGTGACATCTATGACAATAATTGTGAAATATTATCTTCTCAATTAGCCGGCAGATGTCGCTAGAATTTTCACATGGGAGACATAACCAACAAACGTTCACAAAGTTGTATTTGAAAGTATTTTATATCAATTAAAATGATTACTTACGAAATGTGTTTATTGCTTCGAGTGATGCCAAAGGTAAAAATTAATTATTTCCGGTATTTTTATATATCCCAATATTTTAGGCTGAATTGAAATCTGTGCTAAAACGAGCAGCAAATACAATTTTTGAAAAGGGAGGTGTTATTAGAAAATTGGAGAATCTAGGTACACGAGATATTCCTCATAAGACGACCGCTCACGGTTTAGTACACAAGCAAGCAAGGTATCTAAACGTTTATTAACTTATGCGTCGATTTGGGTTATATTATTATTTTATTCGTATATTCTAGTTATTATATGATCGAATTTAATGCACCTCCGAGAGAACTTGAAGATATGGACGAGGTGTACAGCCGCGATGTTGATATTATAAGACGACGTATTTATAAGAAACAAGAACCCGAACAAAAAGAATGCACCCTACACGAGGAAATGTTACCACCGCCTTATAGAAAGAGCGTACAAGACTTAGTAGCACAAGCTAGGAAGCTAGATAAACCCAAATTTAATTATAATACCGGTTTGGATTATTATCCGTTCCAAAAATAATTTGTAATTAATAATCGTAGTTGTAATAAACATTTTAGACAAATAAACACATTTAAAAATTTTTGTGTATTTAAATTTACTTGATATTTTGGGGAATTGTAAAATGAGATATATTTGAAGAAAATTCCAGGATTTTTTTATTTATATAACCTACAATTTAGAATACATAACCTACAATTAATGTGTAATACATAACCTAGAAGTTGTGCGGTGGTAACTTAATTCTTTTACTAAACGATAAAATTAATTTAAAAAATGTATAAACTTGTGAAGAATAGTCATATTAATAAGCAAGTAATTGTGAGATACTGTAGTAAAAGTAAAACCTACTCGCAAACTGTTTTATTACCGAAGACAACATTTCCCTTACGGCTAGAGGGAAAAAAGCTCACAGATCGAGACAATTCCCTTAGTAAGGTATTATTAATCAATCTGGGTTTACTTTATGTTATAATTTATCATTACTAATTTTTAGAGCGCTAGTTTTTTAAGTGTTTACGATTGGCAAAGGGAAAGCCTAGAGGGTCCTGAGTTTGTGTTACATGATGGCCCCCCTTATGCAAATGGTGCCACGCATATGGGTCACGCTATAAACAAGGTATAATATAAATATACACTTTAAAACATATATTTAGTAACATAATAATTTTTCTTTTGTAGATTTTAAAAGATGTTATTGCGAGATCTCATATTTTGGACAGAAGAAAGGTGAACTATATTCCTGGTTGGGATTGCCACGGTTTACCAATAGAATTGAAAGCAGTTGCTGATGGAAAGGGTTTAAATCTTGTACAGATTAGACAAAAAGGTACATTAATTTTTTTTCAGCGATCTATATTATTACTGATAATGTTTTAGCTAGAAATTTTGCCAAGTCTACGATAGAGAAACAAAAGGGGTCATTTTTGTCTTGGGGAGTATGCGGTGATTGGAATAATGCTTATACTACCTATAGCACAAAGTATATCCAAAATCAGGTTAAACAATTTTATACTTTGTATGAAAAGAAGCTGGTGTATAGAGACGTAAAGCCAGTTTATTGGTCTCCATCGACAAGGTATTTTATTTAATCATAGTGCATTGTAACAATATTTGCATAGGTACGTTTACGATACAGAAATTTACTAAATAATATCACAAACGTCCAACAGAAATTTTATTTCCAAGATTGCCACATAATTAATATTTCTGCCTGAATGGATTGTGGATAAATACTGTTGCAGTCACTACCAGACAGTTATAAAGAGTTCTTAAAAAAAAAACGTACACTTTTGTTTGATGTTTAGTCAATTGAAGTATTTCTTTCAAAAGCAAATTTTAATATTTTAATGTGATCAAATGTCCTCCTTTAGGGAGGACAGTCTTTCTTTTTAGAGGGCTGTCCTCCTTATTATAGCCATCCTAATGTCCTTCTTTCTTCGAGAATGTACTGCTTGCTCTCCTGCATTTTGTGTTCTATTGTAAATTATAAATGTTTACAAACAGATCAACCCTAATGGTGGACTAATTGTAGTGTTCAAATCAGAAATAATAAAAATAAATTTCATAAAATAAGAAACATAAGTTGATATAATTTTGTTTGCTGATTGTTTTAGAAAGAGATTATCACTTTGAGTAAGTCCTTTCCTTAACGTAGAGCTGTTTAAAATACAGTTTTGTTAGTATATCACACGTCTGAAACTGTCTAATGAATTTCAAAAAGTCCATATGAGACATCTTACACAAAATAGCTTCTAAACTACTTCCTAAACATACACACACAAAAAAACAGCAAAACGTTTTGTATAAGCATTTTGTTACTTATTAATTAATTTATTTACTTCCAATTATTCTAAAGGGTATTTATTGTTGGTAATCTTTCTTCGTTTTCGCATTGTTTGATAGGTAAATTATTTTTATTTGTTTTCTTTCAAAAAATATTCGAAACCGTTTCCTCCTTATAAGAATATGAAAAAAACAAAAAAGTGTTATTACATACACACAAATAAAAATTGCGTTCTAAAAAGATGAGAGGAAAAAACTATGACGTATATATCAAAATTTATTTCATTTCATTTTAAATAACAAATATGATGTGTAATGTCTTTCCCAAAGTATCTATACATAAAAGACGGAAAAAAAATGTCAGAAAATGTTGTCCACCTATGTTTGCATTAATATGTCCTAAAGTATTAAGCTTAGTAACACAAATTACCCCATAAGTGTCTACATTTTCAACAAAATAGTAATGGCCCCTTACAGATTTGCAATATCAAACATTTCTATCCAAGTTACCAGTTCAGATGTATCGAGTCAATTTAATGTGAAATGAAAGGTGTATAAAAAAATAAGTTGGACATTTGTTTAGTGTTGCATTCTTGAGTTACCTTTAAAGATGATGGAAAATCATTGCCAATTTTTGGGTTTCTTATGAGTGCCATGTTTGGTTTTGAACTTTTTAAGTCACTTTTTCTGCAGTTTCAATTATATGGTAGATATCACTCTTGTTGCTTATCTGTTTATCTAACTCAACAGTTTTTTAGTACAGTGCATTTTTTTTAAAGAGTTTTTGAATTGACTAAATATTATTGGAAATGCAAGTAACAAATGTATTTGTCAATAAAAGAAAGGGGCAATCCAATTTATAGCAAAATCTGGTGGGTGCTGTCAAAATATTCCATATTTTTCATGTTTTTCAAACATGAAAAAAGTCTATCGTAAACACACCTTATTATTGATTTATTGTTATAGGTACCTAATAGTTATGGATAATTTTTTCACGTAATTTCTTTTAGAACAGCGCTTGCAGAAGCGGAGTTAGAATATAACGAAAATCACGTAAGCACTGCAATAACATTAAAGCTACAACTGAAAGACGTTCCAGATGTTTTAAATATTGACAAAACGTAAGTCATAAAGTTGCATACCTTTTCAACATTTTATTAACGTATTATATTTTTAGTATTTATGGTTTAATTTGGACGACAACTCCATGGACTTTACCCAGCAATCAAGCTGTTTGCTACAATCCAAAGCTATCATATTCATTAGTTGAGAATTCATCAAACTCCGAACATTACCTCATTTCTACAAACTTGGTAAACGAACTTTCAAAGAATTTGAAGACTGAGTTAAAAATAATTAAAACTTTTACAGGTAAATTAAAATAATAAAAAGTATTAAGAAAAAGATCCAAATATTTTACTGTTTACTTTTGTAGGTGATGCTTTAAAAGATATTAGTTACGTCCACCCTGTATATGAATCGGTTGAAAAATTCTTACCTGGAAGCCACGCTGTAGACACAAAAGGAACTGGACTCGTTCATACAGCACCTGCGCATGGGCCCGATGATTTTCTGCTTGCGTTAAACCACAATATATCCATTGTAAGTTTTGCAACAAATTTTAATTGTTTTTAAAAATATTAATCTATACTTTCTCTAGAAATGCATTGTGGATGAATATGGAAACTATACGAAAGAGGCCGGTGATAAACTTGAGAACTTACACGTTTTATCAGACGGTCAAAACACAGTTTTAGACTTAGTACGCGATGATATTGTACACATTGAGAAATTTACGCATAGTTACCCTTACGATTGGAGAACGAAAAAACCTGTGATATTACGTGCTAGCAAACAGTGGTTTATTGATACAAATGCAATAAAACAAAGGGCAATAGTAAGTTCGAGATTTTGTTATACCTTATAATGGAACAATCTATATTTGAATCTTTCTAGGAGATATTGGATAATATCGCAATACTGCCGAAAATAAATAGTGAAGTACACAGAAATCACTTCATAAAACAACTACAAAAGCGGCCATATTGGTGCATCTCTCGACAGAGATGTTGGGGGGTTCCCATACCCGTGTTTTATAATAATAATACAGAGGAAACTTTAATTTCAAGGTATCTAATACTTAGAGATGAGCAATATGTCGCAACCTGCGATTTAATCACTGCGATTGGAAAATCACAGTTAATCATATGATCCAGTCACAGTTCCAACTGCTATTGCGATTTCACAATCGCACTCGGTCCAGGGCGAGACCGCTCCGCTCCAGGTTCTCAAATGATCAACCGGCGATGTTCGTATCTGCTCGGTCGCGGTCGCAAATGTATCAGATGTTCGTATCTGCTCGGTTGCGGTCGGCAAATGTATCGGTTGCGAGTTGCGATTCCGCACCATCTATCTCCATCTGTCAAACGTGTAAGTCTGTTATTTGTGTTAAAATGTCAGCAATACAAAAGAGATATCAGCGCAGTGATATTTGGATGTTTTTTGAAAAAATAGATACAAGTTTTGCAAAGTGTAATCTTTGCAGAACCAAATTATCGTACCGAACAAGTGTCACAAATCTAAAGAGACATATAGTTATAGTTATACAATCAAAACATACAACGGTGTCGCTTCCATCTACATCAACCGGTGCTGCTACTTCAAACTTGCAACAGGTAATTCATCATAAAGTAATTTTTTTTTGTTTTTAATAGTAAAGTTGTTCTAATAGAATGCTGAGGCAGGACCTTCCTCAATTTCATCAGAAACTGCTTCTCAATCTCGGCCCGGACAACAACAACACAAAACTGTAACTACATATTTTACAAGGCCATTAAGTCAAAATAGAAAACAGTTGCTCGATAAAAAATTACTAAAACTTTTTACATCAACTTTTCAACCATTTGCGTTAGTAGAAGAAGAACCTTGTCGTGATTTTGTTAATGAACTAAATCCCAACTATCAGCTACCAAGCCGACATTTGATTTAACGAACCATGATTCCATCATTGTTTGAAAGCTGCAAAACACGCGTAAAAGAATTAATTACGGATGCAAAACGGATATGCATCACAACCGATTGTTGGACTTCAGTTAATAATGAAGGGTATATAGCAGTGACTGCGCATTACATAGATGATAAATTCAATCTAATATCATTTCTCTTAAGAGTGTTCCAACATAGCAACGCACCATACTTCTCAAAATCTAGCAGATCGACTTGATAATGTGGTAACAGATTGGGATATCAAAGAAAAGATATTGTTAAGCGTATCTGATAATGCAAACAATATAAAAAATGCAATTGAAACGCGATTAGGATGGAACCACCTAGGTTGTGTGGCGCACACAATAAATTTAATTCTTAATGCTGGCCTCAAAAGCAATAAAGATATAATTTCGATCATGGAAAAAGTGAAGACAATTGTTGCGTTTTTTAAAAGAAGTACTATCTCGAATACAAAGATCTTAATATATCAGCGAAATAACGGAAATAACAATCCGCTGAAATTGCTACAAGACACTCCAACTCGATGGAATAGCACTTACTTCATGATTGAAAGATTTATACTGCGTGAGGATGCTGTTAAGGCAACGACTGCATTAATAAACGCCGATCTTCCTGTTTTACGACAAACTGAGTGGCAAATTCTCAAGGAATTATGTCAAATCTTAAAGCCCTTTGAATCGATGACAAAAATATTTAGTGGTGATTCCTACGGAACTGCGGCAATTGTGATTCCTATCGTGAATGGCTTAAGTGACATATGTAACAAACTTCGCCAGAAAGAATTAACCGATAGTGTAAAAAACGTGTTACATAAGCTCCAAGATGGGATTCAGAGTCGATTTGGATCAGTAGTTAAAAATAATATCCTTTGTGCCAGCACTTTCTGTGATCCCAGATTCAAATTAATTGCTTTTACAGACAATACTATGCGAGAGTCAATTAAAGAAAAAATTATAACCGCAGTGGCTAAAAAAACGACTCGCATGTGAATACACAAAATACGAACAGGCAAGTGCAATCAGCTGAAGAAGACGAACTTTCAGTGTGGTCTACCTTCGACAAAAATATGGCTGGTGCTGCACCTCAATCATCCTCCACATCAAGAGCAATCATTGAAGTTCAACGTTATCTGGAATGTGGAATAATTCCCAGACATGAAGATCCATTAAAATGGTGGAGGGCAAATGGTTACCAGTATCCGTACCTTTCCCACGTAGCTCAAGAAAATCTCAGTGCTTTAAGTACATCCGTGCCGTGTGAAAGAATATTTTCAAAAGCAGGTTTACTGATAACAGACAGAAGAAGTCGCTTAAGTTCTAGAAAAGCCAACATGCTTCTGTTCCTTAATGTAAATGGAGAATATTTGTAGTGTAGGTACCTACTATTTATTGATATTTATTTTAGAGTTTACTTTTATTTATTTTTCTCTTGTTGTTCTACTGAAGAATTTTATTTTTGTTTCCCATTTTTTAATAATAATATAATAAATTACTTGTTTTTTAATTTTTTAGTGTGATTTGTAATTTAAGGCAAAAAAAATTTAAAAAATCAGAAATATTTTTTGTCGCAGTTTGTTTTTGAGACATTTCACTTTGTTTTGTCGTCGTGTTGAAAGTATTCCAAACAGAAAAAGATAGATCGTACAAAATAGTTTATTAAAAGTAATATTATTTACTGCAAATATTCAAAATATCGTTCACGAGAAAATCATTCCTAGGTCTCCGCAAACATACTAAACACAGGTGACATAGATGTAGGTTGTTATTTGCGAACGGCGATCGCAGTCATTGCATTGTGAGCGGCGCACCGCACACCACTCCGCTTATGTATGCATGGGTGCTTATACTGCACTACTGCACATTGCGATCGCAGTGGCAGGTTAAAGTCACTGTGATTGGGGAATCGCAGTAGCAGTTCGCAATATGATTGAACAATCGCAGTTTCGCTCGTCTCTACTAATACTACCTATTATGTAAATAAAATATTATTAGTAAGTAAATTGCAACATATGTTTTACATAACACTCTTTACAGGGATTCTATAGATCACTTTTGTACATTAATAGACAAGCACGGTGCTGATTTTTGGTGGAATATGAAAACTGAAGAACTTGTACCAACAACTACTTTAAAGGATTGTAACTTAGAAATCAATGATATAAAGAAAGGCACGGTGAGTAGATACAATTAATTTGTTGCCCAAAGTTTTCACAAAGTATCTTTTTTTTGGTATATGCTAAACAAAAAAATATTTGCTAAACATAAAAAACTATATGTAAGAAGCGAATACTGTTGTGGGAAGTATCAGACTCTGTGCGGCGTGTTTGTCACAACGACGGACACGATAGCTTTAGTAAAAATAACCAGAAATTGAAATATCAAGAGCGCTGTGAAATTAGATAAAATTACTTGGCGGCTAAACTAACATTTAGTTATAAAAGCTAAAAATGGACAAAATTTCTGCTGTTTGAATTTTAAGATCGATTTTTTATAGTTTTTTTAGTTTTCAAATCATAAATAATATAATTATTTTAAAAAGAATAAAAGAATAATTCAATCGGTTAAACGATTCAAAAGTAATTGCGCATGCCAGTTTGAAAGTCGTGTTTCTAGAAAAACGCGTGGGTGGTATCGGTGTTATAAATTAGATGGTAGAAACATTATACTTTTTAAAATTCCTTGTCTATATGAATTCATTGAAATATAATAATTTACTCAACATAAGCACCTAGAATTTATTGGTTCTCTATACTGTATCCAAATTTAACATTCCTACTTTAAAGCGTTACTGAAAATTATCATTTGAATAAAAGCATTTCTTGTGTCGCCTTAATGCAGGAAATTTAGACCTGAGAATCATAGGCTATAAAACCCTAAAACCTGCAAAAATCAAAAAACTGTGTCAGTGGCTTATTTCATACAGTACAAGGTTTCAAATTATGCAAGAAAAAGAAATTTGATTTTTCCAACCAATTACATGAGAACCTCTCCTTAAGAAGTTTGGCACCATTTAAAACACGAATTTATTAATATTTCAAATGGCTGTAAGTTATTAATAAAATGAAAAAAAAAAATAATTGGTCCATATGAAATTTCTTACTCAGTATGATATTTACTATCTGAAAAAAGTTTTGCCGGAAAAATAGTTGGACAGCCTGTATAAGTACGTATATTTTAAATCATATTTTTGCGTCCAAATGCCAATGCTAGTTTGTTAATAGTTATTTAACCAACAAATATATTAAAAATAGCGATTAATGATCGATGGGTCAAATCATAATTACTACCTAAAAAATTAAAAAGATGTTATTATTTTCTTAGAAATTCGAAGAAAATGTATTTTTATAACTATAATCCTCAAATATTACACCTATCTCGAAAATTAGGACCCGGATCGACATGAAACTTTTGGTTTCTGACTAAAATGATTGTGCCATTGTGAATGTACACAGGAAAATGGTCTATCTCTATTGGTTACCAAGTGGTATTTTGGATTTCGATTTTTGAAATAAGTCATAAATAATCAAAATTAGCCTACTAACTTTTGAATGATATGTCTTAGGGAAATAAAACTATACATATTTTGAATGTACTCGTTGGGAGCTATTATTTGGTGGTCGGTAAACGTCTCTATCGCTAATGATTGCAATGTTCCAATTTTTTCTACCTCAAAGTGCTATATTGGGGGGGGGGGTTAGTTCATCATCACAACAACACTATTTTCTTTTGAGGATATACTAAAAATAAGATATTTTGAGAAATCTGACAGATAACTTACTAACTATTCAAGATGTCAAAATATTCTAAATTTCCCATTTGACTACAACATTAAATGATAAAAGAAACAAAGGTTGTACAACAGCCAAAACTCTAGTTAAAATACAAATTCATTTGTTGTTTTCTAAAATAGCGACTTGAATTTTCTTGAATTTGCAAAAGAAGTATGTATGTATTTATTTTTTTGTAAATTGTCTAGGATATTTTGGATATATGGTTCGACAGTGGAATGTCATGGTCCAGCGTGCTCTCAGGTGATAAAGTTGCCGATATATACCTAGAAGGTGTCGATCAATTCACAGGGTGGTTTCAATCATCACTACTAACCTCCGTAGCTATTCGTGATAAGGCACCTTACAAATCTATATATGTGCACGGTTTTGTAGTCGACGAAAATGGTTTGAAAATGTCTAAATCCGTCGGCAACGTTGTTAATCCCACCGATATACTGCAGGGGACTAAAACTAATAAGGCTTACGGAGTTGACACATTAAGGTTTGTTGTGTTAATATTTCTTGTCAAAATACATAAATCTTTTTTATTTAATTTATTTTGTTTCTTTGTAGATGGTGGGTTGCATGCCATGCCAACCAAGATGCCATAACTCACATAAGTAATAACGTTTTAAAAGCTAGTAATGACGAAGTACAGAAAATTAGAAGCGTTTTACGCTTTGCTTTATCTGCTCTGGGAGATTATAACAAGGAAAAATTGGAATACAATTCTTTGAAATTAATTGATAAATATGTGTTACATCTACTCGCAGTGTACCAAGAACAGGTAACAAATGACTCAGTAAACAAAAAACGTATGTTAAGAGCACTATAAACAATTTTTACTACTATGGTCACAATTTTCACCACGAGATGGCGCCACATGTCAACACGCAAGGTTACACCAAAGATAAAAGAATATGAAGATGCGACGCTTCGGGTCGGCTCCGTTGATGTAGTGGGGTCCACATTTGATGACCTTGAACGCATGTGAGCTTTAAACCGTTGACCAAACAAGACGGGAATTGGCGGGAATTTTAAACTAACGAATACAATGCACGATGGGCGGCAACGTTATTACCGACATTAGAGGTTATGTAATGCAAATGAAAACAAAACAATATTCACATATATAAATAAAATAAAACGTATCCGATAGTCACCTAAATGGAATATTAACAAAAATAGTGGATTATAATATAACAAATAACAGCGGTTTGTTGACTTTTTGAAAGTATAATTAATAATTAAGCAAATAACTGTGTGATTGTTTGCCTAGGCCATCGATCGATATTCAAACTCACATTATTAATATGACTTGTTGCTGGCAACCAATATGTTTTATATATTTTATTCTATTTTGCACACCGATTTCCACTGGGATACCTTTTTGTGTCCATTTTCACTCTCTCTACTACTTACTATTAATAAAGGTACCTCTAAACTAAACAGTACGAAACCACATTAACAATTAACATTTTAATTAAAAACTGACCACTCATTAAAATGCTTATTAAAACACTACATACACAATCTTGCACAATCCAAGGAACGTAAACACCAAACTAAGGTTATGTCACCCGATGTCACCCGCTAGTATACAAACACAATCAGCTGTTGGTAGCCATCTTTTCGTTGACCAAATCTCACTCTCGTACCGCGTTTTCTTGTCTAGTGACGTATCTTATAATTTTCTTATCTTTGGTTACACTATATTATTTAAGTGATTAATGTACAAGACGCGTTAATTATAATTTATTTTATTTTTAATGTGTTTGTATATACCGTTTGGTTCAGAAGGAGATGGTGGTTATATCTCTATTTTATCTCCATTGTATCTATTTTATGCGGTTATTTCTTACCTAAAAATCATCAATAAATAGAAATAATTCATTAACAATCTTGCCAATTCAGGTATTACTTAATTGTCACTAAGAAATGTCTTGTACATTTGAATTTTTCATTATTTCTGTGTCTTCTTATTATAGGTGGATGAATATATAAGTGATTATCAATTTCACAAAATTGGCACAGGAATAATAAATTTATTGACGAATAACATTTCCGCATTGTATTATACTTCGATAAAGGATCGTCTATACTGCGAGCCTGAAGATTCACTGACAAGACGGTCAACGCAGTTTGTACTGAACGCTTTGTTTTGTATTGTAACAAGAAGTATCGCACCCATTGTCCCACATCTCGCGGAGGAATTATACCAACACTTACCTAATAAAAAGGAAGAATTCTTCTTTCAAACACCTAAATATGTTCCTGAAAGCAACTGGTTATCTAAAGATATAGAAAACGTTTTTGATTTCATCTTGGAGATTAAAAAGGAATTTAATAGAAAATCAGGCGCTAACACCATAAATAAGAGGGTAATTTTGGGACTAAGCAATGAGAAGTTTAATTATCTTAAGGTAAGTGAACGTTAACTATTACGTATTTAGTATATTACTAAATTTGTTGTTTTAGAATTTGGTTGGGAGTGAAAATCTTAGAGATGAGTTGTTGGATATTTTTCAAATTGCTGAAATTGAGTTTAAAATAGTGGATGTAAATGAAGAGTATACGGTAGAGATGGAAGAAACGAATTTGAAGAGTTGCCCACGATGTCGTCGATTTTCTTTGTCTAAAGATGACGATTTGTGTCACCGATGTAATGATGTGGTTGAAAGTTTAAAAAATAAAGTCGAATTAGCTTTGTAACATTTAGTTTAGATTAGTCTACTTACCTCTTTGGTTAAAGCTCATTTAGTATCATCAAGATCAGCTACTTTTCTACTTTTAAGCTACTTTTAAGAAATCCTGAATCAAATCAGTAAGAGAAAAACTTCCAAAGCTTTGTGATAGCCAATTTGTAAAATATTTTTCGGGAACATTCAGACATGAATTTTGAAATATTTCTTTTGAAAAAGCACTTGAAATAGGTAACTTGCTTTTTAATGATGATTTACAACATAAATAAAAGTTTCTTATATAATTCTGCTGCAAGATTTCACTTTTTTGTTTTGCTTAAACTTAAGAATGCACTGTTTTATTCTTTTTAAATGGAATGCCCTTGTCTCTGAATTGAAGAATTCAAATTCTGTAGCCTTGCGCTACAGGGCTACAGCGCTACACAATTTTTTAAAAACGACAAAGCTGGGTACAAAAGCGTTAATCCGTTAGTCGTTAATTAACAAAGTTAAATTTTTCGTTAACGAAGTAACTTTTAAGTTATCTTTCAAAAGCATTAACGGATTCATTAACTTCCACTCCATTCCTCATCAGTTAGTTCAAGTCCGTTAAATCGAAAATATCATAATTAAACATTTCAAATTGCTATAGGCATTCTGTGCATGTTCGGACTTGGTTTTGTTTACTTGTGTGACGTACTACTTTGTGGGACACGGCGTCCGTATATAAAGCATGCCCGTGAATTGTTTTTAGTTACCTTTTGTAAGTAGACTCGCGGAAAAAAATTGTTTACATTCTAAATTTCTTCTTTCTATGTAACTCAGAAACTACCCAACAAATTTTGATCGAACTTTCACCCAGATTTTTTTTTGTATTTTAGTGAATATTCAAGAATAAGCTGACAAACATTTATTGGATAGTGCTTGACTTATAACGCCGCAAAAAATGCAGGATGTATTCATAATATTTTCTGTGAGTTTAGTATTTTCTTAATATTGTTACTTTTTAATAAATATCCACTGTTTCAAAATATAAGTCTAAGCTTAAAAAAGCAACCTTCTAAATTTTGCATCTAGCAATAATATATAGTTATTTTAGTTACCAAGGTTATACTCAACATAATAACCTACTATTTTAAAAAAAAAGTTAACGATTAGCAGTTAACGTTAACTTCCGTTACATTTATAACAAATTAACGGACTATCGGTTAACGAAGTTAATTTTTATTACAAATTATTAACGATTAACGAAGTTAACTTTCTGATTAACTTTGCCCAGCTTTGCAATTGACTATCATAAAATGCAGTATAATGGACAACAATTAAATTTCTTGAGAAAAAGTCATTGTTTTAAATTTAATTTGATTTTACATTAATTTTAATAATTTATTGTATGATCTAGGTCCATTATTATTAAGAACAAATTATGACAACTGCATTTGATAATTGCTAGTGTTTTTGTCCTTGGGAAAAAAACGTTAAATACAGCAAATTCACCAAAATACAGATTTTACATCTTTTAGTTTGGTGTATTGCTTAACATTCTGGTTTTTTTTTTGACTAACATTCTGGCATATTTACAGTACTGTTTAGAGTAGTGATGGGCAGAATCGTATTATTTCAAGAATCGATTTTCAGTATTCCAGTGATTCGCATAATCGTATTATTTGGTTCTCGAGTTGTTCTCGATTAATAATCGATTTTCAACAATCGATTATGGATAGGGAGAGTCAATGATGTAAAAGCATATTTTGGGTTGGGTTGAGCGACGAAGTTGGTATAAAGGGGGGGGTATAAAACTGATGTAAATGTATGTAAAACCGACTATTAATAACCGATTATTCAAAATCGATTATTAAGAATCGATTTTTAAAAATAATAATCGAGATATCTCGATTATTTCAAGAATCGATTATAATAGACTAATCTCAACCTTTTCTCGAGAAATTAAAAATACCACGGCGTAACATAATTGATGTTTTATTATCATAAAACATTAAACTAGTATACTGTCGTCATAATCCCTGACTTCATAAGTATCCTTAGATAAATGAATTAAATTTTATAATAAAAAGCAGTTTATAAGCAAGAATTTATTATTAAACAACAAATACATGAACACTGAAAGTAACAATGGTAACATGTAAAAATAAGTACATATTCTTCCTGCTTATAATTAATTCGAAAGTGAAGGTGAAAATTACAAAATTATTGGAAATTCTATTCTCAATTAAGCAAGAATTGATAATATGAATTTTATAATATAGAACAGAAAATAAAGACATAAATTCCTTCCTGCTTATAATTAATTCTGAAACAAAAAAATAACCACAAAACAGAAACTATTGCAAATTCTCTCTGATATTATCAATTAAGCAAGAATTGATAATTTGAGGTTTATAATAATGAACAGAAAATTATATGCACAGGAAATAATTATGCAACAAAAGGAATTATTAGAGTTATAGATATAAATTACATAATTCAATAATAATTCTATAATAACAGGTAAATAATGAAAAAAATATTGTTAGAAAACAAAACTGCTTTGTTTCCTTTTACCTTAATTATCATTTTTTCTTTTAGCGGCAAGCTTCCTTTTCTTGTACTTTAGCATTTCTTGAAAGGACGACAAGTTCTGGTAACTACTAGCGTCGCTATCAAAGTCATTATCAGCTCTCTTAGGAGCTTGTGGAGGTTTGGGCGGTTCTAGTGCAAGTTTCAACTTGTCCCTTTCTTTTTCGGCGTCCTTTACTTTTTTGTTAAAGACGTCGCATTCTAACAATTTACCTTCAAACTCGTATTCGCTATTTTTCTTGTCCATTAAAAGTTGAGTAATATCACTTTTAATCGTGCTCATTTCTACATCGAGTTGAGCTAGTTTGTCGGTAGTCTCTTGGTCGTCAGTAGCAATTTCATTTTCAACTTTTTCTAGGCATTGCTTTTTCTTGGTGATAGCATCATTTTCATTATCGGTGACGGTTTTGTTTATTTCGTCAACTTTTTGCTGAATAGCGTCTGCATCGTCGATATTGAGTGGTATCATTTCGGAAGTGGTTGATTGTAAGTCTTGAATATCGAATCGTAACTGAACAACTTCCAAATAAATAGCAGCAGACTCCTTGGTTAATAATTCTTTTGAGCAATTAGCTTCTTCAATATCTTTTTTCATATCATTAGCTTTTAATTGTGCTATTTCCTCCTTCAAATTAGTATTGTTTCCTTGATGCTGCTCAAATAGTGCAGTGAATTTTTTAATTTCCTAAAACGCAACATTTTACTAAAATACTACACCTAATTATATTGTTATTTCTATGTTACTTCGGTTATTTTACGATGATTTTCTTCTGTTTTTGCAAGAGTATGCCCTACGGACCGTAAATTTTCTTCATACGCTTTAACTTTTACTTTATAATCTTCAGACGCGCGTGTTATAGTTTCATAAATCTCGTGATTTTTTAAACGTTCATTTCGCATTTCTACATCTACTATTTCTTGTTGAATCTTGTGGAGTGACTCATTGATCTTCAATTCGTCCTCATCAATATTTTTCTCCTCTAGCACTTTATTCTTCAATCTAACAAAATGAATCAAAACAAAGTTGAGGTAGGAAAATAGCAATAATAGTTCTTGTGGTTGTGTAAGGTATCATAAGATAGTTTTGACTTTGAGCGACCACTGCGTACACAATCAATGTTTTAATAATATCTAGTTACCACTGAGTTTATCATAAAATATCATATATACTTTTCTTATTTTTTAAAAGTTACATTTAGTCAATATTCAGTGTCGAATCGAAGAGGATGGCAAAATGTATGAGCTTAAAACATTACTAAGAACGGTGATACAATAACTTGATCGAACAATACCGCTGAGTGCAAAGATTTTACTAAAACACTTTTTTTTGTTGTTTAATATCACGTAGCAATAGCAATAATGCACAGTGCATTATCCCAAAAGATTCTAAAATTTATTCAAGATTGTAACCTGTAAATTTCAATAATCAATGGTGATATACAGGCGGGATGTAAATTTTTAAATAAATTAAAAATTACAGCCACAACTTGGAGACCTTTATGTTGCTAGCACTATGCTCTCACCAACTGAGCTATTTAGGCCTATGGCATATGTATGACATATGTTAATACGGTATATCCGTATATTCATATCTAGTTATATTTCACGTTCAGTAATTGACATTAAATTACATTTCTGGTGTGAATCCTACGTCATGTAGATGACATTTGATAGGTGTCAAGATAGGTTAGGTTTGGTAGTGTTTATTTACTACTTCCTTTCCTTGATATGACGATTTTCCCTAACATATCTCATAGGCCTCAATAGCTCAGTTGGTGAGAGTATTGTGCTAGCGACACAAAGGTCCCTGGTTCAAATCCAGGTTGTGGCTGTAATTTTTAATTTCTTTAAAAGTGTATATCCCGTCATACATTGACATTTGGAGTCCTATTAAGATTGAGTGGATTTAATCTGTTTGACAACCACCGACAATTGAATAAAATAGAATTGAAGCTTTTCCCAGATGAATCTTGTTCAACATACCAAGATATATTTCGGCAAAAGATCGGTTAAATTAATTTGCAAATTCTTAAATTGGCAAAATAAATATGTAAAAACGACACGAAAATATCCAAGAGTTTTTTTTATTATTTCTAAACTGTTATAAACTGTTATTATATCAAAGAATTTAAATTATTCTTATAAAACTGTTCATGATGTTATTATAAAACATGTTCTTTTTTGAATCTTTTATTTTACTCCCAAATATAATTTGCCTAGGGGCCCCGACTATCCTTAATCCGTCACTGATAATGACGACAGTTCGTTCAAATAATGAAGTCATTATTTGAACGAACTGGCATTATTATACAACGCTAGTGTAATTATAATCATTGGCGTGTATCATGATGGGGATTATATAGTCATAGATACGTATGCAAACTCCGTTTGATTTATTTTAATCCGTTTGGTTAAAGTAAAAGTTCATGAGTCGTAATGAATTGCTTGTAACTCAAAAATAATATAGTAGTAATATGTGAAAAAATAATTCCTACAAAAAATTCTATTCTTAGATTTTTTTTAAATTTCTTGCGGCTAGAGAATTATTTAGGTGTTCCGGTAATTTTGACTAACTCTGTATATGTCTCAATTGAATTGAAATTTTGAGACTTATGATATAGGTATTAATACCCCCCACCGTCAAAGTGTTTTTGGGGTGGAATATGAAAAAAAATGGAGTTAACCGATGTCCCCGGATAGGTGAAACGACTCTTATAAAGGGTAAAAAAATGTCGATATTAATTTCATTTTTTTGGGATTTAGCCCTGATTGGTTACAGACTAATTTCGAACATATTTTCAATTTTTAAAAAGCAAGTGTGTCTTGACAGTGACAGTGAAAATCCTTTTGTGGCAGGTAAAGTACCTTACCACCATTTTTGTTATTTAAATAAGTAGCTACGTGATTATACAGTTAAAAAGTAGTGTGAAACAGAGGTATATTTGAAACAAATAAAAAAATTAAACTAATACCTGTAGTATTAACTTCCAAAAGATTGCTGACTTAAAAGAAAGTGTTGCCGTGTATATGTTATGGGCCAAGTGATTAATAGGGCAATATGAAAAATGACCGGGAATATGAAAAGTGCCCAAAACAATCGGGCAAGATGATTAAAATAATTGAAATTATTACATTGCCCGGGCATTATTCATAATGCCCTGTATCTATTGGGCAGGATGATTAAAACATGTTTCTTTTTATTAATTTTTGTATTTCAGTATTTTTACAATAATAAAATAAAGTTGTACTCCAGTAATATATTCAACATATGTTACAAATTAACAAACCTCATATTTTGTCTGAATAAGCCTTCAAAAATATACAAAAATCAAACTCTATACTCAAGCAATCTGCGTATAAGTTAAAATAAAACAAATCTCATATCCTAAATAAATAAATATTCAGAAGTAAAATAAAAAGACAATTTTAGACTGTCAAGTAACGTAATAAAACATCGAAAATTAACAAAAACTAAGCAAGCAAGCAAAAATATATTAAAGCAATATCTTTTATTTATTGGAGCAGTTTAGACTTTAGTGGCACTTCGAATTACATATTTTTATACCCCCCCCCACATTTAATGTGGTGAGGGTATATTGAGTTTGACTCAACATTTGTAACACCCTTAAGGAGGCGTGGCAGATATAGACTTCCGTCTGTCCGTCTGTGTACACGATATCTGCCGTAATTTTGAAGCAATTGATCTGAAATTTGGTATACAAGCTTATCTCTTAAAAAGTAAAGACAAGTTCGTTGCAAGATTCTTTGCATGTTGTAAATTCTTTTCTTGAATACAATTGGTTTGAATACAAAAAGCCATTGCTCTAGTATTTTTTACATGTTTGGCTCTTTTCCAAAATCGGATCTACGGAATTGTTGTTATGTACCAGCTGTCCTGTTCTTGTTATGGTTTTCTTAACTTGATGACCAGGTCCAGGATCTGCATTAATATTATCATCTGAAATAGTACCCAACTCTTCAGACTGAATACTGTCAGTTACATCCACACAAGGTGAGACATCGTTTGGGTCATGTAATGCTATTGAAGAGTCTGCATTGATATGATTATTTTGGACCATATACACTACTTCAGACTGCACATCACTCTGAGTTGTTAAAACTGATTCTAAATCTTCCTCAGACGTGATAGTAACACATTTTAGTTTGCATGTACATAAACATAAGGCAGTAGCAATTTTCGATAAAAAATACTATAATGGCGTCTACTACCACTGCCATTGCCAGATTGCCTATTACCATTAATCTAAACGCATCTTTAAGCTGGCCGCAAACGTTCTTCTAAGTTTTATGTTTCAAGATTTGTTTTCGGAAGCGGATAAACAAAACCTATACTAAAGTTATAGATTACAGACAAGTTTGTTTTATTTCCGAACAGAATATCAATACATCGCTTTGGATAACGAATTTAAAATACGAATTCAGAAAACGATTGTTTGTGGCCGCCCTTACAGCGATCGTGTTCGGTTTGAATCGTCGTCGCTCTGACGACATTGGTAGGCCGTCTACTACTTACTCACCACAACACTGCTTGTAATATTTATCAAAGTGCCCAACACAATTTAGCAGTATTCATAGTGCCCGGGCAATGTGATTATATATCATCCATCAATACAAATTTATTAAATTGCCCAATCTTTCAGGGCAATATTCATAATGCCCGGGCATTATGAATATTGCCCGGATTAATCACTTGGTCCATAACATATACATGGCGAAGATTTGGAGTTTTATTACCATACTACTTCTTGGGCACATCAAATCAAGATGACTAATATGACGAATAGAGTAATGTTTGGTTATTTTGTTTAGTTTAAATTTTGTTCCAAATGTTAAATTTGTTGTTTCTGTTTATATATATTTTTATTTACAATCGTGCTACTGTATGGTTTTTGTCAACAAATAAGTTGGAATACCAAAAAAATATCGTATGTTACCTCACACGACCACTTTCCCTATGCTGTTTCTAAACTTGTATAGTACCTACCTGTTTTTGATAGCTAATTTCTTATTCAAGACAGCTTGAATTTCTTCTGCCATAATTTCATTACCGTTCTCCAATTTGGCATGAAGTTCGTCGTATAGTTTCAGATCCTTTTCTAAATTTTCGTATTGAATTTGCGCGTCGGCAATTTTTGCTAATAAATTAACGCCACGTTCATTTTCTTTGTTTGCTAGACGTTGCAGAACTGCTATTTTTTCATTAAATTTTTCCAAGTTTTCATCGTACAAACTTTGCGCTTGTTCATCGGAACTTCGTACATTTTCAATGTCTTGCTTGAGCGAAAGTAAGTCTGCCTTTTGGAGATTCTCTTTGCATTTGACCTCGTTATCCAACCTTTGCAAATTGGTTTTAATACACATTTGGGAAGCATTGGTTTGTTGTAATGTCTGCTCGGAAACACCTAGAGTTTGGTCGATTGCTTGAGCTTGCTCGACTTTCTTATGGAGGTGAGTACATGCATTATGTTTGTTATTTGTCTCTACTAGAAACTCATGATAAGTCTTATTGCCATCTTTTCCTAATTGCCGTAGTTCTTTGCAATGTTGGGCAATCACTTGATCGCCTTCTTGAAGATGATCTTTCATAGAAGTTAATCTGTCGACTATGTTGTCCTGGAAGCAAGCGATATTTTCATAACTGGATATAATAGTATATTATTTGACCGCCACATAATGTACTCGTCAAATAATATATCGCATGTTTATACACGAGCCGTATAGGCAAAATCATGCTCGCGA